>JBBGZY010000432.1:2500-1202500 GCA_037952925.1 Lithobates clamitans | reverse complement strand
TTATTGTTGAATCCCATCTGTGCTAGCCCATGCGATATACTGTATAAAGAGTAGCCATAAAATGCTTTGCATGATGTATTATTTGAAAAGCTGGTAATACAGATTTTCAGACATATTTGTCAGAGTCACATTCTTTTGTGTGCTTGGCAACACTATGAGGTGTATTTACAAAAAAAAAAAAAATCATAACTATCCTCCAGTGAAACCACATATACATTTGTTCTGGGTGAATGAGGGCAGAAACAAATGTTGTTAGACTATTTTCTCTCCAGGTTGAATGTTATGCTTCATATACAATAAAATGAAATAGGAAAATACCACATTATGGCCCTTAGATTAAGCTGATGATTATAGTAAATATGTATATATTCCCTATGATCATCAGATCCATTTAGTGGCCATTGTGTTGTATTTTCCTGATTTACTGTTTTCTGTATGAAAAATAACATTCAACCTGGAGAAACAAATAGCCTTGTCACATCCATTTTTCCCTTATTCATACAGAAAAAATGTATACACAGTTTCACAGGATGAATAGCGCCATTATTTTTTTTATAAATATGTCCCTTTTATATTTGTATTTTTTAAAAACTCATGCTCCTACTGTCTCTTGAGAGTTTAACATGGCACAGTACTTTGTATAACATTGCCTTCATTTAAATCACTTTCTGAGAAGAATGTTGCATGTTTTAAAGCAGTTTAGAGGAAAGACAATACAATAAAGATGTTTTATGACATATGTATGAAATGTATTGAATTACTATTACTATAAATCTAAATAGCTTTTTTGGAAAAGTAGCAAAATGTTGACATGCTACCCCCACATATTTTTTATTATTTGTATTTTTTCAGGACTATAAATGAATGCACACACTAAAGTATTAAATGTACTTTAAATGTTTACATAGTAAATTATTGTCTGGAACATGTGGTGGTTTCAGAGGAATCATTGTTTGGAGCAAGGCCTAAAATACATTTTATTTCATACACAAGAGCAAAAATGTTAAAGTGTAGTTCCAGGCTCTAAAAAAAAAAAAAAGGCAGCAGCTGCAAATAATGTAGCTGCTGACTTTTATTATAAGGACACTTACCTGTCCTGTCCGCAATGTCAGACCCCCAAACCCGATTCATCCAACTAAGGTAAACCAGCAACAAAGCCTCCAGGCTTCAAAACCGGTTTCCTACTGCACATGCGCAAGTCAAGCTGCATTTTCTGAATGGTCCCATCGTCTTCTGGGACACACAAAAGCCCCAGAAGTCAGCAGGGGGCAGCTGATGAAAACACAGAAATGACGTATCTCGCCATGGCACAGTGCCACAGTGACACAGCACTTGTTCTGGTGACAATATGTTAAAAATATGATGTCACCAGAGTAGTGCAATGCCCTATGTTGACATTGTATTGCTTTGGCTACTGATCAGAGTCAATGGATGCTGCACTGGCATATAGTTTAGCAGCCAGGGTCTCTGATCACCAGACATAGTAGTACAATGTCACCATAGTGGTGTAATTGTTGTTGATGCTCAGGGGGTACGAGGGGGGAAAACAGTGTACACTCACCCACTGGAAAACCTTGTGGTTTTAAACTGACATAGTAGATGGATAACACATCTGATCTGGTGGTGCACAGGATAATCCCCAATCACTTAGAGGGCAAATCCTATATGGAAAATATATTATAGGCTCATTAGTCTGCTCCCATGCCCATCCAGCTGAGATTGCCTTGGTTTTCCCACGGTGGTCGCCGCCTCACTTCACTGGGCTTCTGGGGTAAGCATGTTTTGGCCATACTGCTCAGAAACTATACATTATCTGTTTTTTCATATTAATATGTTGTCTCTATATTTTCTATTACTGTAGCACTTTTTTCCCTCAAACTTACTCCTGAAGAAGCACGTGACCGCGAAACATATCGAGGTTGACTGACTACATACACATTTCTACCTTGGACTAATACTCTAGGTGCAAGTGATTTGAGGATGTGAGTATAGTGCAGCTTTACAGAGGGACAAGGTTATCATTATATACACAATTGATGTGTGTTTGATTTGAAATGTTTTGTAATGTGAATTTTTTGTAATACAAATTCATGCTTTTAACCTATTGTTTTGTGCCCCACTCTTTTTTTTGGATCTCTGTTTTGCATACTGTTGTAGTACAAATAGTACCATTTCCAATGCTTGTTTGTAACATGAAAACCTTTTAATAGCCATAGCCCTCCCCCATCCTATCCCATTCCATCCACCATTAAGGACTGACCCCTGTCTGAATTGTCTGACCCATTATAATCTAATTCACCCTCCCCCCTCAATCCTAGTTTAAATACTCTTCCAGCCTTCCCATAAACCTCTCCCCTAGCACAGCAGACCACTTCCATCTCGGAGCAAACCATCTTTAGCACATAGGTTGTACCCTAGTGAAAGGTCAGCCCAGTGCTCTAGAAACCCAAATCATTCCCTCTTACACCCTCTTCTCTTCAACTTTCAACCTAGTTAATTAAATTGATTCTTAAAGTGGTTGTTAAGCCACTCTAACCTATATACGCCATCAGCACTGCCTCATATTGCAGTGTCCCCCTCTGTGTATGATTTATAGAAATAAATGCTGCAAATAACCCATTTCACAGCCAAGATTACGATCACATGACCAGCCAACTCTCTCCTTTCCACCTCTGACAGATGCAACAGGAGGGGCTGATATTCCCCTGCTGATGTCAGTCTGGCGGGGAGGAGGAGGGGAGGAGGTGAGGAGGAGAGTGCTGGCTGGTCATGTGATTGCAATCTCGGCTGTGAAATTAGGTATTTGCAGCATTTCTATTTATAAATCATACATAGAGAGGGACACTGCAATAGGAGGCAGTGCTGATGGTGTGTACAGGTTATTGTTATGTAAGCAGCAGGAGGGGGTCGGGCGGCACTGTCACAAGCAGACAGGGAGAGAGGGGAGGGGGACACAGGAACAGAGAGGAGAACAGATAGCAGGATGCGGATAACGAAGGCATGAAAACTGACCACAGTGCCAGGGCTCAGCAGCCATGATACACTGTGGTCAGTTTACATAGAGGAGGGCAGAAACTGGCAGGATCAGCTTTAAAGGAGCAGGATCCATTTTTATTTATTTTGGATTAACAAATGCTTTAACCACTTCAATACAGGGCATTTATACACCCTTCCTGCCCAGACCAATTTTCAGCTTTTAGCGCTCTCACACTTTGAATGACAATTACTCATTCATGCTACACTGTACCCAGACAAAAATTGTATATTTTTTTCTCACAAATAGAGCTTTCTTTTGGTGGTATTTAATCACTGCTGGGTTTTTTATCTTTTGCACTATAAGCGAATAAATTGCAAAACTTTTGATAATAAAAAACACTTTTTTTTAGTTTCTATTGTAAAATTTTGCAAAGAAGTAATTTTTCTTCATAAATTTGTGCCAAAATTTATACTGCTACATATCTTTAGTAAAAATAACCCAAATTAGTGTATATTATGTAGTCTCTGTGAAAGTCATACAAGCTATGTACTTAGCAAAAATGGCACGCCAAAATACATTCTGCTATTCCTGAGTATGGCGATTCCACATATGTGAGACTTTTACACAATATAATAATAGGGGTAGTGCAGCGCAATGAAAAAAACTAAAATATGAAAGTCCAATGTACATCCAGAATGTAGTAGCTGTCACATATCCTATGACACATGAGTGATGGATATTCAATATCGCAATCGGTCATATGCAGCTTCTCCCGAATAAACAAAAGTGCGCTTACCAGATTCCGTGGACCTCTGCAAGCAGAGGTCAAACTCACATGTATCCCCAAGGGATGATGGTAATTCCTGGTGCAGTCTTACAGATCCTCTGTGGAGTCTGATGTAGCAACTGTCCAGCAGGTAGATGTCCAGAATCTGGATAGCCAGGCCAGCAGAGATGTATACTTTCCTTCTGTGTTCACCTTGGTGAACAATAAAGTAACGCCTTCAGGCATTCTAGAAGCATAAATTGCACATCTCATTTCTCAAGCACCTATTACACTTTTGAAGACCCTGGAGCACCAGGACAATGTAAACGCCCATAAAATGACCCCATTTTGGAAAGCTAACACCCCAATGTATAATCTATGAGGCATAATGAGTCTTTTGAATGGTTCATTTTTTTCCAGAAGTTTTTGGAACATGTGGGAAAAAAATGAAAATGCAATTTTTTTTTTTTTTTACACAAAGTTGTCCATTTATAAGATATTTCCAACACATAGCATGTACAAAAATGACACCCCAAAATACATTCTGCTACTTCTCCTGAGTATGGCGATATCACATTTGTGAGACTTTTACACAGCCTGGCCACATACAGATGCCCAACATTGAAGAAGCACCTTCAGGCATTCTAGGAGCATAAATTGCACATCTCATTTCAACACATGGAGTCTTCTCACCTGCACATTTTTTATATTTTTTGAGCCTTCACACATCCCTGGGACTCCTATGAGGTTTGGATATTCCATCTTTCCCTTCGGCCTCTTTGGACTGGTGGTCCTGATCAGCCTGAAGATTTACCATTCACGTTGGACTCACCATCCATTTTCCACTATGGGACTTTATTTCACTTCCTTTTCGTGGTTTAGTTGAAACCCAATTTTATTATTGAACTTTATTTATTCATCTTCTTTTAATTTTTATATGTTTCAGTTGGTCACTCTCATCGACTATCATATCACTTTTTTGTTTGTTCACTATTAGCGCTACATTTATTTACAACACTCATGAATATTGGTCATATTTGTATGTAGCAGCTTCACCATTTTTTATTGGGTTAGCGTAGTGTCATTCACACTTTAATTGGAGAAGCACCTTCAGGCATTCCAGGAGCATAAATTGCACATCTCATTTCTCAACCACCTATTACACTTTTTAAGACCCTGGAGCATCGGGACAATGGAGACGCCCAAAAATAACCCCATTTTGGAAAGCTAACACCCCAATGTATCTATAAAACATAATGAGTCTTTTGAACGGTTCATTTTTTTCTAGAAAACACATTTTTCTTATGTAGCGCTGGTAGATTTGCCATCTACCATATGTTAGGTAAATTTAGTAACTTGTTTGTTAAATAGGTTAAGTTTGCCTCTGTTCCAGCTTGGCTGACGTTGTATGTGTTTCCAGACTGACCGGTGGGTGTCGCTGTTATTACTGGTCAGTGTTGGAAAGGCAACGTGTTGAAGCGTATGGATGCTCTTTTGTCCCAGAGACAACTCGGTGGAGGTGGTCCTCCTAGTTGCATTCTGGGCGAGGGTATTTATGGACAGATGCCATATTGAGGGGTTCATTTTTCAGCCACCTGCTGGCCCTCCTGGCCGACAAGTATGCATTAGAGAGCAATCTCGTGGTCCTCTGTTCCGGAGGCCCACGCCACTGCGGCGCAGGAGTGGGCCCAGAAGCTTGTCTGGGGCCTACCACAGCAGCCGACGAATGGTCCTGAGCTGTCCATCCAAAGGGAGGAAGCTGGACAACCGAGGAGATCCCAGGGGAGGACCCGTCATGGAAGGATCACGCAGCGTGCTGGTCTGGAGAGGGGCCTGGTGACTCGGTTGGAGGACGTATCCTAAAAGTAACTATACAGCATAGTGTTGCCGGGTTGGCTTAAAGGTTCAAGCACTGTGACTGACGTTCATTGCAGAAAAAGACCAATACATCCTGTGGCAGAGGATCGTACCGGTTTATCCCAAACAAGTCTGTGGCAGAGACTTTTGTTTGTGCTACGTACTGGCTGCTAGGCAAGTGAGAGAGGCCTATCCAGGCGAGCAAGGAGTGTGTCCCATGAGGGGAGTGCATTCTCTTATAACATCTAAATCCTACCCCAGGACATTTGTCAAGAACCTTATGAGAAGATATTTGAGTTTCTTCTGCAGTTTCCCTTCTGCCTCTTTCCTGCTATTTCCTAAATTGTTCAATAAAGCATTGAAAACGTACTCAAGTGTTGTTGCATGTGTCGTCCAGAGGTAAACTCAACGGAACCCCTAGACCCGGTGCCGGTAAAACAGGGGGAAGGAGAGTGAAGGTAACAAGCCTGCTTAAATCAGCAGCTCCACCGAGAGTTAGTGCTACATGTGGGGGCGTTGTCCGGGACTTGTTGACCATTAATTCTCGCAACCCAGAGAAGTGTTTTACCAGGAGTTTACGGACTTTGAAAAAATCCTTCAGGAAGAGAAAAGGTTAAACTGCAGGACTTTATTTCTGAATGCGTAGACGGCGGGCGCCAGTGAAGGCCTGGGAGCTACATGACCAGAAGAACAAGTGGGAGGAGCCTACCCTACTTGTTACCGCGTGGGACGCTGTATGTGTTTGGCGCCAAAGGAGAGGAAAGGCCTCGTGATCGTGCTGAAAAGATCAGAGTGTGGCCATGTCTTTTCTGGTGATGCAGCCAATCATGGGACCGAGAATGTTCCCTACAAGCACAGTGATGAATACTGTGCTATCTGGAACTCTGCTTACAGATACGGGAGTTCGTTTGGAGCCGCAGGGGAGGTTTGTCCTGTATACCTCAGGAGATATTGAGGGACTGGGCATGATCTGCCATCGATGTGAAGCATTGGCCGTACATCTTCGCTTGTTTGGCCGATGTCTGCAATGTGGAGAGTACTTGTTTGTGGTGAAGCAACCTACCACATCGCCCCATGCTTATCGGATAGATTGGGCAACAGGTATCGCCACAGTAGAAGCTGCTACTGCTACAGAGAGAGAGTCACTTTGCCTCCTGTTGCTGATAATGTTCTGGAGAGAGACACTGCTGCTGTCGTCTCGTCAGGGGACATTACTTTGATTTCTGCATCCACTACACCTACTCCTGTTGTGTCTACTCAAAGGAAGGTGGGATATGTGAAGGCTTCCCGCGGCCGTGGTCGGAGCCTACCCCAGAGGTTACCTGAACCGGAGCTACCAGAGTCCACGTCAGGAACAGGTAAGCCACTGATGAGGAATGTATCTGGGACTGTGAGTAAATATCTACCAGCAGAAGAGTTGGGAGACTCGGAATTGGAATCCATGTCGGATCTTTCCAGGGATGATGACCTATTTGAGACTATGTCACAAGAGCTGTTATGGTCACAAAGTGAAGATGTTGCCTCTGCTATGACTTTCCCTGAATGGACAGCCCTGAGTTCTGGGAAGACGTCACCCTGTGTGGAGCCACACAGTACTGTTACCGGGACTTTGCCAAAAGTTGCTAGTTCACTACAGACACCGGCTGGGTCTATGGTGAGCAAATCGTTGGATTCCTGTGTACCGCCTGGTATGGGGAGAGACAGATCTTTGCCCAAACTTGCATGTTTGTAGAGGATGTTAAACAAGCGTGTCGCTGCAGAGTATGGTTTGGAGTTCCCCTATGTGCCCCAGGACATAATGCAGGTGATTGAAACTAATCGGGAACTTTGGTACAGTGAAGCTGTTTGAGACTATTTGTCTGTGCCTAAGCCTTTCCGAAAGACTGGATGTTCTGCTAAGATAGATGAACGTTTTAGTGGATGTTTCATGCACTGGAACTTCGGTCGGCACATGTATGCTGACAAGGTGGTTATCTGCAGGCCTGGAAAAGATTATGTTGTTTATTTTATTACCACCGAGGATAAAACGGGAAAACCACTGACATTGCCAGATCCCCGGTTTTATTGGTAATTCTGGACAAAAGAACTTTGCAAGTAGTTAGCTAGTTAGTGTCAGTGTAAAGAAATCTGCCTGGTCAAGATTTGCATATTCTGCTCAGTGTTTTAAATCCAAGGACTTATTTTTGCTAGCTGGATTTATTTTTCTTTATTTGAAGAAATCATAGTACAGGGATGGACTCCTTAAATTTATTCTGATATGTATAAAAGGAAGAGAGGCTCATTTTCTTTAAAAATGAGGCTTTGCTCCTAATATTGTACAGTATATATATATATGTGTGTGTGTGTGTTTAATAGGTTTTCCTTTTCAGGAATTATAGGACCTCCTATCAAGCTGGGGAGCTTTTCAGCTAAGATAGATAGTGAGTTTATGCACAATCGTAGGATGATTTTGTTTGCGGATGTGAACATAATGTTTTATAGATGTAAGTCTTCTAGTATCTTTCCACTGTCTTTTCCTCTCTCTTTGTCTATCAAAGTTATAAGAAACTCAAATACTTACTCCCAGGCTTGGGAGTTACTGTTACTGTTTTTAGACAGACATTGGGGACAACGTCTACTGTAGTGAGGGGAGTATGTAGCGCTGGTAGATTTGTGATCTCCCATATGTTAGGTAAATTTAGTAACTTGTTCGTTAAATAGGTTAAGTTTGCCTCTGTTCCAGCTTGGCTGACGTTGTATGTGTTTCCAGACTGACCGGTGGGTGTCACTGTTATTACTGGTCATGGATGCTCTTCGGTGGAGGTGGTCCTCCGAGTTGCATTCTGGGCGAGGGTATTTATGGGACAGACGCCATATTGAGGGGTTCGTTTTTCAGCCACCTGCTGGCCCTCCTGGCCGACAGGTATGCATTAGAGAGCAATCTCGTGATCCTCCGTTCTGGAGGCCCATGCCGCTGCGGCGCAGTGGTGGGCCCAGAAGCTTGTCTGGGGCCTACCACAGCAGCCGAGGAATGGTCCTGAGCTGGTCCTGAGCTGTCTATCCAAAGGGAGGAAGCTGGACAACCGAGGAGATCCCAGGGGAGGACCCATCATAGAAGGATAATGCAGCGTGCTGGTCTGGAGAGGGGACTGGTGACTCGGTTGGAGGACGTATCCTAAAAGTAACTATACAGCATAGTGTTCCTGGGTTGGCTTAAAGGTTCAAGCACTGTGACTAACGTTCATTGCAGAAAAAGACCAATACATCCTGTGGCAGAGGATCGTACCGGTTTATCCCAAACAAGTCTGTGGCAGAGACTTTTGTTCGTGCTACGTACTGGCTGCTAGGCAAGTGAGAGAGGCCTATCCAGGCGAGCAAGGAGTGTGTCCCACGAAGGGAGCGCATTCTATTATAACATCTAAATCCTACCAGGATATTTGTCAAGAACCTTATGAGAAGATATTTGAGTTTCTTCTGCAATTTCCCTTCTGCCTCTTTCCTGCTATTTTCTTTGTAAATTGTTCAAAAAAGCATTGAAAACATACTCAAGTGTTGGTGCGTGTGTCGTCTAGAGGTAAACTCAACGGAACCCCTAGACCCGGTTCCGGTAAAACAGGGGGAAGGAGAGTGAAGGTAACAAGCCCGCTTAAACCAGCAGCTCCACCGAGAGTTAGTGCTACACGTACACAAAGTCCCAACATCCAAGTAGCACCTCTAGGTGTTCTAGGAGCATAAATTACACACAAAAATTCCTGCCAACTTATCACATTGGTCCAGGTAGCAGGCAGGGATGTGGTCAGCAGCAACAAAAGGATCGTCCATGCAGCAGGCAGGAATACTGTCCATAGTTAGTACAGGCAGCAGGAAAAGATATGGTCAGTACAGTATATTGTCAGGAAAATGGTGCAGATGCAGTCGGCTGACACAGTTGGGTTGAATGCTTCCTGGGAGGGATTCTTGTTGATAGATCAGGGCAGTGACGATGTCCTTAATACATTTTAGCAAGGTGTTGGGTGTTTCCGCCGATTTTTGATTGGTGATAAATGCATTATACATGGCCAAATGAAAAATTGCAATTTTTTTTACCAGAAGAGGGACTTTCATGTTCATAGATAGGGCTTCAACATTTGATCATTTAAATCCATCCCCCCATGAAGTTATTGTACTCATGGGTACAGCAAGGCTTTCGAATGGGAACGCATCTTCTGCGAAGTTCCAGCGAGGTGTCATCATGGATGGTGGACATGATGTATACATCTTTCCTATCACTCCACTTCACAGCCAACACTTCCTCATTCCTCAAGCTTTCTGATTTCCCCCCTTTGTAGCCTTGTGGTAACTAGATGCTGTTGAAAGCCATTTCTGTTTTTTCTTGCTGTACCGCAGGCCAAAGTATTCTTGAGATATAGGTGGCCAAACTAGTATAATAATTGTCCATATAAATGTGATACCCCTTTTGCAAGAGTGGGAATGCAAAATCCCAGACAGTTTTCCCACTTATTTACATGTACGGTGGACACCCAGGGGGCTGGAGCTGGGAGTCTTTACCTTCGTACACTCATATCCGGTGGAGCTTTTACAGAGCTTGTTGAGCTTCAATCCATACCTCTCCCTCTTACTGCTTGATTCCCAGCCGACCTGTGAAATGGACCCGGGATTAGTCCACAGAGATGTTCTGGTCAGGGATATAAAGTTTGGCAAACCTCTTGGAGAAAAAAATAAATTAGGGGCAAATTTTATATAATTGATCAAAGTCGGGATGATTTTGAGGGGGGCACTGCGCGTTATCACTTAAATGCAGGAAGTGCATTATAATTTCATTGCGGGACCTGGACTTGACAGATGAAAAAAATGGCATGTGGTGGATGGGGTTGGTAGACCAATATGCATGCACTTCATTTTTTTGTAAGCCCCATGTTGAGCGTAAGGCCTAAAAAAAATTTAAGCCCCTCCACTGTTAGAGGTCTCCATTCAAAAGGGCGGGCATAGCTTGAGCTGGGGTTGTTTTCTATGAATTGACGGGCAAAAAAATTGGTTTAGTCTGCGATGCCTTGAGCTAATTCATTTGGGAAAAATAAATTTAAAAAATTGATTTCAGAGAAACCTTCGGTGTTGACCTGCACGCCTGGCTGTGCTGTGAAAGGGGGGATTGTGGCTGACCTTGTGCTAGAAGGCAGCCACAATGGTTTTGCCAGCGCTTGTACTGGGCCTTTCCTCCTGGGGTCTAGCAACGCTTGTACTGGGCCTCTCCTCCTGGGGTCTAGTGCCATTGGCATTTGCAGATTGGCCATTGTGGAGTCTGGCGCTGCTGATAGCTGCCTGGTCTTCAGACCGTCTTCTTTTTGGACAGACTACTTCCTCCTCTGATTCAGATGCCAATGTATTGGCTTTAAGGGGCTTATATTCTGAACCAGAATCGGAATCAGAACTGTAACTGGGTGGTGAGAGGTCCCCGCTGCTCTCATTGGCCAGACTCAGTATTTGATATGCCTCTTCTGGAGTGTATACTTTTCTGGACATATTGGCTGTATGATGGGTGACACTGATGGGCTGCACATCAGGGACTAATGGGATGAACGTCAGGGACTAATGGGCTGCACGTCAGGGACTAATGGGCTGCATGTCAGGGACTAATGGGCTGCATGTCAGGGACTAATGGGCTGCATGTAGGTTGTAATTGGCTGCACAGACAGGTACTCTGATGGGCTCACCGGACAGGTACTCCTGATGGGATCATGGGACAGGTACTCCTGATGGTATGACAGGTACTCAGATGGGATGATAGGTACTCAGATGGGATGATAGGTACTCTGGCGGGATGTAAAACTGAAGGTATACAGATCCAAAAACCGTCGCCCAAAGCCTGTATTCTTACCTCTGCGCTAAGATTTAAATAACAAGGCCCTATCAGAGCTGCCACTTAATTAATACAATAAATAAGAAACTGAATTCACCAAAAGATAGTAGGGATGAATAGTGGCGCTAACCCCCAGATATTGGGGAGATGCCAGGCACTCCTATATATCCAATTAACTACAGTGGATACAGCAGTGTACCGGACAATAGAATGATGTACCTGGAATAAGCCTACACTGAATGGGTCAGGTGATCTTCCCTATTGCCCAAAAAATGAATATATCAAATAGTGAACTGAAAATAAAAGCATAACACCCCGTGACAGTAGTGTAAAAAAATGATCAAAATATCAATAATATGAATATCCACAAAAAAATAACTTAATTATGAAAGAAATAATACACAGTACTAGACTGAAAATGAACGCATAACACCCCGTGACAGTAGTGTAAAAAATGGTTAAACAATATACATATAATATGAGTATCCACAAGGGAATATCTTGATTAGGAAAGAAAAAAATGCAAAGTCCAAAATATATGTGTAAAAGAAATAAAAGAAGTCCAAAATATTAAAATGACACTCCAAATAGATCGTGAAAAAATGAAGAGAATCCAAAGAGTGAAGGTGACTCCAAAGTAATCAGCTGTGTTTCAAAACATCCACCACACCTCCGTGACGTGATTCCAGTCCCTTCTGAAGTTCAAACTCACCAGCTATTAAGGCCTCCCACTCTCGTGTTTGGCCTGATAGGGCTTTTAACCCACTCTCATGGGGGTCAGCATGCGAGCATACACATCCACTGCTCAATAGGTCGGACACCTTCCTTACGTTGATGGTATAACAAACAAATAAAAGAAGCTCCAATAGTGTATTACCGTTTAAAAGGTTTAATCACACATTAAAATGCCTTAAATAGACTCACATTTGAAATAAAATCAATAGGCAAATCACTTCACAGCACATGGGAACTCTCACGGCACAGCATGCGATGATAACAGAAAGCACAACAGACGGCCACGGCGGACCCAGGGAGTGTGTATGGTAGCGTTCGTCTCACCCAGCCGCAGCACTCGTCCCTCCACTGACCCTCCGCTCAGTCACCCTTCACTCCTTCCTTTAGCACTCGTGTAGAATTACCGTCTAGCCACGCCCCAACATGTTTCATCACAGGGACTTAATCATGGGGTTGGCTACCCGGCAGATCAATCAGATATTTAACCAAATCAAAACTAGGATGGGTGGGCGCAAATCACTCTGCGTTCACACACTTCCTGTGTCCCCGTATCCATAAAGTATGGCACTTCTCCTCATTCTAAGTCATGATTCAGCAATAAGTACATATAAACCAACATTTAGAAAGTGAATTCTATGGTTATTCACTGCTAATATTCCTCCGCTTTACATTAAATCTAAAATCATGCCCATCATATAGAAAAATTCTTATATATCTCAAACAGTTAAGCAATGTTTGATTTTGAAATAATGAATTACTACTAAACCTCACTATTAGAGACTACAAAATGCAAAATGATAAATTCACCATATTAATTAATGAATCCAATTAGTGGAATGATTAAATACAAAATATTCCAACAAATTCTACGACTCCCTCACCTAAAACTTCGTGTCGGGGCCTCCCGTGATGAGTGACCACCATGTAATATTAATTATTATAATTCCGTGATAATTACAAAAAATTATACTAATAAAAAATAATAAAAATATAAAATATAAAATAAAAAAATGTGTATATAAACCCTCCCTTTAATATACAAGTAAGAGGTATAATCTCAATTATACAGATCTCCAACTTATATACTAAACCCATGTGACTCATACACCAGTGATGGTGAAACATTGCTAACCGTTATTGATGAAGCAGTTCAAATCCAATTCGATATTCATTCCTCTAGGGAATAAACTTTTGAGGAGAAAGATCCATCGGGTTTCTCCGTGAGAGAAGTCCCTAACCCGATTGGTTTCCCTCCAAGACTGGTATACGACATCCAGACCACAGATTTGTAGAAGACTTGGGTCCTGATTGTGTTTCTCCTTGAAATGGAGAGACACACTGTGATATTGGAAACCTTTTAGATATTGGCTAAATGCTCCGCAATTCACACTCTTAATAGTCTCTTAGTGAGGCCCACGTAAAATAACCCGCACGGACACCATAAAAGATAAACTACATAAGAGGATTTGCACGTAATGAATTCTCTAATTCTAAATGTTTCATCTTCTGCATTAGTGATTTGGGTCATACCCCTATTAATCACCTTTACTGTTTTACAGCAAATGCATTTCCTACATGCATAAAATCCTTGTAAATTGATTTTAATGGTTTGGTCATTCGGTCGATCAAGGGTTTTCCTAACCACCCTATGGCCAAAATTTTGGGCCCATCTATAAATAAACTTAGGGTGGCTGGGTAGAAACTCCTCCAAATGTCTATCCCTACATAGTACAGGCATACCCCACTTTTAAGTACACAATGGGGTTTATTTACTAAAGCTGGAAAGTGCAAAATCAGGCTCACTTCTGCATAGAAACCAATGAGCTTCCAGGTTTTATTACCAAAGCTTAATTGAACAAGCTGGGGTTAGAATCTCATTGGTTTCTATGCAGAAGTGAGCCTGATTTTGCACTTTCCAGCTTTAGTAAATAAACCCCATTGTGTACTTAAAAGTGGGGTATGCCTGTATGTGCCAGTGTCTCTTAAAAATCATTTCCACATCCTTATACTGATAATGGAAATCGGAAATGAATCCAAACTGATGTTGGCTAGTTGATATCACAGTATCTTTCTCTTTCAGGCATTGTTCCCTGGGAATATTTGCTACCTCCTGAATGATACGATTTAGAGTATCATTTTCATATCCATTTTGCAGGAATCTCTCTATCAATATATTCCCTTGGATGGCATATGTATCCAGGTCCAAACAGTTACGTCAGACTCTAAGCATCTGTCCCTTTGGTATGTTCTTTATCCAAGCAGGATGATGACCGCTCCTGATGGACAAGTAACTGTTCCGGTCTGTCATTTTGAAAAAACCTTTGTGCTAAGGGTATTGTTACTTTTAACTAAAGTTACATCCAAGAAGTTCACTGCAGTGACACTGATGACATGATCTAACCAAATATTATTGGAGTTGTTATTGATAAATGATATGAACTCAATGGCAGATTCCCTTGACCCCTCCCAAATGAACAGGAGGTCATCAATAAATCTCCCGTAGAAGCGCAACTGGGTGGGCTTTGGATTGAACACCCGTCTATCCTCCCACTCTGCCAGAAATAAGTTGGCTAGGCTGGGGGCATATTTGACTCCCAACGCCACGCCAACTTTCTGTGGGAAGAAATTCCCATCATACCAGAAATAGTTGTGGGTCATGCAAAAATCTAAAGCATGACCCACAAACACCTTCTGCACATGAGGGATGTCATCTCTTCTACTCAGTGCCCAGTTCAAAGCTAGTGCCGCATCTTCATGCTGAATAATGGTGTATAGTGAGGCCACATCGGCCGTCACCAGATACACTTCTGAGGTTGGATCAAACCTAATATCCTGCAAGGATCGCAGCAGGTCGGTTGTGTCCTTGAGATAAACTCTAGTAGCTTTTACACTAGGTTGGAGGAATTTATCTAAAAATTCCCCCAATCTGGCTGTGACTGAACCTATGCCATTCACAATAGGGCGTGCCGGTGGCACCCTTACATCTTTGTGAATCTTCAGCAACGTATATATTATAGGGATGCAACATGAACTGGGGACTAAATAACATCTCTCTTTACGACTCAAGGCATCAATACTATAACCCCACTCCACCAGAGCGCTCAACTGGGCTCTATATTCGTTTGTGGGGTCCGAAGATAGTCTACAATAAGTAGTACGATCTCCCAACATTTCCACCAATTGATTATGATAGAAGGTTTTTTCCAAAATCACTACACCTCCCCCCTTGTCCGCTGGTCGGATAATGATGTCTTTTTTATCCTCTAATGATTTAATACCATTCATGATATAGTCTGGATTGACTCTTTTGATTGGGTTCAATCATTCTATATCACTGAGGACAAGGTTTTTGAAAACCTCAATGAAGTGGTTACCAGAATTTTGTGGGTTGAACAAGGATTTATTCCTCAAACCCGTACTTATTCTCCTAGAGTTCATAGTAATATCTCTTTTAGGGGCAATAGGATGAGTCAAAAAATGTTTTTTGATATTTAAAGTGTGGATGAATTTATGAGTATCTATAAATACCTCAAATGTATTAATTGGTTTCCTTGGTGCACATTTCAACCCCAAACCCAATCTATTAAATTCATTGTGGTCGAGTTGTGTCCCACTGAGATTAAAGATTCCATCATTTAGACATCTCTTAATCTCTTTTTTTGGATTGTTTGGCTCTACCTACACCCCCTTCTTTTCTTGGAAAGGGTATAGGCTCTCTGTTTGGGAAATGATCTATTCCACTCCTCCCTCCGCCCCTGTTGCTGTTTGGACGAATGTTCCCTCTGGGAGTCCCTCCTCCCCTTCCCCCCTTCCTCGATGTCCTAAAAAAGGTGGGGGACCAGATTTCGGATTATTGAAGTGTTCATTCAATTCATAATCCATCAGGGGTGCATATCTATTATAAATGGGGATCTGATTTCCCATATCTGGATAATAGTTATGGGGTGGAGTGGGATACCCCTCTTGATATTATTGGGGGTATTGTTGGGTATTGTAATTGGCAGACTGGTTCCCTCTATAATATTGCACTGGACGGAATGGGGGATTGTTGCCGATGCCCACCCCTGGCCCCATTAGAGGACCTTGGGGAGTAATAGCATTCCCCTTGTTGATACCCCCCATATGGGTAGCCACCCCCATGTTGTGGTTGTGATCCCCTACGGGTATGTCCTGGTGTATTCTGCTCCTATTTACCCGTCCCATTTTTTCCCCCCACAGGTTTCTCCTGTTGGTTACCTAAGGAAGTAGGGCCTGAACCTTCTTTATTACTTAGTTCCATGGGCTCGACCCCTGAATTGGAGTTCTGCCACACATAAATTTTATTGTTTTTAAAATCTGTAGAATCTCTAATGTATTTCTTCACTTTCTTCTTTTGTACTTCACGATCCAGTTTCTCCAATTTTTTCTTCATATTATTATTAAATTCTAGAATAGGGTTAGTGTCTTTAACCTCCCTGGCGGTATGATTATTTCAGATTTTAGGTGCTGAAAGCGGTACCATTATTTTTGCATGGAAATGTGGCGTTTTATACTGTAGGCCTGTATTTCTTAGGAATAACTCACTGAAATCTGTCCAAACAAGAGTCTAGTAGACATCCTGGGTATGATAAAGTTTGAAACACAAAATCATAAATTATAATATAATAAATAACTATAAATAATAACAAATAATAATATAATAGTAATAATACTTTTTATTCAATACATATTAGTAAATAATATAAATCAAAAACACTGACATTTTTTTTGGCCAAACAAGAGTGCAATATTAGTAGTCATATTGCTTTAGTAAACATCTCGGGTATGGAAAATTTTAAAACAGGGTACAGCACAAAGTCCAACGTCACAGTCAGGACAGTAGAACCGGGTTTCTTTTTTGATTTTCCTTCCTGTGTCGTCACGTTTAGAGCAGCAAACCACACACATCCTTGTGGGTGCTGCCTTCTTTCCGTTGGTGGAATGTGGTCCATAGAGTGTCGACCTGTCAGGCGTTCCGGGTTCACAATGCCAGGAGCACGACGTCCAGATCTATTTACAGTGGTTGGTGTTTGGTGCTTGAGAAATATAAGTTCAGCAACTTTCCAAACAAAGTCTGCATGAATCACAGGCCTGTCACTCTTTTTTTTTTAGAAGAATGAAAGCATTCCACAAGCACTGTTCAAAAAGATGCCTGAAGATTTTTTTGTAATATTTTATTTGTTGCTTTCTCATAGCAGGATAAAAAGTCATGGCCTGGTCAGCTCTGTCAACACCTCCCATGGTGTTGTTGTAGTCCATTACGACTTGAGGTTTCATTACGTCTTTTCCACCTTTTGTATGTACCATGAGAGCAGAGGTGTTGTGAATGGTACTCATTAGGCACACATCTTTTTTATCGCGCCATCTTAGTGCCATCATTTTGCCTTTTTGCCAGGCAACTATTTCTCCTGCCTTGAGCTTTTTATTGCCAAAGGTTGGCGGCATGTCACGCCGGTTAGCTCTAACAGTCCCGTATGCATCCGTCTTGTGTTGTAGAAGGAACTCATAGAGTTCTGGAGAAGTATAAAAATTATCTGTGGTTACACAGTACCCCTGATTCAGCAATGGCTCAATCAAAGTAAGAACAGAAGCAGTTGCCATTCCATAATGACTGAATCTGTCGTTGAATTTGGTCCCTTTCCCGGTGTAAAGGACCGAATTCCATATGTAACCAGTGCTGGCCTCACAGAGCATGAATGATTTTATGCTGAATCGTGCTCTCTTAGATGCGATGTACTGTATCCAGCTAAGTCTTCCTTTGTAGGCCATTAGACTTTCGTCGATACTGACGTCTCTGTCTGGTACATAGTACAAAATATTTTACAGCGCTCACATACAAGAATGACATTTCCTGCAGGGCTAGTTAAAAACACCTGAACACATTCAAAAAATATGGGGGTTTGGTCACACTATATGGTCATATAGTGCTAAGCCCACTTACTGCGACAAAGTACCCCGAATTTAAATGCATTGTATGGTGTGCCCCCCAAATATGTTCTTGTATGTTGTAATAGGCCCTGACCAGGTTTTTGGGCTGGAGCACCCCTCCCCCTCCTCATTACCTCCTATTTAGTGGCCACCAGTGATTAGGATGTATCCCTTTCAGTTCTCCCACAGAGGAGTTCAGCTCCCATGGTTGAGACAAAGGATCTTCCATTCTATTACTAGTGTAGGACCCACTAATTTGGGGTACTTTGTCGCAGTAAGTGGGCTTAGCACTATATGACCATATAGTGTGACCAAACCCCCGTATTTTTTGAATGTGTTCAGGTGTTTTTAACTAGCCCTGCAGGAAATGTCATTCTTGTATGTGTGCGCTGTAAAATATTTTGTACTGTTTATAGGTCTTACAGCAGCACCATCTTGAATTTAAATGCATTGTATGGTGTGCCCCCCAAATATGTTCTTGTATGTTGTAATAGGCCCTGACCAGGTTTTTGGGCTGGAGCACCCCTCCCCCTCCTCATTACCTCCTATTTAGTGGCCACCAGTGATTAGGATGTATCCCTTTCAGTTCTCCCACATAGAGGAGTTCAGCTCCCATGGTTGAGACAGAGGATCTTCCATTCTATTACTAGTGTAGGACCCACTAATTCGGGGTACTTTGTCGCAGTAAGTGGGCTTAGCACTATATGACCATATAGTGTGACCAAACCCCCGTATTTTTTGAATGTGTTCAGGTGTTTTTAACTAGCCCTGCAGGAAATGTCATTCTTGTATGTGTGCGCTGTAAAATATTTTGTACTGTTTAAAGGTCTTACAGCAGCACCATCTTGAATTGAAATGCATTGTATGGTGTGCCCCCCAAATATGTTCTTGTCTGGTACATAGGTCTGCTGGAAATTTTTCTGAATAATTTGATATAGGTGCCAAATCTTTTTCAGTTTTGGAGCTGGATGAGAAGTCTCATCAAATTCTTCATTATTTTGAAAATGCAGATATTTCATTATGAGAAAATTTGTATTCCGACATGATGGTGCCAAAAAAAGGAGTGGCTAATATTTTGTTGGTTGTCCAGTACCACTTCTGCAGGGGTTTCCCCACCACTCCCTGGAGAATAATTAGGCCCAGAAACTTCCAGATGTCCTCCTTGGTCACTGATTCCCATTTTCTGCTCCTTGAAAACCTCTGAGGTATAGCAGCTTGTTGCTCCTGGTATCGGTTTGTCTCCGTAACAATTCTTTCTATGACCTCATCAGTCAAAAAGAGTTGGAGGTATCCCAAGGTGCTGTCATCTTCAACCTCCACTTTGATACCAGGCGCTCCGGTAAACGTGAATCTTGGGGGCGCTGTGTGCTCCGTGCCACAATCAATTGAGCACCAAGTCCACACATCGTTGGGGACAGTCGCAGGATCATCGCTGAAATCGCTTTCTGTGCCTGATGACGAACTTCCCCATGAATCGCTATCACTCACTTCTGCAAGCGATTCTGTCTCGCTGTCGTTGTTTTCCAGCAGGTCATATGTCGCTTTTGAGGTTGAAGCGCGCTTTTTTGATGCCATGGTCACTCTGCAGTTTCCAGACAGAAAGTACAGTAAAACTGCAGGCAGGGGCACTGGACAAAGCACTGGGGGGCAATCTGAGGTCAATTTTATTTTATTTAGTAATGTAATCCAATAGGATTACAATATGTCAGTGTGTTTGTTTTTTATACTTTTTGAATTTGCCGCCGGTTCCACCCCCTGCGTCGCTACGCTCGCAGGGAACGGAAGCCAGGGCACACAGTGCATCAGGCGGAAGATCCGGCCGCCGAACACAGCGGGAGAACATCGCGGGATCCCGGAGACAAGGTAAGTCACGTCTTCCAGGATCCAGCGATGCGATCCCGAGTCTGGCTCGGGGTTACCGCTTTTGGTACTAAAATCTCACCCCGAGCCAGACTCAGGAATACCACCAGGGGGGTTAATAGGCTCTAGTTTCCTTTCTATATCATTAATCTGTTCAATGATTTTAGCCAATTTAAATTGTTTTCTCGTTAGCACAACATCCTGAAGTTCCATGCCTACTTTGTTAAAAAAATTCCAGCCACTCATTCATAAAAGAAGGATCTGTGAGTGCATCCTGAGGGGGCACTTCCCATCGTAAGCTTTTAAAAATCAATTTTTCTTTAAGGTAGTGTTTAAACGTAAATACATCCCACCATATTTTGAGCTGTTTTTTAAGCAAGTGATCTAAATTCTTCAGGAGACCTATAGTGTCTTCATCACAATCAATCATTTCATGATTGCTTGAGAGGACACTATCAGGATTAATCTGTCTCTTCGACAAGAAGTTGATAGCTTCCATAGCAGCAGATGGTTAAAAACAAATAATGTAAAACTGAAGGTATACAGATCCAAAAACCGTCGCCCAAAGCCTGTATTCCTACCTCTGCGCTAAGATTTAAATAACAAGGCCCTATCAGAGCTGCCACTTAAGTAATACAATAAATGAGAAACTGAATTCACCAAAAGATAGTAGGGATGAATAGTGGCGCTAACCCCCAGATAGTGGGGAGATGCCAGACACTCCTATATATCCAATGAACTACAGTGGATACAGCAGTGTACCGGACAATAGAATGATGTACCTGGAATGAGCCTACACTGAATGGGTCAGGTGATCTTCCCTATTACCCAAAAAATGAATATATCAAATAGTGAACTGAAAATAAAAGCATAACACCCCGTGACAGTAGTGTAAAAAAATGATCAAAATATCAATAATATGAATATCCACAAAAAATAACTTAATTATGAAAGAAATAATACACAGTACTAGAGTGAAAATGAAAGCATAACACCCCGTGACAGTAGTGTAAAAAATGGTTAAACAATATACATTGTCCCCCCAAAGCACCTTGTCCCAATGTTGATGAGGACAAGGGCCTCATCCCCACAACCCTTGCCTGGTGGTTGTGGGGGTCTGCGGGCAGGGGGCTTATCAGAATCTGGAAGCCCCCTTTAACAAGGGGACCCCCAGATCCAGGCCCCCCCTGTGTGAAATGGTAAGGGGGTACAAAAGTACCCCTACCATTTCACAAAAAAGTGTCAAAGAGACAGTTCCTTTATTTAAATGATTCTTCTTTCCATCTTCTTTCTTCTATCTTCTTTCTTCTATCTTCCTTCGGTTTCTTCCTCCATCGTCTTCTTCTTCTGGTTCTTGCTCCGGTGTTCTCTTCTGGCATCTTCCTCCACGGCGTCTTCTTCCTTTCTTTGTTCTCGGGCCGCTCCACATCTATGATGGGAGGCTCCCGCTGTGTGACACTTCTCGTCTTCTGACGATTCTTAAATAACGGTGGGCGGGGCCACCCGGTCACCCCGCCCCCCTCTGACGTACAGGGACTTGACAGGGACTTCCCTGAGGCTTTCCCCGTGATGTCAGAGGGGGCAGAATCATCTGTTACATATGAGAACGAAGAAGGGAAGAAGACGCCGCGGAGGAAGATGCCGGACGAGAACACTGGAACAAGAAGCAGAGGATCGGAGGAAGAACCAGAAGAAGAAGAAGACGGGGGAAGAAACTGAAGAGGGATAGAAGAAAGAAGATAGAAGATAGAAGAAAGAAGATGGAAAGAAGAAGCATTTAAATAAAGAAATTGTCAAAAACTGTCTCTTGTCATTTTAAACATTTTTTACACTTTTTTTGTGAAATGGTAAGGGTACTTTTGTACCCCCTTACCATTTCACACAGGGGGGTGGGATCTGGGGGTCCCCTTGTTAAAGGGGGCTTCCAGATTCCGATAAGCCCCCCACCCGCAGACCCCCACAACCACCGGGCAAGGGTTGTGGGGATGAGGCCCTTGTCTTCATCAACATGGGGACAAGGTGCTTTGGGGGGACCCCAAAGCACCCTCCCAATGTTGAGGGCATGTGGCCTGCTATGGTTTAGGAGGGGGGCCACTCTCTCATCCCCCCTCTTTTCCTGTGGCCTGCCAGGTTGCGTGCTCGGATAAGGGTCTGGTATATATTTTTGGGGGGACCCCACGCCATTTTTTTTTATTTTGGCGTGGGGTTCCCCTTAATATCGATACCAGACCTGAAGGGCTTGGTATGGAATTTAGGGGGACCCCCATGCCATTTTAAAAAAAATTTTGGTTCGGGGTTCCCCTGTGGGGAAATCCAATGCCGTTTTTATCAATGAACTTATATGTATATTGTCGGATCGACCATTTATATAGCCGCGAGTACTTTTAAATGACTTTTTTTCCTTTGAAATGTCATTTTGCTGTCGGACTGTTCTAAACACGGGAAACATGCGGCCCTTTACAGGCATACTATAGACACCCCCCAGGTACGAAATTTAAAGGAATACTACACTTTTATTGTTTCACTTTAAGCATTATTAAAATCACTGCTCCCGAAAAAACGTTTGTTTTTAAAACTTTTTTTGCATTGATCCATGTCCCCTGGGGCAGGACCCAGGTCCCCAAACACTTTTTATGACAATACCATGCATATAAACCTTTAAAATTAGCACTTTTAATTTCTCCCATAGACTTTTAAAGGGTATTCCGTGGCTTTCGAATTTGCCGTGAACACCCCAAATTGTTCGCCATTCAGCAAACTTGCAAACAGCCGATGTTCGAGTCGAACATGAGTTTGACTCGAACTCTAAGCTCATCCCTACTCCTCACACTGGATCAGTGTGTGAGGAGGAGAATCTGGTAACAGCTGTTACCCACGATGTGTTTACATTTGTGACCGGTTGTGATTGGACACAGCAAGTCACATGGTAAAGAGCCAATTTAATTGGGCTGCATGTCCAATTTAAATGGCTCTTTACCCAATTTAATTGGCTCTTTACCCTGAGGACAAGCCTCAACCGGGGGCGCGCACGAGCGGCATGCACTCCAATCTGCATAGTGACCGGCTGTGATTGGACACAGCCAGTCACATGGTAAAGAGCCAATTTCATTGGCTCTTTACCCTAATCAGGGAGGGGCTGTGCCCCGAGGGACACGCTCAATCCCCGATCGCTGAGCTGCGGGCCCCCGGGGTCCTGCTGTAGCAGCAAGAAGCGGAGGACATCATAAGATGCCCACCCAGGATGGGAGAGCCCTCCAGCGGATGTCATATTACTATACGCTGGTATTGAAGTGGTAAAGGAGCCTTCACCTTATATGAATTCTGTTATTGGTTCCAACATGGACCAAGAGCTGGGTCTTGCCCAGACTCTCCCACTGATTTATAAACTCGGTCTACAACTTGCCGAATGCTGGCATCAGGAAGACAGCAAACCATTTGGTTGAGGCAATCCTGGCAACAAATTTTTCTATCAGTCCTTCTGAAGGGCTGGCCTTCCATTAACCACCTGCTTAGTGAGCTAAAAAACCCCTTTCAAGTTTGTCAGCCCAGTGTTGAAATTTGCTCCTCAAGATCTCTAATGTTAGTTTCCAGAAGGGCAACCCACTCATATCGGTTGCAGCAGTATTCAACCTGGAGCTGTTTGACATTATTGCACACATGTGGCACACTTTGTACTGGGCAAAACCTTCACCTTTGCTAGCACTCATTATCCTGGTTACAATATTAATATTACTGGAAATTTCAGATGTTACTTACAGTTTAGAAGACTCCTGTTTTAGTCTCCTGTTTTTAACTCTCCAAGTCAAAAGTTCAAACAAGCTCAAAGTGAGTTCTACAAAAAGTAATATAGTACCTTTAGCACCTGTGAGCAATTAACCACTCCCCCTAATTAGCAGACTTAAGAAAGGAAAGAAAAAAATGCTGTTAAAAATTTGACAGAAAGTGTTTTAACCACTTAAGGACCGCCTCACGCCGATATACATCGGCAAGACGGCACTGGCAGGCAAAATCACGTAAATATACATGATCTGCCTCCCGCAGGTGGGGGGTCCGATCGGATCCCCCCGGTGCCCGAGGCGGTCCTCTTTTGTCGGAGGTGAGGGGGAGGCCATCCGTTCGTGGCCCCCCCTCGCGATCACCGCCGGCCAATTAGAACATTCCTTTGCTGCTGTATGCTAAACAGCAGCAAAGGAAATTATGTCATCTCTCCTCGGCTCTGTATTTTCCGTTCCGGTGCCGAGGAGAGAAGACATCACTGTGAGTGTAAAACACAAACACACACAGTAGAACATGCCAGGCACACAAAACACCCCCGATGCCCCCCGATCACCCCCCAATCACCCCCCCGGTCACACTGACACCAAGCAGGTTTTTTTTTTCTGATTACTGCATGGTGTCAGTTTGTGACAGTTACTGTGTTAGGGCAGTTAGTATTAGCCCCCTTTAGGTCTAGGGTACCCCCCTAACCCCCCCTAATAAAGTTTTAACCCCTTGATCACCCCCTGTAGCCAGTGTTGCTAAGCGATCATTTTTCTGATCGCTGTATTAGTGTCACTGGTGACGCTAGTTAGGGACGTAAATATTTAGGTTCGCCGTCAGCATTTTATAGCGACAGGAACCCCCATATACTATCTAATAAATGCTTTAACCCCTTGATTGCCCCCTAGTTAACCCTTTCACCACTGATCACCGTATAAGTGTTACGGGTGACGCTGGTTAGTTAGTTTTATTTTTTATAGTGTCAGGGCACCCGCCGTTTATTACCGAATAAAGGTTTAGCCCCCTGATCGCCCGGTGGTGATATGCGTCGCCCCAGGCAGCGTCAGATTAGCGCCTATACTAGCGTCCCCAGCAGTTTAGGGTTTCCAAAAACGCAGTGTTAGCGGGATCAGCCCAGATACCTGCTAGCACCTGCGTTTTGCCCCTCCGCCCGGCCCAGCCCACCCAAGTGCAGTATCGATCGATCACTGTCACTTACAAAACACTAAACGCATAACTGCAGCGTTCACAGAGTCAGGCCTGATCCCTGCGATCGCTAACAGTTTTTTTTGGTAGCGTTTTGGTGAACTGGCAAGCACCAGCGGCCTAGTACACCCCGGTCGTAGTCAAACCAGCACTGCAGTAACACTTGGTGACGTGGTGAGTCCCATAAGTGCAGTTCAAGCTGGTGAGGTGGCAAGCACAAGTAGTGTCCTGTTGCCACCAAGAAGAAGACAAACAGGCCCGTCGTGCCCATAGTGCCCTTCCTGCTGCATTAGCCAATCCTAATTGGGAACCCACCACTTCTGCAGCGCCCGTACTTCCCCCATTCACATCCCCAACCAAATGCAGTCGGCTGCATGAGAGGCATTTTCTTTATGTCCTCCCGAGTACCCCTACCCGACGAACCCCCCCAAAAAAGATGTTGTGTCTGCAGCAAGCGAGGATATAGGCGTGACACCCACTATTATTGTCCCTCCTGTCCTGACAATCCTGGTTTTTGCATTGGTGAATGTTTTGAACGCTACCATTCACTAGTTGAGTATTAGCGTAGGTAACAGCATTGCACAGACTAGGCACACTTTCACAGGGTCTCCCAAGATGCCATCGCATTTTGAGAGACCCAAACCTGGAACCAGTTACAGTTATAAAAGTTAGTTACAAAAAAAGTGTAAAAAAAAAATAAAATATATATATATAAAAAAACAAACAAAATAGTTGTCGTTTTATTCTCTCTCTCTCTATTCTCTCTCTATTGTTCTACTCTTTTTTACTGTATTCTATTCTGCAATGTTTTATTGTTTTTATGTTTTATCACGTTTGTTTTTCAGTTATGCAATTTTTTATACTTTACCGTTTACTGTGTTTTATTGTTAACCATTTTTTTGTCTTCAGGTACGCCATTCAGGACTTTGAGTGGTTATACCAGAATGATACCTGCAGGTTTAGGTATCATCTTGGTATCATTCTTTTCAGCCAGCGGTTGGCTTTCATGTAAAAGCAATCCTAGCGGCTAATTAGCCTCTAAACTGCTTTTACAAGCCGTGGGAGGGAATGCCCCCCACCGTCTTCCGTGTTTTTCTCTGGCTCTCCTGTCTCAACAGGGAACCTGAGAATGCAGCCGGTGATTCAGCCAGCTGACCATAGAGCTGATCAGAGACCAGAGTGGCTCAAAACATCTCTATGGCCTAAGAAAGCGGAAGCTATGAGCATTTCATGACTTAGATTTCGCCGGATGTAAACAGCGCCATTGGGAAAGCATTTTATCACACCGATCTTGGTGTGGTCAGATGCTTTGAGGGCAGAGGAGAGATCTAGGGTCTAATAGACCCCAATTTTTTCAAAAAAGAGTACCTGTCACTACCTATTGCTATCATAGGGGATATTTACATTCCCTGAGATAACAATAAAAATGATAAAAAAAAAATGAAAGGAACAGTTTAAAAATAAGATAAAAAGCAAAAAAATAATAAAGAAAAAAAAAGCACCCCTGTCGCCCCCTGCTCTTGCGCTAAGGCGAACGCAAGCGGCGGTCTGTCGTCAAACGTAAACAGCAATGCATGTGAGTTATCACCGCGAAGGTCAGATCGAGGGCAGTAATTTTAGCAGTAGACCCCCTCTGGAAATCTAAAGTGGTAACCTGTAAAGGCTTTAAAAGGCTTTTAAAAATGTATTTATTTTGTTGCCACTGCACGTTTGTGCGCAATTGTAAAGCATGTCATGTTTGGTATTCATGTACTCGGCCTAAGATCATCTTTTTTATTCCATCAAACATTTGGGCAATATAGTGTGTTTTAGTGCATTAAAATTTAAAAAAGTGTGTTTTTTCCCCAAAAAATGCGTTTGAAAAATCGCTGCGCAAATACTGTGTGAAAAAAAAAATGAAACACCCACTATTTTAATCTGTAGGGCATTTGCTTTAAAAAAATATATAATGTTTGGGGGTTCAAAGTAATTTTCTTGCAAAAAAAAAAAAATTATTTCATGTAAACAAAAAGTGTCAGAAAGGGCTTTGTCTTCAAGTGGTTAGTAGAGTGGGTGATGTGTGACATAAGCTTCTAAATGTTGTGCATAAAATGCCAGGACAGTTCAACCCCCCCCCCAAATGACCCCATTTTGGAAAGTAGACACCCCAAGCTATTTGCTGAGAGTCATGTCGAGTCCATGGAATATTTTATATTGTGACACAAGTTGAGGGAAAGAGAAATATTTTTTTTATTTATTTTTTTTTGCACAAAGTTGTCACTAAATGATATATTGCTCAAACATGCCATGGGAATATGGGAAATTACACCCAAAATACATTCTGCTGCTTCTCCTGAGTACGGGGATACCACATGTGTGAGACTTTTTGGGAGCCTAGCCGCGTACGGGACCCCGAAAACCAAGCACCGCCTTCAGGCTTTCTAAGGGCGTAAATTTTTGATTTCACTCTCCACTGCCTATCACAGTTTCAGAGGCCATGGAATGCCCAGGTGGCACAAACCCCCCCCCCCCCAAATGACCCTATTTTGGAAAGTAGACACCCCAAGCTATTTGCTGAGAGGTATAGTGAGTATTTTGCAGACCTCACTTTTTGTCACAAAGTTTTGAAAATTGAAAAAAAAAATGTTTTTTCTTGCCTTTCTTCATTTTCAAAAACAAATGAGAGCTGCAAAATACTCACCATGCCTCTCAGCAAATAGCTTGGGGTGTCTACTTTCCAAAATGGGGTCATTTGGGGGGTTTTGTGCCACCTGGGCATTCCATGGCCTCCGAAACTGTGATAGGCAGTGAAGAGTGAAATCAAAAATGTACACCCTTCGAAATCCTGAAGGCGGTGATTGGTTTTCGGGGCCCCGTACGCGGCTAGGCTCCCAAAAAGTCCCACACATGTGGTATCCCCATACTCAGGAGAAGCAGCTAAATGTATTTTTGGGTGCAATTCCACATATGCCATGGCCTGTGTGAGCAATATATCATTTAGTGACAACTTTGTGCAAAAAAAAAAAAATGTGTCACTTTCCCGCAACTTGTGTCAAAATATAAAATATTCCATGGACTCAACATGCCTCTCAGCAAATAGCTTGGGGTGTCTACTTTCCAAAATGGGGTCATTTGGGGGGGGTGCCATCTGGGCATTTTATGGCCTTCAAAACTGTGATAGGTAGTGAGGAGTGAAATCAAAAATTTACGCCCTTAGAAATCCTGAAGGCGGTGATTGGTTTTCGGGGGCCTGTACGTGGCTAGGCTCCCAAAAAGTCCCACACATGTGGTACTCCGTACTCAGGAGAAGCAGCTGAATGTATTTTGGGGTGCAATTCCACATAGGCCCATGGCCTATGTGAGCAAGATATCATTTAGTGTCAACTTTTTGTAAATATTTTTATTTTTTTGTCATCATTCAATCACTTGGGACAAAAGAAAAAAATATTCAATGGGTTCAACATGCCTCTCAGCAATTTCCTTGGGGTGTCTACTTTCCAAAATGGGGTCATTTGCGGGGTTTTGTACTGCCCTGCCATTTTAGCACCTCAAGAAATGACATAGGCAGTCATAAACTAAAGGCTGTGTAAATTCCAGAAAATGTACCCTAGTTTGTAGACGCTATAACTTTTGCGCAAACCAATAAATATACACTGATTGACATTTTTTTTACCAAAGACATGCGGCCGAATACATTTTGGCCTAAATGTATAACTAAAATTGAGTATATTGGATTTTTTTTTATAACAAAAAGTAGAAAATATCATTTTTTTTTCAAAATTTTCGGTCTTTTTCCATTTATAGCGCAAAAAATAAAAACCACAGAGGTGATCAAATACCATCAAAAGAAAGCTCTATTTGTGGGAAGAAAAGGACGCAAATTTTGTTTGGGTACAGCATTGCATGACCGCGCAAATAGCAGTTAAAGCGACGCAGTGCCAAATTGGAAAAAGACCTCTGGTCCTTAGGCAGCATAATGGTCCGGGGCTAAAGTGGTTAAAAAGCTGCTAGCAAAGATGCCAAAGAAGAAAATTGCAAAAGCAATCAACAACAGTAAAAAGCATAACTCCTGTTTTTCGCTCAACACTCAAAGTTCCAACTTTTTAGCTTACAGGCAGCAAAACATTAGTAAATATGGGAAATACGTTAGCTTTGAATACAATTCATTTGTGAAGAAAATTTTGAAACCTGGATTTTGCTAGCAAGCAATTGGTTGATTATTGCAAGCACTTATTTACCAGCATTCACCTTGCAAAGTGAAGACCCCCAATTGTTTTAGTAAATTTAACCTATAAACTTGAATTGTTAAAAATAATACAACCAAAGCTAACATGGAACATATATAATTACTAATTACACATGGAAATACATTTTTAAAATTATTTAAAAAATTGAATGCCATGCCAGTCTTAGGTGGACTATTTTAAGTCACTACCAGTTAATAAAAATGGCAAAAGCTACAAGCAAAAAAACGTTCAAATAAAAATAACTACATGAGTGACTCCAACTTTAAAATATGTGCCCCACAGCTAGTGATAGACCCTGTGAGTATTTTATATTTTCTTTCATTGTATCATGTACATAAACTGATGTAACACAGTAAAAATAGTTATGTTTAGACAAGGAAGAATCCTTGAACACTTTAAATGGCTATACAGCGATCAGCACAAAGAAAATATATCAAAGAACAATTAAATGTATTTCGGTGCTAATGGAAAATGTGAGACAAGTATGCAGACAAAGACAGCTTACCCTAAAATAAACTAAATAAAATATCTTTCATTTAGCCATGGAAGTATCTCCATACTTCTACATTTGACACAATGATGGATCATTTATTTACTGAGCAGCACTGGTGGCCAGAAAATCTGATTTCCATGCATGAGATCCATGAAACCTTAACTGCTGCACAGCTTTATTTACGCAGGGCAAAAGTCAGCTATCAGGGGATTTTTTTCTTAAGTTTGGTGTGATTTCTTATGCCTCATTTGCTTCAAGAAAATACAATTTCTTCAAGTGCATACAAGAAATGCTTACAACAATTTTGTTCCTTTTCTTTGCGAGAAATGGTTGGATGTAAAGTAAAATATTATTACGTCTTTGGCTGTGCCTTCAAAAGGACTATTATAAAATGATTTAATAAGGAAATAAAAATCACAATGACTCTGCCCAAAGTGCACTAACCCATTGCAATATTTAAATAGTCGTCCTTTAACTTATATTATGACAGGACACTTTAATCAGATTGCTCTTTACTTTGCACATATCCAATGTGCTTTATGTTTTATTGTTAAATAAGTCAGATGATGTGCATTAGGTGACTTAATAGAATGGGGGAAAACTATAAAAACATTGAGGGCTTATTGATAGCAAAACTGTAAAGCTTTGGTGATGAGCCTAGTCGTCTCATATCAAATTGTATTACGTTTTAAAATGAAATGGCATTTACATACCAAAATACTGTATATTAAACTGTTATGTTTAACTAAATTAACAGATTAACTGCTAAATTTAGGTCTTTAAATGTGTAGAAGATGTGCACTACTTGACTAGAATCAGTGGAAGAAGGCCCCACCTCATATCATTAGATTTGCGCATTTATCTAATTGCTAAATGCTTATGGTTGCTGACAATATTACATTGATTTATGCACAGTAAAATTATTAATGGAAACCAATGAAACAAGATAAACACTTGTATCCCATACTGATCTTGTACATACAGCCTATATTCTCTATTTTCCTTTTTTATATTCTTGATAGTGTATGCTAAGTAATACTCTCTGGACTTCTGTTTATAAGTCCTTGTCTCCTATTGTTTAAACTTCTCAAAGCAGGGAAGGTAAGGAGTTGGAATAAGCTAGTTTTTATTATTTATTTTTCAGGATTTATATAGTGCCACTGCCAACAGTTTGTGCAGCGCATTACAACATGAGAGCAGACAGTGCAGTTACAATACAATTTAAGACAGAAGGAATCAGAGGGCCCTGCTCATTATAGCTTACAATCTAAGAGGGAGGGTCAAGTGATGCAAAAGGCAATAGCTGTGGGGAATGAGCTGAAGAAGAAAATAAAGGTACAGTTACATACAGTGGCTGCTGGTGCTCAATTTTTTTTGGGGTGGCACAAACAAACTAAAAAATTCTGAAAAATTCTGAAAAAAAAACATCAAATGCAGCCACTGTGCCATCAATTGCAGCCACTGTGCCCATCAAATGCAGCCCCACTGTGCCCATCAAATGCAGCCACTGTGCCCATCAAATGCAGCCACTGTGCCCATCAAATGCAGTCACAGTGCCCATCAAATGCAGCCACTTGTGCCCCATCAAATGCAGCCACTGTACCCTGTCAACTCCTGCCACTGTGCCTGTCAAATTCTTCCACTGTGCCCGTCAAATGCAGACACTTGTGCCCCATCAAATGCAGCCACTGTGCCCATCAAATGCTGCCACTGTGCCCATCAAATGCTGCCACTGTGCCCATCAAATGCTGCCACTTGTGCCCATCAAATGCAGCCACTTGTGCCCTTCAAATGCAGCCACTTGTGCCCTTCAAATGCAGCCACTTGTGCCCTTCAAATGCAGCCACTTGTGCCCTTCAATTGCAGCCACTTGTGCCCATCAATTGCAGCCACTTGTTCCCCATCAAATGCAGCCCCTGTGCCCATCAAATGGAGCCTCTGTGCCCATTGAACGCCGCCACTGTGCCCGTCAAATGCAGCCACTGAGGCCCCCCCACCCACTTGCTCGCTGACTGCCCAGAACTTACCCCATCTTGATGGGGGATCAGGCAGCGGGTCAGGTGGCGAGCTGCGAGATGGTGGGATGAGCAGTGGGTCAGGCAGCAGCTCCTGTGTCTTCCATTTGTCTCACTCTCTTCTTCCATTCCTTTCCGTTAGGCGTCCATCAGAGTGCCTGTGCCTTCAGTCAATCAGGTAACGGGTATTAGACCAGTGCCTCCTGATTGGCTGAGAGGCGGTTCAGTGTTAGAAAAGAAAGTATTTATTTGATTTTATGACACACTTGGGTGGACTGCAAGCACAATGCTCTGCGCTCCAAGTCCACCTTTTTTGAAGCCTATTAGAGCCTATGGCTCTAATCAGGTGCTTCAAAAAACACCCCCGCCGCTGGAATTCAGGCGCCCGGCGTCCAAAAATGGGGCCTGAACAGGGGGTGGCTACAGCAGCCTGAATAGGGGGTGGCTACAGCAGCCATGGATAGATTCATGCAGTGCATGAATCTTTTTATTCTACACACAGGGGGTAGCGTGACAGAGGGGGTGGTGCCCGGGCACCCCTAATGGATGCACCGCTACTGATTACATAGTTACATAGTCGGTAAGGCTGAAAAAAGATGTGTATCAGTGTCTATAATGATTTCCCATTTCACTGTATGTTGTGTCCTTTTAGATGTACCGCTAAGAGTATTTTAAAAAAATATCCATTCTCCCCGCAGTCACCACCAATTATGGGAGAGAGTTCCACATACTTATAGCCCTAACAGTGAAGAACCCCCTACACAGTTTAAGGTTAAACCGCTTCTCCTCCAGTCTCATTGTGTGCCCTGTGTCCTTATACACTCCCTAGGACTGAATAGTTTAATTCCTATGCTGGGATCCCCATTGAGATATTTGTAGATCGTTATCATGTCTCCTCTTAATCGCTTCAGCTCTGGGAGATTTTACCCCCTTCCTGACCAGAGCACTTTTTGCAATTCGGCACTGCGTTGCTTTAACTGACAATTGCACGGTCATGCGACTTTGCACCCAAACAAAATTGACGTCCTTTTTTCCCACAAATAGAGCTTTCTTTTGGTGGTATTTGATCACCTCTGCGGTTTTTATTTTTTACACTATAAACAAAAAAAGAGCAACAATTTTGAAAGAAACACAATATTTTCTACTTTTCGCTATATTAAATATCCCCCAAAAATATATAAAAAAAGATGTTTTCCTCAATTTAGGCAGATATGTATTCTTCTACATATTTTTGTTTAAAAAAATTGCAATAAGCGTATATTGATTGGTTTGCGCAAAAGTTATATCGTCTACAAAATAGGGGATAGTTTTATGGCATTTTTATTATTATTTTTTTTTTTACTAGTAATGGCGGTGATCTGCAAATTTTTTTTTTTTAAATCTTTATTTAAGAAATGCAGGTTAAACAAAAAGAAATGATAACAAGCATGTCATCCCGTTTCTCCCAGTACCAAGAAATGATACAAACTCATTAAACATTTTTTGTACATAAATGAGGCAGTATTTCGTTTTTTTTTTAGGTTATGTTAAAGCAGGGAACTGTAGTTCAAAGTTGCTCCCACTGTTTAATCCCACATTTTCACCAAAACAACAGTGGAAACCTCTAAACCACCAAAAACCACAGATATGACCAATGGACAAAACGATGGGGAGAGTCTCCCTTTAGGGGACTAAGTTCCAACGTTGTGTTACTCGTAGGATATAGTTCCAATCAATGGTCAATGGGGGAAGGATAAGAAAAGAAAAACAAACAAAAAGAGAAGAGAGGGAGGAACAGAAAGGGCAGGTGTAGGGAAAGGAGGAGGGGATGTAGAGCTACGGCAGGGCCGACGACCCAATACTTTAAATTATCCTAAGACAGGATATTCAGATGGAAGACTTATATTCCGCTGAATATCGGAAAAGGTTCCAGTGTACCCAACGGGTGTTGTGTTCCTCCTCCCTTTCCCCCAGGGTAGCTGTGAGCTGTTCCATCTGCTGAATGTCGCAAACCCTTGCAAACCATTATGACACTGTCGGTGGGGCCTGTTGCTTCCACGTACTGGGGACACACACTCTGGCTGCACTAAGGAGGTGTATCAAAAGAGATTTGCGATATCTCTTTCTGGACAAAGGAGTCAGATTTTGAAGAACTGCTTAAAAAAACCTGGTCTGGGCCTATTACAATATACAAGAACATATTTGGGGGGCACACCATACAATGCGTTTAAATTCAAGATGGTGCTGCTATAAGACCTACAAACAGTACAAAATATTTTACAGCGCACACATACAAGAATGACATTTCCTGCAGGGCTAGTTAAAAACACCTGAACATATTCAGTTCAGTTCTCCCACATAGAGGAGTTCAGCTCCCATGGTTGAGACAAAGGATCTTCCATTCTATTACTAGTGTAGGACCCACTAATTCGGGGTACTTTGTTGCAGTAAGTGGGCTTAGCACTATATGACGGTATAGTGTGACCAAACCCCCGTATTTTTTGAATATGTTCAGGTGTTTTTAACTAGCCCTGCAGGAAATGTCATTCTTGTATGTGTGCGCTGTAAAATATTTTGTACTGTTTGTAGGTCTTATAGCAGCACCATCTTGAATTTAAACGCATTGTATGGTGTGCCCCCCAAATATGTTCTTGTATATTGCTACTTAAGGAGCACTTTTGAGCGAAAGTGATCTTTTGGTCTTCAATGAACGTGACGTTTAGGTCCCTCTCCCATTTTCTCAGGTACGAGGGGTTGTGCTGGGATGTATGAGCAAGTAGAGTGTTATATGAATAGGAAAGGGATTTCCGTATAGGCTCATCTCCCAGGCACAATTCTTCAAAGTACATTAGCTGTCTGTGAAAACCACAGATTTCCGGGAGGGATTTGAGGAAATGGGTGAGTTGCAACAGCTTCCATCTACCCAAGATGGAGGATCTAAACCCAGGGTATACGCTTGATGGGTCACACCACTCTGAGGGGCCCATAAAAGAAGAGGCTCTGATAAGACTCTGGTCCTGTTGAAGCCAAAAGGATTTGTCAGAAATACCCGGTAAAATATTTGGGTGACCTATTATAGGCGTTAGAGGCGAGGAAAAACTGGGCGCGTTTGCCAGTTTAAAGTATCTATTAAGTTCCTGTAAGGTGGGCTCAATTAGTGGGTGTGGAGGGGAGAATCTGCAGAAACTAACTCCACTCCAAGGCAGACCTTCAAGGGGAAATGGAACCAATTCTCGTTCCAGGTGGACCCATAGTTTATGGGGCAGGTGTCTGCACCAGTCCACCACTCTATTCATGTGAACTGCTGTGTAGTACAGGGCTGGATCAGGGAGGCCAACCCCTCCTCTGAGTTTTGGCCTCTGTAATAAGGATCTTCTGAGACGTGGAGGCTTGCCCTGCCATATATATCTAATGAAGGTTGTGCGTAATGTACTAAAAAAGGTCTATGGTATTCTAATTGGTAGCGCTTGTAGAAGGTAAAGTAACCTCGGCATTAAATTCATCTTTAAAACATTGCATCCACAAAACCATGAAACCGCCAGGTTCTTCCATCTCTCTAGATCTGAGGAGAAGATATTCAGGAGTGGCTGAAAGTTGAGTTGGTAGAGGAGATGGGGGTTCGAAGGGATCTTAGTACCTAAATATTGGATAGCCTGGTGAGCCCACTGGAAGGGAAAGTTGCTACAGAGGCGGGCATGTGAGCTAGGAGAAAGGGAGACGTTAAGCGCTTCTGATTTTTGCAGATTAATTTTGAAATCTGACAGGTCACCATACTGGCGTATTGCCGATAGGAGGACTGGTAGAGAGTGTGTGGTTCTGAAATGTAAAACAACAGGTCGTCTGCGTAAGCAGCAATTTTATGATGGTACATGCTTGTTTTCAGTCCTCTAATGTCGTGGTTAAGCCTAATATGTTGCAGTAGGGTATAAAGAGGAGCGGGGAAAGCGGACACCCCTGCCTCGTTCCGTTGCTGATCTTGAAGGGGTTGGAAGCTATCCCATTCACTTTAACTGAGGCAGTAGGGGGCTTACTCTAAAATATAAGCAGCTAACACAACAAATATAATATTTGCCAAAAATATCAAGTGAAAACAAAGTGTAGCGCTAAAAAGTGAAAATGATAAATACACAAAAACTGAAATAAATATAGTTTGGGTGTCTTGAATTGAAATTAAACATCCATAATTATACTAATAATTACAGTCCATATATAAATAGGACAAAATACAAGACAAATAAACACCACCATGGAGAGGGGGTGCCAAAACTAGAGGGGTATCCCGTCTGGAAATGTTCTGGATACATGAACTACAGACTTTCGCCCCACAGGGTATGAATGTGGAGTTAGATGTTAATGCTTTCATAGACCAGTCATAATCCATGGGGGTTTCAATGTACAACTACTGAGAATTAAGTATGTTTTATATTGATCTATATACATGTCTTCTGGTTTTTGGTCGTAGTAACTTTTGGCAATGTATGTTACTAGGAGAATCCATTCCATTGAATTTCTTGTGAGCATAAATTCCCTGTGTGCCATTTACATGAGTTTAATATATGTATAAGCCGTTCCTGAACGAGGCTGGCTCGATCATATCCCCAGTCCCGCGTCATGACGTCATGACGTAATATCGCGAGATGTGGTGGTTGGAGACACACCATCTAGCATATTAAAAAACAGCTCACATTTGGGATATATTTTTTATTTTATTATTCGTGTGGAGAAGATACTTCCATGAAGTCTCCCGGGACCCCTTTACCTCCAGGTTGCCAAGATCTTCCCTCTATTGCCGGTGGGCAACACAAGCTGGTTTGACCCATACAGTGGAAAGGGAAATGTGTGAGTATGGCGCTGTCCAGAAAATCTTTTCGGTAAAAACAGTGAGTGTGGAAAATAGTGTTTAAAATTATATTCAAAGTGACTTGTGCTATATTCCCTCAGTAGTAATAAGTTGGTATATAAATCAGCCTCTCTTCACTTTTAGTGCACTGGGCACACACCACAGGTATTCATATGAACTGTTTAGCATTCATATATGGTTTATTCTAATTATTTGCATGACACGTGTGAACAACTATATATATTTTTTCTAAGTATTATTTCAAGAAGGCACATGTCACTTTGTTATTTATAATATTTGAAGAGTCGATTGATTTATTATGTTGTTTTAATTTTAGCACAAGACACCTTTGGCTAATTTTGCATGTCACGTGTGATGTATCTTATTGTATTTACAGCGTTTTTAAAGGTTAAGGCATAAGTCACTTCTTAGTAGTGGATGGGTAGATTTATTTCAAGAGAGGCTGATGTATATACCAACTTATTACTACTGAGGGAATATAGCACAAGTCACTTTGAATATAATTTTAAACACTATTTTCCACACTCACTGTTTTTACCGAAAAGATTTTCTGGACAGCGCCACACTCGCACATTTCCCTTTCCACTATTTTCCGCTTATTCCATTCCGGTGGAGTCAGTGTATGTGAGGGCAGCAGTCTAACAATTAATTATTTTATTAATTATTTTATTAATATACTTCCTATCCAGTTTTTCCAACTATTTCCATTGCGCGGATTCCCCAATTTTTTGTTTTTGACCCATACAGTGTATGCTGTTTCGGTTCAAACCCTCCAGTAAGCCTCTAATCAAATTGGCTGTGGGAATTTCAAATGTTTATCTATAGGACACTGTGGTGAAATTTATCTAGCTCTTCTCTCCCTGCCGGCCATCAAAATTTCCTGTATATGATTGGCGGACATCTAGAAGCCAGCCTTATCCATTTCAGCTTACCGTATATACTCGAGTATAAGTCGTTCCGAGTATAAGTCGAGGCCCTAATTTACCACAAAAAAATGGGAAAAACTTATTGACCCGAGTATAAGACGAGGGTGAGAAATGCACAGCTACTGTAAGTGGAAAAGAGGGTCAACAATGCCCATTTGCAGCATCACTGTGCCCATTTGCATGCCTCACTGTGCCCATTTGCAGCCATAGGTCCCCTGAATTTCAAACTCGGTAGTTAAGGGTTCCTAGATGCCCCCTAGCTGCAGCCAAAATTTGGGGTCTCTGAACCCAAAGGGTCCCGAAATGACATTGCTGCAGATAGACACAGTTGACTGAATGTGGGGCCCCGTATCTCGGGGCCACTTAGTGCTAAGAATCCCAAATTTGGTGTGCAAACCCAGTGGAACTAGCACCATAACATTTCCAAAGCTGGGGTTTCTATCACCAAGTGGCCACGAGATACAGGGCCCCAAAAATCAGTTCAGAAAATGTCAAGCACTTTTCTGCAGCAGAGAATGACATTTTCCAAACCAGTTATGGGGCCCCGTATCTCAGGGCCACTTGATTGTAGGAACCCAAGCTTTGGATATGTTATGGTACCAGTTTCACTGGGTTTGCACACCAAATGTGGGGTTCCTAGCACCAAGTGGCCCTGAGATATGGGGCCCCAAATTCGGTTCAGAAAATGTCAAGCACTTTTCTGCAGCAGAGAATGACATTTTCCGAACCGAATGTGGGGCCCCATATCTCGGGGCCACTTAGTGCTAGGAACTTCATCTTTGGATATGTTGTGGTACTAGGTCCACTGGGTTTGTATACCAAATTTGGGGTTTTTAGCACCAAGTGGCCCTGAGATACAGGGCCCCAAAGTCGGTTCGGAAAATGAAATTTTTTGCTGCAGAAAAGTGCTTGACTCGAGTATAAGTCGAGGGGGGCACTTTCAGCACAAAAAATGTGCTGAGGGGCGTGGCCTGACCTGGCATGAAGATGGCTGCTTAAACCAATAGCTCCTGCTATCCAAGACCTGCTACCATTCTAACGGTGGTTCTAACGCCACTTACTCGGCCAAAAATATGGGGACTGCGTCCAGGAACACCTCTACCTCTCGGTCCCGCTCACCCAGAGAGCACACGGGCAACGCTGGACACAATATTCCAGAAATGTTCCGGACAACCAGGGGTAACATGGCGTCTTCCCGCCTCAGTAACCCGCACCTTCCTCACAAACGGGAGCTCTAACAAACATTCTCCCGCTCGGCCAGACAAACAGAACCGAAGACCGACCACCACCACAATTAAACATCCAGGATCTGCGGATGATCGCCGCAGACATTAAAGACACCCTGTCGGCAGCAATCTCGGAACTCCGTATAGACATCCGCGCCCTTTCTGACAGGGTACAGACAGTGGAGAAGATGGCGGATCGACAGGACCTTCAACTACGCAAAACAACTATGCATGTCGACACTCATACTCTCCAGATGAGAGACATGCAAAGACACCTCGAGGATCTCGACAACCGTGGCAGACGCCACAACCTGCGGATTAGAGGTTTACCCGAATCAATCGAAGGCGAACAGATCGCGCATTCCGCCACAAGCCTGTTCAATGGTCTCCTCCACAGACCACTACAGACGCACATTGATCTAGAAAGGATTCATAGGGCACTGCGACCCAAAGGCAAGGACACAGACCCGCCGAGAGATGTCATCTGCTGTCTCACGGATTTTAGGATCAAGGAGGAAATACTCAAACAAGCCAGAGCCGTTCCACAAATAGTGCACGAAGGAAAAGTAATCCAAATATATCAAGACCTGTCGGGCATAACCCTCCAACACCGCAGGGATCTGAAGCCCCTGCTCGACACTCTGCGAGCTAAAAACATCTCCTACAAATGGAAATTCCCTTTCTGTCTTGCCGCTACCTCTCAGGGCCGCTCGGCTTTTCTAAGGGTACCCGAAGATCTACCACTATTCTGTGACACCCTACACATCCCGAGGATAGAAGTGCCTAACTGGTATGCGGAATTTCGCCGTTCCGCGGTCCGCAGAGAACACCCACCAGATGAACCCATGGAGGCTTCTAACACGAGCCAACGGAGGAGAAGATCCCCGTCTGTCACACCGCCTCATGGAGCACACCGTGCTAACCGCCGCAACCATATCCCGAACTCTCCCAACTCCAGGAGGGCCAGACGGGACCGCTAACGCTACCCACAAGCTCCAGTAATTTTCGGGTTACAGAGTTTCTGTTCAGGCCAAGTCAGACTTTCACACACTGGCTCGGATACAGTTCCTTTTATTACAGTTAAGTTTCTGTTTTCTTAGTTTTTACACACTATGGATTACACATCAGTATCTCCAAGCTGTGAAAACACAGTCTGCGAAATACATGGTTAAACTACATCTATAAGCGGCTTCTACAAAGCTTGAACCTCCATACCTATGGAACACTAACGATGGCTGAGTATACTACATTCCCCAGAATGCTGGGCAACAACTCACCGGAAACAAGTCACTGATCCCCATGGCAACGCAACCCGCTCCAGACATTCCCCTTCCGGACACTGGTAATGCACCGAAAACACCAAGTGTAGAATGACCTCTTACGTCAACATAAGGAGCCCCTCAACCTAACAAGTGACGCCAGATTCCTGTCAACGCAGGACGCAAGGTGGTAACCCTGTGGACTGCCCCCGACCCTAACACTCCCGGTGAACACTCCATGGTCCTCTGCATCTACACCCCGCAAGTCTCCCCCTACGGGGCCAGGAGGCGCCCCTGGCAATGGAACAACTGCAAGAAAAGCACACGCCCGCTCAAGCTTATGGACTCACAGCACGGACGGACAAAGCAACTGAATGCATAATCCTTTGGAACATATAAACTCCGGCTGCTTCCGAATCCACGAATAACTACGGAAGGTATAATATACTCGACTCTGCACTCCACTCAGGTACTCTCCTTCTGCAGCCTGCAGCCATCACTAGACTTACCAGTCATGGTACCACAGGGTACAGCTTCATTGTCCACTCTTTTAGATACACATTACGGTGAACTTGACCTAGTTATCCAGGTACTCAGGTTTGTTATTGTTATTTTAGTTACATATCAGCATAAATTCCTGATACGCAACTGTAAGGTTTTCTTGGTTATAGTTCAAGCTCCTCCAAACAGATACCGGCATAGCTGTTGAGAATAGGTGTCTAGTTTAATAGATTTTCTAACCACACAACATAGACTGCACGGTCTTCTCGCCTTGCACCCTGAACCCTCTACTGTGCCTTTGGGGTGATGCTACGAGGTTCTCAGAGAGCCGAGAGTACCCCTCCGTGAGACTGGCTTGACGGCTAGACATCAAGCCACTCTCATATAGGCTAACAATTCATGAATTTTATGAACACTTGAAATATTTGGTTATTGTGGGAACCATGGAATACATGCTAGCACTCCCTTCTCAGGGGCCCACGGCCCGTTCTGCTCTATCCCCCCTTACACCCACTACATTTTCCTTCAAGCCGAGAAAAGGAAAATTTATACACACCACCTCAATATGTAATCTGTAGTCTTAGGATAGTAGGACACCCAGGTATCACTTCTCCACCAGACCTCATAATAAATCGTCTCGTGTCGGGTTTACGCCAACCCCCACACAGCTGCAGTGCAGTCTTCCAAGCTGGGCTTCGCGGATTGGGGACTGTTCTTGCGCTGTACCTTACCGATCTAATATTAACAATGAGACAGCCTGATTAATCAATATCTCAGCTGTCTCATCGGTATATCAAACCAACGCTACACACTTCATCATTTGCCGCCATCATTCACACTGAACACACCTTCCTAGAACTTTTTCTCCCGTCACGTCACCTTCCCCCGACCCCGACGGAGGTAATGAATCCCACTAACATGACTACTTCAAAGACTTTAACTCACTCAACACTTAACCTACGCTCCGTGAACATTCGCGGCCTAAACACACCCGAAAAACGTTCTCTTTTACTTGCCTCATTACAAAAAACAAAAACACATATTGCACTGATTCAAGAGACACATTTTAGATCGGACACAATACCCAAACTGCAGAATAAACACTTTCCCATTGTATACCATGCCTCCAATACGGAAGCCAAATGGAAAGGTGTTTGCATCCTTATATCAAAGCATTGCCCACTGATTGTAACGGATGTACTACAAGACCCACAGGGTAGATTCCTTTTCATCAAAGGCTCTATACACAAACAAACAATAACCATCGCCAACCTGTATGCCCCAAACACGCAACAAGTGACGTTTTTCCGCAACACGCTCCATCTCCTCACGACTTTTACAGCGGGCACTCTTATAGTAGGCGGTGACTTCAATATTCCTCTCAACCCACCTCTCGATACTTCTAATGGGGCCTCATCTTTCTCTTATAGGGCTTTACGGGCTATCAAAACACAATTCAGAGACTTATTATTACATAATTCATGGCGTACACTTAACCCAAACGGCAAAGACTTTACCTTTTTCTCCCCACCGCACTCCAAATACTCTCGTATAGATTACTTCTTTATCTCCCAAAATGACCTGCTGATGCTCCACACATCCACCATTGACCCGATGATACTCTCCGACCACAACCCCATCACCATGACCCTGCACATTCCCAACATAAGAAAACGCTCTCCCATCTGGCGCTTGGATACATCTCTCCTCACAGACGCTGACATAGCGCACACCATCTCCCAACACCTAACTGACTATTTTAGGGAAAACGGACAGAATGAATCCTCTCCGGAGGTAGTATGGGCGGCACATAAATGTGTTATAAGAGGAACGTTCTTGTCTCAGGCCGCGCATAGAAACAAACAAAGGAAAGAGAGACTGGAGGTAATGACTAAACGCATTTCACAACTGGAAAGGAAACACAAAGCATCTCTAGCCTCAGACACTTTAGCCGAGCTGATACAATTGAGAAATGACCTCTTAGAAGAATTACAAAAAAACGTTAAACGCAAATACATGCTTACGAAAAAATGCTTCTACGAGTTCGGTAACAAGTCGGGGAAGATGCTAGCTAGAGCACTACAGGTTAAAAAGGCTGCCCACACTATCCACTCAATCATAGACCCCGCAGGTAAAACATTAGTCGCGTCAGAGGACATAGCGAAACAATTTGTACGCTACTTCACAGACCTGTACAATCTTCGCTCAAAACAGACTTCTCATACCCCACCGGACAGGAAAACGGCAATTCAAAATTTTCTATCCCAATACTCTCCCTCACCACTCAAGGCCGAGGAGGCAGCATCTCTTGACCAACCCTTGACTACGGAGGAAATTACACTGGCACTAAAACATATGAAACCGGGCAAAAGCCCAGGTCCCGATGGACTACCCGTCGGTTATTACAAAACCTTCCCTGATCTGCTAACATCTCACCTAGTCAAGGCGTTTAATAGCCTAACACCCAATAGTACAGCGTCCAAAGACATATTAGAAGCACATATTACTCTCATCCCCAAACCAGGAAAAGATAGTAAGATGGTCTCTAATTATCGCCCCATTTCTCTACTAAACGTAGACGTAAAATTATATGCTAAAGCCATAGCTAACCGTCTTCTACCCCTGATTCCTAATTTAATTACAACTGACCAAGTAGGTTTTGTCCCGGGTAGAGAGGCTAAAGATAACATGTCTAAAGCGCTAAACATACACCACTGGCTAATTTCCACCGCTACTAAGGGCTTCCTCCTCTCGTTGGACGCGGAGAAGGCGTTCGACAGGGTGGCCTGGGACTTTATGGAAGCCACCTTGCACTCAATAGGCCTCCTGACACGATTAATCAACATGATTTTGACTCTCTACTCTTCTCCCACGGCCAAAGTAAGAGTGAATGGTGGCTTGTCGGGCGCCTTCTCCGTGTCCAACGGAACTAGACAGGGATGCCCTTTATCCCCCTTGATCTTTATTCTAACTATGGAACCCATGCTGCGCAGAATTAGAGAGAACCCAGATATCAAAGGCATTGAAATAAACCAAAAACAATATAAAGTAGCGGCATACGCTGATGACGTCCTTCTCTTTCTCACGGATCCGATCACTACCATCCCAAACCTTCTTAGAGACTTTGCACTTTTCAAAACCCTTTCAAACTTACAAATAAACTTTTCTAAATCCAAAGCTCTTAACGTATCACTGGCAAATGAGACAGTCATACAATGCAAACATAACTTCCCGTTTGGATGGGAATCACAAGCAATAACATACCTAGGTATTAAAATCCCAGCCAGATTGACAGACTTATATCGGCTAAACTTCATACCCATTTTACAAACCATCCAGAATGACCTGCAAAAATGGCAAACCGGTCCTTTTTCGTGGTTTGGAAGGATAGCTATTTTAAAGATGAACATACTGCCTAGGATACTTTACCTACTCCAAACCATTCCGATACTGCTCCCACTCTCTTTCTTTGCTACGTACAAAAGGATCTGTAGGAAGTTCATCTGGCTCTCCAAACAGCCCAGATTGAACTGGCATAGACTGACACTCCCCAAATTACAGGGAGGATTACAAGTCCCAGACATGCAAACTTATTACCGGGTCTGACATTTAGCCAGAATTGTTGACTGGCACATATACGGCAGAGAAAAGGAGTGGGTACATATTGAAAACGCTTTTACCAACATCCCGTTGAAACTCCTTCCTTGGATTAATCCTCAACATATTCCGAAAACTGCCACTTCAAATCCCCTGATCAACTCCACACTGTTAAATTTTAAAGCTGCATGCAAAATAATGAAGCTCCAACCTACACCAGGTCCAATGACACCTATAGAAGATAACCCTGACTTTAAGCCTGGAGTGTCTCTAATCCACCCGACAAATGACCCACACAGAACACACCTCACAGCACAAAACATGTTCCTTCATGGATCCCTCCTATCACACCAGGCATTGATTGATAAACTCCCTGACTATAATATTCCTCTTTACAAATACTTTCAGATCCGTCACTTCATCAATAGCCTAAAACCCACCACTAATCTACACAGAGAACTTGCACCCTTTGAACGCCTCTGCAACAGTCAGGAACCTCAAAAACACCTCATCTCGACCATTCACGCACTCCTTTTCACATGGCATGACATCAAAGAAGATAAATTACTAGCACAATGGGAAACTGAACTGAACCAAGTCTTTACTCCGGATGAGTGGAGAAATGTACTCACCCACATCCACAAAGGCTCACTCAATGTAGCAATACAGGAGTGTAAATTCAAAATCTACATGAAATGGTATAGGACTCCCGATAAAATTAACAAATTTGCACCAAACGTATCCCCTAAATGCTGGAGATGTAACGCAGCTAGAGGCTCACTCCTCCATATTTGGTGGGAATGTCCCCTCATTCAACCCTACTGGGCTGAAATACATCGATTAATTATTAAAATAACAACATACACCCCAGACTTTACCCCAGCACAATTTCTACTCCATCACACATCTATTCCTCAACGCATTTTCAAAAAATCGCTAGTCCTTCATCTCATAAATGCGGCAAACCTGTGCATTCCTGTACACTGGAGGAGCACTTCACCTCCCTCAATTACAGAATGGATTCGGAGAGTGGACAGAGTAGCCGAGATAGAAAATCTCATACATCAAGCTTCTGACACACCATCTAAATTTAGAGAAACTTGGGCCTGTTGGCTCCATTTTAAAGAATCTCAACCGACACAAGCACAGAACATTCCTCCTAGCATGGATTCTGACAGTAAAGTAAACCCGCTCCTGAATAACCACAGAACTGTTTGAATATATACACCATCCTGGACCTCCGTCTGCCCCTCACCCCCCTCATTCCCATCCACAACTTCCCGTCCAAGTACATACTCCAAACACGGCAATCTCTTATCATTTCTTGGCAAGAGAGATACCACATCACATTATACATCTAAATCTGACATGCCCTAAATTTACATTACTGTTTACACCCTCACTGGGCACAGATAGTCCCCATTTGGGGTGCCCAGGAGAGAGGGTTGAAAGACTATGTCCGGCATTAACTATTATACATTACCTAGTACCTATTAACGATTAACATTTACCAATGAACACTGAACCAACCCCTTAGTAAATCCTTATGTACTATGTGAAGTACAACTTCCCCTAGATAGTCACCAACACAACATTATCTTATTTGGCACGGTCTGTATGACAATCCCGGCTAACATACACAAGTGTTCTCAATGTATTCCGCTATTGCCCAAACTAAAAGAAATAGATATGCTAATTATCATTTTTTGGTATGCTCAAAATATTCTTAAGTTCTGTTCTTTGATGACTCTTCAACGATACTGTTTTGCTCAATGTTATTTTTTCTTTTTTGAACTAACTGTTTAAAATGGATAACACTTTGCTGTATCAATATACACAGTACTGTACTTTGACTATATGTAAAACTCAATAAAACATTATTGAAAAAAAAAAAAAAAATGTGCTGAAAAATTCGACTTATACTCGAGTATATACGGTATGTCATTTTGGGCGAGAACAGCCTAACAGATTCTCACTTTGGTGACGGCAATTTTCACAATTGGTGACCATGATGGTCCTATTTATATATGGACTGTAATTATTAGTATAATTATGGACGTTTAATTTCAACCGAAGACACCCAAACTATATTTATTTCAGTATTTATCATTTTCACTTTTTAGCGCTACACTTTGTTTTCACTTGATATTTTTGGCAAATATTCTATTTGTTGTGTTAGCTGCTTGTATTTTAGAGTAAGTGCAAATTTATCACTGTTGTGATTTTACCTCTGTCTCCAATGCCCTGTCAGGGTGGGATTTATGGCGTTTTTCGCAGTCATGTAGCCTTGACAGCAACTCGGACAGTGTTTTCGTCCTGGCAGCTTTAAGTCTGTGCCCATGCTTGATAAGTATTCCTCTAATGTAGCACTTATATGCAGCCCAAATATAGAGAGGATTAGTGACTGATTCTCTATTGCTCTCAAAGAACTGACCCAGTTTGCGTAAGATGTCTGTTTTGACTTCAGAGTCTTGGATAAGAGACTCCATGTATTTGATCTGGGTGCCATGTGGTGAGGGGCTAACATGATGGAGATCGGAGCATGGTCTGAGAGTGCAATGTGACCAATCTGGGCACTAGAGACTAGGGGGATTGTATTGTGAGAGATCAGAAAAAGATCTATCCTCGAATATGAGCCGTGCACCGTGGAGAAAAATGTGTAATCTCTGTCTTGCAGGTGAAGGATATGGCAAATGTCAACCAGTTGGTGGGAATGCAACAGCTCCTTGATTCGGTTTCGAACTCTTAGGGACAAGGCAGAAGAGCCCGTCGATGAGTCTTTGTGGGGATCGATGGTGAGATTGAGGTCTCCTCCTAACACCAGAGTTCCCCCAGTGAAGGAAGCCAGAGCATTTAGACATGTGTCGAGTACTGGGAGTAGGTCCACATTCGGCAGGTACGGGTTAGCAAAGGTAAAAGTCTGCGACTGAAGCATACCCTTGACAAAGAGGTATCTACCTTCTTTATCTGTGTGGAGGTCAATCAGCTGCCATGGTGCAGTTTTGGTTAGTAGGATACACATGCCCTTTGATTTGGTGGTGGGAGATGCACTGTGGTACGCCACCAGGAAATGTTTATTTTTTAGCTTTGGGATCTTGTCTGATCGGAAATTAGTCTCCTGTAAGAAAACTACTTGGGGTCTTTACCTCCAGAGCTCAGTGAGACAACTGGATCATTTTTCTGGGATGTTCAAGCCTTTTACATTCCAGGATACAAATTTTAATGTTAGTGTTGGAGGTGTGGGGTCAGGTCGCCGGGTCCTGCCAGAACCCAAAAAGGAAGGTAACGTGGGGATGGGGGAAGGATAAAGAAAGAGAGCTAGGGAGAGGGGAGGAAAGGGGATACAGGAGGGGGCCAGGAAGAAGTAGGATAAAGAGAGTAAAGGGAGAGTAAAAAGGAGGGAAAAAACTAAATCTCCAAACGGAGGACTACTGCCTGGTTGGGCAATTGTTGCTTAGTGGGGGACGTACGGCACTTCAGAGGTTGGGCCCTTATGGTGCAGAACCCTCCCAGCTGCTATCTGCCTAAGGCGGCCTCAAAGGAAGCCGCATTGTTGAGGTAAGCTTCTCTGTTGTGAAAAAATAGCTCAAAAATGAAGGTGCTCAAAAAAAAAAAAAAAAAACAAAGACCCAAGGAGGAGAATAATTAACTTTTCCATAGTACCAGAGTGGCAACATAGGTGTAACCCTTTCAAATAACATCATAACACAACTTTAATACCATTATCTAACAAAACTCTACGTTCCCTGAGGGTCAAAGCCCAATGAGAATGAGTCAAAGCTGGGATTGCCCCTGGGCCCCTATATAGAGTATGAAAGACAAATTATTATACTTTTGCACTTACAAATTTTACACATTTACCCCTCTGTTTGCAAGCCATTCTGTTATGGTAAGTTTCCTGTTGAGAATTATTCACAATAAACACAGTGAACTTTTCTAGAATACCGGAGTGGCAATTGAGTTGCAAACTACTCAACTAACAGCATAACACAACTCTATTACAATTATTTAGTTAGGCTGCACATTCCCCGAGGGCCGAAGCCCAAAGAGAATGGGTCAAAGCTGCCATTGCTTTTGGGCTCCTACATGGGGTATGAGAAGAAAAAAAAGGGGGGAGGGGTGCGAAGGAAGGGGAGGGGAAGTGGGTAAGGAGGAGGAGGAAAAAAACTTATAGTAATAATTAGTGGACCTCAAGTGAGGCTCTATAGGGTGCCCTATTCCCAGCCTGTGGTAAAAGATTCAGTAGGAACTGATCAGTCACAATGCCAACCACCCCATGAGGCCAGTGGGTAAGTTTATGTGACATTTCTTCTATATTGAGTAATACAGTTCCAGATTGGGAACATCAGGGGGAGATCCCACAGTCGAACGATCTTAGGGTCTCGTTGCTCCCAGATCTAGAGAGTCAAGGGCCAACTCCAATGTGAGTCTCTAAACCCGTAAGTCAATGGAAAATGAGGCAGCTAAAACACTACAGTGCCATGAGACGCTTGCATGTAAAGGCAGACATGGAAGTCTCGGGCAATCTATTACCTCAAAGCAGTTCTGGCCTAAACAGCTTATGGCTCATTGTCCTGAGGAGCCTGTGGTCTTACGTGTTGGGTCCGGCGATTGCATCGGGACCGTTGAGGTCTAACTGGAGGGTTTGCTGTAGGAATCGTGTTGCCAGAAGGAAGGACAAACGCCAGCCAATTGGATAGTGAAACCGTGAGTAATCCAAGGGATCCGAGAAAAGTAGGAACTTCCACGGGGTGTTGGAGGGTATACGAGTGGCCTCCTTTGCGTGCAATCAAGTGAAAAGGGTGTCCCCACTTTTAGGTGATCCCCTGCTCATTGAATTTCTCAAGCAGGGGCTTCATGCAGCAGTGCATCTGGAAGGTCCTCTGGGAAACATCTGGCAGAAGGGTAATCTGCGCCCCATCAAAATCAATATGCCCTCTGTGCCAGGCTCTCTGAAGAATGTCCTCTTTAATGGAGTAATTGTGAAGACAACAAAGGACATCTCTGGGTCTGTCTTCCGTGGAACCCCTGGGACCAAGGGTTCTTTGGATTCTGTCAATTGCAATGGGTGTCTCTGGCTGGTGCTCCAGGCAGTCATTAAATATGAGACAGTCATCTTAAGGTCAGCCTGGCTGGTGGCCTCTGGTAATCCACGGATTCTGATATTGCGCCTGCAGTTACGATTTTCCAGATCATCTATTAGTAGTTGTAACTGTGCAAACTGGTCTGTGAATTCATCATGCGTGTCTTGCAGGCCAGAAACATCCTGGCAGATGGATGTGGTGCTAGTTTCCAGTGAGGAGACTCTAGCGTTCATTTCTGAGACTTCTTGTTTGATCCCTGTTTCCATTTTGGTAGTTACTAAGTCTAAATCATCTCTGGTAGGTAGCTTTTGCAAGAGAGCCCAAAATGCCTGATCTGTACAGAGCACAGTGGAGGGTTCATGTGGAGGCAGAGCCAGTGGAGTGGCAAACATTGTGGCTTGTGACCACTGTGTGGGGGGCACAGGTACGCTTAATATGGAGTGCTGGGAGGACTGAGTGCCCTGTGGAGCCCACAGCACGGAGCCGCTGTGTTCTCCCTCAGGGCTGCCAAGCGATGCCAGTGACAGTAAGCTGGGAAGTCAGGGAGAGAGGTCGCTAGGTGGGGAGAACGGCGGCATGTCATTACCTCACTCGTGTCCCTCCTCTCCCCCCGCAGGCGAGCAGGGTTCCGATCTCACGGCTGAAGCCGGCACCATCTTGGCTGGATCAGGCATGGAGGCTGGCAGCTGTATCGGCACTAGAAGCCTCGCTATTCAGGCGGCGGAGACCACAGGTCTGTAGGGTCCCTTCCTCGGGTGTGTGAGCAGTTCAGAGAAGCAGAAATATGGGGTAATTCTGCGTGGATAAGCCGTGAAAGGGCCACTAACCGGGATCCCAGGGAAGATGTGTGCTCACTCTTCCACGCTGAGACCACGCCCCCTCCAATCTGCAATTTTTATTGGGACTACGACATTATGGTTGACACATAGGAAACTTTTGACACATTTTTGGGACCATTGTCATTTATACAGCGATCAGTGCTATAAAAATGTACTGATTACTGTAAAAATGTCAATGGCACGGAAGGGGTTAACACAAAGGGGCGATCCAGGGGTAATTGTGTTCTCTAGTGTGTGTTCTAACTGAAGGGGGAGGGGACTGTGTAGGGGACATGACAGATCGCTGTTCATACTCTGTATGAACAAGCGATCTGCCTATTCTCCCCTCAGAGAACAGGAAACTGTGTGTTTACACACACAGATCCCAGTTCTCGGTGTGCCACGGGCGATCGCGGGAGCGATCACGACTGCCAGGCACTTGCATCGGCTCCGTGGGCGAGCAGTGGTCATGCGAACACATGCCCCTAGTGGCCACAGGACGAAGCGGCTTTACATAATGTCGTTTCGCCCAGCCGTGCCATTCTGCCACAGTAAAATTGCTGCGGCTGGTTGGCAAGTGGTTAAGCGTCTCATCTCCAGTGAGAATAAACTTAGTGTTTACAGCCGTTCCTCGTAATTGAGGTCCTCCAGTCCCCTTATTAGTTTTGTTGCCTTTCTTTGGACTCTCTCCAGTTCCTGCACTTCTCTTTGGAGGACTGCTACCCAGAATTGGACAGAAAACTCCAAATGAGGCCTAACCAGAGTTTTATAAAGAGGCAGAATTATAGTTTTGTCCCTGAAGTACAGTATATCTGTTTTTTATCATGCTAATATTCTGCCTGCTTTTGGCAGCTGCATGCATGCTGTTGCTCAATCTGTCATCTATTAGCACCCCTAGACCCTTCTCCATCCTTGAGTCTCCCATCAGTTCTCCCCCTAGTGAATATTTTGCATTTATGTTTTTTGCCTCCAAGTGCATTACTTTACATTTCTCCACATTAAACCTCATTTGCCATTTTTATGCCCACTCCTTTATTTTGTTCAGGTCATTCTGCAAAATTTCTATATCATGGTGTGAGTTTATCACTCTGCTTATCTTTGTGTCATCTGCAAAAACTGAGACTGAACTAGTTATCCCATACATTATATAATTTATAAACATATTGAATAGAATTGGTCCCAAGACAGTGATACCCCACTCACCACTCCAGACCAGTCTGAGTACATGTTTGTATTTAACACTACCCTTTGGACCCATCGCTGTAACCAGTATTTTACCCAAGCACAAACCCTATGGTCCAAGCCTGCAGACCTCAGCTTGTAAATTAAGCATTTATGAGGGACTGTGTCAAATGATTTTGCAAAGTCCAGATACACCACATTCACAGGCCTCCCCCTGTCTAGATGGCAGCTCACTTCCTCATAAAATGTTAGAATTGGTCTGGCAGGAACATCCTTTCATAAACCTATGCAGATTACCACTGATGATATTCTTCTCCTCAGTAAAACTTTGGATAGAGTGCCTAATCATCCCCTCCAATAATTGACCCACTATTGATGTTAGGCTGACTGGCCTGGGATTCCCAGGAATATGTCTCTGCCCTTTTTTAAAAATTTGTACCATGTTGGCTTTTCTCCATTCAGCTGGTATCAATCCTGTCATTATGCTGTCCACAAAAATCAGCAATAATGGCCTGGCTATCACTTGACTGAGTTCTCTGAGAACTCCTGGGTGTAAGCCATCTGGGTCTGGTGATTTATTTGTATTAAGTTTATTAAGTCTTTCCATGACTCCGGCTTCTGTTAGCCATGAGGGTATGTCACTTGTTGTGTTACTAACACTACAGTCGCTGTTGGTAAACCCTTCTTTTTCCTGAGTAAAAACTGTGGAGAAGAAGGCAATTAGTATAGTTGCTTTCTCTGTGTCATCTGTAACCATCTTCCCATCCTCATCTATTAAGTGTGCAATGTGCTTCAATTTTGTCTTTTTACTGTTAATATATCTAAAAAAAAAATTGGGGTTATTTTTACTCTTTTCTGCTATGTGTCTCTCGTAATCCTTTTTAGCTGCCCTAATTGCGTTTTTATATTTCTTATTGCATTCTTTGTAGTGCAGAAATGCTGAAAGTGACCCATTCCCTTTATATTTTTATATATACAGTTGTTAGGTGGGGTCAGAATAGGCTTCTCTGAAGAGAATGGTTTTCAGGGATCATCTAAAGACCAACAGAGCAGGAGATAGTTAGACAGATTGGGGTAGGATGGGAGCGGCTCGGAAAAGTCCTGGAGGCAAGCATTGAGGTGGTGACAAGGGAGGTAGAGAGCAGGAGGTCTTGGGAGGAAGGAGGAGAACCATTAGGTCAGTATTTTGAGACTAGGTCAGTGATATAGCTGGAGGTCAAGTTGTGTATGGCTTTGCAAGTTGTTGTTAGTGTTTTGAATTACATTTTTTGGGTGAGTGGAAGCCAGTGGAGGGATTGACAGAGAGGAGTAGTAGTTACTGAACGGTTGCTAAGGTGGATGAGTCTGGCAGCAGCATTCATGATGGACTGAAGGGGAAATGCCTATGTAAAGGTAATCCAATGAGGAGGGAGTTGCAGTAGTCAAGAGATGACCAGGGAGTGAATTAGAAGCTTAGTGGCGCCATTCGTTAGGAAGGGGCATACATTGGAGATGTTGCGTAGGTTGAGGCAGCAACCTTTGGACAGGGATTAGATGTCGGGCTGACAGGAGATTTCAGAGTCCAGGATTACACCTAGATCACTGGCATGCGGGGACGGGTTGATAGTTGTGCAATCAATCGTGACAGAGGAATCAGGGGAAGAGGCACGTGGGGGAGGAAATAATATGAGCTCAGTTTTGGATAGATTGAGTTTGAGGAAGTGGTATGACATCCAGGCTGATATGTCTTTTAGGAAATTGGTGATGTGTGAGGAGACTAAAGCTGTGAGCTAAGGGGTAGAGAGATAAATGTGGGTGTTGTCAGCCTAGAAATGGTATTGGTGTGTTAAGGGCAAAATCCAGACTGAAGGGAATCAAGAAGGTTATTCTCATATTATGATTTGTATTGATCTGTATGTATCTTTATATCAGTCAAGCTATATATGCTTTACATGACACCATCTTGGTCATTTGGCAAAACTCTTGTTTTTTTAAACCCACATCCCTTGCAAATCCAGCCACCTGTGAGTTGTTTTGCTTGTTGTGAGTTAAATATATTGTGATCCTTATACATTATTATAATTATTATAATTAACAATTTCTGTAATGGATAATCTGCTAAATTTGGTATATACTGCTTTATATTTTGAAACAACTTATTCCTGGATTACTATTACTGCCAGGATAAAGAATACAGGGTTTATTTACTTATTGCAAATAGACTGTTCACTTTGAAAGGGAATTTGCACTTTGCAAAATAATTTTCCCCAGAGCTTAATGAATGAGGCGAAGCTCTACTAATATCCATCATCCAATCATACACAAGACAAAATACATTTAAAAAAAGAATTTTGAATTTACTTGCATGCAATTGGGCAAACTAAAATTTCACAACATCCTGGGGGAAAATTCCCTTGCATAGCCCAACTCCCCTTGACAAGAAAACAGCCTATTTGTCTTTAGTAACACAACATCTATGTGCCACTTACCTTTCTTGCTTCCTCACTGTCTTCCTTTTCTGCGTCCCGTGGGGCTTTCAGGTTCTTGCCAATGCTTATAGCCAATATCATAAATGGTGTGCATCTCTTAAGGGGGTGGGCACTACTTAAGGAAGCATCATTCCTGTGCCTGGTGCCTAAACAATGTTTTTGTTAATCTCTGAGCTCCTTCTTACTGCCTCCCACCCTGCCTGTTGCTGCCCTGTATTGATCCTCTGTGTACCAACCAATTTCATCTCTCATATTCATTTATCTGTCACCTTACATAAACAGCGACCAATTTCCTGTATCTTTTCACCATCTCTTCCCATTTTGGCTTTCCCTGTACTCCTGCTCATTTTGGAATCCACTCACATGTTTTTTTTTTCTCTATATCTGCAGTAGGGTGAACCTGGCACTAACATTCAGTAAAATTCATCCCCACCATCAGAAGCTCTGATGAAAACTGCTTGCTGCTTAGATTCCACACCCTTGGGATCCTGCACCACTTCTCGTGAGAGCTAACTTCTGTGGATTGTTGACAATATGACTCATTCACAAGCAAGATTATATTACCTACAGATCTGAGCACTACAGAATGCCCACATATACTGTAGTTACAGACAATTGGGAGTTTTCTATTGAGAAAGAACAGCTGGAGGTGTTTGATTTCAGACTCTTCCTTTCCAATTCAAAGTCTAAACCTAAAGAGAACAGCCAGGCAGGGGGGACTTTATTAATCTCTCCTCCAGAAATGTGACATCTTTGGTTCCAAGATCTTGCCAGCCTCTTTTTGGGTTCAGGTTTTACTTTGCTTGGCCTTGCCAGGATGACATAACTCTGATACATACACTCAGGGACTATTCCATCCCTGAACTTGGTAGATTACGTGATTCTACACTGAGCTACACAAGAGACATAGTATGTCTTTTCTGCATTAAAAAAAAATGTTAAATGTATACTAATGTTCCACTTTAAAAGTCACATAAAAAACCAAACCATTTAATCTTTTCAAAAAGATCCCCTTTATCAGGACTTGATAAGTGCTGAAGGGTGCTTTATTGTGGGCAATGGAGCCAGAATAATACCATGAGATACAAAGTGTATAAAGTAAAGGAAGCCTGCTTCAGTCATTGGTTTAGCTACCAGGTTGATTTTTATAATGTGCTGCCCCCTTAAAAGATAAAATAGTGTGTGGGGTACCCTTAAAGACTCAAAAAGACCCTAGTTCAGGCATGCAGTCTAGGTGGTCAACAAAGAAAAAGAGCAGAGAGTGTAAACCACCCTGAGCTATACCAGTCAGATACCCTCTACATTGGGAGGGTACCTTGCACGGGGGTAGCCAAGCCTCTCCCTTGCAAGTTGCTCATCCCCACATCATGTCTCCAAAAGAGATGTGGGGGTATGTGGAGGGGATATTCTGAGAATCTGGAAGACCTTTAGATTATGGGTGCTCAACTTGTGGCCCTCCAGCTGTTGCAGAACTACAATTCCCATCATGCCTCTGCCTTTGGGAGTCATGCTTGTAACTGTTAGCTTTGCATTGCCTCATGGGACTTGAGGCAGCTGGAGGGTCACAGGTTGAGCACCCATGGTTTGGATCAAGAGGTCCATAGATATTCTCCCTGCTACATTAAGGTTTGGGGTACATAGTAGCTTTTCTCATTCATTAACATAAACAAAGTGAATAAGTACATAAAAACACCCACACCATTAACCACTTAAGGACCGAGCCTCTTTCTGAGATTTGTTGTTTACAAGTTAAAGTTTTTTTTTTGCTAGAAAATTACTTAAAACCCCCAAACATTATCCATTTTTCTCTAACACCCTATAGAATAAAATGGCGGTCGTTGCAATACTTTCTGTCACACCGTATTTGCATAGCAGTCTTACAAGTGCACTTTTTTGGGGAAAAATACACTTTTTTGAATTAAAAAATAAGACAGTAGTAAAGTTAAACATTTTTTTATGTTGTGAAAGATAATGTTATGCCGAGTAAATTGATACCCAACATGTCACGCTTCAAAATTGCACCCCCTCGTGGAATGGTGACAAACTTTTCCCTTAAAAATCTCCATTGGCGACGTTTAAAAAATTCTACAGGTTGCATGTTTTAAGTTACAGAAGAGGTCTAGGGCTAGAATTATTGCCTTGCTCTACAAATCACGGCAATACCTCACATGTGTGGTTTGAACACGTTTTCTATGCGGGCGCTACTCACGTATGCGTTCACTTCTGCACGCGAGCTCATTGGAACGGGGCGCGTTTAAAAAATTTTTTTCTTATTTTACCCTTTTATTTTTTTTATTTTACTACTGTTTTTTTTTTTTTAAATGTCACTTCTATTCCTATTACAAGGAATGTAAACATCACTTGTAATAGAAAATAGCATGGCAGGACCTGTTAAATATGAGATCTGGGGTCAAAAAGACCTCATATCTCATATTTAGACTAAAATGCAATAAAAAAAATAAAAAAAATTGTCATTTAAAAAAAAATCATCTAAAAAAAATGGCCCTTTAAGATCTGTGGGTGGAAGTGGCGTTTTGTCGTCGCTTCCGCCCAGCAATTGTATGGAGATGGTCATCATAGTCATATTAAAAATGTTATTTAAACAGTTAACATTGGCCCCCAATGTAAACTGATTTTCTTTCTCGTACATCACGGGACACAGAGCCTCAGTAATTACTGATGGGTTATAGGGTATCACTAGGTGATTGGACACTGGTCACACCCTAGACAGGAAGTTCAACCCCCTATATTACCCCTCCCCTTACTGGGGATACCTCAGTTTTTTCACCAGTGTCTTAGGTGTTGGTCACGTGTAAAGATGTGCTGTGCTGAGCTCCAAAGGAATATCCTATATCCTATACTGGGGCAAGCCATGCAAACCGGATCCATTTCAAGGTGTCCTTTCTAGGCTGAATTGGATGGGACCCAGGCCTCGTGTGCGAAGAAAAGAGGTCTTACCTGTAACGCTTCTCTTTTTTAGAGAGCTGGACCCCGGGATCCAGTATTTGGTTTTTATAGCCATATCCATGGCGGGGTGCTTTAGGGGTCCAGAACTGCAGATCCTCCTCTTCTAGGGGGCCCCTGTGGAGCGCACCATGAGAGGTGAAGATTGGGTCTGTATAACAGAACCCTGCAGCTGGATAAGGTAAGGGAGATTCCTCAGAATTTTTTATTTCTAGTAGGTTTCTCCTTTAAGTAAATGTATGCTATGCCTTTTGTCGCAACCAGGGGGCTGCCAAGAGCACATACATTCCCCTGGAAGACGCAATTTTTTTGAGAAACACAGCGTAGGGCTGAGCGGTATCATCGCGTCATCTCCTATTGTTGCTGTACATTCAGCAGGACGGGCTATCTGTGGTCATCCGGCCGGTGCCACAGACTGTTCTTCTACTGATGATACTGATTCCGAATTTATATGTGTTTATTATATTTTTTTAAATAAATACCGTTTGATTTTACACTATGGGAGCCCTTCTTCTTTTGCCTTTTATGATGACAACACTCTGCTGAGGGCTGAGTCCTCCACTGTGGTTTCATACATCTCCACCATAGTCCCTGACGTTCCGTTCCAGTTTCCATCTCTGCTCCTGGGAGTTCCAGACTAGCAGGATCTCAAAGCCCATTTAGACCCTCTGTAACGGGGGGTCATGGGGTTCTGGTAAGCGGCCAGGCTCTTTATCTTTGGTGGTGGACCCATACAATTAGGATTCTATACAATTGAATAAACCCAGGACTGTTAATCACCTTTTGGGGTTTCTCTACACGGACTATTCCCTCACTATTTCACATTCAATTGTAATTTTGTATTTTTCACTGACTTATTTTTAAATATTATGCACCAATTGTGATGTATATATTTTTTGCATAGATTGCATATGTACCCACTAAGTGGGTGTGTGTATCCCCCCAATTTCATACAGTGTGCTACACCACACGTATTCATATATATTTGTGGTATTTTGTTTTTTTAGGTTGTGGCACTCCTTAGCCACACATATACCAATTTGTTCAGCGCAAGTCACCCATTTTTCTCAGGATGAGAAGGTGTTAGAATTTTGGCTGGATTGGTCCGCTCCACATTTAAGTTGCCCGTATCTGAGTCAGTTAAAGAACCCTCCTATTGGTTTGGGTTCACTGAAGCCTCCTCAAAATACACATGCTTTTCTGTTTATGGTTACTGAAAAAGCTTATTTATTCTGAGTGGGATCACCCAGATAAACATTTTTTTCAGCCTAAAAAAGTTTTGCAACACTTTATCCTATGGAGGAAAATCTTACTAAGATGGGGGGTGTACCGGCAGTTGACGCCGCCATTCCTCCATAAATAAGTCTGACTTGTGTTGTCGACAATGCTCAGATACCTAGGGATCCAACTGATAAATAATTGGAATTCCTGTTGAAAGGTGTTTTCTCTTGGCAAGGTCCTAATAGCGCGACCTGCAGTGGCAGCAATCAGTCTGTCAATACTTAAGAGACCATGATAAACAGGTCCTCAAAGTTTTACCTGAACAGCAAGCCCGGGGGTTTGCCAACGTACCAGCGGTTTTGTGTTTGCTGTTGACGCAATCATTGATTTTATCATCCAAACCTTTCGCTTTGCGCTTGGGTTGGTACATATGCGTAGAATCTTATGGTTGAAAAATTTCAGCCGAATCACCATGTCAGGAGCTTCTGGCTGGGATTCCCCTTCTGGGTGCAAGGCTGTTTGGAGAGGATTTGGTATATGTCCCTCTTTTAAACAGGCTCTGTTTCCAGTGCCAGGAGCATCAGCCTCCAGGCAGTCGTGACGGCCTCCTCCGTCAGGCTCAAGAAATAAATCTCAGAGTCAACCCAGGGACAAAAGAAGTCCTGTGGGAGGAAGCCTACTAGAGAAGAGGCTAAAGCCTCTTTCTGAAGGAGTGCCCCCGGCTCGTTTGGGTGGGGGGGGGACTGCTACAGTTCTCAAGGCTCTGAGTAGGAGGATTTCCCGGACAGATGGGTGATGTCCACATTAACTCTAGGTTAAACTAGAGTTCCGAATATTCCCCTCTCCTCGTTTCCTCAAGTCTCTCTTCCAGCAGTGGAGCGACTATTGTCGCAAAAAAGGTTATTGTGGTTGTTTCCCACGCAAAAGCAGGGATTGGGGTTTTATTCAACCTTTTCAGGGTTCCAAAAACCAAATGGAGATGTCAAACCCATTATAGATCTCAAGGATCTAAACCGATTCCTAAAGATATGATCCTTTCGCATGAAATCGATCCAATCGGTAGTCTCCATTCTACAAGAAGGAGAATTTCTGGCGTCAATAGACATCAAAGACACATACCTGCATGTACCTTTCCTTTTCATCAAAAGTACCTGCGTTTCAAAGTAGAAAAATGCCACTTTCAGTTTATAGCTCTGCCTTTCGGGCTAGCTACTGCACCTCGGGTGTTTACAAAAATCTTGGCCCCTCCGCTGGCCAGATTAAGGGCCTAGGTATAACGGTAATAGCATACCTAGACGACCGACTCTTGATAGACCGCTCAGTAGCCCACTTGGACCAAAGCTTGGTCACCACAGTCAACTACCTGCAATACCTAGGTTGGCTCCTTAACTCAGAGAAGTCTTCTTTGAAACCAGTGAGAAGACTAGAGTAATTCGGTCTGGTCATAGATACAGCCCAGAAGAGGGTATTTTACCCCAGGCAAAGATCAGTACCATAAAGGAACTGATTCAGGTAGTCAGGGCAAAGAAAGATCCTCCTATTCGCCTTTGTATGAGGCTACTGGGGAACATGGTGGCTTCATTCGAGGCAGTTCCCTATGTTCAGTTTCATACGAGACTGCTGCAAAATAGTATCCTATCTGCCTGGAACAAGGAGGTTCAGGCATTGGATTCCTGATGCGTCTGTCTACTACAGTGCGTCAGAGCCTCAGTTGGTGGTTGATACCCGAAAATCTGCAAAAGAGAAAATCCTTTTTTCCAGTTGCCTGGGCAGTGGTAACAACAAATGCCAGTCTTTTGGGTTGGGGAAAAGTCCTGGAACAGTCAACTGTCCAGGGGAGATGGTCCAAGACAGAAAGGACCTTACCCATCAACATTCTAGAGATCCGTGCGGCGTATCTAGCCCTAACGGCCTGGACAGTCAGGTTACAGGACTGCCCTGTCAGGATCCAGTCCGAATGCCACAGCAGTGGCTTATATCAATCACCATAGAGGCACCAGGAGTCGTGCAGCCCAAGGAGAAGTAAACCAGATCTTAATCTGGGCAGAAGCATGTGCCGTGCATATCGGCAATCTTCATTCTGGAAGCAGAGGACTGGCAGGCGTACTACTTGAAGTCGCCAGCAGTTATTCCCAGAGGAATGGTCTCTTCACCCCGACGTCTTCTTGGCCATATGCCAGAGATAGGGGGTTCAGGATGTAGACCTCTTTGCATCCAGGTTCAACTACAAGATTGATAACTTTGTGTCAAGAATAAGGGATCCTCTTGCATGCGGGACAGATGCGTTGGTGACTCCATGGTATGCAGAAATAGTAAGATGGCAGTAGGTCCCCCGTGGACCCTACCGTCACATCCAGACCTGCTATCCCAAGGTCCAGTGTTCCATCCTGCCTTACAAACGCTAAATTTGAAGGTCTGGCTATTGAAACCCATGTTCTGTAGAATCGTGGGCTTTCAGTTCCTGTGATTTGTATCTTAATCAATGAAAGAAAGCCAGCTTCCAGAATGATTTATCATAAGAGTCTGGAAAGCTTAGATCTCCTAGTGTGTATCCAGGGCTTGGCACCCCAGAAAATATGTCATAAGTAGAATTCTTGGCTTTCTACAAATGGGATTAGAAATGAAGCTGGCCTTGAGTACCATCAAGGGCCAGGTCTCGGCCTTGTCAGTATTATTTCAGCGGCCGCTTGCTTCGCATTCTTTAGTCCGAAGCTTTATACAGGGGGTAACGCGTCTTAATCCTCCGTTTAGGGTGCCCCTAAACCCCTGGGACTTGAATTTGGTTCTGTCAGTTTTACAGAAACAGCCTTTTGAACCAATATGTTAAATTCCCTTGGTCTTGTTGACAAGAAAGTTAATTTTTTCTGGTAGCCATTTTTTCTACTAGAAAAGTATCAGAGCAGCTCTTGCCTGTAAAGAGCCTTATTTATCATACACAAGGATAGAGTGGTATTGCGCCCTCATCCCAGCTTTCTACTGAAAGTGGTTTCAGATTTTCATCTAAACCAAGATATTGTTCTACCTTCCTTTTTTCCAGATCCCTGTTCTATGGAAGAAAGGTCACTACATTCTTTGGATGTAGTAGGAGCAGTCAAGACCTATCTGGAAGCAACTTCTCAAATTCGCAAAACGGATGTTTAGTTCGTACTGCCAGAAGATCCCAATAGAGGACAGGCAGCGTCAAAGTCTACCATTTCAAAATGGATTTGACAAATGATTATTTAAGCTTACGGTTTGAAACAGGAAATTCCACCTTTTAAAATCAAGGCACTCTCTACAAGGACTATTAGTGCTTCTTGGGCGGTGCATCACTGGGCCTCTATGGCTCAAATCTGCAAGGCCGCAACTTGGTCTTCAGTCCATACATTCACCAGATTTTATCAGGTGGATGTGGGAAGGCATGAGGATATCGCCTTTGGACGTAGTGTGCTGCAGGCAGCAGTACGAGGTCCTCAGGTCTGATTACACCCTACTTGTGTGGTCCCCTCCCCTCAAATAGCATTGCTCTGGGACGTCCCATCAGTAATTACTGAGGCTCTGTGTCCCGTGATGTAGAAAGAAAATAGGATTTTTTATAACAGCTTACCTGTAAAATCCTTTTGTTTTGATGTACATCATGGGACACAGAGGTCCCGCCCCTCTTCTAATACACTTATATTGCTTTGCTACAAAACTAAGGTATCCCCAGTAAGGGGAGGGGTTATATAGGGGGTTGAACTTCCTGTCTAGGGTGTGACTAGTGTCCAATCACCTAGTGATACCCTATAACCCATCAGTAATTACTGAGGCTCTGTGTCCCGTGATGTACATCAAAAGAAAAGGATTTTACAGGTTAGCTGTTATAAAAAATCCTATTTTTGCTTCCCTGGGTAGATATTTATTATAAATTGGCAGAGATCAAACAGTAGGAGTTCTTACTAGTTCACTCAAAAAAGAATGAACCTTTTATTTATATTATTTTTATTTATTAGCAGGTGGGATGATAGAGTTATTTGATACAAAAATACTAATAAAAATGTAGTAAGCAACCTTATTAGGGTAGGGTAGGAAGAAGTATCCTAGAGCATACAATAACATGCATTAGAAATGTACCTGTGGGGGCGTGTCCTGGATGGGAAACTGAGAGGACGTGTTGATCCTGAGCTCCGCTCATCCAGCATGGAATCGACTGCCATCCATTGCCTCCCTCTGCCCTAGTCTAACTCCAGCCCGCTTGTCTTGACCCCCAAACCTTCCCTGCCCTTGTCTAGGGGGTTGGCGAGACTTTTGTCCAGCTGGGCCTGAGCCTGTGGATCATCCTACAGCGAGGCGGCCCCCGCCATCTTGGGGCCTACAAGGCAGGCGGCACCTCCTGCATCCTATGGCCGTGTTCTATGGAGAGAACAAGTGCTCCGACAGATCCCACAAATCGACCTGTCTCAGAGGGTTGCGGGGCTAACTCTCAGCCAAAAGATAATACCGAACAAAGTCTGCCATAGACTCCTGCTGCTCTCGCCCTGCCGCCGCATTGAGGCCTGCGGACTTGGTTACAACCCGGGGCACAGTGAGTAATCCCACCCAATATCCTGTGACCGCTACCCCCCGAAGTGTGTGACCCCTTGGGAACCATCACCCATCCACAGCAGGGGGGGTTTCTGGTCTTCCCGACGGGGTTTTATATCGCCCAGTGGCAGCACCTTGGGAAAGGTCGCAGCTTCGGCCTACACTTGAAAGCCGGCGGCCATCTTGCTGCTCCTAAATACAACCTGACGAAACTCCCTCAGCTCTTTATGATAACTGGCATCCCAAAAGATTCTGAGGCTCTTAAAGACTGTGATCAACCTCTTTTAATTACAATAAAAGTTTATGGGGCAGCAGACTGGAAGCCCTGCTAAGTCAACTGAGCCCATTATCACTATTTACATGGAGGATGCTGTTTGAGTAAATTCAGGGCCATTTTTCTGCTCACCGAGACCTCCGAGATGCTATTCTAGCTACATATAGATACGGAGGTTAACCTGGTAGATCACTAAATTCTCCAAACGCCTCATGGGCAAAGTTGGCCAACAGCAACGTTACTATAAGCCACAGTTTGGGTCACGTGAAGGACTAAACATGGAACGTTTTGTTACCAGGCCACAATCTGTATCCTCGAACTCCTCCGTGAACCCTTTTGTTATGTTGGATCCATCCCTAGACACGGAAGATGCAGCAAATCCCCCACTGGCTAACTCTCAGGGTCAGGCTCTCGGTTCATCACCTTCACATGAGACTCTTACCCCTGGCATCCTGGACACTAAACTACAGCTTTTACTTCAGCAAACCACGTATAATGTCGCGGCAGAGGTGAGCAAATTGGCTGCTAAACTGAGAGGGGAAATAACCCAAATTGGGGAACGCACAGACACCCTTGAAAATACATTTTTATGAGATGATAAATTACATACAAGCCATTGAGGAAGAAAACAATAACTTACGCCTCTCAGAGAGAGAACGCGGTGGGAGACTCTGACCTACGTGCCTATCTTCTGGGTCTTTTTAACAATCTGGCCCCCTCAGTTGTGGACATAGACTGGTGCCTGGATAGGGCCCATTAATCTCTGGGCCCCAAGCCTCCTGCCAGAGCTAGACCCAGAGATATGGTGGTGAGGTTCCACTATTTTGAACGCAAAGAGACATTAACCCTGGCCGCGCGTGACAAATCCCAAATTATGTCCAAGGGTGCTAAATTGCAGATCTTTAGCGACCGTTCTCCCATCACCCTTGCTAAACGGAGGAATCTACGCCCAATTGCTTCTCATTTACAACACCATAAGATCCCATACTAAGGTTTGATGCAGATTTGGAGTTGCCCCACACCTTTTTTCCTTTGTGTTTTTTTTTTAACCTCCCTGACGGTATTCCCGAGTGTGGCTCAGGGTTAAATTTCAGCACCATTAGCGGTAACCCCGAGCCACACTCAGGATTACATCTCAGGATCCTGGTGCGGTATACTTACCTTATCCCCAGGATCCTGCGATGTCCCCCCGTGCTGCCTGCAGGCTCCGTCCTCTGCCCAAAGCCTCTCTGTGCCAGGCTCCATTCCCTGCGAGCGTTGTGATGCACGGCGGCGGAGCCTGGCGGCAAATTAAAGAAAATGTCAAAATCATAACACATACAGTACTGTAACCTTACAGATTACAGTACTGTATGAAATCATTTCACTTCCCTTTTTTCCTCAGTGCTTTGGCCCATGTCCTGCATGCAGTTTTATATTATATATACTGTTCTTTCTGCCTGGAAACTTGAGATTGTCCATAGCAACCAAAAAGTGTCCCTTTAAGTTAAAAGTGGCTTTAGACCAGCTAGAAAACAGCGATAATAAATTAGAACACTTGCAAAATTGAGCGATAGTGAATCGTGGGGAAATTTATTTTATTATTATTATTATTTTTAATTATTTATATTTATTTATTATATTACAATTTATGATTTTGTGTTTCAAACTTCATCATATCCGGGATATCTACTAGCCTCTTGGTGGACAGATATAAGTGTGTTATTGCTAAGAATTACAGACCTACAATATAAAACGCCAAATTCTATGCAAAATAATTGTACTGCTTTGAGATGCAAAAATCTGAAATAATCATACCGCCAGGGAAGTTAATGCTATTTTTTTATGTGGAGTTCCCCCTTACAATCCACAACAGACCATCATTAAGGATGAGGGTTCTGAAATGAATTTTGGTGGGGGTCCCATAATCTTTATGCACTAAATAACAGTTTAGAAAAAAAACAAAAACATTTGCTGGTAATATACATTTCTCTGCCTGGCTTCTTTTTTAAAAAAGAGAAATAGCTTGGGGATCTCCCTAAAAGTCTTCTCAAAGAAAACCAAGCTGGTAGACAAATGTAATTTATCTGTATTTAAAATGGCCTTTTTTCTTTGTAAATATCTTTTTTTTTTTACCAATCAGAATTTGTGAGCTGTTCCTCCTCTGAACCCAACCCAGGTATGTTTGCTCATTCCTAGTCCTTGCCTAAACTAGTAAAGTCCCACAGTCTACAAATTCACAGAGTGAATTGATGGTGAACTAGTACACAGAGGACATCTGCTTGCAGTGAATTGGCTCAACTCCTTATAAATTACAGTATGTCTTTTGTCCATATATAGTAGAGCTAGCACAATATGAAATTTATACACATAAAAATGATTACCACATGGTTATATAGTGAATAAAACACTATCTGACATTTTTGAAGTGTTATAGGGCGTACACACGGTCGGACTTTGTTCGGACATTCCGACAACAAAATCCTAGGATTTTTTCCGACGGATGTTGGCTCAAACTTGTTTTGTCTACACACGGTCGCACAAAGTTGTCGGAAAATCCGATCGTTTTAAACGCGGTGACGTAAAACATGTACGTCCGGACTATAAACGGGGCAGTGGCCAATAGCTTTCATCTCTTTATTTATTCTGAGCATGCGTGGCACTTTGTCCGTCGGATTTGTGTACACACGATCGGAATTTCCGACAACGGATTTTGTTGTCGGAAAATTTTATCTCCTGCTCTCCAACTTTGTGTGTCGGAAAATCCGATGTAAAATGTCCGATGGAGCCCACACACGGTCAGAATTTCCGACAACACGCTCCGATCGGACATTTTCCATCAGAAAATCCGACCGTGTGTACGGGGCATTAGTCTGACTGACATGTTTTTATTCAATCTATTACTTCTCTGTGCACTTTAATTAAACATGTGGCTGTAACACAAAAATGAAGAGCTTGAAAAATAATTTTTTTTTAAAATGGAATGAAGCAATAATATTTGTATTTTATAGTGGAGAAAAAAAAAAAGGAAAACATTATTATTATATGACTGAAGTATGTAAATGTTGCTTTCCTTAAGAAATGTATACATTTTGAATAGCGTAAAGAGACAAAGCTTTACTTTTACAGTACTACAGTAAGTATTAGACTAGAATAAAAAAAAAAAAATACTTTAGTCTCCTTTACTGGTTATAATATAAACTGCTGAGTAAAAACTAAAATGGCTAAAGATGCTGTCTAATCTGAAATGTATGATGGTCCATCTCTGTTTCCTCCAAAAAACCCACTTCTGTGCTGACAAAGCACTAAGTTCAGAAGAGTGACTATAGTACTCCACAATTCTGTCCCGTGGTCACTGCACAATTCTGTCCAGTGGTCTTTCCATGACCGGTGGTGTGATGCAGAGGGGCGTGCATTGTTTGTGAAAGGTACTATAGGCTAATTGTTATTCACTCTGGTGAATACGAACCAGATAGCATTTCTTGATCCAATTCTCCAGCAACTCAGAGCATTTACAGGAGGTGCTCGTAGGGGCTGATTTCGATTTCACGATGGACCCCATCCTGGATGCCTCCACAACCTCCTCTCATACCTCTTATGCAGCATTAAAATGTCTTAAGAAAGGTTTCCAAGCCTTTCACCTGGTTGAGGTGTGGCGGACCCTCCATCCAAACCATCGCGACTCCACATTTTACTCTCACCGACATGATTCATACACCAGTATTCATACAGCGTATTTGGAGAAAGAAAAATGCTGGCTATAACCCTAAGAACACCATCCCTACTGTCAAGAATGAAGGAGGAAACATTATACTTTGGGGCTCTTTCTCTACTTAAGGTACAAACTGACTTTGCCACATTGAAGGGACAATGGACTGGGCCATGCATTGTAAAATCTTGGATGAGAGCCTTCCCTCAGTAAGAACACTGAAGATGGGTCATAGATGGGTCTTTCAGCATGACAATGAATCAAAACATACTGCCAAGGCAGCAAAGGAGTGGCTCAAGTAGAAGCACATTAAGGTCATGGAGTGGCCTAGCCAGTTTCCAGACCTTAATCTTATGAAAAATTTATGGAGGGAGCTGAAAATTTGAATTACTATGCGACAGACGAAAAACCTTAAGGATTTAGAGAAGATATGTAAAGAAGAGTGGACCAAAATCACTTCTGAGATGTGTGCAAACCTGGTCACCAACTACAAGAAACGTCTTACCTCTGTGCTTGTCAACAAGGGTTTCTCCACCAAGTACTAAGTCATGTTTTACTTGGGAAACAGATACTTATGCAACTCAGTTTACAACATTAGTATCATGTGTTTTTTCTGTTTTTTTGGTTGATATTTTGTCTCTATCGTTTAATCTCCCTGGCGGTATTCCCGAATCTGGCTCAGGGTGGATTTTCAGTATCAAAAGTGGTAACCCTGAGCCAGACTCAGGATTGCATCACAGGATCCATGTAAAGGTTACTTACCTTGTCCCCTGGATCCTGCAATGTCTCCCCGCTGTGATCTGCGAGCGCCGTGTCTCACTTGATTCACAGTGCCGAGCTCCGTTCCCTGCGAGTGTTGCAACGCATGGGGACAGAGTTCGTTGCCAAATTCAAAAAGTAAAAAACACAGTATAGATACAGAATACTGTAATCTTACAGATTACAGTACTGTATCAAATAATTGCACATCCCATTTGTCCCTAGTGGTTTGTCCAGTGTCCTGCATACAGTTTTATATTAAAAACACTATTCTTTCTGCCAGGAAACTGGAGATTGTCCATAGTAACCAAAAAGTGTCAGTTTACGTCAAAAGTGCTTTTAGACCAGCTAGAAAACAGTGATAATAAATTAGAATCACTTGCAGAATTGAGCAATAGTGATTTGTAGGGAAATCCGTCATCAAACACGGAAAGTAACGAAAGCGACAATTCTGCAACTGAGCAAATTTCAGTGTTATTGATTTGATTACATTATTGAATATTTTTTTTATTATTATTATATTATTATTTGTTATAATTATTTATAGTTATTCATTATATTATAATTTTTTTTTTCATTTTTCAAACTTTATCATAACCGGGATGTCTACTAGACTCTTGTTTGGACAGATTAAGTGAGTTATTCCTAAGAATTACAGGCCTACAATATAAAATGCCAAATTTCCGTGCAAAATAATTGTACCGCTTTCAGCATCAAAAATCTGAAATAATCATACTGCCAGGGAGGTTAAAATACAACTATGATAAAAAAGTATAGACCCTTCATTTCTTTGTAAGTGGGCAAACTTACAAAATTTGCAGGGGATCAAATAATTATTTTCCCACTATTTTCCCACTGTATGCTCTGGGCTCATATCACAGTGATTGCTAAGGATGCAAAATACCCACTCCTTTGTCAAAATTATTTATTTATTTATTTATTTCAGGTACTTATATAGCGCCATCAATTTACGCAGTGCTTTACATATACATTGTACATTCACATCAGTCCCTACCCTCAAGGAGCTTACAATCTAAGGTCCCTAACTCACATTCATACATACTAGGGACAATTTAGACAGGATCCAATTAACCTACCAGCATGTCTTAGACCTAGACCTATTTACCTCCTAAACATCGACCTCAAACTATTCACTAAATCTTTGTGATGAAATAGCTTGATTTGATCCCTAGTTTAATGCATTCAGAACAGGTGGCATTCATACCCACAAGAAAGTCAAGGGAAAGCCCTAGATCTGATTTATTTATTTCAGATACTTATATAGCGCCGTCAATTTACGCAGTGCTTTACATATACATTGTACATTCACATCAGTCCCTACCCTCAAGGAGCTTACAATCTAAGGTCCCTAACTCACATTCATACATACTAGGGACAATTTAGACAGGATCCAATTAACCTACCAGCATGTCTTAGACCTAGACCTATTTACCTCCTAAACATCGACCTCAAACTATTCACTAAATCTTTGTGATGAAATAGCTTGATTTGATCCCTAGTTTAATGCATTCAGAACAGGTGGCATTCATACCCACAAGAAAGTCAAGGGAAAGCCCTAGATCTGATTCATGCTGCTGATTCTTGAAAAATACTTATGCTGCTCCTTTCCACTAATTCCGAAAAGTCATTCACAGGGTGAAATGGAACTTCTTGACAGAAACCCTTTGTCATATTGGCCTTAGGCAGCAGAAGATGCACTGGATATGTGCAATCTACTCCCAACCGTAGGATTACGGGCAGCCCGTAAAAAGAGGCCCTATTTCCTCTGCCCATGAAAGCCAGTAGAAGCAGAAAAGTGCCAGTAAAAATGGCTGCAATTGTCGCGGGTGTAAAGTGCGCATGCGCAACTCTGGAATTCCCAGAGACGATCCTAAGACTGTACCACACGGCCCGCCCCGCCTACCGATGATGTCATGCCGCAAGTCACATTTCCCGCTACATGGCACCGGCCGGAAAATTTAAAATGGCAGGAGCAGAGCGGGATAATGGTGTGCATTGTGTGGACAGTACAGTGGAGCTGGAGGACTGGCGGAACCAATCCACCATCATGGCAAGAGCGATCATTAAACAATGCTGACCCACCCCCCTGCCCTGGACAGACACACACACAAGGACCCCTGACCAGTGCCCTGGCTGCAGCCCCCTGCCTGGTGAGTGAGGGAGTGGAGTGCATACATACACACACCAACTTGAACTTAGAGAGAGTCCCACCACTATACCCCGGGTCTGGCTGCAACATCCATCAATCCATCCATCCCTTGGCTGGATGCCATCTATGTGATGTCTACAGGCAGGCATAGGCAGCAGTTATCAGACAAGAATGGCATGGGTGTGATTGTACAGATTCACAGATGTTCACAATCTCTGTCTTGCTATCCCCTGTATCCTGTCCGCCATCCTCTGACCACCTCCTGTGTCCTGTCCGCCATTCTCTTACCACCTCCTGTGTCCTGTCCACTATCCTCTGACTACCTCATGTGTCCCGTCCACCATCTTCTGACCACCTCCTTTGCCCTGTCTGCCATCTCCTGACCACCTACTGTGTCCTGTCCCCCATCCTCTGACAACCTCCTTTGTCCTGTCCTTCATCCTCTGACCACCTCCTGTGTCCTGTCCGCCATTCTCTGACCACCTCCTCTGTCCTGTCCGCCATCGTCTGACCACCTCCTGTGTCCTGTCCGTCATACTCTGACCACCTCCTCTGTCCTGTCCGCCATTGTAAGATTAGGAGCAACCCGGACATTGACGGTCTTAATTTTGGCTCTATGCTCTCCTCCAAAGAGGTGGCCTATGTGGCAGACTTGCTATTTTTCCTGTCAAATCCCCTGATCTTGTTATCGAATCTTATGACATAACTGGGGACCTTTTTTCTGCATTGATTACCAAAAATTGGAGGCTTTAAATATCTCCATGTCCGCTTCTATGGCCACCCTTCTTAAGACTAACTTCCTCCCACAATAAGTATCTGGGCATTTATCTTCCCAGGACATTGGAAGATGAGTTTGCGTTAAATTTTCCACCACTTCTCACGTCAATTAAGAAAGATCTAGTGACTTGGCATATGGGCATGTTTTCCTGGTTTTGCTGAAGTAACATCATCAAAATAAATGTCATGCCCTGACTGCTTTACCCTTTGCAGGCATTACCTATACACATCCAAGTTCCTTTTCTTCGTGGGGTCAACAGAGTGTTTATCCACTTCCTTTGTCAGAGAAGCCTCCATGACTCCCTCAGGCTATACTGTGACTCCCAAAACTGCAGGGAGGAATGGCATTGCTGTATGTGACTCTTTATCACACTGATTGCCATCTGACTGGTGCTGCTATGGGTCCATGAAGCAGTGGGTGCTATTGGAAGTGCCATTGGACACTATGCCATGGTGCCATACAAATCTCCCTGACATTGTAAACACCCACCCTATGGTTGGAGAAACATGATGCGTATGCACAAAAGTTTTCAAAACCTCAACACTTTCGCAGGAACCCTCTTCAATTTCTCCTATAGTGGGGGACCCCACTTTTAGCCCTGGTTTGCTCGATCCCAGATTTGAAGACTTGAAAACCAATGGCCTTTTCCAGACTCGACATTTCACCTTAGTCAGACGCTGGGTTTCCAAGCCGCAAATTTATTGATTTACTGTCTACTTCTCTCCCCATCCCCGTATTTTAGGGTACCCTACATTTCCAAATGAGAATAAGACCTGGGGATCAGTTTTATGGATAAACAAGTTGAGAGAATTCTCCTTTTTTCGTACAAAATGTCCATCACCTCCAGGTACCCAGAGTCGGGATTCAAGCTATTAACAAGATGTATTACACACCCATGCCGCATCGCTCAAAAATTCCAAATGTTACCGAGAGACATGGCATTTTTTCCTTGTCAAAAGAAGTTTATTGAGTATACAATGTTACAAAGATACATAAAGTAAGTTTACAAGGATCTATAAAGTAAGCTCATTGTTTTACAGTAGGGTTTATATAGGTAAATATCATGAAATTTCAAATATTAAACATTGGGTTCACGTAAACCTAAATTAAAGATATATATCATTTCCTTAGTTACTTTTGTAGGTATTTAAATGATTTATGCCTACTATACATATTGTTTACAAGTAGAGTGTATATAGGTCAAATAAATTCTGATAATGAGCTTTAATCGTAAGGTGGAGAAAAGGAAAGAGAAAGAAGAAAAAGGGTTGAAAGGTAGAGGTATGGTCCACAAGGTTGTCCCGCTCGTCAGTTTATTATTCTTTTTAGTTCTCTTTGAAGCCTTAGAATGGGTGTCTCTGTAAGTCATTTAATCTGTTACCATGGCAACAGGACAGAGTCATTGAAATTTGACAGGAACTGTTGTTTTATCCAAGGGTGCCAAAGTTTTTCAAATTTTGGAATTTGATTTTGATTGATGGCTACCATCTTAGCATGGGACATTGTATTATTCATTCTCTGAATTGTTTCTGCTAGTACCAATGTAGGAGATTTCCATGCCTTGGCCACTGTTTGTTTTACAGCCGTTATTAGTTGGATCATAAGTTTGAATTGAGAGAGTGTTAACCATTCCGGTTTTAGATTAAGTAAAGTTAAATATGGATCTGGTTGTATTATCTTTTTAAATATTTTAGATGCAATCACGAAAACTTCCTTCCAGAAGGTTTGGATTACTGGGCACGTCCACCATATGTGTAAATATGTGCCTATTTCTGGGCATCCTCGAAAACAAAGAGCTGAGGTATTAGGTGAATATTTTGCCACTCTATCGGGTACAAGGTACCAGCGAGTTAGGACTTTATAATTTGTCTCCAGTGCTAAGATGTTGGGTGAAGATGACTTAGATGTGAGCCATATGTTAGACCAGTCCGTGTCTTCTAAAGTTCGTCCCAGGTCCTCCTCCCACCTCTGAACGTAAGAGGGTCTATTAAGATTTGCTACTCCATATAATTGATTATAAAGTGATGAAATTGTACCTTTAGCAAATGGATCTTTTGTACAGATTGATTCAAAAATGGATAATTGGGATAATGGTGTATCCCCCTTTAGGAATGGTGTATAGAAATTTTTGATTTGGAGATATCTAAATATCTCAGAGTTTGGTAGATCATATTTTTCTCTAAGCGATGGGAATGAAAGGAATGATTTAGACGCTATGAAGTCATTTAGTGTCTGAATGCCTGATGTTGTCCAAGCTTTAAAAGAATTTGGGTAGATCCATGCCGGATAAAAGGCCGGATTTTTGATAAAAGAAAGGAGAGGATTGTGTGGAGATTGTAACTGATATTTGGTTTTTAGTTTATCCCAGAGAGATAAGAAGTGTTTAGTTATGGGATTATGAATTTTAAAGCGGTCTTTAGGATCAAGCCATAATAAATTTGATATTAATAGAGGGTCATTTTCTGAAGCCTCTATAAATACCCATAGTGGGATTTCCTGTTTTGCATGGTATTTGGACAGACTGGCCAAATGTGCTGCTCTGTAGTAGTTAGTAAAATTAGGGTATCCCAGGCCTCCTTTATTTTTGGGAAGATGTAGTGTGTGTATAGGTTTACGTAGTTTAGAAGAGCCCCATATAAACGAAGTGAAATATTAAGCACTAGGCATTTCTTAGGATTAATCATAAGGCCGGATAGGGCTGCAAATCCATCAAGAGCTGGTATTAAGTTAGGACCAGAGACCTGTGGTGATGATAGAAAAAGTAATATATCGTCTGCAAATATACATAATTTGTGTGTAATACCTCCTACTTCAATGCCAGTTATAGTTTGGTTTGTTCTGATGTATTGGGCCATGGGTTCGAGTATAAGGGCAAATAATAAGGGAGATAATGGGCAACCCTGTCGGGTACCTCTTTCGATATTAAAGGCTTCAGATTTGTATCCAGCATATTTTATATAGGCTTTGGGTTTATTATATAATTCTTTGATCCATGTTAAAAAGTGGGGTCCAAAACCCCATTTTTGTAATGAATATTGCATATATTGCCAGGATACTGTGTCAAATGCCCTCTTAATATCGAGAGATAGAAAACATAAAGGGATTTTCCGTTTTTTAGCAATATGTGCCAATAACACTGCCCTGCGTATATTATCGCCTGCCTGTCTATTTGGCTTAACGCCTACTTGATCTCTATGTATTAATTCTCCTATAATGCTATTGAGGCGTTTTGCTATTATTTTTGCTAATAATTTAATATTGAGGTTTAACAGAGAGATAGGCCGATAATTCACACAGGAAGTATCATCAGAAAGGGGTTTTGGGATCATACAAACAATTGCCATTAGTGTTTCTTGCCGAAAAGAATGTCCATCTAGAAGTTTGTTAAAAGTTTCAGTGAGAATGGGAGAGAGTATTTCTGAGAATGTTTTATAGTATAAAGCCGAGTAGCCATCTGGGCCTGGTCTTTTGTTAAGTTTTAGGTCTTTTATGGCGTTAGCAACTTCATCTATAGTTATAGGCTCATCCAAACTGCTTTTTTGATTCTGAGATAACTCAGGTAAGGTTATTTTTGAGAAGAAGGATTCAGCTTCTATAGGATTAAATTCATTGTTTGTCTTGTATAAAGTTGCGAGATGTGAGTGAAATTTATGGACTATTTTAACTGGATTACAAGTGTAAACATTTTTTGATAATTTCAAACGTATTGGTTTGAAAGATTTGTTAGTTGAATTTAATGCCCGAGCCAAATATGTACCTGGTTTGTTTGTATTCATGTAGAAATTGTGTTTGGAGCGTTTGAGGGATTTATCAACTGACTCAGTGAGAAATAGATCGTATTCCAATCTAGATTTTTCCAGATGAGATTTTGTACTCTGAGATGGATTATCTTGAAATGATATGTAGGCTGCATTAAAATTGAGTTCTAATTTTTTTGCTAGATTTTTGCGTTCCCTTTTAAATAGTGCCATTTGTCTTTGTATTGTACCACGCAAGACAGGCTTATGAGCTTCCCACAGTGTTATTGGGGAGATGTCTGTTGTATTATTAATTGATATGTATTCCTTTAAAGCTTGTTCAATGGCCACCTGATGTAGTGGGTGTTTGAGCATTATGTCCGGTAAGTACCACGTTGGGTCATGCGCTTTTGGTATGGCTGAGGCTATAGTAGTGTATACTGCATTATGGTCAGACCACGGAATCGGAATTATATCTGATGCAATAATTTCTGGTATCATTCCTGTTGTTAGAAAAATATGATCTATTCTGGTGAAGGTTTGATGAGGGTGCGAGAAATAAGTGAATTTCTTTTTCATTGGGTTACTTTCTCTCCATTAATCTACCAGATTTTATTTGGAAAGAAGTTGAGAAAAAGGTAATCTAGAGGTTATTTTGGATGGTGTAAAAGGTGATTTATCTAGAAATGGGAGAAGGACCTGGTTTGAATCCCCACACATTATCACTGTTCCTATTTTGTGTGTATTAATCACTTGTAATATATGTGAGAGGAATGGTGTAGGTTGTTTGTTAGGAGCGTAGTAGGAAATCACCGTGATTGCTGTATCCATTATATAACCCATGAGTATCAGGTATCTACCTTCTGGGTCTTTAATTTCTGATGATAAGGTGAATGGTGTGGATCGGTGAAATGCAATTAGAGTTCCCCTTTGCTTGGTACAGGCAGAAGCCGTGTAAATTTGTTGATAAAAAGGAGAAATATATTTTGGAGTAGAATCTTTGGTGAAGTGTGTTTCTTGGAGGCATACTATGTGAGCCTTCTTGTTATGGAAAGTACGGAAGGCTTTGGTCCTTTTTTGAGGGACATTTATTCCCTGAACATTCAGGGAAAGTATATTCAGTGGTGCCATGGCAATAGATCAAATAGTTTTGACTTACTTTTTGTTATGCAGAGCTGACTGCGCAGATCAACCTGTGTGGACTGAAGAGATGAATAGATAGAAAAGAAACCAGTGAATTCTGGAGTAAAGAGTAAACAAAAAACATATGAGATTAAATGATACATTGTATAAATTATTTTTTGCAAGTAATCACAATTTACCCGTGAAAGAGAGTAAATATCTCTCTCAGGGGAATAAGTGCCTTCGTCACACTCCCACATAATATGATTGGGAGAATGAGGAGGGCTAATGGGGGTACACGGATCTTCCGCTTACAGGAGAGAAGTGCTATGTCAAAAGACATCAAAATGATGTTTCATTAATTGGAGTGCAGAATATAGTTTTTGTTGAAATTATTTATTCCAGGGTGGTTGTATATGGTTAGTCTTGCCCTAGGCTAAATAATTCAGTTAGAAAGGTACTGTTAATAACTTTGGTATTGATGAAGATAGTTTGAATTATTTGGGGATTTTAACCCTTTTAGAGTAAACAATTACATATTTTATTCATATGCAACTGTTTAGATATGTTAACTCATAAAATTGAGGTTGTATTGCTTCAGATTAGAATAAACAAAAACATAATTCTAGGGACTATTTAGGTAATAATATATTTGTTTTAAGAAAAGAAAGAAAAAGCTTCCATTACTTCTGGATTATTGAACATATTTGTCCTAAAAAGTAATAAATCTATTGTTATTACCTGATAATATATAACTGAACAAGAATTTCCTTATTTCACTTATATATTCTAAGGCTATATGAATCAGAAGTAATAAGAAATATAACTGGAATGTAACATGATCCCACACAGTGTGTGACTATCAGAATGCAGTTACATTCAGTTATAAATACAGGTTTTTTATAGAGAACCATCTCTTAGTATAATAAATGAAGAGATATCAGGAATTAGGATGTCAGTCCATTGAATCTTCTTGGTCCATGGATGATGTGGCATAACGGCCTCTTTTGTGAGAATGATGATTCCCATTTTGTTCTGAAATTTTCTGGGTGCTGCCTGAAGGTGAAGATGATGCCATTCTTCTGCGTGTGGGAGAGTTGCTGCTTGTGGGTTCTGTCAGATTTAATTTTAAAAGGGTTTGTTGTAGTTCATCTGCTGATCTGCTTCTGTAAATTGTACCTTGGTAGTTAAATCTGACTGAAAAGGGGAAGCCCCATTGATACATAATGTTGTGGCGTTGCAGTTCCATTAGTTGGGGTTTCATGGATCGTCTTTTAGTAATAGTAAGTTGGGATAGGTCAGCAAAAATTTGATAATTGTGTCCTTGAAAATTAAGTTCCTTTTTTTCTCTTGCAGCAATTAGTATTTGTTCTTTCGTTCTGTAATAATGAAATTTTGTGATTATATCACGTGGGGGTCCATCTTTCTTTTTGGCTGTGAGGGCTCTGTGTACTCTGTCCAGTTCTAAACGTTCAATAGGGATATCTGGCTTTAGTTCTTGTAATAGAGCAGTAATAGTAGATTGCAGGTCTGTCACAGTTTTAGGTATTCCCCTTATGCGCAAGTTTGAACGTCTGGCTCTATTTTCGTAATCTTCGAGCTTAGTTTGAAGTATTAAATTCTCTTTTTTTAATTGTTACAATTCTGTTATATTTTCTTGGGTTGTAATTTCAATTTCATCCATTTTTATTTCTAAGGCTGCGGTGCGGTTTCCCAGCTCTCTTATTTCTATGGTTAGGCTTTTTGTTATTAGGTCTGAGGTTTGTTTTAAAGCCTTATGAAGCATCTTTTCAAATTGTAATAATATTTCTGGGGATACTGAGGAGGCTTGTGGAGAAGTTTGTGAGAGGATTTGTTCTGTATCTGACTCAAATGGAGAGTCTTGCTGTGACATTTTCTGTCTGTGAGAGCGCCCTGATGCTGTATCTTGTGAGGTGACTGGAGCTGCTTCAGCTGCAGTCAGTGCCTGTGAGCTCTTTGTGAGGTGATTTTTATTTCTGCCACGGTTTCCTCCCAGTACCATATTTCCTGCCCAAACTTTCACAGTTTGTTCCCTGGGACAAAAAGGTTCAAATGGATACCTTTTGAGCCTGCAGGCTCCGCTTTGTCCTTCTCTTCTCTCCTCAGCGGTGTGGAGCTCTAACAATGCATGTCTGCTCTGCTAGGCTCCGCCTCCTGCCCCCCGACATGGCATTTTTTTATGCATCACCACCATATTTCTGCTTTTTTGCAAACAGAGACAAGCGCCACTGGTCTCCGTCTGGCTGAGAAAAGGTTAAAGAAATAAATGATTTTGAAGACTTGGTGGCAACTGAGAGGGGACTTTAGAAAAAAATTCCTCGAAAAGTGGTTTTACTGGAACAAGTTCAAATGAATTTACTCCAGAGAATATGCACCCTTGGTACACTAATTGTAGCTCTATCCCTTTGTGAGGTTGTTTCACTGTCCCTGTGAGCTCAGGAGGGGTGTAAGAATGGAAAGAGGTTCCCCCTTTTCCCCTCGCACTTTCCTCACATAAACCTTCCTTCTTTGCCCTTTCATCCCCCCCTCCCCATCCTCTTTGCCACCCCTTTCTTTTTTTTTCCTCTCTCTCTCCTTTTCCTAATTTCCCCATTCTATTTTATCTTTAATACTATAAACAAAGGGTACAGAACCAACCAGCAGTCCAATTCTCTAGGATACTTATAGAGGTGTGGACTGATTTTCTTCCAGTAGATCTCATTATTATGCTGAACATTATACATGTACTTTAGCGAACCTGGCCATGACTAATGCTGAACTGTTAGATCTTCCTGTTGTACCTCTGGTTGTATAAGTTGTCTTATTTAGTATTGAGATCTGTGTACGAATGCCTTGTGGTGAATAAATAAAGTATTAATAAAAAAAATCATGGCTGAAGCATAGGGGTTGATTTACTAAAGCCAATAGCATATGTACTTTGCAAAGTGCAGTTGTACTCTGCAAATGCAGTTGTTCCAGAGCTTAGTAAATGAGCAGAAGCTCTGCTGACTTCTATCATCCAATTATGTGCAAGCAAAAATTCTGTTTTTTTTCTTTGCACGTGATTGGGTATTCCTTGCAAAGCGAAGCTTTACCTTATTTATTAAGCTTTGGAGCTACTGCACTTGCAGAGAACAGTGCACAATATTTGCCTTTAGTAAATTAACCCTATAGTGTCACTGTTAAAAACAAAATAATTGAAGGGTGAAAAAAGATTCATCAGCTGGTCATTGTATTGTTTTTTTGGTTGTTAATTCTATAGCTTTTTACATTAAAGGGAAACTTTAGTGGTTTTCAGCTTAGTGTATTTTTTTTTACAAATGTGTATTTTTTATCACACATGTAGAAGAGTGCCCCCCTCTTCTGAGAAAAGAAAAGAAAAATAACGAGAAAGAGACATAAAAAATGCAGAAAAGCTGTTCAGGATCATGATCACTAAAGCACTTTAGCCTGCCATATTTTTCAAACATGGGAAAACCCTGTAATACCATTACTTAAAGTATTGATTATACAGAATTTATTGGTAAACATCAGCTATGGTAATGTCAGTACATACAGTAGATAGGTGGCATATTATCAGAATAATTTTTATACGTGTAGATGAAATGTGCAGTTTGATACTTTTGGGTTGATCTACTAATGGTAAACAGGCTGCTCACTTTGCAAAGGAAGTTGCACTTTTTGAAGAACTTAGAGTGGTTGTAATGTCAGAATATTCATTAACTGCCATCTACTCTGTTTTATTAAGATATAAAGTACTGTGTGTCCATTTTTTTAAAATTCTAATCCTAAATACCGTCTCTCACAGCACTTCTGTGCTTTTACATGTCCTCCTCTGCTCTCCTTTCCTGATCTAAGGAATGCAGGGAGGGCTTAGATTCCCCTCTGTCAGTCACCCAGCAAAGGAAGGTCACCTGACCACACATTGGTGCTGTGAGAAAGGGTATTTAGAATTAAAATTTTTAAAAACGGACACACGGTACTTTATATCTTATAAAACAGAGGGCATGCCAGTTATTTATCAATGGTATTTTCAAGCCACAGGGAAGAGCAGCAGGAGGGGAGGGGTGGGGAGGAGATCACTCTCACACACAGGCTTCAGAACTGACAGGCAGGGAGGGAGGGGGAGAGGGAGAGACTCAGGGCAGAGAGCAGAGAGATGAAAGTAGAAAGACAGAGGCACATAAACTGACCACAGTATCATGGATCAGCAGCCATGATTACCATGGTCAGCACACACAGTGGGGACACAGGAACAGGCAGGATTAACCAGGTATTTTACAGCAAAGAAAGGGACAAATTACATTGCATAAGCATAATGCTAATGATCATGCCTTAAAGAAACAGAAGCTTTTTTTTTTTTATGGTTACAAACCCAGTAATGAATGCGGTGAAACTCTGCTGACTTCCATCATCCAAACACATGCAAGCAAAATAATGCTTTTTAAAACATTGTTGCGTGTAAGTGGGTATTTTTTGCAAAGATTTCACCACATTCACTATGTTTTGGGGCGAATTCCATTGCCAGAGTTCAATAATACTTTCAAACTAAACAGATTATTTGCCTTTTAGTAAATGAATCTGTCATGTACCTGGTAGGTAGAGCCCGGAATGCAGGGAATGGCCTCTCGTATACCTCCGACTCGGGAACCCCTGGTAGTGGTGACAGGGGCTCGAGAGTACGAAGGGGCACAAGTGCCTGACTGTAAAGCTGGAGCAAAGGGCTGGGTCCTGCAGTCAGCTGGGAGGTGTCCTGTAGTCCAGCAGCAGGATGCAGACAGCAGGAGGGTGCTCTGTAACTCAGCAGCTGGGTGTAGACAGCAGGGAGGAGTCTTGTAGACTGGCAGCAGGATGCAGACAGCAGGGAGGTGTCTTGTATTCCAGCAGCAGGATGCAGACAACAGGGAGGTGATTTGTAGTCCAGCAGCAGGATGCAGACAGCAGGGAGGTGACTTGTAGTTCAGCAGCAGGATGCAGACAGCAAGGAGGTGTCTTGTAGTCCAGCAGCAGGATGTAGACAGCAGGGTACAGGCAGACCGGGTCAAGACACAGGCGGGCAGATCAGGTACAGAAAGGCAATCCAAAAGAGTAGTCAAAGTCCAAAGCCGGGATCGGGGCAGGCAGCAAACGGGGTAGTCAAGAACAGTCCAAACAGGTAACAGGTTTCAAAGTACAAAACACAGGTAACAAGGCGGCAGGGGTCTTCAGGAACGCTGTAGACCAGAAAGCAAGGCAGCAATGGAACAGTCCCCTTTTTATAGCACATCTTTGGCGCCAAGTGCTGTCATAGGGGGCGTGCACGCGCTCCTGCGAGCGCCCGTGTGCCGCTATTGCGCATGTGCGTGCACTAGACAGCGCTTCTGTGCACAGGCATCTTTTTAATCTTCCTATTGCTAGAATATTTGCAAGAAGGCTTTTCCTGACATTGCCCCCCTCCAATGGGCAGCCTCCGGATGCCCAACTGGGCCACTTTACTAGGATGGGATCTCTTAAAGGCTAGAATTACTCTCTTGGTGTGGATGTTAGTCTCTGGTTCCCAAGAGTTATCCTCAGGACCGTACCCCTTGCATTTAACCAGATACTGAATCTGGTTGCGTCTCCTCCGGCAATCTATGATTGATTCCACCTCAAATTCCTCTTCACCGTTGATGAGCACAGGTTCAGGAGGACCAGTGTTTCGGTTAAGGAAGGGATCCGGAACTGAAGGCTTAAGGAGAGCCACATGAAAAACTGGGTGAATACGAAATGACTCTGGTAGTTTTAATTCATAAGCCACATCATTGATTTTTCTTACCACTGGGAAGGGACCCACAAACTTAGGGCCCAATTTCCTGGAAGGACATGCCAACTTCAGATTCAGGGTAGATAGCCAGACTTTATCTCCTGTCTTCAGGTCAAGCTCCCCTCTCCTCTTCTTGTCAAATGTCTCTTTGTTCCGTTCCTGAGTCTTTGACATCGTCTCCTGGAGTAACCTGTTGTTTGTGCTGAAAAAACTCAAGGTTTCTTGGGCAGCCGGTGCCGAACACTCCGGGACGTTGTTGGACAAAAACAAGGGGTGAAAACCATAGTTTGCAAAAAATGGAGACTGATTAGTTGCAGAGTGAATGGAATTATTGTAAGCGAACTCGGCCAGTGGTAATAGGGGAACCCAGTCATCTTGGCAAAAACAAGAATTGCATCGTAAGTATTGCTCCAAGGTCTGGTTTGTTCGTTCGGTCTGACCATTAGTCTGGGGGTGGTAAGCAGAAGAGAAGGAGAGGTCAATCTTCAGGGATCCACATAGGGCTCTCCAGAACTTGGATGTAAATTGTACCCCCTGATCAGATACGATGTTTGCAGGTATACCGTGGAGCCTTACAATCTCTTTAATAAAGATCCCCGTGGTCTCAGAGGCAGAGGGGGTACCCTTCATGGGCAAGAAGTGAGCCATTTTGGAAAGCCTGTCATCCACTATGAAAATAGTGGTGTAGCCTTCGGATGGTGGTAATTCAACAATAAAATCCATGGAGATCATCCTCCATGGTCTTTCCGGAACAGGAAGAGGTCTTAGCAACCCCCAAGCCTTGGTCTTGCTGCCCTTGTTTTGAATGAAGGTAATGCATGATTCCACATAGTGTTTGCAATCCTCCCATAGCTGAGGCCACCAGAATGTGTGTTGGAGAAGTTCGGAGGTCTTGTGTATTCCAAAGTGGTCAGCTAATTCGTGATCATGACAGGATTTGAGAACGGCAACCCGTGTTTGTTGTGGCACAAAAATGTTATCCTTGTGCCATAATAATTCGTCTCTGGACTGTAGAGTGACATCTGCTGAAAGGGGAGTTGTTGAAGATGCCTGTCTGATTTGAGACAGCAGGTCTCCTTGAAGCATCAGAAAGTTCCCAGGAGCAAGAATGGTGCCTGGGGGAGAAGGAGCTTCAGGTTCACTGAACATCCAAGACAGCGCATCTGGTTTGGTATTCTTTGATCCCGGCCTGTAAGTAATGTGAAAAGTGAACCTGGTGAAGAAGAGTGCCCATCTGGCCTGACGTGGTTTCAATCTTTTGGGAACCTTCAGGTACTCTAGATTCTTGTGGTCGATGTACACCAGAATAGGGTGGGCCGCTCCCTCCAGGAGGTAGCGCCATTCCTCAAGTGCGGCTTTGATTGCCAGTAGCTCCCTGTCCCCAACATCATAATTCCTTTCGGCTTCGGTTAACCTGCGGGAAAAGAATGCCACTGGATGCAATAAAGCCTTGGAGCCTTGTCTCTGTGAAAGTACCGCCCCCACTGCTATCTCGGAAGCATCTACCTCCAGTATGTAGGGTAAAGCTGGATCGAGATGCTTCAGGACGGAGGCTGACACAAACTGGTCTTTCAAGGAGGTAAAAGCAGCTTGAGCCTCAGGGAACTATTGGAACCGGGTGCCTTGCCGAGTCAGTCTTGTGATGGGAGTGATGATGGAAGAAAATCCCCTGATGAATTTGCGATAGAAATTTGCAAAGCTCACAAAGTGCTGTACTCCTTTTTTATCCGTAGGGGCCGGCCAATCCAAGATGGCAGAGACCTTCTGTGGATCCATCTTGACTCCATCTATGAAAATGCTCAGACCCAGAAACTGAATGCTTTGGCGTTCAAACTCGCACTTTTCAGGTTTTGCGTACAGGCCATGTTGGCAGAGCCAGGTTAGAACTTTTCTGACATGTTCTCAAAGGATAGACAGGGAAGAGGAGAAGATCAAGATGTCATCCAGATAAACTATGATGAACAGATCAAGGTAGTCTCTAAAGATATCATTCACGAAATGCTGGAAAGTGGCAGAAGCATTACATAACCCAAAGGGCATCACCAGGTATTCAAAGTGTCCGAAGCGGGTGCGGAAGGCAGTCTTCCATTCGTCCCCGCTTCGGATCCGGACTAAGTTGTATGCTCCACGAAGATCCAGTTTGGTGAATATAGATGCAGTTCCAAGTCTCTGAAATAGTTCAGGTACCAAAGGTAGGGGGTACCGGTTCTTGATTTTAATTTTATTAAGGTCCTGGTAATCTACGCAAGGGTGTAGGGAATGATCCTTCTTTTCTACGAAGAAGATTCCTGCTCCAGCCGGAGAGGTGGAAGGCCGTATGAACCCTTTCTCCAGATTCTCATCAATGTAAGTTTTAAGCGTACCAAGCTCCAGTTCGGCTAAGGGGAAAATTCTCCCAAAGGGAATCTCTGCCCCGGGAAGAAGTTCAATTGGGCAGTCATAGGGTCTATGTGGGGGAAGTGTCTCTGCCCCTTTCCGACTGAACACATCCAGGAAACCATGGTACGCTTCTGGAACAGTTTGACAGGTTTTAGCATCGGTCTCCAGACACAGCAGGGAGGATGGAACGTCAGTAATTCCCTGTAGGCAATGCTGACGACAGTAAGGAGAGTGAAAACTGATGTTTCCAGTAGACCAGTCAATTTGTGGGTTGTGAGCTTTGAGCCAGGGCATGCCCAGTATGATGGGAAACAGGGGTGACTCAATGATGTCAAGACAGAGTAGTTCCCGGTGGTTGCCGGAAATGGTGGTATTTAGAGGAACTGTCTCTTGTGTTACAGGCCCAGATTTAATAGCCGATCCGTCGGCCAGGTGTACAGACAGTCCCTGTGCTCTGGGTTGTAGAGGGATTTGGAACTTGTGAGTAAAAGATAAGTCCATAAATCCAAATTCTATTTGGATCGACAGGTTGATAAGGCCTTCAAGTGTATCCGGAATGCCAACCCAGGCCAACTCATCCTTTAATGGTTTGGAAAGTCCCATGCGTCGTTCCAGTTTGTGTCGGAACTCCAACGCCTGAACTCAGATGCATAGTCCTCCGCCGCCCTACGGTCCTGCTGAAGAGAGAATAGTGCTGCTTCTGCGGTAGCTGCTTGTTGCAGATCTTCGTATAGGAGGGCCATGGTTTGAAAGAAAGTATCCAAACGGTCGAGACAGTTATTCTTCTGCTCCAAGAGGTGATGGGCCCATGCCTGGGGTTCGCCCAGTAGGGGGAAATGACGAACCCCACCTTAGTGGTTTCTAGGGAGAAAGTTCTGGGTTGCAATGCAAAGAAAAGTTCACAGGCATTACAGAATGCCCTATACTTGCTGTGGTCCCTGGAGAACCTTTCTGGTGGGGGAACTTTGGGTTCTGGAGGCAACATGACTACTGAAGGAGCAGTGGGTGGACCCGGAGCTGGGGTAGAGAGAACTTGGACACGCTCTTCTAGTTGTTTATAACCATCTTGTAAGTCCTTAACAGCTTGCGTGAGTCCAGCTAGATGACGGCATAAGTCCTCCATGGGCAACGTTCCCTGCATGGGCTCGGACATGGCTGTCCGGTACTGTCACGTACCTGGTAGGTAGAGCCCGGAATGCAGGGAACGGCCTCTCGTATACCTCAGACTCGGGAACCCCTGGTAGTGGTGAAAGGGGCTCGAGAGTACAAAGGGGCACAAGTGCCTGACTGGAAAGCTGGAGCAGAGGGCTGGGTCCTGTAGTCAGCTTGGAGGTGTCCTGTAGTCCGGCAGCAGGATGCAGACAGCAGGAGGGTGCTCTGTAACTCAGCAGCTGGATGTAGACAGCAGGGAGGAGTCTTGTAGTCTGGCAGCAGGATGCAGGCAGCAGGGAGGTGTCTTGTAGTCCAGCAGCAGGATGCAGACAGCGGGGAGGTGTCTTGTAGACTGGTAGCAGGATGCAGGCAGCAGGGAGGTGTCTTGTAGACTGGTGGCAGGATGCAGACAGCAGAGAGGTGTCTTGTAGTCCAGCAGCAGGATGCAGGCAGCAGGGAGGTGTCTTGTAGTCCAGCAGCGGGATGCAGACAGCGGGGAGGTGTCTTGTAGACTGGTAGCAGGATGCAGGCAGCAGGGAGGTGTCTTGTAGACTGGTGGCAGGATGCAGACAGCAGAGAGGTGTCTTGTAGTCCAGCAGCAGGATGCAGACAGCAGGGAGGTGACTTGTAGTCCAGCAGCAGGATGCAGACAGCAGGGAGGTGACTTGTAGTCCAGCAGCAGGATGCAGACAGCAGGGAGGTGTCTTGTAGTCCAGCAGCAGGATGTAGACAGCAGGGTACAGGCAGACCGGGTCAAGACACAGGCAGTCAGATCAGGAAGAAGGGCAATCCAAAAGAGTAGTCAAAGTCCAAAGCCGGGATCGGGGCAGGCAGCAAACGGGGTAGTCAAGAACAGTCCAAACAGGTAACAGGTTTCAAAGTACAGAACACAGGTAACAAGGCGGCAGGAATGCTGTGGACCGGACAGCAAGGCAGCAATGGAACAGTCCCCTTTTTATAGCACATCTTTGGCGCCAAGTGCTGTCATAGGGGGTGCGCGCTCCTGCGCGTGCCTGTGTGCCGCTATTGGTGCTATTGTGCATCTGCCTGCACCGGACGGCGCTTCTGTGCACAGGCATCCTTTTAATCTTCCTATTGCTAGAATGCTTGCAAGAAGGCTTTTCCTGACAGAATCCCTTTGGCTCATCCCATTAGTTAAATAGTGTTGTTTTACCATAGTATCCACTAAACAGTACTTTTTGTTCTACAAGTATAGTTGATTCACTAAAAGGAAGATTCTAAGTTGTGTTAGTATTGATTAAAGGTTTTAGCAGTTACTATAATAATAACTCCTTTACTATTCTGCTTTCCATGATATATTGATTTTAGTTATTTGGTGTACAATCAACCCAACCATAATAAATACTTTTACAAAGAAGCAGATTTTATTGCTTGACAGCTACGGCAAAAACTACTATACAATGGCTATAAAAAGTCTACACACCCCTGTTAAAATGTCCAGTTTCTGAGATGTAAAAAAATGAGACAAAGATAAATTTCAGCACTATTTCCACCTTTAATGTGACCTGAAAACTGTACAACTCAGTTGAACGTCAAACTGAAATCTTTTAGGTGGAGGGAAGAAGAAATAAAAAAACTAAAATAATATGGTTGCATAAGTGTGCACACCTTTTGATTTTATTACAGCACTCAGTATTTTTTGGTATGAGTCTCTAAGCATGGCACATCTTTACTTGGCAATATTTGCCCACTCTTCTTTGCAAAAACACTCTAAATCTGTCAGATTGCAAAGGAAACTCCTGTGCACAGCCCTCTTCAGATCACCCCACAGATTTTCAATCAGATTCAGGTCTGGGCTCTGGCTGAGCCATTCCAAAACTTGAATCTTCTTCTTGTGAAGCCATTCCTTTGTTGATTTGGATGTATGCTTTGGGTCATTATCGCCGGCGCGTGATGTAGGAGTTAATGCACGTGCCCAGACGCTGTGATGTTCATCGGGCACATGCGATCGCTCCTGAGAGAGAGAACGGGAATCTGTCAATGTAAACAGACAGATCCCCCGTTCTGTCAGGGAAAGGAGAGAGATCCGCTGTTTCTGGTGAATAGAAACAGCAATGTCTCTCTACTCCCAGTCACTGCACTGCCCCCACACTTAACCCTTTGATTGCCTCCTAGTGTTAACTCCTTCCCTGCCAGTGACATTTATGCAGTAATCGGTGGCTATTTTTAGCTCTTATAGCTGTATAAATGTCAATGGTCCCAAAAATGTATCCGATCTGTCTGCTGCAATGCCGCAGTCCCGATAAAAATTGCAGATCGCCGCCATTACCAGTAAAAAAAAAAATGCCATAAATTTATCCCCTATTTTCTAGACACTATAAATTTTGCGCAAACCAATCTATATTCGCCTATTGCTATTTTTTTACCAAAAATATGTAGAAGAATACATATTGGTCTAAACTGATGAAGAAATTTGTTTAAAAAAAAATGTGGATATTTCTTATAGCAAAAAGTAAAAAATATTGTTTTTTTTTTTTCAAAAATTGTCACTCTTTTATTGTTTATAGCACAAAAAATAAAAACCGCAGAGGTGATCAAATACCACCAAAAGAAAGCTCTATTTGTGGGAAAAATATGAAGCCAATTTTGTTTTGGTACAGCATTGCACAACCGCACAATTGTCAGTTAAGGGGGGCAAATCCTTCCAAGGCTGATGTTGTTAAAGATGAGGTTCCTCTGCCTGATCAGATTTATAGCAGAAGCCTGAAGGTTTATTGGCAATATTGACTGGTATTTGGAACTGTTCATAATTTCCTTTACCTTGACTAAGGCCCCTGTTCCAGCAGAAGAAACACAGCCCCAAAGCATGATGATACCACTACCATCCACCATGCTTCACTGTGGGTATGGCGTTCTTTTGGTGATGTGCAGTGTTGTTTTTGCGCCAAATATATCTTTAGGAATTATGCCCAAAAAGTTCAACCTTGCTTTCATCAGACTATAGCACATTTTCCCAAATGCTTTTGGGAGACTTCAGATAACAGAAAAAGGGGGTTCCCCTGAGTGGATTTTCCCGGCACTTGCACATAAATTGTATACAGTAGAGGAGTACAAACTCATATAGAGGATAAAAGAATATTTTTATTTAATAAAGAATTTCATCTTCTAAAAACATTGTGGACATCATAAACAACGAAAACATATTACATGATTAACATAGTTCGTGTGGATCAGTACCTGAGAATGTTTTGTTGGTTACTCTGAGGAAAGGTTTAAAAACCACATGGAAAAGCAAGGCATGCCAGGAGAGATGGTAATCGAGTATATTTTTGTGGGTGCATTTCCATGTGGTTTTTAAACCTTTCCTCAGAGTAACCAACAAAACATTCTCAGGTAGGTGATCAACTGATCATTTAACCTATAAACAGATATCTATTGACAACTCTACATAGCAATTGATTTATTATATTTTTTCAATTAATTTAGATGAACCCCTCTTTTCAATTATGCCCCTGTAGAAGGACTTTAATATTAAGTACCCCGAAACGCGTCAGGCTTGAAAAGAGTTTTTTGTATACAACATCACTGTTTACTGATCCACACGAACTATGTTAATCATGTAATATGTTTTCATTGTTTATAATGTCCACAATGTTTTTAGAAGATGAAATTCTTTATTAAATAAAAATATTCTTTTATCCTCTATATGAGTTTGTACTCCTCTACTGTATACAATTTATTTGCAAGTGCCGGGAAAATCCACTCAGGGGAACCCTCTTTTTCTGTTGTTTATGCTTTATTGGATGTGGCACGGCTCCTTTTTTCCTAGGAGAGTTGGTCGCTCTTTGTTATGATATGACTTTTGGTAGAAAATACCACTCCCCGCCTGATTAACAAATCCTAGGTTTAAAGACCCATTCTTTTCCTAAAAAATGTAATCTTTTAATAAAAACCTTTTTTGTAAATCACCAAGATAAGTCTTACGTTGAAAGTAAATAGAATTCTGCAATGGCCTCTGAAATGGAAAATGCAAATTTTGAAAATATGTTTGTGGGCCAATACTGGGAATCTTTAATGCAAAAATATCTGGATACATTTGGAGATAGCGAATGAATTGAAGCAGAGATCTCCTCTCTGTTCTTCAAACTTGCAAAAAATCTAGAGAGAAAATCTCTGTTTTTTTGGCACATTAAATCTTTCCAAGATTATATGAAAAGCAATATTAACCCATTGGGACTCCGTGTCCAGATCTTCCTTACCTTGGAAGACCTGGACACGGACTTCAAATCCACATGGGAAAACGTATTGCAAACATGCTCACGTAGTCTTATGCAGATATTAATTGACGAATATATACGAAAAGAACTAAAACACTAGACATCGAAATCATTAAAATTTGTGAACAACTACAAAAATTCAGAACACACCAATCAGTCATAAACAAAGAGAAAAAACTTAAAACCCATCTTGAATCCTTTAATAAAGATATCCTCATCAAAAAAATGAAAAATTTCACAGAGACAAAAACGCATTTGAAGCTGGAAAGGCATATAAATTGAATCAGAATAAAAATACCAACAGAAACATTAATATAACTTCAAACTCTTTTCCCAACAAATCCTCATCCCATAATTCCCTCCCCACTATTCCTAAAGTGAAACCTACACTTGGCACCAAACGCCAATTTCAAGGCGATCCCACACAAGATCACAAGTCTAAAAAACAAATCTCAGACAAGACATCTAAATTGCTACACTACAGCCCCGCACCTCTTGACAAACCTACAAATGTGTCCACGTCCCATCACATAGCACAGGCACATATACCCTCCACCAATCAGGACACCACAAATGCACAGGAATTAGGCCACAATGACTCATCTTTTTTAGACCAAGTGCTGGCCGGTCTCAAACCACCCCCACCCAACCTCATCACCTACACACAAATGACACTATAAATGTCCATCCAAACACACCCACACATTTGAACACTGATTTGAGTATCATTAATCTATCCTCATATTCCTTATCAGAAAATGAAATGTCGATTTTAAAGAAAGGATTACATTTTTGCCCCAATTACAATCTAGACAAATTTGAGCTTTATAAAGATCTTCAGCTATTTGTCCGCAAAATAATTCTAAAAAAACTCTATCAAAAACAAGACACCAAAACTAACTATACCCCTCAAGAAAATCAAGCCTTAGATCAACTAATCGCTCTGTTAGAGGAGAGCGACACAGCTGATCTAATCGACCAAATAGATCTCCCCCGAATTCTTCAATCAATAGAAGAATCGGATGTGGATGACCGGGTACATCCAATGATGTCCAAATTAAAGAAAAAATCCGACCTTTGCCCACCACCCAGCACATGCCCAAATGCAGCAGCTTTTTTGAAACTCGTAAATAATGATTTAGACAAACTCAAAATACAAATGAAAGGACCCTCCAATCTAAATTCAGGAGAACTAGAGGCATTAAACTCTCTAGCTACCAACAATAAAATCACTATAAAGTCATCAGACAAGGGAGGGAATGTAGTTGTTCTGGATAATGACCATTACATCAATATCTGCAAGAAAATCGTTAATAATATGGACTGGTACCGCTGTATGCCGGCATCCATTATCGAAAAATATAATAAAGAATTTTATATGTCGGTAGACTCTGCATTTCTGAACAACACAATTAATAAATCTACGTGGACTTTCATTAGAAAATATTTTCCCAGGACCCCCACATTTTATGCACTCCCAAAAGTGCATACAAATCTGACAGATCCACCAGGTAGGCCAATTATCTCAGGCATTGGCTCAATCAGTGATAACGCAAGCAAACTGATTGATGAATATCTGAGGCCATTTGTAACTTCACTAACATCCTATGTAAGGGATACAAGTCATCTCTTACAAATTATGGACCAACTCTATGTGCCAGACCAAGCTCTTCTAGCCACAATTGACGTAGAAACGCTCTACAGTTCAATTCCACATGAACGTGGACTGCCAGCAATCAGGCACATACTTCAACAAAACCTGAGCTTGGATCCTACATATAATGAATTCATTGTTGCACTGCTCGAGTACATCCTTACTCATAATGTCTTCACCTTTAACGGCTCCCACTACCTCCAGGTGCAGGGGGTTGCGATGGGGACATGTTGTGCCCCATCGTATGCCAACCTGTACCTGGGGGAGTGGGAAAAAGCCTTCCTTTCTGATGAGGGCCTTACTCAATATACCAATCATATTTTGGGGTGGTATCGTTATATAGACAACATTTTTGTCGTCTGGGAAGGCTCCCCGGATGTACTCGAGCAGTGCATATCAAGAATTAATGAAAATGAGTTTAATTTAACATTCACAATGTCTTTCAATAAAAACCAGATAACATTTTTGGACATAGAGATTTATAAAGATGAACAAAGTAAACTCTCCAGCAAGCTATTCAGAAAAAACACTGCAGGTAACACCATACTGCATGCTGCCAGTTTCCATCCTCAACCCCTCATTGATTCCATACCTTATTCACAATACATTAGAATCAAACGTAACTGTACAGACAATGAAACTTTTCTAAAGTAGGCAGCCGATCTACGAGACAGACTACTAGCACGAGGATATACACGTACATCCTTGAAAAAAGCTTTCAAAAAAGTAATGAATAGACCTAGGACTATGCTTTTTCAAACGGCTAAACAACAAAAAGGCATAAACCAACTAAGGATTATCACAACATATAACCAGCAACATCGTCAAATTAGAAAAATAGTTGAAAAATACTGGCACCTGCTGACCCTGGATCCAGCCCTGGGCCACCTAGTCCAAAATAAACCATACTTTACATTTAGGAGCGCTACATCCATTGGCGATAAAATCGTAAGTAGTGAGTTTAAGTCGACGAGAGCACACTGCAAATACAAAGGTACCTTTGCATGTGGCTCTTGTCGCTACTGTGGATACATGTTGACACAAAAGAACCCCACCCTCCCTAATGGGAAAAAATTCTACCCAAAACATTTTGCTAACTGCAGAACCACTAGAGTAGTTTATCTACTCCAGTGCAACAGTGGTTGCTTTTATATAGGAAAGACAAAGTTAGAATTCTGGAAAATAGCCTATAGACACATTGTATCCGTGCAAACGCCTGACCCTGATCTCCCTCTGGGTCGCCATGTATCTTTAGTACATGGGGGCAAGTTCCCCAGGATCAAATTCCTAATTTTGCATCGGGTACGCCCCAGCCCCAGAGGGGGTGACTGGAATAAAATTTTACTCCAGAGAGAATTAAAATGGATTTATCTATTAAAAGCCACCTTGCCCCCAGGCCTAAATGAGGTTGTCTGTTTTAAACCATTCCTTGAGGGCTTCAGCTCCGGTGGAATGGAAAAATAAACCCTGGACATAAGAAAATGCGTTTGGCTCTTTTTTCAACAAATAGGGGGCAAAGATGTTATCTGTTTCTTTCCTATATGTACTCCTCTCTCTACTCACACAGTACATAGAAATACAATATATTTGTTATATATGCTGTATTAAATTTATATGCTGTAAACTCTTGAGATGTTTGTTTTGTTACATACATGACCCCAATAATATAAATTACTCGAAACCCCAAAGGTAGACCAAAACAGCGGTATCAGATGCTTTTGTTCATTTATATGTTTGGGACTGACGGGGTGCGTGGAGGTAAGGGCTTCTTTTCCCCTTGTAGTTCCTCTGGCCTGTAGAGCTGGTATTCTAGTGTATGTTTGGATCACCTAGAAGGTATGAATCGCAAATAAACACAAAAAATATATGAGGTCATGTGTATACCTATGCAGACAACTCGGAAGTACTTCCTACAGGAACTATTCCTACTGTTAAATTATCTATTGCTATTTGTTCTGAACATCTTGGTTGAGCCAACAAATGCACATACTGTTATGGTTGTCTCCCTATCAGTATTAAATATATACCATGTAAGGTAGGAATCAATATGTACCTTGATATTTATATAGATCATTAGTTCTATGTCTGTCAGATAAAAAGACCAATATACAATCATGTTTATTAAGATGATTTGATGCAGCCAACGAATGTAATGACTGTTATGCCTATTTGTATTAGACAATAATGAGTTAAATGTCAAACATCTGAAATGTCAACGGATAACATATCATATTCAGGTCAATGTGATTATGCACGCTATCCCTTAGTCCTTTATTTACACCATAAACCAGTCTCTGCCCACTGTAAGTTAATCATTCATATTAGGCATGTGTGAGTATATAATTACATCCAATTTTTATGGGTCTGGAATTTCTTTTTGCTGTTCCTTATTGACTTCGCAACATAAAGTATACAGAATACAATGTTCTTTCTTGGGTGTTGCAATTATCTAAAATATTCTCAACAAGTCTTTATAAATGTAAACATAACTCTGTCTTTCCACCTTGTTCGCTTCCTGTTTGCCCTTCCCGGGGTGCGTCTGACCCAAGCGGTTGCCCGGCACGGAAAGCCGCCCAGGATTTCCACCTGGGCGGTGTTACAGGAGGTTACCAGGGCGATCTAACATCTACGCCCACCACCTCCATATTGCCACTCCGGCGGACATGCTCAGTCCGCCGGAGAGTCATTTCCGTGTTGGTGGGAAGGGTGTGCGCGACGTCGCCCCAACGTCACTGCGCTCGCGCATGCGCGGCAGGGGCGGCGCCGCGCATCCTCATCTCAGGGGGCATCTGTGAGTTTTCCCAGCTGACGAGCTCCATAACACAGCTGAGCGCGATTATGGTGCCAGCTGATTGGAGCTTGTCTATTACATAGACCAGCTCCACTCATTCCCAGCTAAGGCGTCCTACCTGCCGGATGCTGGGATGCGTGGTCAGCCGAATCTACATACTATTAAACTAAGGTATTTACCTACTCCTCTGGTTATAAGAAATTGGGATGTGGCTGTATTCTCCTTTTCTTATGCAATTTCTATTTATAAAAATATACATCTCTATTCGCTGCTCTTTTCCTGCTGCCTCTGAGATTTAAACGTCAGTGTCTCCTGGAATCCAGGATCTGCACACACTGCTAGCTTATCACCAGGTTTACTCTTGTAGACCATTTAGACTTTTTTCCACTCCCTTATTTCTTTGCTACTCCCCAAAAGATTCTCATATGGTGGCAAAGATTTATGAAGATTGTATTACTAATCATATACAACTTCTATAAGATCTACACATATCTGCACAGAGCATACATATTTTTCTTATAATGATTCTATAACGGTACTTAACAAGAGAATTATGTCATATAAACCCCAATGTGTATTTAATAATCACCCATATTAGCCTGCTCCCTAACTATCTCTAATGTCAATGCAATAGAATGTCCTCATACTTATTGAACTCATTTGACCTTTTATTTATAGGGTTGCCTCTTTTAGCCCCAGTATACCGCTCTGGCCCATACGCATCCGGGAGGGACAAAGGTAGGTGAAACTGTGTACCTCCTTGTGGAGATTTGCTGTCTATCAATATCTAGCTAAAACTGCAATACTCAAGGAACAGCATCTGTACCCACAAAAATATACTCGATTACCATCCCCCCTAGCATGCCTTGCTTTTCCATGTGGTTTTTAAACCTTTCCTCAGAGTAACCAACGAAACATTCTCAGGTAGGTGATCAACTGATCATTTAACCTATAAACAGATATCTATTGACAACTCATCATAGCAATTGATTTATTGTATTTTTTCAATTAATTTAGATGAACCCCTCTTTTCAATTATGTCCCTGAAGAAGGACTGAAATATTATGTACCCCGAAACGTGTCGGGCTTGAAAAGAGTTTTTTGTATACAATATCACTGTTTACTGATCCACACAAACTATGTTAATCATGTAATATGTTTTCGTTGCTTATGATGTCCACAATGTTTTTAGAAGATGAAATTCTTTATTAAATAAAAATATTCTTTTATCCCCTATATGAGTTTGTACTCCTCTACTGTATACAATTTATGTGCAAGTGCTGGGAAAATCCACTCAGGGGAACCCCCTTTTTCTGTTGTTTATGCTTTATTGGATGTGGCACGGCTCCTTTTTTCCTAGGAGAGTTGGTCGCTCTTTGTTATGTTTTGGGAGACTTCAGATGTGTTTTTGCAAAATTTAGCTGGGCTTAGATGTTTTTCTTTGTAAGAAAAGGCTTACCCCATAGCTCAGACATATGAAGAATACGGGAGATTGTTGTCACATGTACCATGCAGCCAGTAATTGCCAGATATTCCTGCAGCTCCTTTAATATTGCTGTAGGCCTCTTGGCATGCTCCCAAACCAGTTTTCTTCTATTCTTTTCATCAATTTGGGAGGGAAATCCAGTTCCTGGTAATGTTACAGTTGTGTCATATTTTCTCCACTTGATGATGACTGTCTTCACTGTGTTCTATGGTATTTCTAATGCCTTGGAAATTCTTTGTTCCCTTCTCCTTACTGATACCTTTTAAAAATGAGATCCCTCTGATGCTTTGGAAGCTCTCTGTGGACCATGGCTTTTGCTGTAGGATGATTAAGAAAATGTCAGGAAAGTTCTACTAGAACAGCTGAACTTTATTTGGGGTTAATTAGAGGCACTTAAAATGATGGCAGGTGTGTACTGACTCCTATTTAACATGAGTTTGAATGTGATTGCTTAATTCTGAACACAGCTACATCTCCAGTTATAAAAGGGTATGTACACTTATGCACAGGGCCATCTTTAAGGCAGGGCAAAAGGGGCAGCTTCCCTGGGCCCCATCATTGTTGTGGGGCCCAAAGCAGCAACCTCATACTTGCCAACTATCCCAGTTTAAATTCCCTTGTTCCTTGAAGTTTTAGTCGCGTGCTGTATCCCGATATCTCAGTGTGAAGTTCTGTTACTAATGCTGCCCAGCTCTGCCCTATTGCCATGTATAGATAACTCACCTGCAGACCCTATGTTTACATGTAAATAACTTGCACTGAATGTAAAATTGTCTGCATTAATATATAAATAGCTGTGGACCGGCTGCATTTATATGTAAATGCAGGTGACATTCATATACAGTGGAGCAAAAAAGTATTTAGTCAGCCACCAATTGTGCAAGTTCTCCCACTTAAAAAGATGAGAGAGGCCTGTAATTGTCATCATAGGTATACCTCAACTATGAGAGACGAAATGTGAAATCAAATCCAGACAATCACATTGTCTGATTTGAAAAGAATTTATTTGCAAATTATGGTGGAAAATAAGTATTTTGTCAATATCAAAAGTTCATCTCAAGACTTTGTTATATATCCTTTGTTGGCAATGACAGAGGTCAAACATTTTCTGTAAGTCTTCACAAGGTTGTCACACACTGTTGCTGGTATGTTGGCCCATTCCTCCATGCAGATCCCCTCTAGAGCAGTGATGTTTTGGGGCTGTCGCTGGGCAACACGGACTTTCAACTCCCTCCAAGGGTTTTCTATGGGCTTTAGATCTGGAGACTGGCAAGGCCACTCCAGGACCTTGGAATGCTTCTTACGAAGCCACTCCTTCGTTGCCCGGGCGTTGTGTTTGGCATCATTGTCATGCTGAAAGATCCAGCCACGTTTCATCTTCAATGCCCTTGCTGATGGGAGGAGGTTTGCACTCAAAATCTCATGATACATGGCCCCATTCATTCTTTCATGTACATGGATCAGTCGTCCTGTTCCCTTTGCAGAGAAACTGCCCCAAAGCATGATGTTGCCACACCCATGTTTCACAGTAGGTATGGTGTTCTTTGGTTGCAACTCAGCATTCTCTCTCCTCCAAACACGACGGGTTGTGTTTCTACCAGACAGTTCTACTTTGGTTTCATCTGACCATATGACATTCTCCCAATCCTCTTCTGGATCATCCAAATGCTCTCTAGCAAACATCAGACGGGCCCGGACATGTACTGGTACGGGTCTACAATTTTGTTTCTGGTGTCCTTCGACAGCTCTTTGGTCTTCACTATAGTGGAGTTAGGAGTGTGACTGTCTGAGGTTGTGGACAGGTGTCTTTTATACTGATAACAAGTTCAAACAGGTGCCATTAATACAGGTAATGGTAATGAGTGGAGGACAGAGGAGCCTCTTAAGGAAGAAGATACAAGTCTGTGAGAGCCAGAAATCTTGCTTGTTTGTAGGTGACCAAATCCTTAATTTCCACCATAATTTGCAGATAAATTCTTTCAAAAATCAGACAATGTGATGGTCTGGATTTGTTTCCACATTTTGTCTCTCATAGTTGAGGTATACCTATGATGACAATTACAGGCCTCTCTCATCTTTTTAAGTGGGAGAACTTGCACAATTGGTGCAAGACTAAATGCTTTTTTGGCCCACTGTATATATCATGCCCCCCTGGGGTCACATCCACCATCACTTCTGTTGAATGCTGCCCACTGGGGAGATAAAGGGGATGCTTGAAAGCCCTGCCTGCAACTGTGCTCATTAGGCCTAACATCAGACTGTTCTGCAAAGGTAAGCAAATTGGAGATGGAACCCTTTTACAAAATAACATGGTGTCACAACACCATGAATTTTAGTGCATGTGAATACACACATCTGAGCAGATGCGTGAGGGTGTCATTATCAATCAATGGCACTGCTGTGTATCTGCTAAAGGGCAGCATGTTTCTGTGGTGTCAGTAAAGCAATTTTGCATGCATTCCTGGCACACACAAATGTGAACACAGGCTAAATGTCTCAGTTACAATGGTGGTCAGTTTAAATCTTCTCATTACGTTGGGGCTTGGTGTACAATCCGTTCATTCACACTAGTGGTCAGTGTGAATGTCCCCTTTAGAAGTGGTGGTTACTGTGAATGCATTAGTGATCAATGTAAATCCCCATTACATTGGTGGTCAGTGTAGAAACTCCTCTTTATATTGGTAAAAAAAATCCAAACTTGCATTTGAGGTTAGTTTTAAATCCTCCCTTACATTGGTGGCCCATTTAGAAACCCTCTTTAAATCGGTGGTGAAGGTAAATCCCCCCGTACATTGGTGGCCAGTGTAGAAATCCCCCTTTATTGGTTGTTGATGTAAAATCCCCCATTACATTGGTTGTCAGTGAATATTCTTCATTACATTGGTGATCAGTGTACATTTCCTTTTACATTGGTGGTAAGTGCAGAATTGTACTTACACTGGTGGTCAGTGTAAATCCCCTTTACATTGGTGGCCAGTGTAGAAATCCCCCTTTCTTGGTTGTTGATGTAAAATCCCCCATTACATTGGCTGTCAGTGAAAATTCTTCATTACTTTGGTGATCAGTGTACATTTCCTTTTAATTTGGTGGTAAGTGCAGAATTGCACTTACACTGGTGGTCAGCATAAATCCCTTTTACCTTGGTGGTCACCAATGATCTGCGCTAACCTCTTGCAACTAATCTGTCATGGTTATGCAATAGAGCTTACCTGTCTCCATGTGTTCATCTCTAAAGACCAGCTGACTCTCACCTGACTGCTTTTATAAACTCTCCGGTAGCATGGCTGCACCCCAGCTCCTATCAGAGAACTCTATATTAACCTCTGCACTGCAGGCCAGCCCTTATGATCAACCTTTGTGTGTTTTGGCTTCCTGTTCCTGTCTGCCGTGTGCTCTACGTTTGTTTCTGTTACCGACCTTGGCGTGTTCTCAACTATTCCTGTCTGCTTATGACCCTGACCTTTGGCGTGTCCCCAACTATCCCTGTTTGCCTGTGACCCTGAACCTTGGCATGAACTCTGTTGTCCTTGCCTGCTTATGGCCCTGACCTTGGCTTATTCCTTTACTATCCCTATCCTACTGTTGCCTACTGTGGGTGTGAGCTGGGGGACCCTGGGGGTCGCAACCTGGAGCCAGTTGCAGCCCAGTCCATCCTCACCACTAGAGGCTCTGGTGAACACCTGCTGGCTCTTAGACTCTGCGCCCCAGGGAATCTTACGCTCTAACCCCGATGGGATCCATGTTGGTGTTCCAGCAGCCCTGCCTTCCTTACCACCCAGACTCCCATTCGCAGCAGTCAACTGAGGGGTCCACTACCTTGTGGTGCACCCCTGATCCCAACAGTGTCAGTTCCGTCCCATTTCTCTGGGGACTCCAAGGCCTACAGGGGCTTCCTCAGCCAATGCACCATTCATTTTGAGCTCCAGCCTCAAAACTTTCTGTCTGATCGGACTAAGGTAGCCTATATCATTTCCCTCCTCACTGGTGAAGCTTTTGCTTGGGCTGCCCCCTGTAGGAGAAGGATGAACCGGTGGTTTCCAGCCTGTCCAACTTCTTGAAGCTCTTTCGCAATATCTTTGAGGAGCCAGCTCAAGTTTCTTCAGCGGCTATTGCCCTTTTACGCCTTCGCCAAGAATCTTGTTCAGTGGGGCAATATGCGCGTCAGTTCTGTATCCTTACAGCTGAATTGAGCTGGAACAATGAGGCCCTGGTTGCAACCTTTTTACATGGCCTCTCTGACCAAGTGAAGGACGAATTAGCAGGAAGAACCATCCCCGCCAGTCTGGACGATGTCATTTCCTTGTGCAATCAGATTGACATTCATTTCCAGGAGAGGTCCCTAGAAAAAAGACGCCAGCAACCCCTAGGTCCTAGTCAGCCAGAACTCTTCCCCCGTTGCCCTGTGGAGCATCCTCTGCCTGCTGAGGAACCTATGCAGGTGGGCCAGACCAGACTACCCCCGAAGAATGTGCTAGACGCAGAACTCTGGGCTTATGTCTTTATTGTGTGGGCAAGGGTCATTTTCGTGACTCCTGCTCGCTTCGTCCGGGAAACGCTCAGATCTAATACATTTAGAAGGTGGAGTATTGGACCCAGAAACATCACCTTCTTGTCTTCTTCTTCCGGTGTTCCTCCATGAAGGCCCTTCTCCCCAATTGGTCCTAGCATATCTGGACTCCGGGGCTGCTGGCAATTTTATGGACTGGAGAACTGCTTCTTTTCTGAAGGGTACCCTTTCTTCCCTCGCTACACCACTGGTAGTCTCGGCAATTGATGGCACTGTGCTCCCAGGGGGCCCTATCTGTTTCCAGACGCTACCTATTAGGATGTCAGTAGGGATACTCCACCAGGAGTGGATTTCCTTCCTCATTCTACCCAAGGCCTCTACCCCCATTGTATTGGGCCTTGCTTGGCTACAGCTCCACTCTCCACATGTGGACTGGGTCTCTGGGCAGATCCTGGCTTGGGGTCCTGTTTCTCGTCCTGTCTTCTCAAGGTAGCCCCCAAGGAGAGACTTCCCATTGCTACCACATCCGTATCTTCTGATCTTCCCACTGCATGCAGAAATTACTGGGATGTGTTCTGTACGAAGTCTGCTGAGGTGCTTCCTCCCCACAGATCTTTTGACTGTGCCATTGGCCTTGTCCCTGGAGCAACTCTGCCCAGGGGTTGTACCTACCCTCTGTCCATTCCTGAGACCCAGGCCATGTCTGAGTATGTCGCCGAGAATCTGGAGAGAGGTTTTATCTGGAAATCCTCATCGCCTGCAGGAGCAGGGTTCTTTTTCATTGCTAAAAAGGATGGTACCCTCAGACCCTGCATCGACTATCGAGGGTTAAACGCAGTAACTATAAAAAACCTATACCCCTTACCTCTAATATCTGAGCTATTTGACAGGTTGAAGGGGGCTTCCATTTTCACCAAGTTGGATCTCAGAGGTGCATACAATCTCATTAGAATACGGGAAGGTGACGAATGGAAGACTGCATTTAACACTAGGGACGGGCATTACGAATACCTGGTTATGCCTTTTGGTTTGTGTAATGCTCCAGCTGTGTTCCAGAACTTTGTCAATGAAATCTTCAGGGATCTACTGTACCAGTTTGTTGTCATCTATCTGCATGACATTCTCATCTTTTCTAAAAATCTGCTTGCTCACAGAAACCATGTCCGCACCGTACTTCAGCGCCTTAGAGAGAATAATCTCTATGCCAAGCTGGAGAAATGTTCCTTTAAATGTCCTGAGGTCCTGTTTCTGGGATGTTTTGTTTCTAGTTTGGGTCTTCGCATGTATCCCGGAAAGGTCTCGGCCATTACCAATTGGCCCCTTCCTGCTAGCCTCAAGGCCACACAGCGCTTTCTTGGCATCACAAATTATTATAGACAGTTCATAAGGAATTACTTTTCCATTGCTGTGCCTATTATCGCTTTAACCAAGAAGGGTGCGAATGCCAAAGACTGGCCTCCCGAGGCTGTCTCTGTGTTTCACGATCCGAAACAGGCCTTTGTTTCTGGACCTCTCTTGAGGAGACCAAATCCTGGGGACCCATTTTTTATTGAAGTAGACGCTTCTTCAATGGGGCTGTGCTTCTTCAGTTCTTTGAGAAGAGACGTCAACCATGTGCGTTCTTCTCCAAAAAAATTTCTCAGGCATAGAGAAAGTATGCCATTGGTGATCGGGAAGTCTCACAATTAAATTGGCGTTGGAAGAGTGGCGTCATCCCTTGGAGGGTTCCCCTCACTCCATTACGATCACAAGAATCTACAATACCTAGAGAATGCTAAATGTCTGAACCCCAAACAGGCCAGGTGGAGTCTCTTCTTTTCTTGTTTTAAATTCACGATTACGTACAAACCTGGTTCCTGCAATGGTTGGGCTGATGCGCTCTCTAGGTCATTTGACACTTTGGACGAGGAGTTCACCCCTGATCCTGAGCCAATCATTCCGACCTCATGCATTGTTGTCCATTCTACCACCCTGGAATCAAAAATTCCCCCTTGCAAGACCTTTGTTCCCACAGAGCTAAGAGCTAAGATCCTTCATTAGGGACATGATTCCAAGGTGGCAGGGCATGCTGGGTTCCCCTGATCCTTCCTGCTCATCAGTCGTCTCTACTGGTGGCCTAATCTCTGCTCGGATGTTAAAGATTATGTTAAGGCCTGTCATGTCTGTGCTCAGTCTAAATCTTCCACACAAGCCCCTGCTGGTCTTCTCATGCCCATTGCCCATTCCTAAGGAGCCCTGGTCTCACATAACCATGGATTTTACCACCGATCTTCCACTGTCGGAGAATAATACGGCCATTTGGGTGGTAATCGATCGGTTCTCCAAGATGGCTCATTTTGTTCCTCTGCCTGGTCTCCCTTCTGCCTCTGCCTTGGTTCCCATTTTTGTACGAGAGATTTTCTGCCTTCATGGTGTTCCTTCCCATGCCATTTCAGACAGGGGTGTTCAGTTTACGTCCCGTTTTTGGAGAGCCTTTTGCAAATCTCTCAACATTACCTTGGATTTTACCTCTTCTTACCATCCCCAATCCAATGGCCAGACTGAGAGGGTTAATAAAGAGTTGGAAGTCTTTCTCTGTATCTTGGTCTCGGCTCATCACGATGATTGGGCATCACTACTTCCGTAGGCAGAGTTCTCTCACAATAATCATGTCAACGTCAGTTCTCAGAAAACACCCTTTGTCACTGTTTATGGAAGACATCCTCAACTCCCTCTTCCTATGACCTGTTCTTCCGACATTCCAGCCTTGGCTACTGTTCAGGAATCATTCAATTCCATGTGGGCTGACGTTCATGATTCCCTCCAGAAAGCTGCCAACAAATTCAAGAGTTTTGCTGACCATCGCAGGCGTAAGCCACCTTCTCTTCAGCCAGGAGACAAAGTCTGGCTCACCACCAGGAACATCAAACTTCGGGTTCCTTCTCTCAAATTTGCCCCAAGATTCATTGGTCCGTACACCATAACTTCTAAACTGAACTGAACTGAGTTTGGTTCAAGCTCCAGATTCCCAAAAGCCTCAAAATCTCTAACTCCTTCCATGTTGCCCTTCTGAAGTCTTTAGTCCTCAATAAGTTCTCTCGTCCTCTCTCTACCGCAGCGCCGGTCTCTGAGGATAATCAGGAGTATGAGGTTAGCCAAATTTTGGATTCCCGACTCTGTAGAGGCATTCTCCAGTACCTTGTGCATTGGAAGGGGTTTGGTCCTGAGGAGAGGTCGTGGATCAAGGCTTCTGAGGTCTTTACACCTCGTCTGTTGAAGAAGTTTCATTTGAAGTTCCCCTCTAAACCTGGTCCCAGGCGGGGAAGGGGGAGGCCTCGTAAAAGGGGGGGTACTGTCATGGTTATGCAATAGATTTTTATCTGTCTGTCTCCATGTATTCATCTCTAAAGACCAGCTGACTCTCACCCCTACTGCTTTTATAAACTCTCCTCTAGCATGGCTCCACCCCCTCTTCATTGCAGGCCAGCCCTGCTGATCAACCTTTGTGTGTTTTGGCTTCCTGTTCCTTCCTGCCGTGTGCTCTATGTTTGTTTCTGTTTCCGACCTTGGCGTGTTCTCAACTATTCCTGTCTGCTCGTGACCTTGACCACCTTTGGCATGTCCCCGACTATCCCTGTTTGCCTGTGACCCTGAACCTTGGCATGAACTCTGTTGTTCTTGTCTGCTCATGACCCTGACCACCTTTGGCATGTCACCAACTATCCCTGTTTGCCTGTGACCCTGAACCTTGGCATGAACTCTGTTGTTCTTGTCTGCTTGTGGCACTGACCTTGGCTTATTCCTTTACTATCTCTATCCTTCTGTTGCCTACTGTGGGTGTGAGCTGAGGGACCCTGGGGGTCGCAACCTGGAGCCAGTTGCAACCCAGTCCATCCTCACCACTAGAGGCTCTGGTGAACACCTGCTGGCTCTTAGACTCCGCACCACAGGGAATCTTACGCTCTAACCCCCGGTGGGATCCGTGTTGGTGTTTCAGTGGCCCTGCCTTCCTTACCACCCGGACTCCCATCCACAGCAGTCAGCCGTAAGGTCCACTACCTTGCGGTGCACTCCTGATCCCAACAGTGTGCATCTATCACCTAGCCTCAAGGTGACTTGACATAATCATGCTCATTGATGAGTGATAAGGATTTGCAGTAACCTCTAGCAACCAATCAGTGAGCAGTAATAATGTGCAGTAACCTCTCGCAACTGATTTGTGAGTGGTAAGGATATCCAATAACTTCTAGCAACCAATCAGTGAGCAGTGTGGATGCACAGTAATCTCTAGCAACCAATTGTTTTATTACTAAAGAGGACCTGGCATCAGCTTTGGCTGGTTTAGAGGGCAAACCTGCTGGAATGATCACTTCTGTCACATAAACTGACAGGAAGCGTGACAGGTCCCCTTCCCCTATTCCTCCTATATTGGAGCAAGACTGGGTTGATGAGGTAGAAGAGGTAATGGCTGGGCATGCAATTTATATCTAAGCAGAGGAATCTACCTCAAGTGATTCAGAGCCCGAAGAGGCTCAGATTATATCAGCATCTCAATCACAAAAGCTTCTCATCCATTCTCTGTACAGAGGGTCCATACTGCTTCTAAGTTACCTTCAATAGAGGTCCCTGAAGCACCTTGTTCCTCCCTGGGTTCCTTATAACCACAGCAGGGTACCCAGGTATATCCTTTTCACCCACTCTTGAAGCAGGTGGCATATTCCGACTGAGAGCACCCAGACAGGATATTTGTGTCTCTAAGGAGATTTTCTCTGTTATATCCTATGGAGGAAAGCTTTAGTAAGAAGTGGAGCATACTGGTTGTGTATGCAGCAGGTTTCCTCCCTGGCAGGACCTTAACTTATCCAATAGATAATACACAGGTCTTTAAGGATCCTGCAGATAAGAAGCTGGAAGATTTTTTTAAGGCATCCTTCGCCCTGGCAGATTCCGCTATTCAGCCCACAGTAGTAGCAATTGTCAAGCCTTGAAGGATCAGGCTAGCTGGCCCAATAGACCGAAGGATTCTGTTCAGGATAGAGCAGATCTGCCTCAGGCTCTTTGCTTTGCTATAGATGCCCTTAAAGACTCCATGCAGCAGATCTCTTGCATCTTTTGTCTGTGCACATGCGCAGAATTTTACAGCTGAAAAGCTGGTCAGCAGAGCTCCATGTAAGAGGATGCTAGCTGTTTTTTCTTTTCATGGAGAATGTTAGTATGGGTATGATCTTGATAAGTACATCCAAAAGATATCTGGAGGAAAGAGTTCCCTCCTTCCTGTGAAAAAAGGTAGCTACACTGCCCTTTTTTAAGGTGCCACTCGCTAATTCCTCAGGTTTTTCAGGCCCAATGCAGTTATGATGGCTCCAGGGATCTGCTGCCAAAGGTAAACAGCAGGGCCAGGGCCAAAAGAGGCCATGCATCCAAAATTCTGCTAATACTGGCACCAAACCTTCCTTGTGAAGAGAAGCCCCCACTCCTGCGAGTGGGAGGAAGGTTGCTGCGGTTTGCGGGATTATGGGGAACACTAATTCAGGACAGGTGGGTCATTGCCACAGTGTCTCAGGGGTACAGACTGGAATTACACTGTTATCCTCCTTAAACATTTGTGAGGTCCAGCGTTCCCATGGACCTTTCAAGAAAGGGCTTATTACTCCAACACTAGACTGTTTAAGGTGGCAGGGGTGATCATGGAGGTCCCAGTTCCCGAAAGCAGAACAGGGTTTTATTCAAATCTGTTCATGGTTCCAAAGCCAAATGGTGACATAAGACCAATTTTGGGAATAGCGCATGCACGGAGCTCCCAAAATGGCCGCGATTGCCTAGAGCTCCGCTCCCTCACGATAACTACGGCGCCCGCCGCGTCTTCCTCACCGCACTAACGGCCACCAAAATACAGAGAGACACACTGCAAGACCCCGGCTACACCCCCATATGACTGGGGCTCTGGTAAAACGCAGTCTGTGGCCACAATTGACGGGAACAGAAACGGCCGAGAAATCCAAGATGGCCGCCGCAACACAGGCAAAGCCACAGCCACAGACACAGGAACACAGCTTCTCCAGTCAGGCGGACTACAGGTCAGAGCAGACCCACTACCCTCTACACCTCACCCCAGGAAAACAAACGGGATACCCACCTATCCTTACCCCCTCACCAACCTCCACTGAATCCCCCATAGACCGCCCTCTGCAGGAATACTCTATGTCTCCCAGGGATTCTCACACAGGGCACACAGGCTATTCTCCTCAGGACTTCCAGGCCAATGACCAGTCCCTGCAAATGGACGCCCTCTTCCTCAGATTCTCTGAACTGCTGGATAAGGGGCTAGCACAAACAGCAGCTAAAATCACAGGAGATCTCAAGAATGATTTTATCAATCTAGGAGCCCGGATCGACACGATTGAACACAAGGTTGAAAAAACAATAGCTATCACTAACCAAAACTCCCAGCACATAAATACTGTGCAAGACCAACTCGACATAGCTATGGCACGTATTGACGAACTCGAGAATAGGTCAAGACGATACAATATCAGAATCCGTGGCTTACCTGAAACGATTCAAAATATACCCGAAGCAGTACATGATCTAATTAAACAGCTGATCCCCTCCATCCCATCTCACCGCCTAGAGCTGGACAGGGCCCACAGAGCCCTGGGGCCCCCCAGAAAAGATGGTACCCCAAGAGATGTCATTGCCAAACCTCATCACTACACAGTGAAAGAAGAAGTGATGAGACAGGCCAGATCTGCTCACACAGTCATGTGCATGGGTCACCAAGTGCAGATTTTTGCGGATCTCTCACCCTACACGATCCAGAGGCGGAGATCATTGAAACCCCTACTTCTCGCTCTCACCCAAAGAGACATAAAATACAGGTGGGCCTTTTCGTTCGCAGTTAAATTTTCCGTTAAGGGAAAACAGTTTTCTTTCTCATCACTCCCTGAAGGAGAAAAGCTCCTTTTACACTTGAAAATCATCTCCCAGGAAGCTGATATGGACACAACCAATGCCGGAGCCATCTCCAACAAAAGACCGACCCCTCCCAGCCCACAATCTCCTTTGTGGTCAAAAGGAAAAGTTAAGAAGGCCAAAGACAACAACCCATCTTGAAGCCGGTGATGACTTTGATTTTACCCAACACACCCCGGGTGTGAAGCAAGGACCAGAGGAATGATTTCCCCATCTATGGGGGTCCCTTGTGCCTAAATCCTAGGGCACGCTGGTCACCCGGGCACCGGTTACTGACTCTTCGGTTCACTTCTTTTCAGTTTTTGATCTTTATTTCTTTTTTCCACTGACCCCGTTTATCGCAGTCCACGCTGTCCACAAAGCAAATACGTCTCACAAGGACGGAAGTTTTAACCCCCCACACTGCCCCTTAGAGTACTTTAGTCACTCATTTAGGGAAAACAACAATAGTTTTCCCGATGGACGCTCTGCTGTGCTGGGGGGGGACAGGGGAGTGTGGGGGGAGGGACATGTGCCAACAGGGGAGGTGAGGGGCCTATAGCCAGCTAAGCTGCTAGACACTAAGATATGCTTACATGAGGATATTATTTTCAATATAAGTTTATGTTATTCAAAGGGCGTCCGGTTTCGTGACGGACCACTTGCGTACCTATCTAATCCCTAGATACCCATCGGTTTCTGAGGGTTAGATTGTCTGAGCCCGGATGGGCCAGACATTTTCGAAATCTCTTCAGAAGGACACGTGGGGTCTCTCCTCCCCCGTGTCCTTTCTTTCTCTTTCAGGAGACCTTTACTACCCTTTTCTGTTCTTCCCTCCCTCCCTCCCGATCAAAACATTGCATATAACTGCATTCTGTTTTTCAGATATCATTCACATCCTTGAGGTAGTGCCTACCAATAACCCACCGACAAGGAACAAGGAACCTCACGCCTTTGCCCAAGTATCAACACATCTCAGGGTAAGTGGGGGCTGTTTACGTTGCATCTCTATCCCTCTGCTCCATGGCTGATAGCACCATAGCTCACTTACACATTGCATCACACAATGTTCAGGGACTCAACTCCCCGGTTAAAAGGAGAAAGGTCCTTGACTATTATAAACATCTCCAGCTAGACGTTATTATGCTGCAAGAAACACATTTCCCGTCCAGATATAGCCCTAAGTTTCTTCACCCACACTTCCCACAGTTCTTTCTAGCGAGCGCAAACAACAAAACCAAGGGAGTCGCCATCTTAATCTCCAAAAAACATAAATTTGTGAAAATTTCTGAACATGCTGACCCAGATGGAAGGTTCCTCTTGGTAAAGGGCACGGTGGGAGACCGTCTGTACTCACTGGTCTCCTATTATGCTCCGAATAGAGGACAAGCTAAATTTTTCGACTCCCTCTTACGCACACTAACTCCGAAATTGGAAGGGACGATCATTCTTGGCGGTGATTCGAACGCAGCGTTCGATCAGGGGATGGACAAGTCTAAACCCCCACGGTCTCAACTCATACGTCCCACCAAAGAAAGTCTCAGAATCGCTAAGACGATACATGCACATGGCCTATCTGACACTTGGAGGGAACTTAATCCCAACAAGCGGGATTTCACTCACTATTCTTCCCCGCATAACACTTACGCACGGATCGACCACATCCTGACCCCATCCTCTATACTCCCATCAATACACAAAGCCCAAATTAGAGAATCGGCCCTATCAGATCACTCTATTGTCTCCATAACACTGAAAACAGGGGCCCTGGGAGGAACTAGGGGACTCTGGAGGCTCAATGAGTCGCTACTATCTGACCCCATAAGAGTCAAGGAACTTGAAACGGCACTGCAGGAGTACTTTACATTGAATAAAACAGAAGACACGTCCCCGGAACTGCTCTGGGCAGCGCACAAGGCTTTCATAAGGGGCAAACTCATTCAGATCTCAACGCAGATAAAAAGAGAACAAAGAGCCGAAATACATCGGTTAGACACAGAATACAATAAACTCAAAGCTTCACACAAACAAGATCCATCCAGGACCCCCTCCTCGCTTATCGACAAAGCCAGACTAGATCTTAACCTAGCGCTCACAGTCAAAGCTGAAAAGGCCATTCGCTGGAACAAACATAAATTCTATACACAGGCTGACAAAATAGGCCCACTACTAGCAACAAAACTTTCTCCCCCCATCAGAACTCATGCCTTACCCAAGATCAGGATAAAGGGTCAACCCCCCACGACCAATCCGTCCAAGATACTAGAAGCTTTCCAAGAATTTTACTCTAACTTGTATAGAAGACCGTCTTCACCCCCCGCTGACTTAATCACTAGCTTCCTTAAGGACCTTCCTATCCCCTCCTTAAAAGACACTCACAAACAACGAATGGAATCACCCATAACAGAAGAGGAAGTATTGGGGGTCATCAAGGACCTCAGAAAGGGGTCTGCCCCAGGTCCTGATGGTCTCTCCATACCCTATTACAAATCCTTTGCGCATATCCTAATACCTCACCTGACCTCCTTCTTTAACTACAAGACCAGTGGAGAACCCCTAGACACTCACCTTAACACAGCCTTGATTACAGTCATACCCAAACCTGACAAGAACCCTGAGGACGTTAGCAACTACAGGCCGATCTCCCTCATAAATAACGACCTGAAAGTACTCACAAAAATAATGGCTAACAGACTATCTTCCTTCATTAGTCAGTACATACATAAGGATCAGGTGGGATTCATACCTGGAAGACAGGGACCTGACCAAATACGGCGGGCAATAGACATTACCTCGATCCTACAAACTAACTGGGAAGGGGGATCGACCCAAGCAGGCTTCCTGTTGTCCCTGGACCTACAGAAGGCCTTTGACATGGTCTCCTGGCCCTACATTTTCTCACTATTGGAGAGATGGGGCTTCGGTGATCGCTTCCTTGGCCTTCTGCATGCCCTCTACTCTCGACCGAAAGCCCAGATACGTATGCAAGGACACTATTCCAATCCTATAGAAATTATGAGAGGCACCAGGCAAGGGTGCCCTTTGTCTCCTCTCATATTCGCAATAGCTATAGAAACACTGGCGATCGCGGTGAGACAAAACTCGGACATCAAAGGGGTGACCTGCGGGGACCAAACGCACAAATGCGGCCTTTTTGCCGACGACATCCTCCTCTTCCTTACCTCCCCCCTAACTACATTACCCAATCTCTGCTTATTGTTAGAGAAATTTGCCAAAATCTCAGGACTCGAAGTTAACTTTTCCAAATCCCAAGCTCTCAACGTCTCTTTACCTCCCCAAACAGTCTCCTCTCTCAAACATTCCTTCAAATTCAAATGGAACGATACATCCATTCGCTACTTAGGTATCACATTGACTGCCAAAACAGAAACGCTTTACACACACAATTACCCCCCTCTCTTTAAAAAACTGGAGGCTGACCTAGTCAAATGGTCGAAACATGAGCTATCATGGCTAGGCCGAATAAACTCCATCAAAATGACCCTCCTGCCCAGACTTCTCTACTTTTTTCGCTCTCTTCCTATACCAATCAGGAAAGTCCACTTACAATCTTTACAATGTCACATAATTAAATAGATTTGGGGTAAAAAAGGATATCGCATCCCGCAGAACACTTTATTCATCCACAGACGCAAAGGAGGTCTAGGACTTCCAAACTTGCATAAATATTACTTAGCAGCCAGACTTGCACAATTGTCCATGATTTACTCCAGATATGAAAAACCTGATTGGGTTAATATTGAAAGACAGGCCATCCCCAAACACACGCTAGATCACATACTCTGGTGCCCGACCAAATCTAGGCCACCCATCCTCTCACCCACACTATCCCACTCCTGCGCCTTATGGGATTCCCTCCGTATGGTCCCGACTCTGGTCTCCAAGGGTCGTCCTCTAGCACATCTCTTCCACAACCCAGATTTCCCACCCGGACTAGACATCTTAGCTTTCAAATGGTGGCTTAACAAAGGGCTATACCGGATAGGACATTTTTTCACCCCCTCTGGACCAATCGATCTCAAATTTTGCATCAAACACTTAGAACTCCCGGAATCGGAACGCTTCCGTTTCTACCAAATCACCAATTTCTTACACACCATCTGGAAGGAAAAACCCCTTCCCCCCAAATTTACAGCTTACGAATTGTGGTGCGGCCAAGCTATGGAGCAGAGGGGGGGAATTTCAGTGATATATTCAGCCCTCACATGTCCCATGGACAAAACCCCATACATGAAGGCTTGGGAGACTGACTTCCAACTCAGCAGGGACCTGGAGACTTGGCAAGCAGCACTATTTAGATCCTTCAAAGGGATCCAAAATATCTCACTCATGGAGGCAAGTGTCAAATTGCTAACCAGATGGTATCTGACCCCAACCAGACTAGCAACCATATACCCCTCAACAAGCCCTCTGTGTTTCAGAGGATGCCAACACCTAGGCTCCATGGCCCACATTTGGTGGGAATGCCCCAAAATCCGCACTTTCTGGAGAAAAGTTTTCTCCATGATCTTCAAGGTGACGGCTTGCCAGGTTCCCAGGACCCCAGAGGTAGCTCTACTAAACGCACACATTCCAGGCATAACCAAGGCATCACAAACGCTGATTTACTTTATACTGCTTGGTACCAAAATCACAATTGCCAAAGCCTGGAAACATTCAAAACCTGCAATCCACACAGTCAAAAGAAAGATCTCTTGGATCATGACCCAAGAAAAACTAACCAGCATCGTGATGGACACCTCCTTGAAATTCCAAAAAATATGGGAGCCTTGGGCCCAATATATGGGTATTTCCCTCATTCCGGGTGTTCAAGTACCACATCATTCCTAAACAATCTTTAGGCACGACTATTCAATAATTATGATAGCGGCACGCAGAAGCTACAATCACATCTCCTCACCAAACATGAGGACCCCCTTCCCCATCTCTCCTCTTCTCACTCTTTCTTCTCCTTCTTCTTTCTATCCTCTTTATCTGTTAACTCACGCCAGGGAGCTAAATGTTGATGAATTTATTTACAGATACAGTCAGGTATTCCCCATTGCTCAGGGGGATACGCATCTGTCCTATTAAACCAGTTTACTCGGCTCATATGGGCAGTATAGTAAGGGGGAATTCCCTCGCCCGGCACAGTTAGTTCCCATCAGGGGTGCCGGGGGTAGGGAAGAGATCCCTATAGTTTTAAGGGTGGAGCCAAGATCTTGTTAAGAATGTTTTTGGATCCAGATACTCATCAATGAGCCTCCCTACGAGTTCCCGAGGCCGAGCAGACTTCTGTAATTCATTTAAGTTTGTACCTGTTAAGTGATTTCCCTAGGAGGCATTCCCTCCGGAGCTTACACATATGTTTCTACATAACCTGTATGTACCAATTAAAATAATAAAACATATTGAAAGTGAAACCTGAAAAAAAAAAAAAAAGACCAATTTTGGATCTAAGAGCACTGAACCGCTATTTTTTCCGTTATCAGTGGGGCCCTTTTGAATGGAATCAGTCTGCTCTGATGTGACCTCTCCCCAAGAAGGAGATTTTCTGACATCCACAGATATCAGGGATGCATACCTGCACCTGCCAATTTTTCAACCTCATCAAAGGCTTTTGCACTTTGTCATAGAGGAACAACATTTTCAGTTTGTGGCTATGCCCTTTGGGCTCACAACTGCAACCCCGGGTCCTCACAAAGATCCTAGCACCCGTAATGGGTCTTCTAAGAGCTTGAGGAATCTTGATTGCAGGCTACTTAGATGATCTCCTACTCAGGGATCAATCACTGCAAGTTTCGATAAGGAACATGACCTATACAGTCCAATTCCTGGAACATCTCGGACGAATCATAAATTCTGAGAAATCGGCCCTAAAACCGGTTCAAAGTCTGGAATATTTAGGCCTTATCATGGACACAGTCCAGACAAGAGTTTTCTTGCCTCCAAGGAGGGTCGAAGCCCTAAAGGATCAGGTTCGGCAGGTAAGCCCAAAGAGACGCCCGTCTGTTTGACTCTGTACTGTATGAGTCTTCTGGGAAGGATGGTTTCCTCATTCAAGGCAATTCCGTATGCCCAGTTTCATTTCAGGTCATTGCAGCAAAACATTCAGTCAGCATGGAGCAGAAAGATGCAGGCTTTGGATTCCTGCAAAATCATAACCCCCAAGGCTTGAGGAAGTCTCGCTTGGTGGTTAGTAGACCAGAATTTGGTACAGGGAAGGTCTTTTCTTCTAGCCAAGACTTATATTCCACCCAAATTTACGCTCGCTGAATTTGACGGCGTGACTATTGAAGCCAGGGTGCCAGGAGATCGTGGTATCTCAGGACCAGTGGTAACTACATTGGTGAATGACAGAAAGGCGGTTACCAGGAAGGTTTATCACACAGTTTGGAAGGCTTACATTGTGTGGTGTGGGGCCAGAAGTTGACATCCTCGCAGATACTTGGTAGAGAGAATTCTCTTTTCTTCAGTCAGGCTTAGATAAAAGATTGGCCCTGACAACAATTAAAGGGCAGGTTTCAGCCTTATCAGTGTACTTCCAGAAGCTTTTAGCTTCACATTCCCTGGTCCAGACTTTTCTTCAGGGAGTGACTCACTTAATGCCTCCCGTTAAATCATCTCTTTGCCCTTGGGATTTGAATTTGATTTTGTCTGTGCTACAGGAGCAGCCTTTTGAACCAATCAACAAAATTCCATTAGTTCTTTTGACACAGACATTGGCTTTTCTTTTTGTAATTATTTTGGCTTGAAGGGTCTCTGAATTGGTGGCCCTTTCCTGTAAGGAGTCGTATTTGATTTTGCACCACGATAAAGTGGTGCTACGTCCTGTTCCGTCGTTTTTGCCTATGGTAGTTTCTGAATTTCATTTAAATCAGGACATTGTTCTACCTTCTTTTTTCTCTCAGCCTGGCTTGCCAGAATATAAGCAGTTGCACCTTTTGGATGTGGTACGGGTGGTCAGAGTCTACCTGGAAAGGTCTGCAAGCATCAGAAGTTCTGATGCATTTTTTGTTTTGCCGGAAGGCCCCAAGAAGGGTCAAGCGGCTTCTAAGGCATCCATTTCACTTTGGATTTGCCAATTAATCACTCAGGCCTATAGCCTGAAAGATAAAGCTCCTCCCTTTGGGGTTAGAGTTCATTATACCAGGGGTGTTGGAACCTCTTGGGCTTTTGGCCATCAGCCGTCAGTGGCACAGATTTGCAAGGCCGCTACTCAGTCTATGGTACATACGTTCACAAGATTTTATCAGGTGGATGTTAAGGCAGCAGTGGACTCTGCTTTTGGCCATACCTTCTTGCAGGCTGCTGTATAAATCTGATGGTGTTTTCATACAGTGTATCTCCCTCCCCTCAAGGCTATTGTTCTGGGACGTCCCAGGTAGTAATGTATATGACTGCTCTGTGTCCCATGATGTACGAGAAAGAAAATTGGATTTTTTCTTCATACTTACCTGTAAAATCCATTTCTTTGGGTACATCACGGGACACAGAGGTCCCTCCCCTATCTTTTAGGGAGTTTGTTGCTTGCTACAAAACTGGAGTACTTCCTGTATGTGAGGGGTTATATGGGGGATCACTTCCTGTTTTTGGTTATTCTACCAGTGTCCATTCACCTATAGGTGGCACATAACCCAGGTAGTAATGTATATGGCTGCTCTGTGTCCCATGATGTACTCAAAGAAAGTGATTTTACAGGTAAGTATAAAGAAGAAATCCAATTATCTTTGTCTCATTATTTTACATCACAGAAACCCGACATTTTAACAGGGGTGTGTAGACTTTTTATAGCCAATGTATATGTTTTTTTTTAGTATTCTACAAATTGTTTCAAAAATACATGCTTTATCATTAGAAAAACATAATTTTTTTTTAAATCACAGGGGTAATATGGTGTAGTGTATGGGTTAATACTGTATGTCTAATTATGATGTATACACTGTATTTGCACAGTTATGCAGATGAATCAGCTTGAATTCCTGTAGATCAAGTTCACTGTACCAAAACTAACAAGTGCTCAGCCAGCTGAATGATTTGATTGCGATAACATCCTAAGGTCTTACATGATTTCTGTTATAAGTAATACAGAACTTCATATCTGAGTTGTAACAATGGGAGTGTACAGTATACGTCAAACATAATACATCTTCACCTTGTCAGTTAGTTCAACGAGGTAAATACCCAATGCCATTTTCTGGTCACATATTGATTAAATAATTTACTACCTGAAAAACACAACTGTAGCAAAGACAGTGCTAAAAAAGAGAGGGAAAATACCTAACCTAACAAATAAATAATGCATGAAAACATACATATATACCATAAAGAAAGGCATAGCATTGTTGTATAATTTTTAAGAATGAGAATAACCAGGTTTTGAACAATCTTGATATTAACATTTGTTTAAAACTCTGCATCTCAATTATGATCAGGCAGACAATACCTTTATAGTTGTTATATAAAAACAAACAAAATACAAAAAAGACAATACAGTTTCAGCTCTGAAAGTGTGCAGTCACAGTAGGCTGGTGGAATGGTCTGACAGTGTCTGCTAACATGTTTTTAAAGAATAAACTAAATATTATATTGTTAGCAACAAAGCGATGAACAACACAGAAAACTATCAATGTCCACTTTGATACTATACAGTTGTCAAGACAATTGTTGCACTGATATGTACTCTCCAGCTACACTATAGGGTTAGCCCAAGGATGGCAGTAGATGTACCTAAAAAAGTGTAGGCTAACAGATGGCCTTCAGTAGGGCAAGCTCTCTTGGGGCATGTTAGAGCAGGAAGCTGGACCTGTAAAGCAGGAGACTCACTGGAACTCACTGGAACTAATTAAGGGTGAATAACTGGAACAGGACTCACCAAGTTTGAGGAGGATCACATGTGGGAGGAGGTGACATGGAATCACCCAGGGTTAGAAGTCTACCTGATATTTCCCAGTGACCCCGTCACAGTGGTCTCACCCTCATCACCTTAGGTTGCAACCGCTCAACACCATGGACCAGGGGATAAAAGGTACCATAAACTAAGTCTGAAACTAATAGTTGCAATGGGGGTAATGGTCTAGTGGATGAAGCTGGTTGCAGATATGCTAGGAAGGATACAGGTCAGGACCAGACTTGTATAACCAGGAACAAGGTCAAAAGTCGGGACTAGGGATGAGCCGAACACCCCCCTGTTCGGTTCGCACCAGAACTTGTGAAAAAATTTGTTCAAACACACGAACACCGTTAAAGTCTATGGGACACGAACATGAATAATCAAAAGTGCTAATTTTAAAGGCTTATATGCAAGTTATAGTCATAAAAAGTGTTTGGGGACCTGGGTCCTGCCCCAGGGGACATGGATCAATGCAAAAAAAAGTTTTAAAAAACGGCCGTTTTTTCGGGAGCAGTGATTTTAATAATGCTTAAAGTGAAACAATAAAAGTGTTATATCCCTTTAAATTTCGTACCTGGGGGTGTCTATAGTATGCCTGTAAAGGGGCGCATGTTTCCCGTGTTTAGAACAGTCCGACAGCAAAATGACATTTCAAAGGAAAAAAAGTCGTTTAAAACTACTTGCGGCTATCAACGAATTGCCGGTCCAACAATACACATAAAAGTTCATTGATAAAAACGGCATGAGAATTCCCCACAGGGGAACCCCGAACCAAAATTTAAAAAAAAAATGATGTGTGGGTCCCCCTAAATTCCATACCAGGTCCTTCAGGTCTGGTATGTATATTAAGGGGAACCCCGGCCAAAAAAAAAAAAAAAATGGTGTAGGGTCCCCCTCAAAATCTATACCAGACCCTTCAGGTCTGGTTTGGATTTTAAGGAGGAATTGTTAAAATAAACAGCATGGGGTCCCCCCAAAAATCCATACCAGACCCTTATCCGAGCACACAACCTGGAAGGCCGCAGGAAAAGAGGGGGGGCGAGAGAGCGCCCCCCTCCTGAACCGTACCAGGCCACATGACCTCAACATTGGGAGGGTGCTTTGGGGTAACCCCCCAAAACACCTTATCCCCATGTTGATGGGGACAAGGGCCTCATCCCCACCACCCTTGCCCGGTGGTTGTGGGGGTCTACAGGCGGGGGGGTTATCAGAATCTGGAAGCCTCTTTTAACAAGGGGACCCCCAGATCCCGGCCCTCCCCCTGTGTGAAATGGTAAGGGGTACCCCTACCATTTCACAAAAAAACTGTCAAAAATGTTAAAAATGCCAAAAGACAGTTTTTAACAATTTCTTTATTTAAATGCTTCTACTTTCTTCTATCTTCTATCTTATTTCTTCTATCTTCTATCTTCTATCTTCCTTTGGTTTCTTCCTCCATCTTCTTCTTCTTCTGGTTCTTCTGGTTCTTCCTTCGGTGTTCTCGTCCGGCATCTTCCTCCGCGGCGTCTTCCTATCTTCTTCTCCTCAGGCCGCTCCGCATCCATGATGGCATGGAGGGAGGCTCCCACTGTGTGACGCTTTTCCTCCTTTCTTTCCTTTGAAATATCATTTTGCTGTCAGACTGTTCTAAACATGGGAAACATGCGCCCCTTTACAGGCATACTATAGACACCCGCCAGGTACGAAATGTAAAGGGATATTATACTTTTATTGTTTCACTTTAAGCATTATTAAAATCACTGCTCCCAAAAAAACGGCCATTTTTAAAACTTTTTTTGCATTGATCCATGTCCCCTGGGGCAGGACCCAGGTCCCCAAACACTTTTTATGACAATACCATGAATATAAGCCTTTAAAATGAGCATTTTTGATTTCTCCCATAGACTTTTAAAGGGTGTTCCGTGGCATTCAAATTTGCCTCAAACACCCCAAATTGTTCGCTGTTCGGCGAACTGGCGAACAGCCGATGTTCGAGTCGAACATGAGTTCGACTCAAACTCGAAGCTCATCCCTAGTTGGGACAATCAGCAAATTTGGATAACTAGAAACAAGGCCAAAAGTCAAAGCAGACAGTAGACTTGGATACCCAAAAACAAGAACAAATGTCAGCGCAGACAGAAGGCTAACATACAAACTTAATGGTCAGAAGACAGGCATAAATGGAAGGCATTAGGCAGTATAGCAGGACGGCTTACCAGGAACTCACAACAGGCTCACATGTTTGTAAAATTTACAAGAAGCAGCAGTTTTTATGCAGATATTTGACAGCAAAAAACAGTCAAGACCTGATATTAGCAGCAGCTTTGCTGCTGATCTTTGACAGCAGTCAATTATTATTATTATTATTATTATCATTATCATTATTATTATTCAAGATTTATATAGCGCCAACAGTTTGTACAGCATTTTACATACTAAGGGGGCAGTATATTTACAATACAATAAAATACATGAGGATTAAGAGAGCTTACAATCGAATAGAGTAGGAAAAGTGGTATAAAAGGTTATAACTGTGGTGGATAAGCTGGAAGAGATAACAATTCAGTTAGTTGAAGGCTTCCCTGAAGAGATGAGTTTTCAGGGATCATTTAAAGGCAGGCAGAGCAGGAAATAGCTTGACAGATTGAGGTAGAGAGTTCCAGAGGAGGGAAGTCACTCTGGAGAAGTCCTGGAGATGAGTTTGGGAGGAGAAGACAAGAGAGATTGAAAGCAGGGGGTCTTGGAAGGAGCAGAGAGGACAATTTGTGAGATATAACAGAGTTGTCGATGGCTTGTTGTTGTTAGTATTTTGAATTTAATTTGTTGGCAGTCCAAACCCAGTGGAGGGATTTGCAGACACTGAGTTGCTGGTAAGGGAGATGAATCTGGCAGCAGCATTCATGATAAACTAAGGAAGGGATAACCTATGGAGAAGTAGGACTATGAGAAGGGAGTTGCAATAGTCAAGGCGAGCGATAACAAGGGAGTGAATGAGTAGCTTGGTGGTTTCATTGGTATCCTTGGTGGTTTCAACAGGGTCCTTGTCTTCAACCAGCTATCCCTCCAAGCAACAAATTACTTGTAGAAACCTTTCAAAATGTATCACTAATATGGTACACAGGTAATCCGCCCCTTCCTATGTGCCAAACGCTGCGCTCATGGGACTAAAGCCTCACTCTCAGCAGCCGCTTAAATACTCAAAACAGTGCAAAATAAGCAAAAACCCGCCCTCACAAATAGTGAAATTAAGTAGCAGCGCTAAAACTCAAATTACCTAAAATTAACCTAAAAATGTGTGTGAAAAATTAGATGTGACAAACTAATTAACATCACTCTTTAACAACACAATATGATCTTGTTATTATAATAAACATACGATGTGTAAAACATCTGTGTAATAAACTTATATCAAAAACTAATAGCAAACATATAAAGTCCAATAATCAGTGAGACGTAGTGATATAAGTGATGGAACATAACATAATATGATATAGATCTTCAGTGATAATATCTTCCACCACACCGCTGTGATTTGTGACTTCCACTCCCCTTCAGCGAGCAAACTCACCAGCTCCTTTTGCCTTACACTCTCGTGTTCGGCTCACAGGCTTTTCCCACACAGTAGGGGGCAAAGTGATAACCTCCAATCAACCCCCATTCAGTATCCAGAGTATGTATGCAAACGCTCTCTCCACATGAAAAAAGGGAAAGCGATCCAATAGTGCAGTAACGCAATAAACTTTAATAAAAATAACACTCTCCTCCACCATTGAACTCACATTTCACAAACTTCAATCAAGCAAAGAGGCACAGCAATCATGGTCATCACCAAAAAAACTCTCCAAACGATAAAATGGACGTATGGTGGTCACGGCGGACCCAGGTAGCTTAATAGCCGGTGACACTCTCACCCGTTCCCCGGAGTCTCCTGGAGCCGCTTCCCCGCTTACTCGTATGGCGCTTCCTGTCACAGCGTCCTACGTCAAGCACGTTAGATTGCCGTATAGCCACGCCCCAACATGTTTCATCACGAAGGACTTATTCATGGGATTGGCTAAACGGTCTGGCAATCTTTCTTATATACCCTCCCACCGTATGACGAGCGGTATTGATGACACTGCGCTTGCACGCTCCCTGTGTCTCCGCTCGCACCATACGTGTACATTGCTTTGTGCAAAAGAGGCAACATACATTTAAAATCCATTAATATTGCAAATACTATAATATATCACTATAAAGCAACAATAACTGATTAGTAGTCGCGCAATCCACCCATAGAGAGCGCAAATCACCAATCCTACTAGCAGACGCTATATATTGCAAGTATAAAGTGACACTTATAGATTATCAATTATAAAATATATGACATTTTATAAAATGAAATAAAATTAAAATTAAATATTAAAATAAAATTAAAATTGAATGGTTGGAAATACATATAAAAAAACTTAACTCATTATGGTCCACACCAGAATATTCCATCTCATGGGCACCCTAGATATACCAAATGAAACACACTTCCTATCTCAGATGACACCTTCTTCACTCCTCAAAGACAAAAGGTTATCGTATACCGACGGTCTCCCCTACCTGTCACCCCCCCATAGGTGATTTCATAATTGCGTTGGTGTTACAGATTCTCAACCTATCAACATTTCAGGGTCAGGGTGACATGAAAAACAGGACCTCAACTGTTCACTCAATAATTATTAATAAAACAGTTGAGGTCCAGTTCTATATTTAAACCCCCGGGAAAAAGACATCTCAAAAGGTATATCCATCGAGTTTCTCGTTGGGATAGATCTCTTATTCTATTTGAGCCCCTCCACGATGGATATACAATGTCTATCCCACAAAACTGGAGTAAACTCGGGTCCTGATTATGTTTTTCCTTAAAATGGAGGGACACACTGTGGTATTTGAAACCATTTTTGATATTTGTTAGATGCTCAGAAATACGGACCCTCAATAGCCTTTTCGTGCGTCCTACATAGAACAGGCCGCATGGGCACCACATCAAGTACACCACATATGATGAATTACATGTGATGAACTCCTTTATTTCAAATGTTTCATTTACTTGATTAGTGATGCTCTTCATGCTCCTGCTCCTAATTCTCATTGTCCTACAACACACGCACTTTCTGCACGGGAAGAAGCCATTAAGATTTATTTTAATTGATGGTTGGCCTGGTGGATCAAGGATTTTTTTCACTACTTTATCTCCAAAACTAGGGGCCCTTCTGTAAATAAACTTGGGAGTTTCTGGTAACATCTCTCCTAGATGTCGATCCCTACAGAGAATATACCAATATTTTTTGAAAATCATCTCTATCTCTCTGTACTGACTATGGTAGTTTGATATAAATCCCCACTGGTGTTTCTTGTCAGATCTGGTCCTTTCTTTGTTTTTAGACAGTCCTCCCTTGGTATATTGGCCACCCGCTCTATGACCTCATCCACAGACTTTTCTGAATACCCCTTCTGAAGGAATCTTTCCTTCAGCACATTTGCCTGAGCATAATACTTCCCTTGTTCAGTACAGTTCCGACGGACTCTCAACAGTTGTCCCTTCGGAATGTTCTTTATCCACACAGGGTGATGACCACTCCTGATAGATAAAAAACTATTCCGGTCCGTTGGTTTAAAGTACACACAAGTTGCCAGAGAGTGATCCTTTCTTTCAATGGTCACGTCCAAAAAATTGACGCACGTATCACTAATCTGGGCCTCCAATTTAATATTGTTGTTGTTAGTGTTGAGGTACTTTAAAAATTCATCAACAGAATCCCTAGACCTCTCCCAAATGAACAGGAGGTCGTCTATGAATCTTCGGTAAAATTTAAGTTGGGGGAAAGGTCCACTAAAAATATACCTATCCTCCCACTCTGCCATAAACAGGTTGGCGAGGCTAGGGGTATATTTGGTTCCCATAGCCACACCAACCTGCTGGGAAAAGAAGTGCCCATTCCACCAAAAATAATTATGCGACATGCAGAAGTTTAGGGCCTGACCCACAAATCTCTTCTGCATGTCAGGAATGTCCTCCCTCTTTCTCAGGGCCCAATTCAGCGACAGAGATGCATCCTCATGTTGAATGATCGTGTACAATGAGGACACGTCTGCTGTCAACAAAAAAATATCAGCAGTAGGATTCAAACATACCTCCCCCAATCTTTGAAGCAGGTCGGTGGTGTCTCTCAAATAAGCCCTAGTGGTTTTCACACTTGGCTGGAGAAACCTATCTAGGTACTCTCCCAACCTTGCCGTGACAGACCCTGTCCCGTTCACAATCGGGGTGCTGGGGGTAGTTTAGCGTCCTTGTGGATTTTAGGGAGTGTATATATCACTGGAATCCTACAAGTACTAGGGACCAGGTACCTTTTTTCTTTGAGATTCAGGGCATTAATAGCATAACCCCACTCAACAAGTGAGTTTAATTGTTCCCTATATTTCTCTGTAGGGTCAGTGGTTAACCTCTCATATGCAGAGCGGTCATTTAACATATTTAAGAGTTGCCCATGATAAAAGGACTTCTGATGTCGCATAATAATTTTTGGTAGAATGGGCACTTCTTCTCCCAGCAGGTTGGCGTGGCTATGGGAGCCAAATATGCCCCTAGCCTCGCCAACCTGTTTATGGCAGAGTGGGAGGATAGGTATATTTTTAGTGGACCTTTCCCCAACTTAAATTTTACCGAAGGTTCATAGTCGACCTCCTGTTCATTTGGGAGGGGTTTAGGGATTCTGTTGATGAATTTTTAAAGTACCTCAACACTAACAACAACAATATTAAATTGGAGGCCCAGATTAGTGATACATGTGTCAATTTTTTGGACGTGACCATTGAAAGAAAGGATCACTCTCTGGCAACTTGTGTGTACTTTAAACCAATGGTCCGGAATAGTTTTTTATCCATCAGGAGTGTTCATCACCCTGTGTAGATAAAGAACATTCCAAAGGGACAACTGTTGAGGGTCCGTCGGAACTGTACTGAACAAGGGAAGTATTATGCTCAGGCAAATGTGCTGAAGGAGAGATTCCTTCAGAAGGGGTATTCAGAAAAGTCTGTGGATGAGGTCATAGAGCGGGTGGCCAATATACCAAGGGAGGACTGTCTAAAAAACAAAGAAAGGACCAGATCTGATGAGAAACACCAGTAGGGATTTATATCGAACTAACATAGTCAGTAAAGAGAGATTGAGGATCAACATCTAGGAGAGATGTTACCAGAAACTCCCAAGTTTATTTACAGAAGGGCCCCTAGTTTTGGAGATAAAGTAGTGAAAAAAATCCTTGATCCACCAGGCCGACCATCAATTAAAATAAATCTTAATGGCTTCTTCCCATGCAGAAAGTGCGTGTGTTGTAGGACAGTGAGAATTAGGAGCAGGAGCATGAAGAGCATCACTAATCAAGTAAATGAAACATTTGAAATAAAGGAGTTCATCACATGTAATTCATCATATGTGGTGTACTTGATGTGGTGCCCATGCGGCCTGTTCTATGTAGGACGCACGAAAAGGCTATTGAGGGTCCGTATTTCTGAGCATCTAACAAATATCAAAAATGGTTTCAAATATCACAGTGTGTCCCTCCATTTTAAGGAAAAACATAATCAGGACCCGAGTTTACTCCAGTTTTGTGGGATAGACATTGTATATCCATCGTGGAGGGGCTCAAATAGAATAAGAGATCTATCCCAACGAGAAACTCGATGGATATACCTTTTGAGATGTCTTTTTCCCGGGGGTTTGAATATAGAACTGGACCTCAACTGTTTTATTAATAATTATTGAGTGAACAGTTGAGGTCCTGTTTTTCATGTCACCCTGACCCTGAAATGTTGATAGGTTGAGAATCTGTAACACCAACGCAATTATGAAATCACCTATGGGGGGGTGACAGGTAGGGGAGATCGTCGGTATATGATAACCTTTTGTCTTTGAGGAGTGAAGGAGGTGTCATCTGAGATAGGAAGTGTGTTTCATTTGGTATATCTAGGGTGCCCATGAGATGGAATATTCTGGTGTGGACCATAATGAGTTAAGCTTTTTTATATTAATTATGTGGGGGTCTTGTGAGCCAAAGATGGACTGATGCCTTTGTGAGGTGAAACAAATATAGATAAGCTGCAAACACTAACCATGTTTCATTGTGTGCATAAACCAAAGAATATAAATAAATGTGCCTGCGCTGAATAAACAGATATATCCCAATAGTTGGAAGGTGCATATATGTGTAAAACTATACTACAAAATTTCAATATAAAAAAAAAAATGCTAGTAATATATAAATTATAGAATGAATACAATCCTTATATAAAAGTATCCCATAAAGTGCAACATGCAAAAAAACAATATATATATGTGGTTATAAATATAAGATCAAAGTGCAAAATCAAGTGTCCACATTTAAAAAGTTCAATTCATTGATATCAACACATAAAGTGCAAGTAAGTGGTGTCCAAAAAAAACAGTGTTCCTCATGCTCCTCCTTAATGATGTTCACAATCCAGCATGCTTCATTGCTCTCCTGTGACCCCCCACATGTGCTTGCACTCACCTCTGAGCGTGTGACACAGCAATTAAACGGTGTCTAAACACGCATTGGAGCCACCCCTTGGGCTCATACAGGGTATGCTGGTATAAACTCCACCACTCTCAGAAGTCATCAGATAGTTTCACATACAAGAAAGAAAAAGCTCCATAGTGTGATACAGTAGGGATTTATTTAAAATATATTAAAACTTCCCTCCAGAAGGGTACTCACAATATGTAGGTGCGTGAGTGCAGCAATCTTTCCAGAGAGTGTTTGTATAAAACAAGCGTTTGTATGGCGTGCGGTGTGTCGTTCCTCATCTACCTCTGTTGCTGACAGCTCCGTCCTACCCCTCCCCAACGCGTATTCGGCACAGGTATCACGTGCCTTCCTCTGGGGGATCTAATTGGACGGATGCTCTGTGTGTGTGTTTATATGCTGTCGGTGGCCATTTTGCCTAGGACCGCTGACACCTCTAGTAATAGGCTACATCGATATAAGTATATCCTGTCGGCGGCCATTTTGCCTAGGACCGCCGACATCTCTAGTGTTAGGCTACATCCGCACACAGGCGGCCATTTTGCCTAGGACCGTTATCTCCTATAATCATAGGCTACATCACCATGCTCCTTTATTAAACAGCTGTAATAACTACAAGAAAAATTATAACGAAAACTAGCAGTGATAATTACCATTAATCACTGTCATTATTATGTATATGTTACCTAATTAATAATCCAGGACGGAGCTGTACCCTTCAGATGACGCCACACCACACCTCATAGATCATTAAATCATATGCAGAAATTTAAAAAAAAATGTTTTATATACTTCAATAAGCCGCCAAGAAAACAGTGAACATTAATATTATTAAATTAGAATAAAAAACGGATCCCAGCATACAATCCCAATTTTAATGCATACTTAATTAATACTCAATATGAAGTCACATACCGAGTGTTAAAACAAGGAATCTAAATCCTATATTATTTAATTAAAAACAAAATATTGTCCTCATCTACCAGAGGGGCCACTTGTAATAGAATATACCTATCAATAATACATGATGAGATATACCAGCCTATATAGTAATTTTTAATATACCCCATTATACCCCATATATATACCAGTATTACAGATGGTATAGGAATAGGCTGGTATATCTCATCATGTATTATTGATAGGTATATTCTATTAAAAGTAGCCCCTCTGGTAGATGAGGACAATATTTTGTTTTTAATTAAATAATATAGGATTTAGATTCCTCGTTTTAACACTCGGTATGTGACTCCATATTGAGTATTAATTAAAGCAGGGTTCCACCCAAATTTTGAACAATATCTGTATGTATTCTCTTCCTTGCCTTGATGCTGACATGCCGTTTAAAAAAATTTAAATCGCCGTAATTACCTTTTATTTTTCTATTCTTCTTTGCACTTCCTGGTTCTCCTCCCGTGGGAGTAGGCGTGTTTCTAGCCTCTCCCAGACTCCTGGGAGCTAGTCTCAGGCTTCCCAGGATGCCACTGAGCATGTGCAGGAACGAGCAGTGAATGCTGGGAGCACAGCATTCACCACATCCAGGAAATAAATGCTTGTGGGCTTCAAATGCCCACAATGAAGAAGATGGAAACCGCCTGCAGTGAATAATATAAGTTATTCTTTCCGACGCAATCTGACACAGGCGGACATATTACACACAATATGTGAGTATGTAATGCTGAGAAGAAAAGTTTGTGAATGAACTAAAAAAAAAAAAAAACGATAGATAGGTGGACCCCCGCTTTAAGTATGCATTAAAATTGGGATTGTATGCTGGGATCCGGTTTTTATTCTAATTTAATAATATTTATGTTCACTGTTTTCTTGGCGGCTTATTGAAGTATATAAAACATTTTTTTTTTTATTTCTGCATATGATTTAATGATCTATGAGGTGCGGTGTGGCGTCATCTGAAGGGTGCAGCTCCGTCCTGGATTATTAATTAGGTAACATATACATAATAATGACAGTGATTAATGGTAATTATCACTGCTAGTTTTCGTTATAATTTTTCTTGTAGTTATTACAGCTGTTTAATAAAGGAGCATGGTGATGTAGCCTATGATTATAGGAGATAACGGTCCTAGGCAAAATGGCCGCCTGTGTGCGGTTGTACCCTAAAACAAGAGATGTCGGCGGTCCTAGGCAAAATGGCCGCCGACAGGATATACTTATATCGATGTAGCCTATTACTAGAGGTGTCAGCGGTCCTAGGCAAAATGGCCACCGACAGCATATAAACACACACACAGAGCATCCGTCCAATTAGATCCCCCAGAGGAAGGCACGTGATCCCTGTGCCGAATACGCGTCGGGGAGGGGTAGGACGGAGCTGTCAGCAACAGAGGTAGATGAGGAACGACACACCGCACGCCATACAAACGCTTGTTTTATACAAACACTCTCTGGAAAGATTGGTGCACTCACGCACCTACATATTGTGAGTACCCTTCTGGAGGGAAGTTTTAATATATTTTAAATAAATCCCTACTGTATCACACTATGGAGCTTTTTCTTTCTTGTATGTGAAACTATCTGATGACATCTGAGAGTGGTGGAGTTTATACCAGCATACCCTGTATGAGCCCAAGGGGTGGCTCCAATGCGTGTTTAGACACCGTTTAATTACTGTGTCACACGCTCAGAGGTGAGTGCAAGCACAAGTGGGGGGTCACAGGAGAGCACTTAAGCATGCTGGATTGTGAACATCATTAAGGAGGAGCATGAGGAACACTGTTTTTTGTGGACACCACTTACTTGCACTTTATGTGTTGATATCAATGAATTGAACTTTTTAAATGTGGACACTTGATTTTGCACTTTGATCTTATATTTATAACCACATATATATATTGTTTTTTTGCATGTTGCACTTTATGGGATACTTTTATATAAGGATTGTATTAATTCTATAATTTATATATTACTAGCATTTTTTTTTTTATATTGAAATTTTGTAGTATAGTTTTACACATATATGCACCTTCCAACTATTGGGATATATCTGTTTTTTCAGCGCAGGCACGTTTATTTATATTTTTTAAGTTTTTTTATATGTATTTCCAACCATTCAATTTTAATTTTATTTTTATATTTAATTTTAATTTTAATTTTAATTAATTTTATAAAATGTCATATATTTTATAATTGATAATCTATAAGTGTCACTTTATACTTGCAATATATAGCGTCTGCTAGTAGGATTGGTGATTTGCGCTCTCTATGGGTGGATTGCGTGACTACTAATCAGTTATTGTTGCTTTATAGTGATATATTATAGTATTTGCAATATTAATGGATTTTAAATGTATGTTGCCTCTTTTGCACAAAGCAATGTACACGTATGGTGCGAGCGGAGACACAGGGAGCGCGCAAGCACAGTGTCATCAATACCGCTCGTCATACGGTGGGAGGGTATATAAGAAAGATTGCCAGACCGTTTAGCCAATCCCATGAATAAGTCCTTCATGATGAAACATGTTGGGGCATGGCTATACGGCAATCTAACATGCTTGACGTAGGACGCTGTGACAGGAAGCGCCATACGAGTAAGCGGGGAAGCGGCTCCAGGAGACACCAGGGAACGGGTGAGAGTGTCACCGGCTATTAAGCTACCTGGGTCCGCCGTGACCACCATACATCCATTTTATCGTTTGGAGAGTTTTTTCGGTGATGACCATGATTGCTGTGCCTCTTTGCTTGATTGAAGTTTGTGAAATGTGAGTTCAATGGTGGAGGAGAGTGTTATTTTTATTAAAGTTTATTGCGTTACTGCACTATTGGATCGCTTTCCCTTTTTTTCATGTGGAGAGAGCGTTTGCATATATACTCTGGATACTAAACGGGGATTGATTGGAGGTTATCACTTTGCCCCCTACTGTGTGGGAAAAGCCTGTGAGCCGAACACGAAAGTGTAAGGCAAAAGGAGCTGGTGAGTTTGCTCGCTGAAGGGGAGTGGAAGTCACAAATCACAGCGCTGTGGTGGAAGATATTATCACTGATGATCTATATCATATTATGTTATGTTACATCACTTATATCACTACGTCTCACTGATTATTGGACTTTATATGTTTGATATTAGTTTTTGATATAAATTTATTACACAGATGTTTTACACATCGTATGTTTATTATAAACACAAGATCACATTGTGTTGTTAAAGAGTGATGTTAATTAGTTTGTCACATCTAATTTTTTACACACATTTTTAGGTTAATTTTAGGTAATTTGAGTTTTAGCGCTGCTACTTGATTTCACTATTTGTGAGGGCGGGTTTATAGTGAATCATTTATTATTTTGCATTGTAGAAACCTTTGCCACTTTAAAATTTCTCTAGAGAAGAGAAGGCAAATAGATTATGTCAGATAGGTCATGTATGCCCAGATATTGGTGCCACATTATTGAACAATGTAAAAAAATAAATTATACTATGGGTGGGATTTTAAAGGTCCTGTGAAACCAAAATTATAATTAAAATACAAAAAAGTGAAGAGATGAACCCCAATGTGTTTCAACTTTTGTAGTCTTCTTCAGGGTTTTTTTTTTAAGGATTGGTAGAGTAATGGGGACCGACAAATGTCCCCTAGGTAGCCTGGCAGACAAGGAGGGATTCAATGGATAATAGTTGGTTAATATGTAAACAGAGACATCATAATCACTGAGAATGGATAGTCTATGAAAAGGTGTACAGCCTGTACAATTCCTAAAAACCCTAAAAATTAAGCAACAAGAAAGAAGATGTTACTGACCAATATATACAGTGCTTAGCATAAGTGAGTACACTCCTTTTGAAAAGTAAGATTTTAATCAATATCTCAATGAACACAAGAACAATTTCCAAATTTTTGACAAAACTGAGTTTTATAAAACATTTGTTCAACTCATTACATGAAAGTAAGATTAATAATATAACTTAGATTACAAAATGTTCAGTTTTACTTAAATTAGTTGATGCAAAATGGAATACATCCCACAACAACAAATACTACATCTAGTATTTTGTATAACCTTCATGATTTGTAAGGACAGCACCAAGTCTTCTAGGCATGGAATGAACATGTTGGCAACATATTGCAGCATCTATCTTTTTTCATTCTTCAAGAATGACCTATTTTGGAGCCTGGATGCTGGATGGAGAGTAATGCTCAATTTGTCTCTTTAGAATTCCCCACAGGTGTTCGTTTGGGTTCAGATCAGGAGACATACTTGGACACTGAATCACTTTCAATCCGTTCTTCTTAAGAAATGCAACACTGACCTTAGATGTATGGTTTGGATCATTGTCAAGTTGGATAAGTGCATTACGACCAAGGGCACGAAGTGATGGTAGCATTTTCTCTTTCAATATAGGGCAGTAAATCTGAGAATTTGTGATACCATTATTGAAATGCAGCTCCCTGACACCAGCAGCACTCATGCAGCCCCACAGAAGGACATGAACCACCACTATGTTATACTGTAGGCACCATGCATTTTTCTTTGTACTCCTCACCTTTGCGACAACATTCAGTTTTGAAGCCATCAGTTCCAAAAACATTAATCTTGAACTCATCACTCCAGAGCACAGAGTCCCAGTAGACTTCTTTTTTTTCCGCATGGGCTGCAGCAAATTCTAGATGTTTTTTTTTTGTGTATGGGCTTTAGGAGAGGCTTTCTTCATGGATGACACCCATGCATGCTCTTCCTTTGCAGTGTATGCTGTATGCTCATGTTGAGGTGTTAACTTCCGTGGACAGCCTGGACGTCTCTTTGAGATGGTTGCAGTTCCATCTTTGTTAAATTTTTGTATCACTTTTGCTACAAATTCTGACTGATAAGCTTTCACTCTTGGTCAAAGAACTCTCATTTAACCCACATCATATCGTTGAGATATTAAATCTTAACCACTTGCTTACTGGGCACTTAAACCCCCCTCCTATCCAGACCAATTTTCAGCTTTCAGCGCTGACGCACTTTGAATGACAATTGCGCAGTCATACAACACTGTACTCAAATTAAATTTTAATCATTTTTTCCCACAAATAGAGCTTTCTTTTGGTGGTATTTGATCACCTTTGCGGTTTTTATTTTTTGTTAAAAAAATGTAAAAAGACCGAATTTAAAAAAAAAACGTTTTTTTTATATTTTGTTATAAAATTTTAAAAAAGGTAATTTTTCTCCTTCATTGATGTACACTGATGAGGCGGCACTGATGGGCACCGATAGGTGGCAGTGATGGGCACTTATGGGTGGCAGTGATGGGTATGATAGGTGGCAATAATGGGCACTGATCAGTTACACTGATAGGCAGCACTGCTAGGTGGCACTGATTGGCACCACTGGTGGGCATTGATAGGTGGCACTTGTGGGCATTGATAGGTGGCACTTGTGGGCATTGATAGGTGGCACTCATGGGCATTGATAGATGGCTCTGGTGGGCACTGTGGGCACTGTCAGGTGGCAATGGCAGGTGGCACAGATGAAGCATAATTGCCTCCTCCTCTTCAGGACCGATGTCCCTTGCAGATGAGCCAGTGATCGGCTTTTTTTCTCCTCGAACTGTCAGCATGAGGAGAAAAAAAAAACAATCACAGAGCTTTTGTTTTGATCATGTGATCAGCTGTCATTGGCTGACAGCTGACCACATGGTAAGGGGTCGGGACCGAAATTGGCGTGGGGGTCCCCCCAAAATCCATACCAGACCCTTATCCGAGCACGCAGCCCGGCCGGCCAGGAAAGGGGGTGGGGGCGGGCGAGCGCCCCCCCCTCCTGAGCCATACCAGGCCGCATGCCCTCAACATGGGGGGGTGGGTGCCTTGGGGGAGGGGGGCGCCCTGCGGGGCCCCCCCCACCCCAAAGCACCTTGTCCCCATGTTGATGAGGACAAGGGCCTCTTCCCGACAACCCTGGCCGTTGGTTGTCGGGGTCTGCGGGCGGGGGGCTTATCGGAATCCGGGAGCCCCCTTTAATAAGGGGGCCCCCAGATCCCGGCCCCCCACCCTGTGTGAATGAGTTTGGGGTACATGGTACCCCTACCCATTCACCTAGGGAAAAGTGTCAATATAAAAAAAAACACAGTACACAGGTTTTAGGAGTTATTTATTAGTCAGCTCCGGGGTCTTCTTCCAACTTCGGGGGGTCTCCTTCCGACTTCTCCCGGTGTTCGGCCTCTTCTCCCGGTGTTCGGCCTCTTCTCCCGGGCCCCGCCGCTATCTTCTTCCAGTTCTATTGCCAGCGAGGGGCCCGGTCTGCTGCCGCTGTCTTGTCGCCGCTGTCTCGCCGCCGCTGTCTTGTAGCCGCTGTCTCTTCTTCCCCGATGTTGACACGACGCTCTCTCCGGCTCGAATGCTGTGTGCGAGCTGCGGAGCCATTTATGTAGGCGGTGACCCCACCCCCTTACGACGTCATGGTCCCAGCATGCACAGGGACTCTAGCGTCATAAGGGGGCGTGACCCCAGAGTCCCTGCGCATGCTGGGACCATGACGTCGTAAGGGGGCGAGGTCACCGCCTATATAAATGGCTCCGCAGCTCGCACACAGCATTCGAGCCGGAGAGAGCGTCGTATCAACATCGGGGAAGAAGAGAAGAAGAGACAGCGGCTACAAGACAGCGGCGGCGAGACAGCGGCGACAAGACAGCGGCAGCAGACCGGGCCCCTCGCTGGCAATAGAGCTGGAAGAAGATAGCGGCGGGGCCTGGAGAAGAGGCCGAACACCGGGAGAAGTCGGAAGGAGACCCCCCCGAAGTCAGAAGAAGACCACGGAGCTGACTAATAAATTACTTCTAAAACCTGTGTACTGTGTTTTTTTTTATATTGACACTTTTCCCTAGGTGAATGGGTAGGGGTACCATGTACCCCAAACTCATTCACACAGGGTGGGGGGCCGGGATCTGGGGGCCCCCTTATTAAAGGGGGCTCCCGGATTCCGATAAGCCCCCCGCCCGCAGACCCCGACAACCAACGGCCAGGGTTGTCGGGAAGAGGCCCTTGTCCTCATCAACATGGGGACAAGGTGCTTTGGGGTGGGGGGGCCCCCCGCAGGGCGCCCCCCTCCCCCAAGGCACCCACCCCCCCATGTTGAGGGCATGCGGCCTGGTACGGCTCAGGAGGGGGGGCGCTCGCTCGCCCCCACCCCCTTTGCTGGCAGGCCGGGCTGCGTGCTCGGATAAGGGTCTGGTATGGATTTTGGGGGGACCCCCATGCAAATTTTTCGGAGTAGGGGGTTCCCCTTACAATCCATGCCAGACCTAAGGGCCTGGTATGCCCCTGGGGGGGAACCCACGCCGGTTTTTTCATTTAAAATTTGGCGCGGTGTTCCCGCCTCAGGATTCATACTAGACAGCTGTCAGCACTGCCTGTCACTCATCGCGGAAGGAAAACAAAGTTTTCCTTTCCCGATGAGTGAGCCAGCGCGACATGCACAGTACCCTGTCGCCGAGAACCAGCACGATGCTATCGCGCTGGAAACACAATCTCGCGGTCAGGTACTGTACGTCTGCAGAGTCCTTCTGCATAAGGAGAGTTCAGTGTATTTGCACAAGGATTTTTAATCTGGAGACCTTGTGGTATGAGATACCTCTTTTGCAGAGAAAGAAGACCTCGCTGTTGACCTGTGCTTCCTTTGTGATCAGGTTGGTTAACTGCTTCTTCATAGTAACTTGTAGTAACTATGCTATACATATACATATGAAAATTACACTACTGCTTCTATTAATTCTACAGATGTGCAATACGAATATGTGATGAAACTCAACTTCTCAGATTAAACACTGAATAGGGACATTGACCTTGTTAAAATTGATAAATAACTGGTATCGCACAGATGAGGATGTGAACACAGGAATATATTAATAAAGATACTACAGCTAGAATCTGTGCTATAACTAGAATTATTTATTATGTCCAATGTAAACCTCTAAAAGATTGAGTTCTTGCTTTCTGTCATGTTTTGTTCTTATGGTTTGCCCTACAATGTATTCCAGTCACATGTAATCTCTTAACATAAACATCAATAGCCCTAGAACTCATTCACTTGTTCATTAATATATAAATATACTTTTTTGAGTTGGCAATTGGAGTAAAGTGATTTTGTTGCACTAATTGTCTACTTAAAGTAAATTAAGTCTATTTTACCAACCCCTCAACAAAACCAGCTATATTCCTGATCTGATTTCTAATCTGGAGAAGGTCATTTCTTTTCTTACCTCGGCACTTTGAAAAGATTAAAGCAGCGGAGTAATATCTATATGAAAGATTCTGCTTCAGAATATATTTTAGGTTCAGTGATTCTGCTTCAAACATGAGCATGTAGCAAAAGGTCAATGCTTTGACTTGTTCTTTGTTTTGTTTATAGATTCTTTATGAATCATGTTTTGTTATAGTATTTTATTTATTTGTTTATTTTTTAATATATAGTATACAAACACAGAACAAGGCAGAATTCATCTAAATCACACTGCCTGTCCCAAGGCAATAAAGATGTACAATGCATGCCCTGTTTTATCAAAATAACAGGTGCCTGGAGAAAACTTTCTACATAAAGTTCAATTTACAGCACATACAACTCTTGCCTTCCAGCACCCTCTGCAGTAAAGACCTATCACACACATGTGACATGATCATGCACTGCAGGATGCAAGGCTCAGCATTTCAACCTGTTATTAAACAAATCATTTAAGAGGTCATTTAACACTTTGAATATAAAAACATTGCTGTTTCATATAAATTTTAATCTTATCTGTTTAATTTAATGTTTAGGCTAACTGAAAATGCTTTTAATTGCTGAAGACCAAAGATAGATAGATAGATAGATAGATAGATAGATAGATAGATAGATAGATAGATAGATAGATAGATAGATAGATAGATAGATAGATAGATAGATAGATAGATAGATAGATAGATAGATAACCAAAGCAAAAATTTTTGAGACAATTTTATCTCAATTTTTTTAAATATATATATTTACAATATATATATATATATATATATATATATATATATATATATATATATATATATATATATATATATGGGAAGGGATAAGTCACTGTCCTGATTAAATCACTTGTGTGCATACATTTCAGCTTGAAGTAATAAACCTTTGTAAGCAAAATATGGAGTTGCTGGATAACATGTAAACCAGATCTAAGCGCTCCACCTGCTGGCAGCCCATGAAAATACAAACAAAACTGTTCATACCTGATACCTGACTAGAAAAAATGCTTTTCACATTTTATTTTTTATTCCTGACCATAAGAAATTAAGAAAATGTATACAAACCAATATACTGTGCATAAAATGTAATACTAGAATAAGCATACCATATGTACAACCATATGCATGTATACTGTATGCATTTACATAGGCTTTTTTGTCTACATTTTCTCACATTTACTTGCAACTGGTTTTGCTAAGTGATGAAATACATATTTTGGATTGCAAGACACACCAGACAATCAGACATTCTCTAACCATTTATCCAGATCTCATGCGTGAGTTCTTTATTGACTGACCACCCAGACTGAATTGTTTCCATCTGGGTGAGGCACATGATTAAAGGAAAATGCTTTGTTAATAAGCTGACAAGCAAAAGTGATTGATGATTGATAAGAAACATTTTCTCTGTCTTCTAACGTAAAGTTTCACAAGCGTGGAAAATGAACATAAATAGTGAATTGTGTGATAGTATTCCTAATTTAAAAAAATTGAATTCATGCTTTTACAAATCTTCTTGGTTCTTTCATTGTAATCATTGTACAGCAGGTAGTTTGATTTTGTGAAACATGAAAGTTAAATAAGAAGAATGAAACTTGGTAAAAGAAGAAAATGAACCAGTTATGAGAAAAAAAACTATAGTGTATTTGCTTTTAGTGCATTTTTTGTGTTATTTAAGAGAGCATGTCTCTATACTAATAATTTCAGCAACAATCTTCACATAAGTGATCAATATAATTGTGGAGTTACTTCAGAGCAAATACAGTACCTTGAAAACGTATTCATGCATGAAAATGTGTTTTTTTTTTGCATTTTTGGGCAGAGTGAATTTTAATCCTGTCTCCCAAATTTTTTGGGCAACAAAATGACAATTGTCCACAACTTCTAACCAAAGTTTCTTATTCGTTTTTCAAGACTGAAATATCACTGTGTTTTAACTATACCTTTTGTTTAATTCTCATAGGGGAGAAAAGACTCAGACAACAATCCAAGGATCCCAGGACCCCCAAGTCACCAGCCTGCAGCTGAAATTACCCCAAGCCCCAGCCCAAGACCACGCCCACCTGAGGAGCTGGAGGAAGGAGAGGTGGAGGAAATGTGCAATATTTCCACCCCACCAAGTGAGTGACTGACACCCCAGCTTAAGTTAATCTATTTAGGCATGCATATTTTACAAAAATTTTTAAAACACAAATTTTAGGTGATGTTCTGGTTGTGGAAGGCCAAGCAGCTAAGCCATTTAGCACAGACAGTGCACAAAGACTCATTGGGCAGATAATAGTGTGGAATGGTCAAATTGATAGAATGTGTGACCAAATTGACAGCATGAGAAATCGGCTGGACAGCATGCAACAGGAAATGAAGAACATGATTGATGTTTTGGTCAGAATCTAATAACTTTTTGCCTAAAAACATCAATCATGTTTTCATTTCATTGTCAAGTTTTATTTTTAAAAAATGTTTTTACTTGATAAATCCTAAGGAAAAAATGTAGCTGATGCACACGGTGTGTCATCATGTGCTATCTTCCATCAGGGGATATCAATGTACTTGTTTTGTGTTTGCAACCCCTTCATCAGAATAATGTTATTTGGTGAGAGGAACAAAGGGATTGCACACACAAAACACGTCCATTGCTCCCCCATGATGGGAGATAGCACATGTTGACTTGAACCTTTTTTAATCACAAATTGTGAGCATCTGCCAAATTCTTGTTTTACATGGGTGACATTACCAGCACCGTTATTAGCATGCTGAACTTTGTAAGTTCCTGTTATTTTTGGTTCTTATGTTTTTAAAAACCCTGTTGTCAAGCCAAATTTTGTAAACAATGTATATTTTATACAAATATGCCTAAATTAAAAAATATATATATATATTGTTACCAAAAAAAAACATAAACACGTTCAAACAAATGCACCTTTCAATGTGCACACAGTAAAATGTTTTTACTACTACAATGTGTGTGGCTTATTATTTATCAATAACAGTTTGTTATTTTTTTGTGTGGTTACAGTGACAAAGGGCCATATTAACTAAAGGGAAATGCACTTACCACTACAAGTGCACTAGGAGACAGACAAAACTAAATGCAAACAAGAATCAAAACAAGAGATTGTTGCAAAAATGTTTTTGTTTTTTTTTATTAAAATCTTAAAGCTCTTGTTGCATTGCGATGGCCCCCCGACCATTAAAATAACTGACATATCTGTCACGCACTTGACGGGCGGTTTGGGGGGCCAAGCCAATACGGCCACTTTCCAGGCCTGTGAGTGGTTCTTCAACACCAAGTCCAGCCTCAGGCCCAACAGAAGTTATAGATGTCAAAGAATGATGTCTCAAGAAATTATGCAGAATGCAGCAAGCCATGATCACATAATTAATCTTGTATTCTGCCAGATTGATTGCGGAGAGGAACAAATGGAACCGGCTGGCCAGAATCACAAAGGCATTCTCCACAACTCTTCTTGCTCTTGCTAAATACCCTCCTCTCAGGGGTGAATGTCCCTTGGGGGAATGGCCTCATCAAGTGCTCGCCGAGAGCAAACGCTTCATCAGTGATGAAAACTGAGGGGAGTCCATCCACGTTCTGGTCATCAGGTGGCAATCCCAAGCCACCAGTCTGGAGACACTGGCACTGTTCGGTCTGTGCAAAGACTCCTCCATAAGACATCCGGCCCTTCTTCCCCACGTCCACGAACAGAAATTCCAATTGTGTCGAGACCACCGCCATCAAAACTACACTATGGAACCCCTTATAGTTGTAGAAATAAGACCCCGAATGGGGTGGTGGCACAATGCGGACATGCTTCCCATCGATCGCCCCAACACAGTTGGGAAAGTCCCAATGGTCAGCGAACTGGGAGGCCACAGTCTGCCATTCCTGTGTGTTCGAAGGAAACTATGGAGTCAAACAAGAGAAAAAATTATATAAGTACTTTTTAAACATACAGTAGGTGACCGCGAGATTGTGTCAATCTCGCCGCATTTCTCGGCGAGATTTGACACCTGCGAGCCCCGTCGCAGGAGCCAGCGCCGAGATGGTTCACTCATCGCGAAAGGAAAACTTTGTTTTCCTTCTGCGATGAGTGACAGGCAGCGCTGACAGCTGTCTGGTATGAATCCTGAGGCGGGAACACCGCGCCAAATTTTAAATGAAAAAAACGGCGTGTGTTCCCCCCCTGGGGGCATACCAGGCCCTTAGGTCTGGTATGGATTGTAAGGGGAACCCCCTACGCCAAAAAATTGGCGTGGGGGTCCCCCCCAATCCATACCAGACCCTTATCCGAGCACGCAGCCCGGCCAGCCAGGAAAGGGGGTGGGGACGAGCGAGCGCCCCCCCCCCTCCTGAGCCGTACCAGGCCACATGCCCTCAACATGGGGGGGTGGGTGCCTTGGGGGAGGGGGCGCCCTGCGGGGCCCCCCCACCCCAAAGCACCTTGTCCCCATGTTGATGAGGACAAGGGCCTCTTCCCGACAACCCTGGACGTTGGTTGTCGGGGTCTGCGGGCAGGGGGCTTATCGGAATCCGGGAGCCCCCTTTAATAAGGGGGCCCCTAGATCCTGGCCCCCCACCCTGTGTGAATGAGTTTGGGGTACATGGTACCCCTACCCATTCACCTAGGGAAAAGTGTCAATATAAAAAAAACACAGTACACAGGTTTTAAGAGTAATTTATTAGTCAGCTCCAGGGTCTTCTTCCAACTTCGGGGGTCTCCTTCCGACTTCTCCCGGTGTTCGGCCTCTTCTCCCGGTGTTCGGCCTCTTCTCCGGGCCCCGCCGCTTTCTTTTTCCAGCTCTATTGCCAACGAGGGGCCCGGTCTGCTGCCGCTGTCGTCTCGCCGCCGCTGTCTCGCCGCCGCTGTCTCGCCGCCGCTGTCTCTTCTTCTCTTCTTCCCCGATGTTGACACGATGCTCTCTCCGGCTCGAATGCTGTGTGCGAGCTGCGGAGCCATTTATATAGGCGGTGACCCCGCCCCCTTACGACGTCATGGTCCCAACATGCGCACGGACTCTAGCGTCATAAGGGGGCGTGACCCCAGAGTCGTAAGGGGGCGGGATCACCGCCTATATAAATGGCTCCACAGCTCGCACACAGCATTCGAGCTGGAGAGAGCGTCGTGTCAACATCGGGGAAGAAGAGAAGAAGAGACAGCGGCGGCGAGACGACAGCGGCAACAGACCGGGCCCCTCGCTGGCAATAGAGCTGGAAGAAGATAGCGGCGGGGCCCGGAGAAGAGGCCGAACACCGGGAGAAGAGGCCGAACACCGGGAGAAGTCGGAAGGAGACCCCCGAAGTTGGAAGAAGACCCCGGAGCTGACTAATAAATTACTCTTAAAACCTGTGTACTGTGTTTTTTTTATATTGACACTTTTCCCTAGGTGAATGGGTAGGGGTACCATGTACCCCAAACTCATTCACACAGGGTGGGGGGCCGGGATCTGGGGGCCCCCTTATTAAAGGGGGCTCCCAGATTCCGATAAGCCCCCCGCCCGCAGACCCCGACAACCAACGGCCAGGGTTGTCGGGAAGAGGCCCTTGTCCTCATCAACATGGGGACAAGGTGCTTTGGGGTGGGGGGGCCCACAGGGCGCCCCCCTCCCCCAAGGCACCCACCCCCTATGTTGAGGGCATGCAGCCTGGTACGGCTCAGGGGGGGGGGGCGCTCGCTCGTCCCAACCCCCTTTCCTGGCCGGCCGGGCTGCGTGCTCGGATAAGGGTCTGGTATGGATTTTGGGGGGACCCCCACGCCAATTTTTTGGCGTAGGGGGTTCCCCTTGCAATCCATGCCAGACCTAAGGGCCTGGTATGCCCCTGGGGGGAACCCACGCCGGTTTTTTCATTTAAAATTTGGCGCGGTGTTCCCGCCTCAGGATTCATACTAGACAGCTGTCAGCGCTGCCTGTCACTCATTGCGGAAGGAAAACAAAGTACCCACAAAGTATGCACAGTACCCTGTCACCGAGAACCAGCGCGATGGTATCGCGCTGGAAACACAATCTCGCGGTCAGGTACTGTAACTTGTATATCAGATTACACAAAAACATTCTTGAACAACAGCAGTTGAACATTCTTAATATGTGTTATTTTTAGACCAAAAAATATAAACATAAGGACCACTTATAAGATTACTCACCCCCTCTGATGGACCATTGATCAATTTGTATGTGGGGTAGGGATGAGCCGAACACCCCCCTGTTCGGTTCGCACCAGAACATGCGAACAGGAAAAAAATTCGTTCGAACACGCGAACGCCGTTAAAGTCTATGGGACACGAACATGAATAATCAAAAGTGCTAATTTTAAAGGCTAATATGCAAGTTATTGTCATAAAAAGTGTTTGGGGACCTGGGTCCTGCCCCAGGGGACATGAATCAATGCAAAAAAAAGTTTTAAAAACGGCCGTTTTTTCAAGAGCAGTGATTTTAATAATGCTTAAAGTCAAACAATAAAAGTGTAATATCCCTTTAAATTTCATACCTGGGGGGTGTCTATAGTATGCCTGTAAAGGGGCGCATGTTTCCCGTGTTTAGAACAGTCTGACAGCAAAGTGACATTTTGAAGGAAAAAACACATTTAAAACTACCGCGGCTTTTGCCGACAATACACATAGAAGTTCATTGATAAAAACGGCATGGGAATTCCCCACAGGGGAACCCCGAACCAAAATAAAAAAAAAAAAATGATGTGGGGGTCCCCCTAAATTCCATACAAGGCCCTTCAGGTCTGGTATGGATATTAAGGGGAACCCCAGCCAAAATTTAAAAAAAAATTGACGTGGGGTTCCCCCTAAATTCCATACCAGACCCTTCAGGTCTGGTATGGATTTTAAAGGGAACCCCGCGCCAAAAAAAAAAAAAAAAACGGCGTGGGGTCCCCCTAAAAATCCATACCAGACCCTTATCCGAGCACGCAACCTGGCAGGCCGCAGGAAAAGAGGGGGGGACGAGAGTGCGGCCCCCCCCCCCCTCCTGAACCGTACCAGGCCACATGCCCTCAACATTGGGAGGGTGCTTTGGGGTAGCCCCCCAAAACACCTTGTCCCCATGTTGATGAGGACAAGGGCCTCATCCTCACAACCGTGGCCGGTGGTTGTGAGGGTCTGCGGGCGGGGGGCTTATCGGAATCTGGAAGCCCCCTTTAACAAGGGGACCCCCAGATCCCGGCCCCCCCCTGTGTGAAATGGTAAGGGGGTACTTACCCCTACCATTTCACTAAAAAACTGTCAAAAATGTTAAAAATGACAAGAGACAGTTTTTGACAATTCCTTTATTTAAATGCTTCTTCTTTCTTCCTTCATCTTCTTCTTCTTCTGGTTCTTCTGGCTCTTCTGGTTCTTCCTCCGGCGTTCTCGTCCAGCATCTTCTCCGCGGCGTCTTCTATCTTCTTCTCCTCGGGCCGCTCCGCACCCATGGCATGAGGGGGGAGGCTCCCGCTCTTCTCTTCATCTTCTTCTTCATCTTCTTCTTCTTCTTTTTCTTCTTCTTCTTCTTCCTTCTTCTCTTCTTCTCTTCTTCCTGTTTTCTCCAGGCCGCTCCGCAATCCATGCTGTGGCATGGAGGGAGGCTCCCGCTGTGTGACGGCATCTCTTCGTCTGACGGTTCTTAAATAGCGGGGGGCGGGGCCACCCGGTGACCCCGCCCCCCTCTGACGCACGGTGACATGACGGGACTTCCCTGTGGCATTCCCGTGACGTCACAGGGAAGTCCCTCAAGTCACCGTGCGTCAGAGGGGGGCGGGGTCACCGGATGGCCCCGCCCCCCGTTATTTAAGAACCGTCAGACGAAGAGACGCCGTCACACAGCGGGAGCCTCCCTCCATGCCAGCATGGCTGCGGAGCGGCCCGGAGAAGACAGGAAGAAGAGAAGAAGGAAGAAGAAGATGAAGAAGAAGATGAAGAAGAGAAGAAGATGAAGAGAAGAGCGGGAGCCTCCCCCCTCATGCCATGGGTGCGGAGCGGCCCGAGGAGAAGAAGATAGAAGACGCCGCGGAGAAGATGCTGGACGAGAACGCCGGAGGAAGAACCAGAAGAGCCAGAAGAACCAGAAGAAGAAGAAGATGAAGGAAGAAAGAAGAAGCATTTAAATAAAGGAATTGTCAAAAACTGTCTCTTGTCATTTTTAACATTTTTGACAGTTTTTTAGTGAAATGGTAGGGGTAAGTACCCCCTTACCATTTCACACAGGGGGGGGGCCGGGATCTGGGGGTCCCCTTGTTAAAGGGGGCTTCCAGATTCCGATAAGCCCCCCGCCCGCAGACCCTCACAACCACCGGCCACGGTTGTGAGGATGAGGCCCTTGTCCTCATCCACATGGGGACAAGGTGTTTTGGGGGGCTACCCCAAAGCACCCTCCCAATGTTGAGGGCATGTGGCCTGGTACGGTTCAGGAGGGGGGGGGGCCGCACTCTCGTCCCCCCCTCTTTTCCTGCGGCCTGCCAGGTTGCGTGCTCGGATAAGGGTCTGGTATGGATTTTTAGGGGGACCCCACGCCGTTTTTTTTTTTTTTTTGGCGCGGGGTTCCCCTTAAAATCCATACCAGACCTGAAGGGTCTGGTATGGAATTTAGGGGGAACCCCACGTCAATTTTTTTTTTAAATTTTGGCTGGGGTTCCCCTTAATATCCATACCAGACCTGAAGGGCCTTGTATGGAATTTAGGGGGACCCCCACATCATTTTTTTTTTTTTTATTTTGGTTCGGGGTTCCCCTGTGGGGAATTCCCATGCCGTTTTTATCAATGAACTTCTATGTGTATTGTCGGCAATGCAATAGCCGCGGGTAGTTTTAAATGAGTTTTTTCCTTCCAAATGTCATTTTGCTGTCAGACTGTTCTAAACACGGGAAACATGCGCCCCTTTACAGGCATACTATAGACACCCCCCAGGTACGAAATTTAAAGGGATATTACACTTTTATTGTTTGACTTTAAGCATTAATAAAATCACTGCTCCTGAAAAAACGTCCGTTTTTAAAACTTTTTTTTGCATTGATCCATGTCCCCTGGGGCAGGACCCGGGTCCCCAAACACTTTTTATGACAATAACTTGCATATAAGCCTTTAAAATTAGCACTTTTGATTTCTCCCATAGACTTTTAAAGGGTGTTCCGCGGCATTCGAATTTGCCGCGAACACCCCAAATTGTTCGCTGTTCGGCGAACTTGCGAACAGCCAATGTTCGAGTAGAACATGAGTTCGACTCGAACTCGAAGCTCATCCCTAATGTGGGGGTAGGGGTTCTAATTGGGGCCAAGAATACACATGACAGTTTCTAACATTTGAAGGGGTGGGGGAGGGGTAATAATTGGGGCCAAGAACACACCTGACAGTTGCTAACATTTGAAGGGGTGGGGGAGGGGTTCTAATTGGGGCCAAGAACACACCTGACAGTTGCTAACATTTGAAGGGGTGGGGGAGGGGTTCTAATTGGGGCCAAGAACACACCTGGCAGTTGCTAACATTTGAAGGGGTGGGGGAGGGTAAAACAGTACAATGGAGCTGACAATATACATTGTTCAAGGGACTATAGGCTAGAGGTATAAATGGACCCAGGATTGCATGGTGGGAAGGTTATTGAAGGTAAATATGCAGGTAGGGACAAAAAATGATTAATGTAAAAAAAACAGGCATGCATGAAGATAAAGGGGACATTCACAGCATATTCCAAACATGGTAATTAGGTAACGAGGACATTTAGACAATCCATTAGCAAACATTAAATACATATCATGTAATGTTAAAGGAAAAAACTTACCTTCATATAGTCCTTCTGCAGGACCTGAATAATAGCAGAACAGGTCTCTGGGATTATGATCCCCAGAGCCTGGGGGGAGATGCCTGTCGAGAACTTCGAGTCCTGAAGACTTCTCCCAGTTGCCAAGTAACGTAAAGTGGCAACTAGCCTCTGCTCCACAGTGATGGCTTGCCTCATGCAGGTATCCTGCCTGCTGATATAGGGGGTCAGCATAGCCAGCAGACATTCAAAAACGGGGTCCGTCATCCTGAGATAATTCCTGAAATCCTCAGGATTATTCTCACGGATCTCACGGATCTCAAGGAGCAAAGGCATGTAAAAGAACTGGTCACGCTGGCGCAACCAATTCTTCATCCATGAACTCCTCCTCACCCTGTTCATGGACTGGACTCGGGTCAAAGTATTAACCCCAACACCAAGTCCCCACGCAGCACGAACTCTAGAACGAGTACGTCCATGCAACATGGCTTCAAAACGATCGGCTGGTCAAACAAACAAACTTAGAACAAACGGACTGAAGAACAGTAAGGCCTATGAAGAGCGACCTGAAAATCAGGAACGAGCGGACCAGAACGGCCTGCTAGGCAGGTTACGAACTGACCAACACGCACTGAAAAGCAGATACAAACCTCACAAGCACAAACTGAACCGCAGAAAACGATCAAAATAAGCTGAAGTGTGAAAAGCACGAATCGTCTCTAACCAAACTTTTACTAACACGAGATAAACACAAGATTAGCAGAAGGAGCCAAAGGGTGGCGTAGTGGGGCTTGAACTTCCTTTTTCTAGTCCCGCCGTACATGCTGTACCTCACCGCATTCAAAACCATCGGACTTTTGGAGTTATCGTGTGTGTCAAAGTCCGTCCGTTTTTAAGTCCGGCGCACCTACGCTACAAAGTCCGTCGTAAAGATCGCCGGACCAGGTATGCCGTAAAGTCCGATCGTGTGTACGCGGCATAACGGGTTTTCTTCTAAGATTGCCCTGTATTTGGCTCCACCCATCTTCCCATCAACTCTTACCAGCTTCCCTGTCCCTGCTGAAGGTGTGTTTAGGGTGATGTGCATTGTTAATTTTATGCCACACATAGTATTTTGCTTTTAGGCCAAAAAGTTAAATTTTGGTCTCATCTGACCAGAGCACCTTATTCCACATGTTTGTTGTATCCCCCACATGGCTCCTCGCAGACTGCAAATGGAACTTTTTATGGCTTTCATTCACAACAATAACTTTCTTCTTGCCACTCTTCCATAAATGACAGATTTGTGGAGTGCACAACTAATTGTTGTCCTGTGGACAGATTCTCCCAACTGAGTTGTGGATCTCTGCAGCTCCTCCAGAGTTGCCATGGGCCTCTTGGTTGCTTTTCTGAATAATGCTCTCCTTGCCCAGCCTGTCCATTTAGGTAGATGGTCATGTCTTGGTAGGTTTGCAGTTGTGCCATACTCTTTCCATTTCCAGATGATGGATTGACAAGTGCTCCGTGAGATGTTCAAAGCTTGGGATACTTTTTTATAACCTAACCCTGCCTTAAACTTCTCCACAACTTTATCCCTGACCTGTCTGGTTATGTTATTGTTTGTTCACTAAAGTTCTTTAACAAACCTCTGAGGGCTTCGTAGAACAGCTGTATTTATACTGAGATTAAATTACACACAGGTGGACTCTATTTACTAATTAGGTGACTTCTGAAGACAATTGGTTCCACCACTTTTCCACTTTTCATGCCATCTAATGTTGTATCAATACCGAAAAATGTTTATGCATGTATACAAAAACCTTTTTTCTTTCTTTTTCATTTTCTGTAGAATCACTAAAAGTATTGGATGACTCACTATATAAGTTGCATATCCCCTGAGAAAGCGACAAATGCGAAACATGTCGGGCTAGTATGCAATAATTACCACCCATGAATCTGTAGTGTATAATCTTTCTTGTTATTCTCGATTTTTTGACCACTTTGTTTTAACTGTATTGTCATAATGAACTTATCTGGTACAATATATGTGTCTTTTTAAATGTAAACAATAAAATTGTTCTTTTTATTAAAAAAAAGAGGAAAGATATACAGTTTTTCCGTACACTTAATCTATTTGCACCGTGAAAATCCCTCTCTTCTTCATGCCCATTTAAACTATTTTTGCTTAGGGATGTGGTGCCTATTCTGAGGGTGTTTTTCCCATTTTCGGAACCAAAACCTCAAACATTCTCCACAACTTTATCCCTGACCTGTCTGGTTATGTTATTGTTTGTTCACTAAGGTTCTTTAACAAACCTCTGAGGGCTTCGTAGAACAGCTGTATTTATACTGAGATTAAATTACACACAGGTGGACTCTATTTACTAATTAGGTGACTTCTGAAGACAATTGGTTCCACCAGATTTTATTTAGGGGCATCAGAGTAAAGGCTGAATACAAATGCACACCACACTTTTCACATATTTACTTGTAAAAAAAAATGAAAACCATTTATCATTTTCCTTCCACTTTACAATTATGTGCCACTTTGTGTTGGTCTATCACATAAAATCCCAATAAAATACATTTACGTGGTTCAGGGTGGGGGGTGGTCTGCATATTGCCAGGTGAGGGAGTGAGAGACACAAGCTCCCGGCCCCAGCCTGCTCCGTATGAGGCTCATTAACTGACTGACATGCTAGCAGTGTTTCAGGATTAGACTGGTGGGACCTCAAGGCTATCTCTTGGTGAGACTACAGCAGTATGAACTCGGGGAGACAGAGGGAGACGAGAACCGCACGCAAAGCAGCCCAGCTGGTCCAGCTTCCCAGAGAGGGGGAGTTACAGCCAGAGATCCAGAGGCAAACGTGCTGCTGCAGCCTAGGGAGACTACACCTATGCAGCCAGCCCAAGGACAGATGGCGGTGAGAACTAGCGTGGAAGCGCTACAGACTATCCCACAGAGCCCCAGAATGTTGGCTGCGGTAGCGGGGGCTACACCTATGATCCCTGGGGAGAAGGAAGCAGCGGGGTTGAAAATGGAGGACCTAAAGATACTTATACAGGCTCTCCCCACACGGGCAGACATAGAAACCCTTATAGGCAAAGTGGAGGATGCACACCGTAAGGAGCTGGAGCTGGTCCGGGGTGAACTACAAATACTAGCGGAGCGCGTAACGGATGGGAAGAGTGCATATCAAAGCCTGGAACAGCGAGTGAGCATACTGGAGAGAGATAGTTACACCCAAAAAGAGACCTCAGTGGTGCTACAGCTACAGTTGGAGGACCTCGAAGATCGGAGTAGACGCAACAATGTGCGCCTGCGAGGAATCCCAGAGGCATCAGACAATGTCTACAGGACATGGTAAAATCTATTTTTGAAAATATACTAAAAGATGCTATGCCTTTAAATTTGGAACTTGATAGAGTTCATAGAGCATTAGGCCCAAAGGACATTAATCGCCCCGTGACGTGGTGTGTCGTTTGCATTATTTCGCACATAGGGAGGCCATTTTGCAGAAAGCCTGGGAGACAGGAACAATAGACTTTAAGGGGGGCCAGGTGAAAATTCTACCAGACCTATCAAGAGCTACATTGCAGCGTAGAGCCCTACTACGCCCATTATTAGAGCGGGTACGAGACTGGGGTGGGACATATTGGTGGAGGTTCCCAATTTTAGTGCTGATAAAAAAGGGCACTCTATCTTTCTATCTTTCTGATTGCGTTCCAGAGCAGACTTATCAGACCTTTTTTTGTTTCTGGGTGTTGATCCATTTGAGGTTCCAGACTGGTTGCAGTTGGCCCCAAGAGTGCCCAGAAAATAGGGAGAACATAGTATCATAAACAGGAAAGTGAAAGTGTGAATATAACGGAGGGGAGATTCGGAGGAGAAGCTGGAAAAATGAAACCAGGGGGCTGTTTTTTTTTTTTTTTGCACTAGACCCCCTGTGGGTTTTTTTCACTAGACCCCCTGTGTTTTTTTTTGTCTGTTTTGGGGGGGTACTGGGTGGTCCCATCTCTCTCACCATTTCCTTTTCTGCCCAGTGGGGGACCTCCCTCCCCCTCCCCCTTCTTGACGACGGAGGGGGGGGGAGTCATACAGATCCTTGGGTTTTTTTTTTGTTTTTTCTATTTTATATATAAGTATACACATAAGTATATGCCAATTCCTTCTTTTCTCCAGCAGATGTATTGGACTGAACTTTGGGACTTGTGAGAATTATAAGTCGGGCTGGGAATGTTTTTGTTTTGAATTTTTATTACTTTATTATTCTAATGTATTGATGACAAGACAGGTGATATGGTGGATATATAGAGGATCTAGGATGTGCTGGAGGGGGGGGTAAAGGGGTAGGGGGTAAGAGGGATTGCACAAGATAGCATAAGGATCACCACACCTTCCCTGGGAGGGAAGAGGAAGGGGATATATAGATCCTTGTTTTATTAATACATAAGTATATGCCACTCCCTTCTTTCTTTCCTCTAATAGGGGTACTGAACTGAATATTTGGATTCATGTTATAAACCTAGATGGAAATGTTTTTTGTTGTTTGAATTCTTATTCAACTTCTCTTTTGTTGACGATAAGAAAGGTGTTATGATGGTTGAATAGAGGATCTGGGGTGCACTAGAGGGAAGGGGGGGAGTAGAGGGGTAGGGAGTGGAGAGGACTGCACGAGACAGCACAAGGAAAACTACACCTAATATATGAAAAAGGAAGGCCATACAACACAGCCCTCCCCGTATCTTTATCCATGCGGGTTTTAGCTACACACATATGCACGGAGTATTGCACCTTTTTTTTTCCACTAGTCCCCCTGTGGGGTTTTATTTATTTATTTATTTATTTTTGTTTGTTTTTTTTTTTTTGCACTAGACCCCCTGTGAGGGTTTTTTTTCATTTTTTTCTCCTTTTTCTTTTTTTGCATTTGACCGACTGTGGTTTTTTTTCACTAGACCCCCTCTGGGTCTTTTTTTTGTGCGTGATCCCCTGTGTTTTTTTCTCACTTTTTTTTCTTTTTCCTTTTTTTTGCACTAGACCCCCTGTGGGTCTTTTTTGTGTGCGTGATCCTGTGTTTTTTTATCACTTTTTTCTTTTTTTGTTCACTAGACCCCCTGTGGGTTTTTTCACTAGATCCCTTGTGGGCCTTTTTTTTTTGCACTAGACCCCCTGTGGGTATTTTTCACTTTTTTTTCTCTTTTCTTTTTTTGCACTAGACCCCCTGTGGGTTTTTTCTCTTTTTTTTTTCTTTTTTTTTGCACTAGACCCCCTGTGGGTTTTTTTGTACTTAATCCCCTGCGTGTTTTTTTTTTCCTTTCTTTTTCTCATTTTTTTTTCTTGCACTAGATCCCTTGTGGGGTTGTTTTATTTTTCAGTTTTGGTGTTTGAAGATTAGATAAAAGGGAATTAGTAACACAGACTTGGTAGAACCGACACTGTTTAACACTAAGACACAAAGGAACACAACACATATGTACAAGAGAACAATAATAAAGATAATCACTAAAGGAGAGGTTTTTGTTTCATAGTCACCTACTTAATTTATAGATTTATAAATAGACATAAAGGGGAGGTTGCATGGAATTGGCAGAGGGAAGGCTAAAAGAACAGAAGCTAGCAAATAATGGAGTAGGATAACAGAAGAAGGGCCTGAGAAGTGGCATTAGAGAGTAGCAGGAATGTGTTAGGGAGAGGGACAGGCTGAAGGGGTATAGGAAGGGGGGGGAGTGGGGGGTGGTGTGCCTGTGCCTTTTTTTTTTTTGTTTGTTTAGGGGGGAGGGTTATTATGTAGTTGACATATTTCTCTGTGGAAGTAGACAGGGTGGGGTAGGGAGATAGGGAAAGGGGAGACGAGGGTGGGGGACACTATAGGGCATTATACCCCATGACATATTGCAGCCATGGAGGGGAAAGCTTCTCCCTGGACCCTCTTCCTTTGAGGGCAGTATGTTGATATAAGTTTTACTTTCATGTAGATCATATGAAATAGAGCAATGGGCAAGAAATTGATAATATAGAACGGTTGAGAATATAAATGTACAGGTATTGAATTAGAGATATAAACACATATTGAGGCGATGATATAAGAAGCAGAAGCGGGAGGGAGGGCCAGGAGCTCCCCTCCCGGGTTCATGCGCAATCAATAGTACAGTACCTGACCGCGAGATTGTGTTTCCAGCGCGATACCATCGCGCTGGTTCTCAGCGACAGGGTACTGTGCATGTCGCGCTGGCTCACTCATCGGGAAAGGAAAACTTTGTTTTCCTTCCGCGATGAGTGACAGGCAGCGCTGACAGCTGTCTAGTATAAATCTTGAGGCGGGAACACTGCGCCAAATTTTAAATGAAAAAACTGGCGTGGGTTCCCCCCCCAGGGGCATACCAGGCCCTTAGGTCTGGCATGGATTGCAAGGGGAACCCCCTACGCCGAAAAATTGGCGTGGGGGTCCCCCCAAAATCCATACCAGACCCTTATCCGAGCACGCAGCCCGGCCGGCCAGGAAAGGGGGTTGGGATGAGCGAGCGCCCCCCCTCCTGAGCCGTACCAGGCCGCATGCCCTCAACATGGGGGGTGGGTGCCTTGGGGGAGGGGGGCGCCCTGCGGGGCCCCCCCACCCCAAAACACTTTGTCCCCATGTTGATGAGGAGGGCCTCTTCCCGACAACCCTGGCCGTTGGTTGTCGGGGTCTGCGGGCGGGGGGCTTATCGGAATCCGGGAGCCCCTTTAATAAGGGGGCCCCCAGATCCCGGCCCCCCACCCTGTGTGAATGAGTTTGGGGTACATGGTACCCCTACCCATTCACCTAGGGAAAAGTGTCAATATAAAAAAAACACAGTACACAGGTTTTAAGAGTAATTTATTAGTCAGCTCCGGGGTCTTCTTCCAACTTCGGAGGGTCTCCTTCCGACTTCTCCCAGTGTTCGGCCTCTTCTCCCGGTGTTCGGCCTCTTCTCCGGGCCCCGCCGCTATCTTCTTCCAGCTCTATTGCCAGCGAGGGGCCCGGTCTGCTGCCGCTGTCATCTCGCCGCCGCTGTCTCGCCGCTGCTGTCTCGCCGCCGCTGCCTCTTCTTCTCTTCTTCCCCGATGTTGACACGACGCTCTCTCCGGCTCGAATGCTGTGTTCGAGCTGCGGAGCCATTTATATAGGCGGTGACCCCGCCCCCTTACGACTCTGGGGTCACGCCCCCTTATGACGCTAGAGTCTCTGCGCATGCTGGGACCATGACGTCGTAAGGGGGCGGGGTCACCGCCTATATAAATGGCTCCGCAGCTCGCACACAGCATTCGAGCCGGAGAGAGTGTCGTGTCAACATCGGGGAAGAAGAGAAGAAGAGACAGCGGCGGCGAGACAGCGGCGGCGAGACGACAGCGGCAGCAGACCGGGCCCCTCGCTGGCAATAGAGCTGGAAGAGGATAGCGGCGGGGCCCGGAGAAGAGGCCGAACACCAGGAGAAGTCGGAAGGAGACCCCTCGAAGTTGGAAGAAGACCCCGGAGCTGACTAATAAATTACTCTTAAAACCTGTGTACTGTGTTTTTTTTATATTGACACTTTTCCCTAGGTGAATGGGTAGGGGTATCATGTACCCCAAACTCATTCACACAGGGTGGGGGGCCAGGATCTAGGGGCCCCCTTATTAAAGGGGGCTCCCAGATTCCGATAAGCCCCCCGCCCGCAGACCCCGACAACCAACGGCCAGGGTTGTCGGGAAGAGGCCCTTGTCCTCATCAACATGGGGACAAGGTGCTTTGGGGTGGGGGGGGCCCCGCAGGGCACCCCCTCCCCCAAGGCACCCACCCCCCATGTTGAGGGCATGTGGCCTGGTACGGCTCAGGAGGGGGGGCGCTCGCTCGTCCCCACCCCCTTTCCTGGCTGGCCGGGCTGCGTGCTCGGATAAGGGTCTGGTATGGATTGGGGGGGACCCCCACACCAATTTTTCGGCATAGGGGGTTCCCCTTACAATCCATACCAGACCTAAGGGCCTGGTATGCCCCCAGGGGGGGAACCCACGCCGGTTTTTTCATTTAAAATTTGGCGCGGTGTTCCCGCCTCAGGATTCATACCAGACAGCTGTCAGCGCTGCCTGTCACTCATCGCGGAAGGAAAACAAAGTTTTCCTTTCGCGATGAGTGAACCATCTCTGCGCTGGCTCCTGCGACGGGACTCGCAGGTGTCAAATCTCGCCGAGAAATGCGGTGAGATTGACACAATCTCGCGGTCACCTACTGTAGGTTAGTACTCACTTAGGGTAGGGGGAGTTGAGTGCGTTAAGAAAGATACTCTTTTATCCCTGTCGGAGGGAGATACGGGGGGGGGAGTAAACCCCACGTAACACATTAGGGTTATTAGAACCTTTTTTGTTCTTTTTTTCTTATTGTTTCTTTTTCTTTCTTTTTCTTTCTTTTTTTTTTCTGTTGTTTTTGGTGGGGGGATGGAGGCTTTAAAGGTCACTTCTCTAAATGCGAAAGGGCTTAATGTACCGGAGAAAAGGAAGATTTTAATGCAAGATTTGAAACGCTCACACCCGGATGTGGCGTACATTCAGGAAACCCATTTCAAAGAGGGTAAGGTACCAATTCTTAAGAACAACTTCTACCCCTATGCATATCATGCATTTAATAGGGCAGCTAAATCAAGAGGGGTCTCTATATTGGTTTCAAGACGAATTTCCTGGACATAAACAGATATAGAGGGCAGATTTCTGTTCCTCAAAGGGACGATGGGTGGCATAAAGTGACTTTGGCCACGATATATGCCCCCAATAATAATCAAGATCAATTTACCTGCGCTACTATTAAAAAGCTGATAAAATTTACTGAAGGTAAACTTATCTTGGGGGGTGATTTTAATCTTCCCCTAGACCCAAAGATGGATACATCAGGGGGAAGCTCCTCGGTAGCTACAGGTCTACGTAAACGAGTCTTACAAATATTGCATAATTACCAACTTACTGACGCATGGAGAGTGTATCACCCTGACGAAAGAGACTACACCTTCTATTCAGTACCACATAAAGCATATTCTAGAATTGACTTAATTTTCACTCCGCAGAGTATGTTAACGGCGGTTAAAGAGGTGGCTATAGGGAGTATCACATGGTCAGACCATGCCCCGGTCTCACTGACATTAACTATGAATGAGTACTCCTCTGACAAGAGGAGACAGTGGCGATTAAATGAGAGTTTGATGGAAGATAAGATGGTGGTTGAGGACGTTATTAAGGAATTGCAGTATTATTTTCAATATAATACTGTAGAGGAGACAGATGCAGGGATAATCTGGGAAGCGCACAAAACGGTAATAAGAGGGGTACTCATTAAGCATGGGTCCAGAATAAAAAAGGAAAGGGAGGCCCAATTCACCCAATTACTGACAGATATACAGATGTTAGAGTCCCAACATAAACAGAACACGAGGTGCACGGGGGAGACAGAACTCCTTAAATTGCGTAGACAAGTGACAGAGTTACTCCAACATAGAGCTAAAGCAGCACTTCAGAGATGCCGGAAATATTTTTATGAAACGGGAGACAAATGCGGCCGTTCACTGGCCTATGTTCCTATGTCCCCCACTTAGTGGACCCCGAAGGTAGAAAAGTACACCTTCCCTCTCAGATTGTCTCGACCTTCCGTAGGTTTTACCAATCTTTATATAATTTGCCTACCAGATCCCAACCTCAAAATGTCATGGAGGAATATATTTCCTCTTCAGGTATTTCTCAATTGACAGAGCAGATTCGAGAAGAGTTTGACGTTGCTATTACCTTAGAGGAATTGCTAGAGGCCATCAAGACATCCAAACCAGGGAAAGCTCCGGGCCCGGATGGCTTTACACATAAATACTACCAGACATTTTTCCCTCAGTTGGGTAAGCAGATGGTACAAACATTTAATGCAATGGGACACGGGACAGGATTTACTCCAGAAACCCTGAAAGCACATATCACCGTTATTCCGAAGGAGGATAAGGAACCATCAATATGTGGCAGCTATCGCCCCATTTCATTATTGAATGTAGATCTTAAGTTATTAACAAAAATATTAGTCACACGTATACAACCACATTTGACTGCATTAGTACACCCATACCAGGTAGGCTTCATTCCAACGCGGGAGGACCGTGATAATACCATTAAAACTCTGAATCTAGTCCACGTAGCCGGTCATTCTAAAGCATCCACTGTGTTCCTGGGAACGGATGCCGAAAAGGCATTCGACTGGGTCAATTGGTCTTTTATGTTCTCAGTCCTACGATATGTGGGTGTAGGGGAGAGGATGGTAGGATGGATCTCGAGCATATACACGAGGCACAAATAAAAGCAAATGGAGTTCTATCTGAACATTTTTCTATCTCTAATGGCACCCGCCAAGGGTGCCCTTTACCACCATTCCCTTTTGCTATCACCTTAGAGCCATTTCTTTGTAAGGTCAGGCAAAACCTGGATATTAGGGGGTTAATAACTGGAGATTTACATCATAAAGTATCCGCATATGCGGATGATCTTTTATTTTGCCTTACTAATCCTGTTATATCTATGCTGAAACTACTAAGAGAATTGGACCAATATGGTGCACTGTCCAATTTAAAAATGAATATGTCCAAGTCAGAGGCAATGGGTGTATCTACGACTACGACTCAAATTAACGCTTTAAAAATGAATTTTAAGTTTAGATGGACCTATACGGCATCAGATACCTGGGCACGTTGATTCCACTTAAATTGGACTAAACCTTTGATTTGAATTTCCCACCTCTACTGAGTAGAGTGAAAGTCTAATGCCGCGTACACACGAGCGGACTTTACGGCGGACTTTGCCCGGCGGACTTTTCAACGTACTTTCCGACGGACTTTCTGAATGAACGGACTTGCCTACACACAATCCACCAAAGTCCGTCGAATTCGTACGTGATGACGTACGACCGGACTAAAACAAGGAAGTTCATAGCCAGTAGCCAATAGCTGCCCTAGCGTGGTTTTTTGTCCGTCGAACTAGCATACAGACGGCGGACTTTTCGACCGGACTCGATTTCAACGGATAAATTTTAAACAAGTTTCAAATCTAAGTCCGTCCAACTTTTGAGCAAACAAAGTCCGCTGGAGCCCACACACATCGAATTGTCAGACGAAATCCAGTCCGCCGGGCAAAGTCCGCCGTAAAGTCCGCTCGTGTGTACGCGGCATTACTCTCTAAATGGCATCAGGGCCTTTTCTCTTGGTTTGGTAGATGTAACATAATAAAAATGTCAGTATTGCCTAAATTTTCCTATCTTTTTCAAACTCTACCCATTCATATACCCCCATAATTCTTTAAACAGACTAATAAGATGATAACTGAATTCATTTGGGCCCATAAAAGGCCCAGAATTCAACGCCGTTTAATGACAATGCCTAAACAATATGGGGGGGTAGCGGTACCCGATATGCAGAAATGTTATCAGGTGGCTCATATGGCGCGACTTGTAGACTGGTGTAGGCATGCAAGCTTTAAAATATGGCCAAAAATCGAGCAATCACAGTGTGAGGTCCCATTGCGTCGTGCGGTTTGGTGCTTTGGAGACCTGAGTTCAGCTCTCAAAAAGCACCCAACCTTGGGCCCTACCCTGCGTATTTGCTCCCGAATATGTTCCACGACTTTATTATCATCTGTCAACTCCCCCCCTGTACCCTATTGTAGGGAATCCTCGTTTCCCTCCGGGACTACAGGAGGGACCCGTCAGGAAACTTTCAGACTCGCAGTGTTTTCAGGCCTCGCATTTTATACAAATAGCGACTGGGATATGGCCCTCATTACCTGAACTAACCTCATCCAACGACTGTTTCTGTCTTGATTTCTGGAGTGCAGCCCAGTTGTGACATTTTCTTAACACTCTCCCACCCCCAGACAGATTTCAACGAACATTGACACCCTTAGAACAACTATGTGAGGGGACAGGCCTTGCTCTCATTTAATCTTGCAAATGTATGCACTACTGGTTGCCCCCCAAGAGGATTATGTCCCTCCATATATAAGGAAGTGGGAAATGACATTAGACAGGACGTTCACCCAGGCACAATATAGGCAGATAGTAAATCTTGCTTTGAAATCTTCAATATCCACAAGAATCCAAGAAACTAATTTTAAAATAATGACAATATGGTACCGTACACCCTCATTACTTAATAAATTCTTTCTGGAGATCCCGGACAAATGTTGGGATGTGTCAGGAGGAAAGAGGGACTCTACTCCACGTTCTTTGGTCCTGCCCAAAACTGGAGTACTTCTGGAGGGAGATACAGCGGATAGCACAGAAATTTACTGAGTATAACCTCCCAGAAGATCCAGCCCTATTTTTGTTACATGTCTCAAACATACCGGGGGAAACATATAGTAAATTAATTTTGCACCATCTTATTAACGCGGCTAGATCATGTATCGTACGGCAGTGGAGAGATACGTACCCTCCCACAATTCTTACATGGGTCACACGAATTGAAGAGGTTAATAGGATGAAGGATTTGCTATTATCGGCTCAAAATCGAAAGGAGACAAATTTAGAAACTTGGAGCCAATGGAATACATTTAAATTCTCGGAGGAAGGGAGTTCCCTCTTTGCTCCAGAGAGTATGTGATAAAGAGAGTGTGGACCTGGGGATGACCTCACTTTCATGGATGATGGTATAGTAAACTCGCCTTTTCCTCTGTACATCTCCCCTATCAGTGTTTTTTGTTTTTTTTCTCTTCCCTCTTTCTATGGCCTCTTTCACACGGATGATCCGTATGTCCGTTTTTCATCCATCCGTTTTCGGATGAAAAACGGACATACATTCATCCCTATGGAGCGTCGGATGTCAGCGGTGACATGTCCGCTGACATCCGACCCGCTCCGATCCGAAAAGTGTAACGGAGGAAAAACCTACTTTTTCCTCCGTTTTCGGATCGGATCGGATGACGACGGACACTACGGACCGTCATCATCCGATCCCCCCATAGGGGAGAGCGGCGCTCTGACAGGTCCGTCGCTGCACAGTGTGCAGCGATGCACCTGTCATCTTCCTGCTCAGCGGGGATCGGCAAAGCTATCCCCGCTGAGCCAGCGGATGTTCACGGGGCGGATCATGACTGATCTGCCCCGTGTGAAAGAGGCCTATCTCTTTTCTCCTTTATTTTTTTTTTTTTTTTTTTTTTTTTTTTTTTAGGAATTCTTTCCCTCATGGGGCCTCTTACTTTTTTCTTTTGCCTCTTCAGATATGTAGAGGTTTTTCTTCTTAGTAAAGTATGTTGTCAGGTCATACAAGAGAAGAGAAGCAGGTCTAAGGGAAGAGAGAATGGGGACTATCTCAAATAACTAGGTATTGTTTTTTCTGTAGATGTATTTAAGATAGGAGTCATGCTGTTAATTGGATTTTGAATGGATTTGTTGGAACTCATATGATTGATGGATTAATGAAATTGTTTATTTCTCTATATGTATGACAACTAAAATAAAAAATAAAAAATAAATTTACTTGTTTGGTTGTAACACGACAAAATGTTGAATATGTCAAGGGGTATGAATACTTTTTCAAGGCACTGTATATATATGTGGGTGGGTGTGGATTAAAAAATATTTTAATAATATACAGCCAAATATATATATGTGTTGCTTCTGACACCAACTAAGTGTTTACACCTGTACTTACATGTAAAGTCATATATATGTAACAATATATGTTACGGGGCACCATTGTTACATACATATAATCTTCACATAAGATTATATATAAAATTACTTTGTTTCATGCATTTAATCTCTCTGTAATAAAGAATAATATTATAGTATTAAACAGGTCTGATATTGCTGCTGGACAACACCACCTCATGGATGCAACATCGGAAAACCCATGCAAATCATTGTCACCTGAATGATGCTGTATAAATATTTCTATGCTTTATTTATTTACCAGTGAGGGCATACCTTCCAACCGCCCTGAATTCCCAGGGACCATTGCGAGATTTTAATTCCGATGTCTCACGAATCCGGACTGAATACTGGAGTTGAGTTCCGGATCCACTAATTTGCCTGGCAGGGGCACGCAGCACTGAAGCTGTCAACACTGGGAGACTCACACTAAGTGACCAGCCAGCACAGCACCCCCTGCATGTCTGCCATACAGCTCACACTACAGCCAGACCTACAGCCCACACTACAGGCCGGCCTACATTCTGTCCTACAGCCTACACTACAGCCTGCATGAATAGAAGAGGAGGGAGGTTGGACCTGGTCCACCTCTCACCCATACCTACCTGGGTCTGTCCACATTCCAACCCCTGGTGTGCAGCCAGTGCTGTGGCTGTGAAAGGGGGTGGGTGGGAAATTTAAAGCAGTGCATATAATGCCAGTGCCTGAGCCTCTGGAGACTAGCCCTCACCTGTCCTCCAACATTATCATTACACATCTATAGCCAAAGTTTTTTTTTCATCAGCCAATAGTACTTGTTCCTATGTAGAGTTGGGCGAACAGTTTGAGCCAAGAAAAAGTTTTGCCCGAACATTACCTGTTCGCCCGTTCAGTGAACATCTGAATTTACAAGGCCGCCGAGTGCCTCACATTGGGACTGCACACTGTACAGTGCATTCTAGAACCCTAATTGGATGAAGCAATGCATCTGACTGCTGATCGGGTGCATAGCTTTGCCCAATCAGGTCACAGAGCACAGTCAGAGCCATGATTGGACAAAGTCATGGTGATTTTGCCTAATCATGGCTCAGTATTCATAGTCCCACTCCACACTATAAAAGATTCCTTCCCACAAGAACTTTTTGCAGTGTGTTCTTGGAGCAGAGATAAATAGAGCAGGGCTCTGTTTTCTACTAGCGAGTTAGTTAGTTATTGTGAGTGTAGAGTGTCAGTGTAGTGTTAGTGTAGCGTGAGTTTAGTGTGAGTATAGTGTAGTGTGAGTGTAGTGTTAGTGTAGTGCAGTGTTAACAACTTAGGGCCGGTTCCCACTGCTGTGATGTCAGACATCGCATGTGATTCGCAGCATGTGCAATGTCTGTGCGATGCAAATTCAGCCATACAGATTGTATGGCTGAATTTGCATTGCATTCGGACCAAATTTGTGCAGTACCCTTTTTTTGGTCAGCACCAGAATCGGAGGTGCCAGAATTCCTGTCTGAAATTACAGTTTTCACTGCTTTTTGCGAACCAATTAGGAAGCGTCATTAACTTTGTATTGACACTTTCAGCAGTTCACATAGGGCAGTGTGAACTGCCGGCGGGAGATATGAGATGCGGGAACCCATACTGGATTCACAGGGTTCCCGCATTACTGCAATGTAAACCGAGCCTTAGTGCTATATACAGTGTCATATACCCCTTTTTTTGGTTGCTACTATTTTTGTTTTAGTTTGCTTTTTTTTGTTGTTTGTTGTTTTGTCCCGTGCCTGCCTCCTTTTTTTAAATTGTCAGCCGCAGCAACACTGTTGTTTCCCCTGTTTTTTTTTTTTTAGTTTCTAGTTTTTACATTTCTGTCAGCATCAGTCCTCAATTTAAAAGACACGAAACGCGGCCAAGGAGGCCAACAAGGAGAAGCAGATGTTCCCAATATTCCTGTTTTGTTTGGTTAACCACTGAGGACACTGAGTTTTTATTGTTTTACAAGGAAAATTTATTAAGATTTTTCAGAAGGCAACACTTCCATTGTTCTATGTTAATATTTAGTGCCCCCATATACCTCCTTAGTTGTTTTTATTTTGATTAACCTTCTCTCTTATAGTTTTATTTCTATCCTCTAGATGGCCTCATTTACTATAGAAATCCTGTGTCCTCTTACAACCTATTTATACCTATTTGCTGGCTTGCTGAATCGATTTTTATAAAAGTTTTGGGTATCTTGAGTGGCCATTCTAGTTATGTTCTTTAGAGGGCAGTATAGTGTGCTTAAGTCTTGGTGTCCCCATCTGGTCACTTTGGATGATTTCCTGCTTGTCAAGTTGATGAGTGGTAAGACACAGTAAAATTACAACTCTAATGCCCTGTACACATGGTCAAATTTTCTGACGGAAAATGTGTGAAAGGACCTTGTTCTCGGAAATTCCGACCGTGTGTGGGCTCCATCACACTTTTTCCATCGGAATTTCCAACACACAAAGTTTGAGAGCTTGCTATAAAATTTTCCGACAACAAAATCCGTTGTCGGAAATTCCGATCATGTGCACATAAATTCTACGCACAAAGTGCCACGCATGCTCAGAATAAATTAAGAGATGAAAGCTATTGGCTACTGCCCCATTTATAGTCCCGGCATACGTGTTTTACGTCACCGCGTTCAGAACGATCGAATTTTCAGACAACTTTGTGTGACCGTGTGTATGCAAGACAAGTTTGAGCCAACATCCGACATCCGTCAGAAAAAATCCATGGATTTTGTTGTCAGAATGTCCGATCAATGTCTGACCATGTGTACAGGGCATAATTGTACAGTCTCTATGTGATATAAGCTAGTACCTAGTGCATCATTAGGTTAGCCTCCCTTATTACATATAAAGTGGCCTTTATTGTAATATATTTTTCAATTCGAATGATCCAGTGTTTACCTGGATTTTATTTACATTTCCCAGATTGCAATTGAGTCTTGGTTGTGACCTCTGAATTACTCTGTGAATTAGAGTGAGGCTTGGTTAAATTCCTTGTTTATATTAGGCGTTGGCACAGCTTGGTGTCTGAGCCCCGGACGGGGTCCCGTGTGACGAAACGCATAGAGATAAGTGACGTGCTGACATCATCACATGTTCCAGGAAGTGCAGGATGCTCCTGTGCTTTTAGCTGGTGGGCTACTTTTAAAATGTGAGTTATGTTCTTCTGATATGTAAGTCCAATTCATTTTTTACTATAAACAATCATTACGGTTTACACTATGTGGAGCTCCTTTTTTCTTTATGACGATTGCGGTCCCATTGGGGTACCATCACAATAAGAAGTACAGCCCATACCCTCAACCCTGAGTACCTGGTGGGAGAGCCCTTTGATTACCCTAGCTATGGTGTTTGGCCATATGCTCATCTGACTACTCTTTAGTTAGAGGGTCCTCTACTCTAGGTAAGTTTGCATCTATATTAAGGTGGTGGTGTCACACTTTGGAGACCTATTGGTGATTGGATGCTTGATTACTCTCATTTGAACACTCATGAAGAGGAGTTACTAAAACTTTTATGACTTTTTATGAACTTTGTACCTGAGAACTGTATCACTATACCAGTGTATTAGTGTATCTGCTCTTGGATTCTGATACACATGGGTGTCCTATAATTGATTATATAGCATGTTGGTACCACAACCTATTTATGTCACATTTGTTTGATGCTTTTGATAAATGCAATTTTATTTGTATAGTTCAATATTGTTTTTGATTTATTAGATGCCACTATGAGTGGGCCAGTAGTATCTGTCTCCACAGGCAAAGGTAGACATGGTCCATCCTCATTAGGGATGGGCTCGATGTTTGTTTGTTCGAGATCGCAGTGCATTGACAGCTGCTGATTGGCCAAAGCATGCACGTGACCTGTATGATTTGGCCAATCACAGCACAATGTGCTGTGAAAGCCATGATTGGCCAAACGCAGGGTGCCTTTGGCAAATCATGGCTCAGGGGCACACTACACTACATAAGGCTGCTTACACAGCGGCCATATGTAGCGTGTTGTAGTGGAGATAGAGTAGGCAGGTTAGTTAGTGGATAGAGCGTGTAGGCAGTGTAGAATATATAATAGAATGCTAACAGTGTTGAATATATAATACAGTGCAGTCAGTGTAGAATATATAATACAGAGTATATACTACAGTGCAGTGCAGAGTATATAGTGCAGTGCAGAGTATATACTATAGTGCAGTGCAGAGTATATAGTGCAGTGCAGAGTATATACTACAGTGCAGTGCAGAGCATATAGTGCAGTGTGGAGCATATCATATACTAGCAGAGCATATACTACAGTGCAGTGCAGAGCATATAGTGCAGTGCAGAGTATATACTACAGTGCAGTGCAGAGTATATAGTGCAGGATATATACTACAGTGCAGTGCAGAGTATATAATGCAGTACAGAGTATATACTACAGTGCAGTGCAGAGCATATAGTGCAGTGCGAAGCATATCATATACTAGCATAGCATATACTACAGTGAAGTGCAGAGCATATAGTGCAATGCAGAGTATATACTACAGTGCAGTGCAGAGTATATAGTGCAGGATATATACTACAGTGCAGTGCAGAGTATAAAGTGCAGTGCAGAGTATTTACTACAGTGCATTGCAGCGTATATAGTGCAGAGTATATATTACAGTGCAGTGCAGAGTATATAATGCAGTGCAAAGTATATACTACAGTGAAGTGCAGAGTATATACTACAGTGCAGAGTATATACTACAGTGCATTGCAGAGTATATAGTGTAGTTCAGTGTATATAATACAGTGCAGTGTCGTGTGAATAACACAGTGTTGTGGTGCTACTGAAGTGCTGGTGTGTCACCACTGATCCCATTTTTTTTTTCATTAATCATTTTTTTTAAATTTTTGCTGTATCAGGTTCTGTTGCTGCATGAATAGTACTCCCCCTTCTGTGTCGCAGGTGTTATTCCTTCTGCATCAGCACAGCAGTGGTATACTTTTATATTTTATTTTTCCCTCTATTTGGTTTCCAATTTACCAAATTGAAACTTTTATACAACTCACTCAAGTCACTTTTCTCAAGTACCCGGCACACCTGTGCAGCGTTCTTATTACACCATGCGGAAAGAGTTAATTCCTGAACCGTCTTTATCATTGAAAGGTGTATTGCTTAATGCGAAGGGCCTAAACCTCCCGGAAAAAAGATTGCAAGTTCTGTCTACCCTCGCTAGGGACAAAGCCCAGTTCATCTTCCTCCAGGAAACACACTTCCGCTCGGATTCCATTCCTAAACTCACCAACCATATATAACGAACAGCTCTACATGCTACCAACCCTGATTCTAAGATAAAAGGAGTATCCATATTGATCTCCAAACATGCAAATTTCCACATGTCAGACTCCCTTATAGACCCAGAGGGTAGATTCATTTTCATCAAAGGTACTTATGCCTCAAAACCAATAACACTTGCAAACGTATATTGTCCTAACAAACATCATGTTTCCTTTTTTAGGAAAACCTGCAATCTTCTGTCCTCATTCTAAAAAGGTTTTTTGCTACTAGGTGGTGACTAGGGATGAGCTTCGTGTTCGAGTCGAACCCATGTTCGACTCGAACATCGGCTGTTCGACCGTCCGTCGAATTGCGAACGATATGGGCCGCTCGCGCCAAATTCGTGTGGCGCGTCACGGCCCATAATTCACTGCGGCATCGCAGTGCATTGCTGGCTGATGATTGGCCAAGCATGCACTATGACCCGCATGCTTGGCCAATCACAGCGCCGTCAGTAGAGAGAGCTGTAATTGGCCAAAGCCAGGGTGGCTTTGGCCAATTATGGCTCAGGGGATTTAGTACACACCCCACACTATATAAGGCCGCCTGCACGGCGGCCCTGTGTAGTGTGTGTTCCGGTGTGCTGAGAGATAGAGAGAGAGAGAGACAGTGTCATTTGATTTGAGTTAGATAGATTAGGCAGAACAGTCAGTCAGTTAGCTGCACTTACAGTGTATTGTGTATATATATGCATCCCAGGTGTTGCATATATATATATACACTGTATTCAGTTTAGCTAGATCCGTTCCTGTTATCTTCTATCTAGACTATTTACATTTAGTGCAGTGTGTCCTGCTCACAGTGTTCAGCTAGATCCGTTCCTGCTATTTACATTCAGTGCAGTGCGTCCTGCTCACAGTGTTCAGCTAGATCCGTTCCTGCTATTTACATTCAGTGCAGTGCGTCCTGCTCACAGTGTTCAGCTAGATCCGTTCCTGCTATTTACATTCAGTGCAGTGCGTCCTGCTCACAGTGTTCAGCTAGATCCGTTCCTGCTATTTACATTCAGTGCAGTGCGTCCTGCTCACAGTGTTCAGCTAGATCCGTTCCTGCTATTTACATTCAGTGCAGTGCGTCCTGCTCACAGTGTTCAGCTAGATCCGTTCCTGGTATTTACATTTAGTGCAGTGCGTCCTGCTCACAGTGTTCAGCTAGATCCGTTCCTGCTATTTACATTCAGTGCAGTGCGTCCTGCTCACAGTGTTCAGCTAGATCCGTTCCTGGTATTTACATTTAGTGCAGTGCGTCCTGCTCACAGTGTTCAGCTACATCCGTTCCTGCTATTTACATTCAGTGCAGTGCGTCCTGCTCACAGTGTTCAGCTAGATCCGTTCCTGCTATTTACATTCAGTGCAGTGCGTCCTGCTCACAGTGTTCAGCTACATCCGTTCCTGCTGTTTACATTCAGTGCAGTGCGTCCTGCTCACAGTGTTCAGCTAGATCCGTTCCTGCTATATACATTTAGTGCAGTACGTCCTGCTCACAGTGTTCAGCTAGATCCGTTCCTGTTATCTTCCTACTGACAGGCAGGCTTGTCTGGTTACAGTATATAAAGCTACCTGAAGAAAATTACAGGTGTTCTTTTTGATCCTATTAGTACCACGGTCAGGCAGCTAGACTATTTACATTTAGTACAGTGTGTCCTGCTCACAGTGTTCAGCTAGATCCGTTCCTGTTATCTTCCTACTGACAGGCAGGCTTGTCTGGTTACAGTATATAAAGCTACCTTAAGAAAATTACAGGTGTTCTTTTTGATCCTATTAGTACCACGGTCAGGCAGCTAGACTATTTACATTCAGTGCAGTGCGTCCTGCTCACAGTGTTCAGCTAGATCCGTTCCTGCTATTTACATTCAGTGCAGTGCGTCCTGCTCACAGTGTTCAGCTAGATCCGTTCCTGCTATTTACATTCAGTGCAGTGCGTCCTGCTCACAGTGTTCAGCTAGATCCGTTCCTGGTATTTACATTTAGTGCAGTGCGTCCTGCTCACAGTGTTCAGCTAGATCCGTTCCTGCTATTTACATTCAGTGCAGTGCGTCCTGCTCACAGTGTTCAGCTAGATCCGTTCCTGGTATTTACATTTAGTGCAGTGCGTCCTGCTCACAGTGTTCAGCTACATCCGTTCCTGCTATTTACATTCAGTGCAGTGCGTCCTGCTCACAGTGTTCAGCTAGATCCGTTCCTGCTATTTACATTCAGTGCAGTGCGTCCTGCTCACAGTGTTCAGCTACATCCGTTCCTGCTGTTTACATTCAGTGCAGTGCGTCCTGCTCACAGTGTTCAGCTAGATCCGTTCCTGCTATTTACATTCAGTGCAGTGCGTCCTGCTCACAGTGTTCAGCTACATCCGTTCCTGCTGTTTACATTCAGTGCAGTGCGTCCTGCTCACAGTGTTCAGCTAGATCCGTTCCTGCTATATACATTTAGTGCAGTACGTCCTGCTCACAGTGTTCAGCTAGATCCGTTCCTGTTATCTTCCTACTGACAGGCAGGCTTGTCTGGTTACAGTATATAAAGCTACCTGAAGAAAATTACAGGTGTTCTTTTTGATCCTATTAGTACCACGGTCAGGCAGCTAGACTATTTACATTTAGTACAGTGTGTCCTGCTCACAGTGTTCAGCTAGATCTGTTCCTGTTATCTTCCTACTGACAGGCAGGCTTGTCTGGTTACAGTATATAAAGCTACCTTAAGAAAATTACAGGTGTTCTTTTTGATCCTATTAGTACCACGGTCAGGCAGCTAGACTATTTACATTCAGTGCAGTGCGTCCTGCTCACAGTGTTCAGCTAGATCCGTTCTTGCTATTTACATTCAGTGCAGTGCGTCCTGCTCACAGTGTTCAGCTAGATCCGTTCCTGGTATTTACATTCAGTGCAGTGCGTCCTGCTCACAGTGTTCAGCTAGATCCGTTCCTGCTATATACATTTAGTGCAGTACGTCCTGCTCACAGTGTTCAGCTAGATCCGTTCCTGTTATCTTCCTACTGACAGGCAGGCTTGTCTGGTTACAGTATATAAAGCTACCTGAAGAAAATTACAGGTGTTCTTTTTGATCCTATTAGTACCACGGTCAGGCAGCTAGACTATTTACATTCAGTGCAGTGCGTCCTGCTCACAGTGTTCAGCTAGATCCGTTCTTGCTATTTACATTCAGTGCAGTGCGTCCTGCTCACAGTGTTCAGCTAGATCCGTTCCTGGTATTTACATTCAGTGCAGTGCGTCCTGCTCACAGTGTTCAGCTAGATCCGTTCCTGCTATATACATTTAGTGCAGTACGTCCTGCTCACAGTGTTCAGCTAGATCCGTTCCTGTTATCTTCCTACTGACAGGCAGGCTTGTCTGGTTACAGTATATAAAGCTACCTGAAGAAAATTACAGGTGTTCTATCCCAGCTTAGTGCAGCTACAGGCCATTAGTATGTCTGGAAGGCCAAGAAGGAGAGGCAGACAGTCACAAGCCAATAAGAGAGGGCAAGCAGGCTCTGTGTCTAGTGCTGGTCGTGGAGACGGTGCATCCTCATCAGCACGTGGCCATGGGACACGCTTGGCCTTTTTTTCGGCAGCTGGCCGTGTTGAGCCGCAACATGCGGAAGACTTGGTCGAGTGGATGACCAAGCCGTCCTCATCCTCCTCATCCTCTCTCACCCATGCCCAGGGTGCTTTGTCTGGCAAAGCAGCGGCCTCTTCCCTCAGCTCAATGTCATCAGTGACTCCTTCCCTAGCTCCACCATGTCCTCATGAGGATTCCCTCGAACTGTTTGACCACAGTGTTGGGTACATGCTCCAGGAGGATGCCCAGCGTTTGGAAGGCTCTGATGATGATACTGAGCTCAATGAAGGCAGTAACATGAGCACGGACAGAGGGGGTGCCCAAGAAGGACAGCAATCTGGCAGTCATGCTCCCCCTGCTGCAGCATACTGCCAGGTTTGCTCCAGTGATGAGGAGGGAGGGGATGATGAGGTCACTGACTCAACGTGGGTGCCTGATAGGAGAGAGGAGGAGGAGGAGGAGGAGGAGGAGGAGGTGGCACATCACCAACTAGGCAGGATGCCCTCCAGGGGCCAGCCTAAGGGCAGCACATTGACTGCATCACACCCCAAAGCTCCACATGTGCAGGGCGCTGCAGTCTCTGCGCGTTATTCAAAAAGTTCTTTGGTGTGGGCCTTTTTTGAGACGAGTGCATCAGATCGCACCGCTGCTATTTGCAACATATGTCTCAAGCGTATCTCGCGTGGCCAAAACATCTCCCGCTTGGGTACCACATGCTTGACCAGACATATGTTGACCTGCCATGCAGTTCGTTGGCAAGCGTATCTAAAAGACCCACACCAAAGAACAAAGACGATCTCTCCTTGCTCCTCATCAGCTGAGATTTCCAACCCCACTAGACCTTCAGTCCTCTCTGCGACCTGCAGGGAGAGGAATGAAGGTGTAGAATTAGGTGTGTCACAGCCAAGTACTTGTGGGCAATCTGCTTTTGGTACACCGACGTCAGATTGTACCAGGCAAATTTCCCTGCCCCAGCTGCTGCACCGCCGAAAGAAGTTTGCTCCCAGCCATCCACATGCCCAGCGGTTGAATGCTAGCTTGGCAAAATTGCTAGCACTTCAACTGCTGCCTTTTCAGTTGGTAGACTCTGCCCCCTTCCGTGAGTTTGTGGAATGTGCGGTTCCTCAGTGGCAGGTACCCAAACGCCACTTTTTCTCACGGAAGGCGATTCCGGCTCTCTACCGGCATGTGGAAGGCAATGTCCATGCCTCGCTGGACAGGGCGGTCAGCGGTAAGGTGCATATTACCGCTGACTCATGGTCCAGCAGGCATGGACAGGGACGTTACTTAAGTTTCACGGCGCATTGGGTGACTCTGCTGGCAGCTGGGAAGGATGCAGGACAAGGTGCAGTAGTGTTGGAGGTTGTTCCGCCACCACGCCTCCAAAATGCTGATTGTGACACACCTCTCTCCTCCACCCCCTCCTCTTCTTCTTCCTCCATGGCCTCTTCCTCGGAACCAGCGGTGCTCCGTAGGCGTTCAAGGGGCTACGCAAGTACGCAGGCCAAAAGATGCCATGCGGTGCTTGAGCTGGTGTGCTTGGGGGACAGGAGCCACACTGGGGCAGAGGTTCTGTCAGCTCTGCAGGGGCAGGTTCAGAGGTGGTTGACGCCACGCCAACTTAAGGCAGGAATGGTGGTTTGCGACAATGGCACCAACCTCCTCTCTGCCCTCCGACAGGGACAACTGACCCATGTGCCCTGTTTGGCTCACGTCCTTAACTTGGTGGTGCAGCGGTTCTTGGGCAGGTACCCGGGCTTACAGGATGTCCTGAGGCAGGCCAGGAAAGTCTCTGTGCATTTCCGCCGGTCATATAATGCCAGTGCTCGGCTGACGGACCTCCAAAAGGAGTTTAACCTGCCCAAGAACCGCCTAATCTGTGACATGCCCACCAGGTGGAACTCGACGTTGGCCATGCTGCAGCGGCTGCACACGCAGCAGAGGGCCATCAATGAGTACCTGTGCGACTATGGCACCAGGACAGGGTCAGGGGACCTTGGTTTTTTTTCCCCACGCCAGTGGGCCATGATCAGGGATGCATGCACTGTCCTGTCACCATTCGAGGAGGCCACGAGGATGGTGAGCACTGACAGTGCATGCATCAGTGACACTGTCCCCCTTGTCCACCTGTTGGAGCACACGCTGCGTGGAATAATGGACAGGGCACTTGAGGCAGAACAGAGGCAGGAAGAGGAGGACTTCCTTAGCTCTCAAGGCCCCCTTTATCCAGACAGTGTTCCTGCGTGCCCGCCGATCACACAGGAAGAGGACGAGGAGGAGGAGGAGGAGGAGGAGGAAGATTGTGTCAGTATGGAGGTGGAGCCTGGCACTCAGCATCAGCAGTCTTTAAGGGATCAGTCCCAAGGAACACATGGACTTGTACGTGGCTGGGAGGAGGTGGCTGCGGACGTTGTTGTCCTTAGTGACCCAGAGGACTCCGGACCGAATGCCTCAGCAAACCTACGCTGCATGGCCTCCCTGATCCTGCAAAGCCTGCGTAAGGATCCTCGTATTCGTGGTATCAAGGAGAAGGACCAATACTGGCTGGCAACCCTCCTTGATCCACGTTACAAGGGTAAGGTTGCGGACCTTATCTTGCCATCGCAGAGGGAGCAGAGGATGAAACATCTTCGGGAGGCCTTGCAGAAAGGTCTGTGCAACGCGTTCCCAGAGACTGGGAGGTTACAAACTCCTGTTTCTGGACAACGTGTTGCTGAGGCTTCGGTCAGTCAAAGAAGGAGCGGTGGAGAAGGTGGCCGTCTGACCGATGCGTTCAGACAATTTTTTGGTCCGCAGCCCCAAGGTATGATCGGTTCCAGCAACCATCGCCAGCGTCTGTTTTACATGGTGCAGGAATACCTAGGGGCAAGATCAGACTTGGACACCTTTCCCATCGAAAATCCTCTGGGTTACTGGGTCTTGAGGATGGATCACTGGCCAGAGCTTGCACAGTATGCAATTGAGCTACTGGCCTGTCCTGCATCCAGCGTTCTTTCGGAACGCACATTCAGTGCTGCTGGAGGCGTGGTAACCGATCACAGGGTGCGTCTGTCCACCGACTCGGTCGATCGGCTGACCTTCATAAAAATGAATCAGTCTTGGATCACCACCAGCTACCAAGCACCTGATGCAGATGTAACCGAATAATTTTTTTTGAAATCTCAGATCCCTTCAAAGACTGCCTATGCTGATGCTGAGTGACTATCCCTGAGTAATTATCCTCTTCCTCCTCAATCATCACGCTGATAGCTTGTAAGAACATTTTTGGTTCTGGGCGCCACCACCAGTGCCTAAGGCACAATTTTTCAGCCCCTGTTTAACAGGGGCGTGTAATTACAATTTTTGATGTAATACTTTGCAGCAGGGCTCGTTCCTGCATTCCAACTAGAGTGTCTGTGAGGGGTTGCAGTGTTGTGGCACCAGCACCAGTGCCTAAGACCCAATTTTTCAGCCCCTGTCTAACAGGGGCGTGTAATTACAATTTTTGATGCAATACTTTGCAGCAGGGCTTGTTCCTGCGTTTCAACTAGAGTGTCTGTGAGGGGTTGCAGTGTTGTGGCACCAGCACCAGTGCCTAAGACCCAATTTTTCTGCCCCTGTCTAACAGGGGCGTGTAATTACAATTTTTGATGCAATACTTTGCAGCAGGGCTCGTTCCTGCGTTCCAACTAGAGTGTCTGTGAGGGGTTGCAGTGTTGTGGCACCAGCACCAGTGCCTAAGGCCTAATTTTTCAGCTCCTGTTCAACAGGGGCATGTAATTACAATTCTTGATCTAATATTTCACAGCAGGGCCCTGTGAGGGCTTACAGTGTTTTGGCCACAGCAACACCTAAGGCCCAAATTTCTGCTGAGTATATAGGGCAGGACCCTACTTTCAAACATCTAACTTACAAACGACTCCTACTTGCAAACGGAAGGAGACAACAGGAAGTGAGATGAAATCTACCCCTAAGGAAGGGAAATTCTCTCCTGTAAGAGTTAATATGGGAAAACAATTTCTCCTTTCCACTGATGCTTTCCAATCCTTGTTCCACAAAAAAACCCAAATTTTCCAAAAACATTTTTCATTGGGACAAAAAAGTGAGGTGAAATCTTCTGAAGAGGAGGAAAGACGCAAAACAAATGTCACAGGGGTGATAACCCTTCCCTATGTTTTCCAAAAAGCTTAGAAAAGATTTTTTGGCTGGAGCTAAACACATTAAAAATGTTCAAAATTACAAACAGATTCTACTTAACAACAAACCTACAGTCCCTGTCTTGTTTGCACCGCCTGAATACTGCTGTTCAGAGTATATAGGGACCTTTCCTTATTTTAATTTGGGTGCGGGGTTCCCCTTAATATCCATACAAGACCCAAAGGGCCTGGTAATGGACTGGGGGGTACCCATGCCGTTTGTCTCACTGATTTTCATCCATATTGCCATGACCCGACATGACATTAAACCCGCAAGCAGTTTTAAATGAGATTTTTTCCTTTAAAAATGACATTTGGTGCAGGGACTGTTCTAAACATGGGAAACACGCGTCACTTTACAGGCATACTATAGACACCCCCCAGGTACGATATTTAAAGGAATATTTCACTTTTTTTTTTTTACTTTAAGCATCATTAAAATCACTGCTCCCGAAAAAACGGCCGTTTTTAAAAGTTTTTTTTGCATTGATACATGTCCCCTGGGGTAGGACCCGGGTCCCCAAACCCTTTTTAGGACAATACCATGCAAATTAGCCTTTAAAATGAGCACTTTTGATTTCGAACGTTCGAGTCCCATAGACGTCAATGGGGTTCTAACGTTCGTGCGAACTTGCGGTCCGTTCGCGGGTTCTGGTGCGAACCGAACCGGGGGGTGTTCGGCTCATCCCTAGTGGTGACTTTAACACTACACGATACCTGGCGCACCATGTTTCCCTCCGATAAAGATTACAATTTTTACTCGGCTCGTCACTGGAAATATTCTAGACTAGATTATTTCTTCCTTACTCAATCAGATCTATCTCTTCTGATGCAGACAACCATAGAGCCAATGTTCTGATCACCATCCTATTACGGTTACCCTTTCTTTCCCAGAAACATGCCCTTGAATCAAAACATGACGCTTAAATCCCTCACTGCCTAAACACATAGAAACGGTGGCCTACGTATGATCTCAAATTCAAATGTATTTCATGAAAAACACCACAACATAGATCTCCCCCATTCCCTTGTGGAAAGTGCACAAATGCGTGATGCTTGGCGAACTCATAGCACTAGCAACAAAAGCTAAAAAGAAGCACCGAGAGATAATTAACGCACTGAAAATGAAAATCAAATGCCTAGAAATATCTCAAAAGCAATCTCATGCACAGTCCACCCTACAAGATTTACTACTCACATGATCCCTTTTATTTGCTTCTGGCTCATATGGTGCAGTCCTCTAAAAATTCCTCTACAATTCACCATTTACATAATGCTCAAGGAGCACTCGCCACTAAAAATGAGGATATTGCAAAACAATTTGGGCTTTTTTACTCAAAACTCTATAACTTGAAGTCTGACCACCCAGATCCGACCCCACCAGGCTCGCGTGTTAAACACATTAGAGATTTTTTGTCTCAATACAGCCCGAAAGTGATTACATGTCAACAAGCCAAAGAAATGGAAAGTCCCCTCACTGTAAAAGAATTAGAAACCACCATTAAACAGATGAAATCAGGCAAAAGCCCAGGGCCCAATGGATTCACCCTTCAGTGCTATAAGTCCTTTTCAGACTTCCTATCATCTAAGCTATTATCCACTTATAATGCATTTTCCAACCCTCAGATGGCACCAGGTAGAATGTTGGAGGCACATATAACTGTCCTACCAAATGAGGGCAAGGACCCCACACAAGTTTTAAGTTACAGACCTATATCCATACTAAATGTGGACATTAAGGTATACGTGAAGATTCTCGCTAACAGAATGCTCCCTCTTATACCTAACCTTATCTTTTTAGACCAAGTAGGATTAGTCCCTGGCAGGGAAGCCAGGGATACTATTCGCACATTGAATCTTCATCACTGGTTTACAACGTCTCACACTCAGGGATTTTTCCTCTCCCTTGATACGGAAAAGGCATTTGACAGGGTGACCTGGGACTACATTAAGAGGTCCTCAAAGCAATTGGACTCAAACCTTGCATGCTTGTTCATATAATGGCATTATACTTCACTCTTTCAGTGAGTGTAATGCCACGTACACACGATTGGACATTCCGACAACGAAATCCCGGGATTTATTTCTGATGGATGTTGGCTCAAACTTGTCTTGCATACACACGGTCGCACAAATGTTGTCAGAAATTGCGATTGTCAAGAACGCGCTGACGTACAACATGTACGATGGCACTATAAAGAGGAAGTTCAATAGCCAGTGTGCCACCCTTTGAGCTCCTTCTGCTAATCTCGTGTAAGTAGAAGTTTGGTGAGAGACGATTTGCGCTTTTCAGCCTCATGCTTTTCAGATCGTTACTGCTCTTCAGTTTGTGCTTGTGGGTTCGTATCTGGTTTTCAGTGCATATTTTTATATTACGTATTTGATTTTCAGTGTGTTCTTGTCCGCTCATTTCTGCCAACCATTTTGAAGTCATGTTGCGGGTATATACTCATCGTAAGAATTTGTGCTGTGCAGGGGCTTGGTGTTGGGGTTCTTACTTTGACCCAAGCCCAGTCTATGAACAGGGCAGGGAGGAGTTCATGGATGAAGAATTAGTTGCTCCAGCGTGACCAATTCTCTCACATGCCTTTGTTGCGGGAGATCCGTGAGAATAATCCTGATGATTTCAGGAATTATCTACGGATGACGGACTCCATTTTTCACCATTTTTTGGCTTTGCTATCCCATTATATTATGAAGCAAGACACCTGCATGTGACAAGCCATCACCCGAGCAGAGGCTAGTCGCCACGTTGCGGTACTTGGCAACAGGGAGAAGTCTGCAGGACATCAAGTTCTCGACAGACATCTCCCCCCTGGCTCTGGGGATCATTATTCCAGAGACCTTTTCTGCTATCATTCAGGTCCTTCAGAAGGACTATATTAAGGTAAGTTATCTCCTTTAACATCATATTATATGTATTTAATGTTTGCTAATGTATTGTATTTCGTTCATCATTCCATAATTACCATGATAGTAATATGCTGTGAATGTCCACTTTATCCTCATGCATGCTGGAAGTTTTTAAAGTTCCTTTTTTGCTTTTTTGTCCTTTTTTTTGTCCTATTTGCCTTCACTAACCTCCCCAGCATGCCCTGGGCCCATACACACCTAGCCTAGTCACTTAACAATGTATTTTGTCAGCTCCATAGTAGTGCTTTACCCTAAACACCCCCTAAAATGTGTCCAAATGTTATTTGTGTGCTTAAATTCAGGCAGAGTGCAAGAGGCTTTTTTTGGGGGTCCCAAAATAATTTGGAACCCTCCCTCCCCCCAACCACTATGTCAACTGATACCAATACTCTATCTGGTGACTTTGCCCAACCCATACACACTATACCTACCTCTTTTGTTGTCATATTTATGAATGAATTCACCAAAGCATGTAGTGAAAGGGCCTGTCCGAATACTTTCAAATGGTACTGTTTAGAGTTTTAACAAGGAAAAGAAAGAAGAATTTTTGGGACTTTAAATGAGGTACAAGGGGCTATTCGGGGTCCCCTCCTCCATCCCAGTTCAATATTTAAAATTTAAAAGGAGAGCAAGAGGCAGGACTTTACATGAAGCACACAGAAGCAGATAAATAAATTGGGTAAAAGACAGCTTTTAATTGGTTCAAATAGTCATATATTTACATATTTAATTTCAATGCATTATGCTATAGATCAATTTTTTTTATATTTCATTAGAACCTATTATTGCACCAACAAGGAAATAACATATATTTACAGATACACGATAATGATCCACCACTGAGCGTTGATGTCACATTTCCCACGCTGGACTGCGGCGTCCTCGTGGCGCTGCGTTGCCGACTAGGTGATTTACATCCGCTAGCATATCGGGGGTAGTTTGGTTTGGTGCCTCCCGCTAGGTGGCTTGGGTGGCGTGGCTGCCTGGTCGGTGGCACCTCCCTCCCCCCCTGTGGGCTGCTAGGGTGTGATGTTGGGGGCTGGGCTGTGGCTGCACTCTCTGTATAGGCCTCTCCCCTTGTTGGGTCTCACACATTTTTTGTCACACAACTCTTCTTCGTGGAACACTATGCACCGTGGCATTTTTGCTCCTATCCATTTTGCAACAGGTATTTACACTCTCTCACCACTCAAAAACCATCTGGTCACTCACTAATTTTTGTTCCCCTTTTTCTTTCAATTTCTCATACCTTTGTGGCTCCCTTTCTGGTTTTTTCTCCCTCCTCTTTCTTCTTGTGCTTTACCTTTTCAATGCCACAACCGGGAGCTGAGGGGTGACAGCAACCAACACAAACAGCTCCCGAGTGGGTCAAAGTGTATGAAGTGACACAAGTGTTTAGCTGAGTGGGGTGACCCCAATTGGGGGACCTCTGTAAAAAGATGTGTTGAAAGATGTTAAACAATGTGAAAAGGTAAAGCACAAGAAGAAAGAGGAGAGAGAAAAAAACAGACAGGGAGGCACAAAGGTATGAGAAATAGAAAGAAAAAGGAGAACACAAATTAGTGAGGGACCAGATGGTTTGTGAGTGGTGAGACAGAGTAAATACCTGTTGCAAAATGGATAGGAGCAAAAATGCTAAGGTGCATAATGTTCCACAAAGAAGAGTGGTGTGACAAAATCTATGTGTGAGACCCAACAAGGGGAGAGACCTATACAGGGAGCGCCGCCACAGCCCAGCTCCCAACGTCATCCCTAGCAGCCCACAGGGGGGGAGGGAGGCACCACCAACCAGGCAGCCACGCCACCCAAGCCACCTTGTGGGAGGCGCCAAACCAAAAAACCCCTGATATGCTAGCAGATGTAAATCACCTAGCCGGCAATGCAGCACCACGAGGACGCCACACATCCGGCGTGGGAAGTGTGACATCAACGTGCAGTGGTGGATCAATAAAATATGATTGTCTTTCTTATTCATAGATGATCACTATGGTTTTTCTCCGGATGAGTGGCTAAAAGGCCCCGAAACGCATAGAGCTTACAACTACCGATATGTGTATATAGTCATCAACTTTGTATGGATGTTCCTTTTTTACCTATTTTCATTTCTTTTCATCTCCATTAAGTGACACTTCAGTGGGTCACTAATCTGTATAGGTATCACCTGCCATGTGTGTCAATATGCATTAATTACTCCGTGTATCTGTAAATATATGTTATTTCCTTGTTGGAATGTATACTACTGTGCAATAATAGGTTCTAATGAAATATAAAAATATTGATATATAGCATAATGCATTAAAATTAAATATGTAAATATAAGACAACTTGAACCAATTAAAAGCTGTCTTTTACCCAATTTATTTATCTGCTTCCATGTGCTTCATGTAAAGTCCTGCCTCTTGCTCTCCTTTTAAATATTTAAAGTTTTCTTCTTCGATTATCTTGATAGATAATTGCAGAATGTAAAAATGTGCTTCAATTTGGACAGTGTGTATTTATATTTTTGTATTATGACACTTCTTACCTGTCCAGTGGGCTGCCAATAGTGTAAAGTAAGGAGGGGCTGGCCAAAGTAACACACATTATTTATGCACTCAGCTCTCAATGAAGTGGAAAGGGTTACCTGTCCAAAACATCTCACCCCCCCCAAAATGTTTACAATGGGCCATCAGAGGGGGTGAGCAATTTGATAAGTGGACCTTAGATTTTTTTTATATACTCCTTCAAATATAAGTGTTGTACTGATGTTGGCCAAGAATGTTTTTGTCTAATCTGATTGCAATGTTATGTGCAAAAGTACTAATTTTTATTTTTCTTGTTTCACTCCACAGTTTCCTTCAATGCCACAGGAATGTCAGACTGTGGCTTCCCAATTTGCCCAGCGGTGGGACTTTCCCCACTGCGGAGGGGCAATTGATGGGAAACACGTCCACATAGTCCCACCCCCTACTCGGGGTCATACTATTACAACCATAAGGGGTTTAATAGTATAGTGATATTGGTGGTGGTGTCGGTGACATATGAGTTTCTCTATGTGGACGTGGGGAAGAATGGCCAGATGTCGGATGGTGGAGTCATCGCCCAGACTGAGTTCTATGGATGGCTCCAGAGTGGTGGCTTGGGATTGCCACCTCCGGAAGACAATGTGGCTGGTCTGACGTTCGTCTTTGTCGCTGATGAAGTGCTTGGACTGGGTGATCAGCTGATGCGGCCGTTCCCCATGAGGACCCTCACCACAGACCAGAGGGTTTTTAACTAACAGCTGGCCAAAGCCAGAAGAGTGGTGGAGAATGCTTTTAGGATAATGACCAGCCGGTTCTGCCTATTCCTTACACCAATCAACATGGCGGAATATAAACTTAACCATATAATCTTTTCATGCTGCATTCTCCACAACTTTTTAAGAAGAAATTCAATGAACTATGTGGCCTCAGTTGGGCCTAAGGCCGGATTTCAAGACCAAACTGTGACGGTGCTTAAAGCTGGCTATCCTGGCTTGCCCCCCCACAGCACCCGCAAGGTTAACAAACATTTTTAATAATAAATTTGTATTTTAAACAGAAAAATATTTCCTTTGATTTACTGCTTGTGTTTCTTTTAGCTGTCTCCTAGGTTATCCAATGGGCTTATTTTTTTGGCCATTTTCTTCAATAGTGCAAACGTAATTTATTTGATACATGAGGTGACAATCTCTTCTTCAGCTAACTATTATGTTGTAGGTCTGCTACACACACACACCTTGTTGTTGTTGTTAATGTATGTAATGCATTAATGCTAAAATTATTCATCATTTTCAGCACCATGAATTCATTTTTTGGAGTGACAAAAATGGCCTGATTGTTGCAAATTATAAAGCACTGTGGGTGTTATTTACTAAAGGAAAATCCACTTTGCACTACAAGTGCACTGCAAATGTACACTTGAAACTGCACTGAAACTGCACTGAAAGTGCATTTGTAGTGCAAAGTGGATTTTCCTTTACTAAATAACACCCATTGTCACTGTAAACACCAACTTACTCCAAAAACTGCTATTGAGCATTGAAAGAAGAAGCCACAGATTGTTGAGTAGAATTTTTTTTAATCTGTGCACATTCACATGTGCGTTCAGAAAAGGGTTTTTGAACAAACCAACATATTTTTAGAAGAATTTTTTTTTAGACATTAGAAATATCCTTTTTTGTGGTAAATAGGCATGTTTTTAAAACCATAAAACAATACACAACTCAGGAACTTACAAAGTTCAACTTTGATAAATTAAAGGCAATATCAGACATTAGTACGTCCAAACTGTGTTAATAATACCTTCATCAGATGCGGTAATGTCACCCCCGTGAAAGCCAAATTTTGAAGATGCACACAAATTGAGAGTCAAAATGGGGATTTCCCTCCTGATCCCATGGCTAAGGTCAACATTGTTATGGAAATTTGGTTGTGCACGGAGCACACAGCCAAATCTCCTGTTTCTCATAACAATAACAATTTTGTCTAATGATATAAATGCATCTCACCTTTTGATCATATGTCTTTTCTCCTGCCGTAGCTCATCCTCTGGTGTGTGCCCCATGCTCACAAATAGACCCAACACATCCTCAAGTTATTAGCTCCAACCTCGCTCTGCCAGCCAGCCTGCTTCAGCTGTCTGAGTGAGCCACTTTATTAGCATATCAATAGGAGGTCCCAAAGCTCGAGGGTTGGGCTTCCAACAGCCGAACACCTCTTACAAAGCTTGTGACCTCACAAGAAATGAACACAGGATGTAAATGACCATATAAGGATTTAACACCACAACAAAATACATACAACCAAATGACGATGACTAGAGTTCCTCATGGATGGGAGATTATCTGCAGGTGTACGTCATGGCACCCCAAACATGTTGATCAGGTATACCAGGGGTGACCAGAGGAAACAACCGCTAAACCGATAATGTCTTTGCAGAGCGAACGCATCCCCACCAGACGATCGTTCTGTGCATTGCACAGGGGCCCTTTGCTGGCGGACATGTCTTCTCTCCGCAAACACCTCTCTCCAAACACCAGGAAGTTTTCCACTACCTAACAGGTCTCAACCAGCGTCAGTCTGCCCCAGTCAGCTCTTTAGAGCGGGCTGCGAGATGACAGACACTGGGAGATTCTTATGACAATACATTAATATAAAATTTTCCATACAGTTCACTCCTCTTGTCATATGATCCCATGTGTACCTCAATGAATCCTGATCTTCTTCTTAGTCCATAAAAAGTAAAACATGGCTTGACATGTAGACTTTGTTGGAGATGACGTGGTGAACTGTAGTAGTCGCCGGTTGGTCTGGGATCCTCTGTGTCTTGTACGTGGGTCGGGCTTCGGGCATCTCACCAGGGAAGATGTGGTCATCTGCTCAGGCTCTGGTCACGCGTCCAATCAGGCAACAGGAGCACCTCATCATGGCATATAGAAGGAATAGAAACAAAAACAACATGAGTATATATACCCCTACTTCCTTCAACTATGATCCGCTGCAAGATAAAAATTAAATCCCCATCGATTCCCAAACCCTTAAAAAGGATTCCAACCTTCACTAGCTATAGCTCTGGCTTTGCCTTGCAGGGATCTAAACCTTATCCATATGGGCCTGAACTTTGTCACTACGATCCCGATCCAGATATAACAATCTTTACTTATGAATTCCCAGAAACCCTTGGACTGTGGGATCTTCCTTGTAGCTTCAACAGTTACATGCAAGTGTTTCATAAGCTCAAGCCCCCACTGTGTACAAGCAAATCCCTTCCAGCTGTCCCTGCCATTCTTACCTTCTCTCGCGCCATCAGATCCTCACGATCGGCCGCGACATAAGATGCTAGGACGAGTTTCACCAGCATACATGAACCTCTTGCCTTACGGGAAATTACCTTATAAGCTGTAGATTCGCATTAATACCAAACTACAGTTGAAGCACACTTGTGGGCTACCTAGTTATCCCGATACCAAAGCTGGCAAGATCCAGAGCTATTGTTAAAATTATAACTAATTTTACCCTCTAGAAATGTTCTGTTAAGTTCTATTGACAGGTGTCTGTTTGGATTTTACTAGTCTGTCAAAACTCCTCACACCAATATGAACGTCACATATAGCATGTACCGCCGTCATCGCCGGGGCACTAATACCCGACCGTGTGTCCTGTTCTCTTTCTTAGCTAGTTGGGATGCTTTTCATCGTTACCCTTGCCAAAATGTATTAAACAAAAAATATAAATTAACGAAGATACTCTTCTACTCTTTGTGGTTGATCCGCTTCTTGCAGTGGCTGGCGTGGCCTCATCCCTCAATCTTCTTTACAATGACCCAGTCACCTGGTTGGAAAGAACGTAAACTAGTTATTATGTCAGGGTCCAGGAGGGACTCGTGAACCCTGTGGTGGACCTTTTGAAGTTCATGTTACAGTGATGGCACCCACCCCATCAGCTGAGAATGTAGGTGACAACTAATGAGGAAAGTACAACTCTGTTTTTGGTTGACCTCCAAACAAACCTCATATGACAATAACCCAGACATCGGGACTGTGGTCACTGCATAACCTGTGCGTGTCTTACCATCTGGGGTGTAATACCTGGAACCAGTGACAAAAAGGTTCTTAGCATCTGGGATGGGAGCCTACTTCACCAGACTGCTGCTTGCTGATTCAAAATTCTATCAAAGAAAGACAGTCTTGGCACAAACTTGGTTAGAATTACAAAGGTTAGTATTATTGGTTTGAAAATGTGTCATTCCCACCACTATCATCCCCCTTTTCCTCCTCCTCTTTACAAACTGGAGGAAGACATGCAGGGTTTTGAATGGTGCAGAATAAAACAGTGAAATAGCCTATGATACTTTTACCTTCTTATACACCTGTACACACACGTCCAGAAACTCTTTGGACCTGAAAAGATACTTATAAACAATAGTTATTACTCTATCCTTCAAAGAATGGTAAACAATACAACATTCATGTACATTGGCAAATTGTCAATGACATTCCACAAAACCGATAATAACTAAACCCTCTGGGGGCGTGGTTTGCCTTGAGAGAAGATGGCTGCCTAATCCTCAGGCTCCCGCTCACCGCAGCCTATAATCCGCTTATAACGGGGATTACCGACACCACTTTACCATCCACTATGGGAAGCTCACAATCCAGATCCCGAATCCAGAAATTACCGGCCGCACAAGCCAAACTATACCGGAGATATTTATAACCCGGCGGGCTAATATGGCGGCTCCTCTTCCCACCTCATCTTCTCCTCAAGATCACAACGAGATTACCCTCACCCCAACCGAACACCGCCTCACACCGATGGAAAACAGCCTGACATCTCACCGTCAACCGAGCCTACACGACCTCCAGGCTGTAGCAGCTGATATAAAAGACACCCTGTTCTCGGCCATTTCAGATCTGTGCCATGAACTACAGGCCATTACAGGGAGAATACAGTGTGTAGAGTACACCGCGGCACTACAACGATCAGCGGTAAAGAAAATTCACCACAAGGTAGACTCCCATACCATGCAACTTCGAGATCTTCAGCGCCATGTTGAAGATCTTGATAACAGGGGTCGCAGGCACAACTTACGGGTGAGAGACCTACCCGAATCCGTGGAACAAGATCAACTTCTCCCGGCTGTAACGGACCTCTTCAACCGCCTCCTAGATCGACCTAGACATACTCCGATTGCAATGAAACGAATCCATAGAGCGCTTCGTCCCAGAGGCAGAGACACTGAACCCCCGAGGGACATTATATGCTACATCAATGACTTCGCTACCAAAGAAGAACTGCTCAGGAAAGCCCGCGATAAATCACAATTGGAATATGATGGCTACTCTATTTACATCTACCCTTGCTGGAAGTCCTGCAGACCAGAGGGATCCGCTATCGATGGAAATTTCCATTCGGCCTCTCAGCTTCTCACCAGGGCTGTTCAGCGTTACTGAGAGTCCCAGAGGAACTCTATGCTTTTTGCCGTACCCTAGACATACCATACGTAGCGGTTCCAAACTGGTATGCGGAGTTCGAAACATCTTCTCCTACCCAGCATCCACCAGAGGAAGAACCGATGGAAGCCCACCATACGAGTTTCCGTAGAAGAAGATCGCCGTCAACCGCCAGACCCAGTTCTTCATCAGGACTCCGACACCCACCTCCGAGTCCCATGACAGCGCCCTTACCTCACCGGGCTCGTCGAGATCGCTAATCTTCATTGTTTCAGCACACTATGTCCGAACAGAAAGGACACACCGACAAAATCTGCTTTAACTTTCCCGATCTCTCCTCCATGTGTACAAACAGACCCCTGAACCTTGTTTCTATTATAACCGTGGATGCTCCAAGGATGAGACACTCACCCCACGCATCACCCAAACCCACAGGGGTTTCACCCTGCTGCCTTGGATTACTGACTAATGTAGTCTATCCCTTCAGACACATTGACTTAGACGATCACCCCTGGAGTTACGAACAACTAACCACACTTTCTATCCCTGATTGTATACAGCTTGGATGAGTGACTGCTCGCAGAAGCCATGAACGCTGTGGTGAAGATATAGCCGAGTAATGGACTGCGGATAACCCACATGGAATATTCTATCCCTCTCCCACAATACAAATATCGGCTATAGATGCATACTCCTTAACCTGTATCCACATTGTTTGCCTCTTCGGAAACAATACCAGCAGAACTTCTTGCTGCTAAGAAACACTTACAGGGTAATATGTAATATGTTGTGGTAATATGTTATGTTCTATATCTTAATATACCTCCCGTACTGGGAAGACGTTACTGTTATACAACACACACTGATAGAAATTAAGAGGGCTTTCTTCCTATAGCGCCTTATCACCAGTTTAACCCCCCTCGCTAATGTTAATACCTTATAACCTAACAAATTCAATGTAATTTAGCCTCACACCGCCCTCTGCTGGCTCCTGGGCTATAATGCTCATACCTTTCAGCACAGATATACATCACTCACCTCAGTAATTCGCAGGCAAGTAAAATTTAAATGCACGCCTCCAGATATGGGATGTACCAGAGTTCACCACCGTCGTAATAAAGCAAAGCAAAATATTTCATGCACTACATAATTCACTAAAACAAACACGCATACCCATGATCAGGAGTCTACAATAATCCTACCAAGGCATCTCTGGTCTAGCTTCGATACCCGCATTTCCACCCCTCTCCGATTCACATTATGTCAAATGTATTTTTACTCCACTTACGAGTAGTCACGGTCCTGTTGACGACTGTTGTTGAAAGTAAAGTACCGTTTATTTGCTCTCTAAAGAGCACATGTTCTTTATGGGCCTTCTACTAGGCTACTATTATTGTTAACTCTGATGGAAACTAATTATTGTTTTACCTCTTTGTACTTTTCCTGTTACACATTCAGGTGGTTTCATTATTTACCCCCACACCAGACAGCTGCTCACTCCTACAAGGTCTCACCAATAACGACTACTAAAGGCATCACCCCACTGAGCCCTTTTAAACCAAATACTGACCTACAACTTACCATAAGCATTGACTCGCTTCCTTAAAGATCCACGTCTACCTGCTACAAATCTATCCCCTATCCGCTCCCATCTATTTGAACTAAGGCTGTTGGTGAGACGGACCTCATTGTTCAATCTTTCTACATTTGTCCATACCTCTCAATTGACAAACCAACCCCCACACAGTGGTTACACATACCTTACAGAGCCTTTACACTTTACAGTCATATAAACACCACTGACCTTTACCGGCAAATATATTATTGTGGCCCAACTCACCGAGTCAGGTGATAGGGATCCCACTTATCGCCGGCACCTCTCTCTCTTCCTCCTCCACATTTCCTAATACACCTCACTAACCAACCCAGACCCTCACACTCGCCCTACCACACCCCCTGCCACAGCTCCTACTATCCTGTCAGATACGTACACATACTTTCAAAATGGCCACAGCATCCCACGCTACAGCCATACCCTTGGTCAAAATCGTTTCGCTCAATGTTAAGGGCCTTAACACGCCAGAAAAACGTCCCCAACTCCTCCTCACCATGCACCGAAACAAGGCTGACATTATATTTATACAGGAAACGCATTTCCGCTCCAACGCCACGCCAAAACTACACAATTTCCGTTATCCAACAGTGTATCACGCAACCAACCCATCGAAACCCATCAAATCGAAAGGAGTTTCAATACTTATTGCAAAAAACTGCCCCTTTCAAATCACTGACTCGCTTATAGATGTGGAGGGCAGATACCTCTTCCTAAAAGGCTCGCTTCTAGGTAGAAAAATCACTTTGGCAAACATATATGCCCCAAATGTCTGTCAAGTACCATTCTTGCGAACTATCACTGATGCACTCACAACCTTCCAAGAAGGTACCCTCGTACTAGGGGGAGACTTTAACGCTCCTCTCAATCCTATCCAAGACACATCCACCGGCTCCTCTTCACTCCCATATACAGCCCTAAGGAAAATCAAATCTCTACTCAAACAGTTACTACTCCATGACACATGGCGCACCCTGAATCCCAACGGCAAAGATTATACCTTCTACTCAGCACCTCACGACCGATATTCAAGGATAGACTATCTATTCTTGGCTCAAAAAGATCTATCTCTGCTCCATCAAACTTCCATTGATCCCATGATCATCTCGGATCACCACCCCATCTCCCTGACACTAAAGCTCCCTGACACACTACCTCGTCCACAAACGTGGAGGTTAGACCTATCTTTACTAACGGATCCCTCAATTGCTGCTGAGGTAGAATCCAGTCTCCAACACTTCTTCCTTGAAAATAAGTCTGATGATACATCCCCGCTCAATAATTGGGAAGCACATAAACATGTGATCAGAGGCACTTTACTTGCAGCAGCTGCCAAAAGAAACCGAGAACGGCGAAAACAATATTCAGAACTTTTAGAACGGATCCACAGACTTAAAGGCGCACACAAACACACTCAAGCTCTAACCACTATGAATGATCTGATACAAGCTAGAAAAGATCTGTTGAACCAATTAGATAAACAAATACAACACAACTATATCCTTTCTAAGAAAACATTCTACGAATATGGCAATAAGGCCAGTAAAATGCTAGCAAGAGCTTTACAAGCGACAAAGTCCAACACGACGATACATTCCATCATTGACCGTTGGGACCCAAACTAAACAAGACCCCAGACATTGCTAAACAATTTGTCCAGTATTATAGTAAATTATACAACCTTCCTCCATCTGATCCATCCACAGATGGAACCACAAGAAAACAAATGATCATTGACTTTTTGAAACAATACGGCCCAACCCCAATATCGGAATCAATAGCTCAAGACCTAGACTCACCTTTAAAAAAAGAAGAGGTTGACATAGCTCTGAAACAAATGAAAACGTGTAAAAGCTCCGGACCCGATGGCTTGACCGTCGGCTACTATAAAACATACGCAGGAATACTCACCCCTTCTTTTATGGCAGCCTTTAACTCTTTTGCAATTCCCCCACGAGACCTACTAACTGCCCACATAGCAGTAATTCCGAAACCAGACAAAGATCCCTCCTTAGTTATCAATTATAGGCCCATCTCGCTACTCAACATTGACCTTAAATGGTATGCAAAAACTTTAGCGAACCGACTCTTCCCTTTAATACCCCAACTTATCGATCTTGATCAAGTAGGCTTTGTCCCGGGGAGAGAAGCAAGAGATAACACTCTTAAGGCTATCAATGTCCACCACTGGCTCACGTCCAAACATACTAAGGGAATTATGCTTTCCCTCGACGCGGAGAAGGCGTTCGACAGGGTGGCATGGGACTACATATTAGAAACCCTAAGGGTTATAGGCCTCTCCCCGACAATGTTAAACTTCATATTAGCACTCTATTCTAGTCCCACTTCCAAAGTCCGAGTAAACGGCCACCTGTCGGATGCCTTCTCCGTGTCGCATGGAACTCGCCAGGGTTGCCCGCTCTCCCCCTTAATTTTTATTCTCTCCCTTGAACCATTCCTACGAGGCATCAGGACCAATCAGGATATTAAGGGTATAGAGATAAAACACCGCACATATAAATTAGCAGCTTTTGCGGACTACATTCTCCTCTTACTTACAGATCCACTTACGACAATCCCGAACCTACTTAAAGATTTTCAAACCTTTAACACCCTATCTAACCTTAAATAAATTTCTCAAAATCGACAGCCCTTAACATTTCGCTTACCCCTGAAACTTGTCAGCAATGCCAAATTAATTTCCCGTTTCCATGGAACAGTCGTGCAATTCCATATTTAGGCATTCAATCACCAACCTCCCTAACTGACTTATATTCCTTAGACCATGCCCCACTATTACAAAAAATACTAATAGACTTGAAAAAATGGTCCACTGGGCTTTTTTCTTGGTTCGGCAGAGCCGCGATCATTAAAATGAACATCCTACCTAGAATCTTATATATCCTACAAACTATCCCAATTAAACTCCCTCAGGCATTCTTTTCTACCTACCAAAAAGCATGCACAGACTTTGTCTGGGGCAAAACACGGCCGAGATTAAGCTTCATGAGACTGACCACTCCTAAACTCCTGGGAGGCATAGGAGTTCCCGACATACATAAATACCAACAAGCATGCCACCTTGCTAGGATTGTAGATTGGAACATACACTCTAAACACAAGGATTGGGTCCAATTAGAACAATCATTGTCACAACTTCCATTAACACATCTCCCTTGGGTCGATCCCCTCCACATCCCCCCTGAATATAAACATCATCCACTTATTCACCCAACACTAATCTCATTCCGTACAACCTGTAACAAACACAAAATCTCTTCACTTAACGGTCCAATGACGCCGCTCCGCCTAAACCCCGACTTTACACTGGAAATGCACATATCTTTTTTAGCTGACCACTGGCCCCATTCAACCGTCCGAGCAGAACACTTCTTTGAGGGAGATCACCTTTTATCCCAAACGCATTGGCGTCAAAAATGAAAACAGACTTCTTCCCCTTCTGGACCTACGTCCAATTGCGACATTTTTTTTAACAAACCTAAACCCAGGCCTGATTGGTCTAGACACACTACCACATTTGAAAACCTATGTTTAAGTGAAGAACCCCAAAGCCACCTGATATCACAAACTTACACCCTCTTATTTACCGCCCATACGCCAGCAAAATACTGGACCAACCGAAAATGGGAACAAGACCTTTCCATAGCCCTCACTGACCTAGAGTGGGAAACCATTCACACTTTGATCCACAAAGGTTCAATGAATGTGCAAATACAGGAAAACGCTTTTAAAATATTTTCCAGATGGTATAGGACTCCGCTTATACTGCACCATATCGACCCAGCAATCTCCCAGACTTGTTGGAGATGCAAAACGGAGACAGGCTCGCTCTTGCATATCTGGTGGACCTGTACCAAACTCCAACCTTTCTGGAAAGAAGTACACAAACTGATCAAACAAATAACCACGTACTCCCTAGATTTCAACCCCCGCATTATTTTTGCTTCATCACTCAATGACACCACTACATGCCTACTTTCGCTCTCTAGCCATGCACTTGGTGAACGCAGCTAAGATGTGTGTCCCTCTCAAATGGCGCTCCACCGAACTGCCAACTATAGCGGATTGGTTTACCCACATACAAAAAACAATGGTCATGGAAGACCTCATACATCAAGCCAAGGATACACCCGCTAAATTCACCAAAACATGGGTGTGTTGGTTGCACTTTGTCACCACTGATGACTATAAAAAATACCTGAACTGAATGAACTACATGAGCTGTGGCAGGAACAAAGAGACTTTATATCTTCCCCACACTTAACACTCTCTGATCCCTCCCCCCTCCTCTTTTCCACAGGTACATACCAGATTTCCCCACTTACGTGCTGATACATACAGTGAACCTCCTCTCCAATGACCTGACGTACAGCTCCACCCCCTCACCTATCCCTCCTGCTTATCCCCTGACAACCCCCTTTACACCTATCCGCTCAAACCTGACACTATCAGGACCAAACTTATAGCAAGACCTGAGAGTTAACAACACTAGATCCGGTGGTTATCCTTCTCAGTTACCCTAACATACCTACTATTTACAGCACCATATAGGATTACTACCACAAAATGGATTAGTGGATATTGACTCCGTGTTATAATGTGTAACAGAATATGAAACCTTTCTGTGTAACCCTCCACCAACTTTTATGTATAATAACTTTCTCTCTTTTCACATTAACGGCGGCTGCGCCCGTACACATGCATTTCAATGTGCTCATTTCAACTTCTTTTTATTTTTGTTACCTTTGTTTAAAAACTCAATAAAACTTTATTAAAAAAAAAAAACCCTCTGTAAATCTTACTTTCACGTTTTTACTTAAAATACAACAGCCGCGACACGCAAGAGGGCTGTCGCGGTAGGTTCAAACATCTTGTTACCACATACAAACATTGAAACAAAGACAAACATTTAGATACAAATGTGGGGGAAATATTTCGTAGTTCTCAAAAACGAAAAATGAAAAAAAATAAAAACGACCAGATGGAATGCTGCCTTCACTCTTTTAGCGATAGAAAAAGAATACAATTTGAAAAACACGAGAGCATTTCGAAATCTTTGCATGGACCAGCCACACAAAGTTCAAAAACAGGCCTGTGTATTTTTAATTACACAAACGTGTACTACGCATCCATCAACTCACTCAACATTACAGATTTCTGAAGCCACAGCTGAACTACTTCCAAGGTATTTTTATTCTAGGGTCTCGTACCTCCAGACATCAAAAGTACCTTCCAAAAGGAATACACCTTACTGTACTCTCTGACCATATCTGCCAATCTTTAAGGGGTCTCGTGTCCGGAGTCCCAGACCCAGATCTCATGTGAGGTGCAGCTGTCTGACTGGTGTGGAGCCTCATTTTTTCCTCCAACACATGGACGGCACATTACCCATAATGATTCAAATTGCTTTTTTGGCGAACTCTGCATCCAGAGAACCCTGTGCTTTATTTTCGGAGCGATTATGGTTTGCGCCTTTATCATACACGGCCTGAGCGGGGCTGTGCTACTCCTCACATTTACATGCTCTACAAATGGTTATCGGCAGCCCAATAAATGTGTTGTCAGACAAACTACAAAGCACCATGAAATCCTCCACTATTCAAAACAATATTATGGCTTCTATCTGTACCTCGATATTACAACAATAACTTGGATGCCTCCTGTTTGCTCTCTACCCAAAATTGTATTACAGTATAAACCTTAATTTAATTTCAAAATAAAAATGATTTTGTCCTTCCAAACACAAGTCAAAAGACCCCAAGTCCCTCCCACCAACTTCCTGTTGCACACCTGAGTAGGAACAGGGAGGGGGAGGGGAGGCCTCGAATAGCTTCATATTTTGTCTATCAAGACATTAGAAAAATCTATGGCTAACATCAACAAATAAAAACTTTTGTCCAGGAGTGGGTGGAATAAGCCCCCATATTGCAAATGGGATGGAATCCCCCTTGACTCACACATCCCCTGGGAAGTCAAACCACAAGTTTTGAGACCAAAATACCACACAACAGTGTAACAAAAGCCAAAAACTGGAACTCCTGCAAAAAGACGGCTGATGGTGTTCAACCAAAATCTTTCCTTTCCACTGCAAGCCACAAACAAAATGGCGCCATTAACACATGAAATTTAGTTGTTGATCCCGCCAAAATTGAGATTTCTTCACTAGAAACATAAACTTCTTTAAAACAATTGGAATTAAATTTAAAACACTTTCAAACGCCAGGATTTTCCCATTGTCCTTCCGAGCACAAATCTCATTTGCTTGTGTGATACTCCAAGCTCCCCTCCCCCACCAACTTCCTGTTGATACATAAAATGCTGCATGCCCAGCTCTAAAACCCCTCAAACTGGTTTATTTACATATCAATGTACAGGAAAAGGAAGGGGAGGGATACTGTAGGCTAACAAACCTTAGCTAAAGCGATACAAGCCTCAAAACAATGAATTGCCCTCTGAGAAACTCCCAAACATTAAACAATTAAAATAACACACACCACTGTGTACAACAACTCAGTTAAAGCTAGTCTTGTTATCCATTGAAATTCAGTGAAAAGTAGAGATTTCACTCAAAACCAATATTCAATACAGAAAACGACTCGAACTCGAAGCTCATCCCTAGTATTGATCCTGCTCCCTCAATTTGAGGTCTGACTAGCATTTCCTCAATTGATCCTTGGATCGTCGTACCCCAAAATTCCTGTGCACACTTTTCACAACTTTAGCCATGATCGTGGTCTTTCTGACATTTGGGTTTGGGTACGATCCATGTTTCCCATCATAGTCGGCCCTCTTCAAGATGTCCACCATCTCCACCATCTCTACAAAGGCCATATTTGAGGCTTTAAATCTCCTCCGGGATCGGGACGTTCGTGACTCTGGGCTTTCGTCGTTGCTGCTGCTGTCTGCATGCTCTTGTTCTTTCTCCACCATGTGCTCTCCCACTGCGCTGAAAGAGAAGGGGTGGGGAATATACTAGATAAAAGGTCAAGGTGGGTGGAGTTTCACACATGCGCAGTGTATAAAGCATAACACGCGTGTGTCGTGTCGTACGTGCGGAAGCACCAATCGTGATAATATAGGTACAATTTTAACTTGCTCCTATACTGCTTATAGATTGAGGCCTATATTGGGACACGATTAGGAGAGTTTAGCCTGACATTAGGGTTTTTGTCTTGTGTTGTGTCTTGCAGAGAAAATGGATCTATTGAATGATCAGGACTTTATCCCCATATTCATTGATATGTACAGGGAGCTGCACTGTCTGTGGCAGGTAAACCACCCCTTTTATACCAATAAAAGAAAGAGGCAGGTAGCGCTGGATCAATTGCTGGAATTTGTGAAGCCGCAAATCCCCACTGCAACCATCAACTATTTGAAGGCCACAACTGGTGGCAGGAGGAGCACATATAATAGGGAGTGCAAGAAGGTCCAGGATTCCCAGAGATCAGGAGCTGTAGCAGATGACATTTATGTACACAGGCTGTGGTACTATGACAGACTGCATTTTCTGGCAGACCAAAGGGAACCCAGGCCAGCACTCTCCAGTCTTCTTTCAACACTTCCTTCCACCCCAGCTGAGGCTTCCGACGTCCAACCTGGGCTTTCCAGCCAGGAAGATGTGGAGGAGCCCAGCTTGAGCCAGGTATACCATTATCAACATATTTATTGTCTAAAAATTAATGATGTTAACTAGATGTTATTATTGATCACTAATTTCTGATTTAACAAAGTGTTTTTCATATCAAGAGGCAGTACTGGCCACAAATGATTGGGACAAGAATGAAAAATGCTGGGGTCGGGATGATAGTCTTTTCTACTTATTAACATTCGGTTTGCAACAGTCATGAGCTTAAAATTGTGTGTGATTGATGAACCAAAAAATAAAACTATGTCCCTTTTTCATACACAGGAAAGCCTCAGCCAGGAGGAGGCTGTGGAAAGTGGCAGCCAGGAGGTGGCGGGGGTAAGTGGCAGCCAGGAGGTGGCCGGGCCCAGTAGCTTGCCTGAATCCCAGGCCCCTTCTCTCCGCCTTCCAAAAAAAGGCCCAGGAAGGGGAGTAACCTGGAGGAGGCAACACTTGGGCTATTTCGGCAGGCTACTGCAGCCCTCAGAAACCCCCCCAGTCTTCAAGTGGACTATGCCTGCATGACAGCCTGCAAAATGCAGGAAATGGAGGAGGGCCAATGCCTCTTCTGTGAGGAAGTTATCTTACAAGCCCTAAATAAGGGGTTGAGTGGAGAACTCACAAGCCAAAACCAGGTTTGTGAGTTCGACCATTGTCCTCCTCCTCCACCACTCCAACACCAGAACCACAGCCTGGAAGCAAGCTGGGAGCAAGCGTGGAAGGAAGTGTGTAAAGAAGACAAGAAAGTGATGGCCTGGGTTCTGTCTGGTTTGACAAAAGATGTAGGTTGTTGTAAGACCACAGCCTGGGGACATATATGTCATGTGCTGCTGTTCCCGATCTCTCTGAGTCCTTGACCGGATTGTGCTCACTATTATATGGACTCCTCATGCTACCAATTTTGGCTGTGAGTAGGCAGGTACACTTCAAAAATACAATGTCAAATTAACAAGGGACACCTTGTTTTATAGATCACTATAAAAAAAATTAAAAAAATGGAGATCTTCATAAAAAAATAAAGAAAAAAAGATCACAATAAAAATAAATTCTAAACATTATTAAGGATATCTGATGAAAAAAATAACAAATATTATTCAGGAGATCACGAGAAATAATAAAGAAATTAGTTTGTGAGAACTCTGTGTGAATATCAGCAGCAAAACAATTTCATTATTCTAGCATTATAAAGAAGAAGAGAACGCTGCATTGAAAGATTAAAACATTTGCAGCATGACGATTGTACTATCTCCATTACGAATGCTAGTTTTACCAGACCGAGTGCTTCCGTCTCGTACTTGATTCAGAGCATGCGTGGAATTTTGTGCGTTGAAAATTGTCTACACACGCTCTGAATTTATGAGAACGGATTTTGTTGTCGGAAAGTTTGAGAACCAGTTCTCAAATTTTTGTTGTCGGAAATTCCGACAAAAAATGTCCGAAGGAGCCTACACACGGTCGGAATTTCTGACAACAAGCTCCTATCAAACATTTGTTGTCAGAATGTCCAATCATGTGTATGTGGCAATATTCTGATTTTAGAACTCCTTCTTAATAGATTGAGATCAAACCCTGATATTTAGGGATTGACAATAGGGGATAGAGAATTTAAGGTCACAGCATTCGTGGACGATATTCTCCTCTCTTTGAAGTCACCTCGGATAACCTTGCCTAACCTATGGAAAGCTTTTCAGACCTCAAAATTAATTATTCAAAATCTCATGTCCCGAATGTCACTCTTTCTCTACAGGAAGTGAACCACTGCCAGGAATAATTTCCTTTCTTATGGAAAAAAGATGCTATCACATATCTAGGCATCCAAATCACAATCCGATTGGCATACCTCTACACTCAGAACTTCCTTGTGGCCCTAACTAAGACCCAAAGAACTTAAAGGAATAGATGGGCCTAAACATTTTGTGGTTTGGTCGTTCAGCCTTGGTCAAAATGATCATTCTTCCACGGATACTTTACCTAATGCAAACCATTCCGATCCACCTCCCTCCATCATTCTTTACAATATGTAGAAAGACTTGTTCTGCATTCATTTGGAGAAACTCCACTCCAAGTATAAAATATGCCCAGCTTACACATTCCAAAGTTAAGGAGGGAATCGGGCTACCAAACCTACATAAAAAATGTAGCTTGCCACTTCACGAGAATCGTAGACTGGAATATCCATAAGACAAGGAAGCTATGGGTGACCCTAGAAAACTTCCTTATGCCTTCTCCCCTACACTCATTTCCTGGGTACCACATTGGCCAAAGGATCTCACGACACACACGCTTATTCATCCTTCACTGCAGGCATTTATAAGGGCAACAATGTCCGCAACGTTTGCTTCAGTTTCGGGGCCCTTGAACACTTTAGGAGGAAATCCAGACTTTCATCCAGGTGAATCTATTTCTTTTTTACAACATGAATGGCCTTATGAAGATGTGTTAGAACATCAATTCTTCTCAAAAGGAACCCCTCTCTCCTTTGAAGATCTGATAGCCATATCAAAGGCCGCCTCTTTTTCCTTTTGGGCATATAGGCAGATCCGACATTTTCTCTCAACCCCGACACATATAACCAAATAGACAAGACATCTCATACCTTTTGAACCCCTATATTCTTGTAAACCACCGCAAAGGCATTTAATATCCTACATATACACCCTCCTTTCAGATGATGCCCCCTCCACCATGGTTCCTTCACAGGCTTCCTGAGGAAGGGATATATAGAAACCTCTCACTGGAGACGAATGGGACACCATTCACGAACATGCACACAAGGGCTCCCTGAACGTAGCGATTCAAGAAAATTACTATAAAGTTTTAACCGGATGGTACAGAACACCTTTGCACCTTCATAAATTTTCCCCCAACATTCCCAATACTTGTTGGAGATGCGGGAAAAGAGAAGGCACCATGCTCCACATATGGTGGGAGTGTGAACCACTACCACCCTTTTGGGAAGGAAGTAAATGATCTCATTGCGCATGTCACTACATTCACTCTGGACTACACCCTTGCACAATTCCTTTTATACCACACGACCCTGTCTAAAAGGGACTATTATAAGTCACTGGTTATGCACATGGTGAATGCAGCTAGACACTGCATTCCCCGTACATGGGCATTCCAAACACATTGCAACAATTAAAGAATGGTTTATCAGGCTCTCTAAGATAGAGGAGTTGGAAGAATTGATCCATATCTCTCAAGATTGGATACAAAAAATTGTAACCACCCGGACATGCTGGACTCACTTCAAAACTACCGAATGTTATCGTCATTATGTTCCCTAACTGAAGCTGGTAATCACCGGCAATTGGCTTGATCTATCCATGGGGGACGAATGGCAGTGGGGACTACCCCTCTTCCTCTTCTATGTATGCTCCCCCCTTTTCTTTTTTCATCTCTCTCTCTTGGCCTTTCCCCCCTCTCACCTCTCTCCCTCCTCATCTTCTCTTTCTTTCCTGATGCTTGAGTATTCTTTAAGCCACACTACTTGCAATTCACAATCTCCCCATGAAACATACACAGTGGTATAGAAAAAAAGGAAAAAAAACTGCGCTAAGATATGTGAAAGTGAATGACTCAAATTGTGAAACTGAACCAAAACAGATACATGTGAAAAGCAGCAATTCTAATTATATGACACCCATATAGTAATAAATTATAAAAACACAAAAATTGCGCTAAATGTAAGTATATACCATAAATGATATAAAAATTATGACATATGAAACTGAGTGAATAAATTGATAATCACTACGCAAAAAAAAATTAAGACAAAAGCAAAACTGAATAAGTGTAAAGTTTAAACATTAAAAATAAGTCTCTGTGCATAATAATGACAAATATCATCCACCCGTGCAAAACAAATAAAACACGTCCACATAAGACGATCTTCATCCACAATGTAACGTAAAGATGGATGGGTACAAAGATGTGGTGGTGGATCACATCTTTGCGTTACATAGTGGATGAAGATCATCTTATGTGGACGTTTTTTGCACGGGTGGATGATATTTGTCATTATGCACAGAGACTTATTTTTAATGTTTAAACTTTACACTTATTCAGTTTTGCTTTTGTCTTAATTTTTTTTTGCGTAGTGATTATCAATTTATTCACTCAGTTTCATATGTCATAATTTTTATATCATTTATGGTATATACTTACATTTAGCGCAATTTTTGTGTTTTTATAATTTATTAAAATATATATAATTTTTAATGTTTGAATTTTACACTCATTCTTCATTCTTTTGCTTTTGACTTAATTTTTTTTGCGTAGTGATTATCAATTTATTCACTCAGTTTCATATGTCATAATTTTTATATCATTTATGGTATATACTTACATTTAGCGCGATTCTTGGGTTTTTATACACAGTGGTATACTGTTTTTCATTGTCCTGACCTGGCACAAATTTGAGCGTCTCTCGGAGAAAAATCCAGTCCACCCCGTCAAAGGCCTTCTCGGCATCTGTGGACAGGTGCAGTAGGGGAATAGAGGAGCATTTTGCTTTTTCTATGATATTGAGTGTCCGAATGGTGTTGTCCCTAGCCTCCCTAGTCAGAAAGAAAGAAAGAAAGAAAGAAAGAAAGAAAGAAAGAAAGAAAGAAAGAAAGAAAGAAAGAAAGAAAGAAAGAAAGAATGAAAGAAAGAAAGAAAGAAAGAAAGAAAGAAAGAAAGAAAGAAAGAAAGAAAGAAAGAAAGAAAGAAAGAAAGAAAGAAAGAAAGAAAGAGAAAGAAAGAAAGAAAAATGGAAGTAGAAAATAAGAAGAAACCTAGGTAAGGATAGAGACTTGAGATAACCAGGTGCAAATTACGCCACCCCTGACCTGTATTACCACCTCCGCGCTATGTAAATAAATGTCAAAACCCTACCAAAGCTGCCACTTAACAATAAAATATATATAAACCGAATTCACCAAAAGAAAATTATAGATGAAAAAGTGGCGCTAATCCCCAGGTGGGGAGATGCCAGACACTCTTATCCAGCCAGTGACCTGAATACAGATGTGACTAGAGAAAAAGTGAAAAAACATATATTGCTAAATATCCCAAAAAGTAAAAATTAATATTAAATAAAATTAAAAATTTAATATGAGCTAATATAAATTATAACACTCAGTGAAAGTGATATACAAATATATAAATCAAAGAAAAAATATAATGAAAATTGAGCACAGTAAATATCTATAAAGTCCAGAAACCAATCAATCGTGAAAAATAATCGTGAAAATATTTGAAGAAAGTCCAAAAAAAGAGTGAGGGTGACTCACTTAGTCACATATAAAACAACTTGTATTGAACTCATATTTAAAATAAAATAACAGGCAAGTCACTTCACGGCAAATGGAGAACTCCCACAGCACAGCAAGCAATAGCAACCAAAATAACAACAGGCAGGCCACGGCAGACCCAGGAGGTGTGTGTGCTCACGTTCGTCTCACCCGTCCGCAGCACTCGTGCCTTCACTGGAGCTCCGCTCTGTCCCCCTTCATTCCTTCCTCTAGCACTCGTGTGAGATCGCCGTGTAGCTACACCTGACATGTTTCATCATAAAGATTTAATCATGGGGTTGGCTAACCAGCGAATCAATTAAACTATTTATCCACACCAGAATTAGAGTGGGCGGGTGCAACTCACTCAGCATTCACACACTTCCTGTGTCTCCGTGTGTGCAATCTATAGCCCTTCCCTTTATTCTGGTTCACAGTTCTATATTGAATATATTTCAATCAATATTTAAAAGGTATTTTACAGGTACATGCGTGGCGATCAGCTTAACAATATCCCTTCCCTCTACATTAGAACGCTAACTATCATACCAAGGGGTTATTACTTCCCAGATATTTCTCACAAAGGTTGAATTGTCTTAAAACGAATCATTTCTACCCCACATTAGAAGTCAGTACAATATATCCACATTCATAATGAATATACATAGTGTATTCTTGTGAAAAATACAAAAAAAAGAATAAGATAAAAGTAAAAAAAAAAAATATATATATATATATATATATATATATATATATATATATATATATATATATATATATATATATATATATATATATATATATATATATATATATATATATATATATATATATATATATATATATATATATATATATATATATATATACATGCATACACATATACATACATATATATACACATACATATATACATATATATATATATATATATGTATATATATATATATATAAATATATATATATATATATATATATATATATATATATATATATATATATACAAACACACACACATATATATATATATAAAAAAATAATAATAAAAAAAAAAATAAAAATATGAATATGCATAGTGTGAAAAAATATTCTTGTGAAAAATATCAAAAAAAGAATAAGATAAAAGTAAAAAAAAAATAAAGAAATATATATATATATATATATATATATATATATATATATATATATATATATACATACATATACACATATATACACATACATATACATATATGCATACACATATACATACATATATATACACATACATACATATATATATATATATATATATATATATATATACAAACACACACACATATATATATAAAAAAAATAATAATAAAAAAAATAATAAAAAATAGTAAAAAATAAATAATAAATAAATAATAAAATAAAAATTATGAAAAAATAAAATATGAAAAAAAAATAAAAATAAAAAAATAAAAAATAATAATTATAAAAAAAATAATAAAAAAGGAGAAAATAGTGATAAGAAATTAGACAATAAATCCTAGTGAAAAACATGCATGTATATAGACATCTGCATATACAAATATACATGCATATAGGTGTAAGCATAAAAGACATAAGTACAGTGTAAATCATAACATGAAATTATAAGTGTGCAATCATATTTACATATGAACTACTACATATATCATACACGTCTCTCAATTTCAGCATGTGTGACATAGTCTCTCGTGAAAAGTGACCATAGCAAATCCGTGATATCACTATTTAATTAATGTGTATAATATATATATGTGCAAACTGCATTCTAATATCTCAACAATAATTAAAAAATTATATAAATAATTTGTGGATATCTCAACAATAGTGAAAAAATTTGTGGATGGACCAATAATGTACCCATTATGTGTCCCCCTGACTTCTAAACTATGCCCATGTGTTTAACATAGTTAGCTATTGCTGATGAAGCAGTTGAGGTCCAGTTCTATGTTCATACCCCTAGGGAACAAACATTTTAGGAGAAAGATCCATCGAGTTTCTCTCTGAGAGAGATCCCTAACTCGATTGGATCCTCTCCAGGACTGATAAACTACATCCACACCACAGAATTGTAAAAGACTTGGGTCCTGATTGTGTTTCTCCTTGAAGTGGAAAGACACACGGTGGTATTGGAAACCCTTTTGGATGTTAGCTAAATGTTCTGCGATTCGCACTCTCAGTAATCTCTTCATGCGGCCCACATAAAATAGCCCGCACGGGCACCATAAAAGATAGACTACATAAGAGGAATTGCATGTTATAAATTCTCTAATCCTGAACGTTTCATTATCCGCATTAGTAATTTGAGTCACACCCCTATTAATTACGTTCACTGTTTTGCAACAGATGCATTTTCTACATGCATAAAATCCCTGTAGATCAATTTTTATAGTTTGGTCATTTGGTCTATTTAAATTTTTTTTCACTACCCTTTGGCCAAAACTTGGGGCCCGTCTATATATAAATTTAGGGCGACTCAGTAGAACATCCCCCAGGTGTCTATCCCTGCACAGAATGTGCCAGTGTCTCTTAAAGATCATCTCCACATCCCTGTACTGGTGATGGAAACCCGAGATAAATCCTAGCTGATGTTGATTAGTTGGTGTTATACAATCTCTCTCTTTCAAACATTCTTCCCTAGGGATGTTGGCTACCTTCTACATGATATTATTCAAAGCATCTCCTTTATACCCCTTTTGCAGGAACCTTTCTTTCAGAATATTCGCTTGGATGGCATATGTGTCTAGGTCCGAACAATTTCGTCGAACTCTGAGCATCTGCCCCTTTGGTATATTTTTTATCCAATTCGGATGATGTCCACTCCTAATGGATAAATAGCTGTTCCGGTCTGTCATTTTGAAATAGACCTTTGTACTGATGGTATTATTAATCTTAGTTAGGGTCACATCCAGAAAATTTACTGAGGTGTCACTAATGACATGATCCAAGGATAGAGACTCCTCTGAGGGAAACTACTGCCACCAGGACAGAGTATTCCTAGTGCAGGAAGTAGCAGGGCAAAGCTAAGCTCAGGGCCCAGCCATTGGGGCCCCTGCAGCCATCTTAATTTTGCTTTTAAGGCACCATTGTTACCCGAGAGAGTGAAGTGGTATAGACTGTCTGGTAAAACATGACCACAGAGTAACTGCAATAGCAATGAACTGAGAACCTCCAGGAGAATAATAGGAAACCCGCATGCTTGGCCAATCACAGCGCCATCGGTAGAGAGAGCTGTAATTGGCCAAAGCCAGGGTGGCTTTGGCCAATTATGGCTCAGGGGGTTTAGAACACTCCCCACACTATATAAGGCCGCCTGCACGGCGGCCCTGTGTAGTGTGTGTTCTGACGTTGAGATATATAGATAGACAGAGAGACAGTGTCATTTCATTTGAGTTAGCTAGATTAGGCAGGACAATCAGTGAGTTAGCTGCACTTACAGTGTACTGTGTATATATATGCATCCCAGGTGTTGCATATATATATATATATATATACTGTATTCAGTTTAGCTAGATCTGTTCCTGTTATCTTCCTACTGACAGGCAGCCTTGTCTTGTTACAGTATTTACAGCTACCTGAAGAAAATTGATGGTGTTCTTTTGATCCTATTAGTACCACAGTCAGGCAGCTAGACTATTTACAGTTAGTGTAGTGCATCCTGCTCACAGTGTTCAGCTAAAACTACAAGTTAGTGTAGTGAGACCTCTGCAAAGTGTTCATCTAAAGCTACAAGTTAGTGCAGTGCATCCTGCTCACAGTGTTCATCTAAAACTACAAGTTAGTGTGGTGCGTCCTCCTCACAGTGTTCAGCTAAACCTACAAGTTATTTTTTTGCGAGCTCTGCACAGTGTTCATCTAAAGTTACAAGTTAGAGTAGTGCATCCTGCTCACAGTGTTCAGCTAAAACTACAAGTTAGTGTAGTGAGACCTCTGCACAGTGTTCATCTAAAACTACAAGTTAGTGTAGTGCATCCTGCTCACAGTGTTCAGCTAAAACTTCAAGTTAGTGTAGTGAGACCTCTGCACAGTGTTCATCTAAAGCTACAAGTTAGTGCAGTGCGTCCTGCTCCCAGTGTTCAGCTAAAACTACAAGTTAGTGTGGTGCGTCCTCCTCACAGTGTTCAGCTAAACCTACAAGTTGTTTTTTTGCGAGCTCTGCACAGTGTTCATCTAAAGCTACAAGTTAGTGCAGTGCGTCCTGCTCACAGTGTTCAGCTAAAACTTCAAGTTAGTGTAGTGAGACCTCTGCACAGTGTTCATCTAAAGCTACAAGTTAGTGCAGTGCGTCCTGCTCCCAGTGTTCAGCTAAAACTACAAGTTAGTGTGGTGCGTCCTCCTCACAGTGTTCAGCTAAACCTACAAGTTATTTTTTTGTGAGCTCTGCACAGGGTTTAGCTAAAGCTACCTGTAGAAGGTTGGTGGTGTTTTCCTGATCCTATCACTACCGCAGGCAGCTAAATAAGCTGCAAGTTATTTTTTGGCGAGCTCTGCACAGTGTTCAGCTAGTATGTCTTAGTATTAGTATGTCTGGAAGGCCAAGAAGGAGAGGCAGACAGTCACAAGCCAATAAAAGAGGGCAAGCAGGCTCTGTGTCTAGTGCTGGTCATGGAGACGGTGCATCTTCATCAGCACGTGGCCGTGGGACATGCTTGGCCTTTTTTTCGGCAGCTGGCCGTGTTGAGCCGCAACATGCGGAAGACTTGGTCGAGTGGATGACCAAGCTGTCCTCATCCTCCTCATCCTCTCTCACCCATGCTCAGGGTACTTTGTCTGGCAAAGCAGCGGCCTCTTCCCTCGGCTCAATGTCATCAGTGACTCCTTCCCTAGCCCCACCATGTCCTCCTGAGGAGTCCCTCGAACTGTTTGACCACAGTGTTGGGTACATGCTCCAGGAGGATGCCCAGCGTTTGGAAGGCTCTGATGATGATACTGAGCTCAATGAAGGCAGTAACATGAGCACGGACAGAGGGGGTGCCCAAGAAGGACAGCAATCTGGCAGTCATGCTCCCCCTGCTGCAGCATACTGCCAGGTTTGCTCCAGTGATGAGGAGGGAGGGGATGATGAGGTCACTGATTCAACGTGGGTGCCTAAAAGGAGAGAGGAGGAGGAGGCGGCACATCACCACGAGGCAGGATGCCCTCCAGGGGCCAGCCTAAGGGCAGCACACTGACTGCATCACACCCCAAAGCTCCACATGTGCAGTGCGCTGCAGTCTCTGCGCGTTATTCAAAAAGTTCTTTGATGTGGGCCTTTTTTGAGACGAGTACATCAGATCGCACCGCTGCTATTTGCAACATATGTCTCAAGCGTATCTCGCTTGGCCAAAACATCTCCCGCTTGGGTACCAAATGCTTGACCAGACATATGTTGACCTGCCATGCAGTTCGTTGGCAAGCGTATCTAATAGACCCACACCAAAGAACAAAGAGGACCTCTCCTTGCTCCTCATCAGCTGAGATTTCCAACCCCACTATACCTTCAGTCCTCTCTGAGACCTGCACTGAGAGGAATGAAGGTGTAGAATTAGGTGTGTCACAGCCAAGTACTTGTGGGCAATCTGCTTTTGGTACACCGACGTCAGATGGTACCAGGCAAATTTCCCTGCCCCAGCTGCTGCACTGCCGAAAGAAGTTTGCTCCCAGCCATCCACATGCCCAGCGGTTGAATGGTAGCTTGGCAAAATTGCTTCAACTGCTGCCTTTTCAGTTGGTAGACTCTGCCCCCTTCCGTAAGTTTGTGGAATGTGCGGTTCCTCAGTGGCAGGTACCCAAACGCCACTTTTTCTCACAGAAGGTGATTCTGGCTCTCTACCGGCATGTGGAAGGCAATGTCCATGCCTCGCTGGACAGGGCGGTCAGTGGTAAGGTGCATATTATCATTGACTCATGGTCCAGCAGGCATGGACAGGGACGTTACCTAAGTTTCATGGCGCATTGGGTGACTCTGCTGGCAGCTGGGAAGGATGCAGGACAAGGTGCAGTAGTGTTGGAGGTTGTTCCGCCACCACGCCTCCAAAATGCCACTACTAATGATTGTGACACACCTCTCTCCTCCACCCCCTCCTCTTCTTCTTCCTCCATGGCCTCTTCCTGTGCTTTGTCCTAGTAAATAGCGGTGCTCCGTAGCCATTCAAGGGGCTACGCAAGTACGCAGGCCAAAAGATGCCATGCGGTGCTTGAGCTGGTGTGCTTGGGGGACAGGAGCCACACCATGGTGGTTTGCGACAATAGCACCAACCTCCTCTCTGCCCTCCGACAGGGACAAATGACCCATGTGCACTGTTTGGCTCATGTCCTTAACTTGGTGGTGCAGCGGTTCTTGGGCAGGTACCCGGGCTTACAGGATGTCCTGAGGCAGGCCAGGAAAGTCTGTGTGCATTTTGTCAGTCATATAATGCCAGTGCTTGGCTGGCGGACCTCCAAAAGGAGTTTAACCTGCCCAAGAACCGCCTAATCTGTGACATGCCCACCAGGTGGAACTCAACGTTGGCCATGCTGCAGCAGCTGCACACGCAGCAGAGAGCCATCAATGAGTACCTGTGCGGCTATGTCACCAGGACAGGGTCAGGGGAGCTTGTTTTTTTTCCCCACGCCAGTGGGCCATGATCAGGGATGCATGCACTGTCCTGTCACCATTTGCGGAGGCCACAAGGATGGTGAGCAGTGACAGTACATGCATCAGTGACACTGTCCCCCTTGTCCACCTGTTAGAGCACACGCTGCGTGGAATAATGGACAGGGCACTTGAGGCAGAACAGAGGCAGGAAGAGGAGGACTTCCTTAGCTCTCAAGGCCCCCTTTATCCAGACAGTGTTCCTGCGTGCCCGCCGATCACACAGGAAGAGGACGAGGAGGAGGAGAAAGATTGTGTCAGTATGGAGGTGAAGCCTGGCACTCAGCATCAGCAGCAGTCTTTAAGGGATCAGTCCCAAGAAACACATGGACTTGTACATGGCTGGGAGGAGGTGGCTGCGGATCATGTCATCCTTAGTGACCCAGAGGACTCCGGATTGAATGCCTCAGCAAACCTACGCTGCATGGCCTCCCTGATCCTGTAAAGCCTGCGTAAGGATCCTCGTATTCGTGGTATCAAGGAGAAGGACCAATACTGGCTGGAAACCCTCCTTGATCCACGTTACAAGGGTAAGGTTGCGGACCTTATCTTGCCATCGCAGAGGGAGCAGAGGATGAAACATCTTCGGGAGGCCTTGCAGAAAGGTCTGTGCAACGCGTTCCCAGAGACTGGGAGGTTACAAACTCCTGTTTCTGGACAACGTGTTGCTGAGGCTTCGGTCAGTCAAAGACGGAGCGGTGGAGAAGGTGGCCGTCTGACCGATGCGTTTAAGACAATTTTTTTGGTCCGCAGCCCCAAGGTATGATTGGTTCCAGCAACCATCGCCAGCCTCTGTTTTACATGGTGCAGGAATACCTAGGTGCAAGATCTGACTTGGACACCTTTCCCACCGAAAATCCTCTGGGTTACTGGGTCTTGAGGATGGATCACTGGCCAGAGCTTGCACAGTATGCAATTGAGCTACTGGCCTGTCCTGCATCCAGCGCTCTTTCGGAACACACATTCAGTGCTGCTGGAGGCTTTGTAACCGATCACAGGGTGCGTCTGTCCACCGACTCGGTCGATCGACTGACCTTCATAAAAATGAATCAGTCTTGGATCACCACCAGCTACCAAGCACCTGATGCTGATGTAACCGAATAATTTTTTTTAAAATCTCAGATCCCTTCAAAGACTGCCTATGCTGATGCTGAGTGACTATCCCTGAATAATCCTCTTCCTCCTCAATGATCACGCTGATAGCTTGTAAGAACATTTTTGGTTCTGGGCGCCACCACCAGTGCCTAAGGCCCAATTTTTCTGCCCCTGTTTAACAGGGGCGTGTAATTACAATTTTTGATGCAATACTTTGCAGCAGGGCTTGTTTCTGCGTTCCAACTAGAGTATCTGTGAGGGGTTGCAGTGTTGTGGCACCAGCACCAGTGCCTAAGGCCTAATTTTTCAGCCCCTGTTCAACAGGGGCATGTAATTACAATTATTGATCTAATATTTCACAGCAGGGCCCATTTCTGCACCCACCAAGAGCGAGTGAGGACTTACAGTGTTGTGGCACCAGCACCACCACCACCACCAAAGGCCCAATTTTTCAGCCCCTGTTGAACAGGGGCATGTAATTACAATTCTTGATCTAATATTTCACAGCAGGGCCCGTTTCTGTGCCCACCAAGAGCGAGTGAGGACTTACAGTGTTGTGGCACCAGCACCACCACCAAAGGCCCAATTTTTCTGCCCCTGTTCAACAGGGGCATGTAATTACAATTCTTGATCTAATATTTCACAGCAGGGCCCTGTGAGGGCTTACAGTGTTGTGGCCACAACAACACCTAAGGCCTAAATTTCTGCTGAGTGTATAGGGCAGGCCCCTACTTTCAAACGTCTAACGTACAAACGACTCCTACTTGCAAACGGAAGGAGACAACAGGAAGTGAGATGAAATGGCCACAACACTGTAAGCCCTCACAGCAGAGCCCTGTGAGGGCTTACAGTGTTGTGGCCACAACAACACCTAAGGCCTAAATTTCTGCTGAGTGTATAGGACAGGCCCCTACTTTCAAACGTCTAACGTACAAACGACTCCTACTTGCAAACGGAAGGAGACAACAGGAAGTGAGATGAAATCTACCCCTAGGAAGGGAAATTCTCTCCTGTAAGAGTTAATATTGGAAAAACATTTCTCCTTTCCACTGATGCTTTCCAATCCTTGTTCCACAAAAAACCCCAAATTTTCAAAAAACTGGTGCGAACCGAACCGGGGGGGTGTTCGGCTCATCCCTAGTTATCAACTACACGTATTTGGCACCGTGCCACAACTATGGGCTATACGCAAGCCGAGCCCATCCCCAGGGAGAACCTCCGCTCCCTAGCATAATCTGGGAAACCATGGCTGAAACGGGACGCTCAGAGTATACCAATGTAGAGGTGGCGATCAAAGGCAGACAACAACCGACATAATACTGTACAAAGTCTAACAGATAATGTGAGAGACAAGTTATCCATCGTGTTAAATATTGGAAGCAGGAAAGGGGCCGTTACTCATCAGCGAACTAGGAAATTACGATGAAGTCAATTTGACTCTGAAAGTTCAATCATGGCAAACAAACAAAAAAAAAAAAACATTGCGCTGAGTGTATGCTTTTAGGATCAGCCAGTCATTTCTTCATTCGGAGGTTGGAAACAGGGGTTACTCACCAGTTTTGCTTGTGAAGGGCCCCCACGACCACGACGGTTATAGTAAGCCCTTTGTGGTCTACCCACAACTGCCACCAGCCAATCGGGTACTGGAATTGGATCCATTTCAGCAAAGGCAAACAAGCCTGGGATCTCAGAGGGATGATGCTGAGAGAAGGTATCTGGTCCTTTGTGGACTATGAGGTGAAATGGGTGACCCCACCTGTAGGTAAGACCTTTCTCGCCAAGGCCATTGAGGAGAGGTTTGAGTATCCGTCGCATTAAGAGTGTATTTCTGGAAACATCTGGTAGGAGGTGAACAGCTGCAGTGTCAAATTTCAGGACTCCCACCCTCCAGGCCAGCTGCAGAATTTTCTCCTTAAGGTTAAAGGAGTGTAAAAAGCAGAGGACATCCCTGGGTCTGTCGGATGGGTCAGATCGCGGGCCCAGAGTTCTATGAACTCAGTCGATGATGATCTCAGAACCTGATGGGCATTCTAGGTACCGGTTGAAGACGCTGGTCACTGTTGGACGCAATTTTGAATGTGGGACAGATTCGGCCTCAGCAAAGCCCTCAGCTTTTGTTCAGATGAAGCATTTAGAGGAAGACCCTGTAGTTGGGGAGGGTTGCGGAGTGTACTCACTGTGGTCTGTTGTGCAGGTATCAGTCTCTGTCCCTCCAGGGCTTCTGGGCTGAAGCATAGAGCGCTGGGTGGAATGGGAGTAGAGGGAGAAGCTGTGAGTTCAGGGTTGAGCAGTGCATCCTCTGTGGAAAAAAAAACTTGGACAAACATGCAGCAAATTAAGTTTTAATTCCTCATGTTCATATTTGTTTTCGGTCAATAAAGTATTGAAGCCCACCTCTCGACATAACAGCCAAAGAACTAAAGTTTTCAGAAGGAGGTAAAGTAGATAATTTTGACTTCCGTATTTCTTTCAGCATGTTTTCTATAACCATTGAGATGTAAAAGGTTGATTTAGTAAAAAATTAAAAATGTTAATTCTGTTAATGACACTGACCAGCCATAACATCATGATGACCCACCTAATATTGAGTAGGTCCCTCTTTAGCCACCAAAACAGCCCTGATCCATTGCAGATTAAAGCTGCTAGATTTTTGAGGGTATACTGTGGCACCAAGCCATCAGTAGCAGATCCTGTAGCCTCCCTGGCGGTTTTCCCGTGTGTGGCTCGGGGTTAAAATTCAGGACCATTAGCGGTAACCCCGAGCCACACTGGGGATTACATTGCAGGATCCTGGTGCCTCCTTACTTACCTTGTCCCCGGGATCCTGCGATGTCCCCCGCTGTGTCTGCGGGCTCCGTCCTCCTCCGAAGCCTCTACGTGCCAGGCTCCGTTCCCTGCGAGCGGCGTGACACACGGGGGCGGAGCCTGGCGGCTAATTCAAAAAAAGTGTAAAATCATAACACATACAGTACTGTAATCTTACAGATTACAGTACTGTATGAAATGATTTCACATCCCCTTTGTCCCCAGTGCTTTGGCCCATGCCCTGCATGCAGTTTTATATTGCATATACTGTTCTTTCTGCCTGGAAACTGGAGATTGTCCATAGCAACCAAAAAGTGTCCCTTTACGTCAAAAATGGCTTTAGACCAGCTAGAAAACAGCGATAGTAAATTAGAACACTTGCAGAATTGAGCGATAGTGAATCGTGTGGAAATTAATTTTATTACTATTTATTTTTATTTTTTTTAATTTTTTTTTTTTTTTTAATTATATTATAATTTATGTTTTTGTGTTTCAAACTTTATCATACCCGGGATATCTACTAGACTCTTGTTTGGACAGATTTAAGTGTGTTATTGTTAAGAATTACAGACCTACATTATAAAATGCCAAATTTCCTTGCAAAATAATTGTACCGCTTTCAGCACCTAAAAAACTCATTGTTGTGTTCCTCAAACTGTGCTTGAACCATTTTTGCAGTTTGAAAGGGCACATTATCCTGCTGAAAGAGGCCACTGCCATCAGAAAATACTGTTTCCATGAAAATGAAGGTGGTTTTTTTGTTTAGTAGCAAAGTTTAGGGAGGTGATAGGTGTCAAAGTAACATCCACATGAATGGCAGGACTAAGGTTTCCCAGCAGAACTTTGACCAAATCATCACATTGCGTCTGTCATCTTTTCCCCAGGTAAGCAATGCAAATGTACCCGGCCTTCCACATGATGTAAAAGAAAACATGATTCATCAGCTGACTTCTTCCATTGCTCAGTTGTCCAGTTTTGACCCATGCCCATTATAGGTGCCTTTCGCTGTGGACATGGGTCAGCCTGGGCACCCTGACTGATCTGTGGCTTTGAAGCCCCATGCACAACAAACTGCGATGCCCCATTTTTCTGCTTTCAACACAACAATTTCAGGGACAACATGCCTCTTTGCTTCCTTAGTATATCTCATTGACTTTCAGATGCCATTGTAACACAATAATCAATGCTATTTACTTTACCTGTCAGTGATCTTAATACTATAGCTGATCGGCGTAAGTTTCCCCAGATACATTCCCATACTGGGGCTAAGTTAAAGTAGAAGCAATGGTTAAGCGATAATCCATCATTTAAATATTTCCTGCTCTTTTTTCCTCATGTCCCTGAATACATTTTATAACAGATCGCTATTTTAATACAGTTTTAAGTATTTTTTTCCTATGTGGTCACATGACCACAAAGCACCGTCTTCCTTGAGTAATGTGGGGGGCTGACAATAGGTATGGATTCCATAAAGCTGATGACCATTGCCAGAGGGGGAGAGAGTTTCCTGACCTCCAGCCTCACCAGAAGGAGTAAGAAATTGGAGCTTTGTGGTGTGGTGATTGCTTGGAAAAAAGGCTTACTAAGGCAACCCCCCCTTGCAAAGCATCTTGTCACCATGTTGATGGTAAATGGGCTTCATCCCCACATCCTGTCTTTGGGGGGAAATTATAGGAATCTGGAAGACCCCTCTAGCGTGTCCACCCCCTCCTCCCCCCCCACTTGAATGCAAATTTGACTGTAGAAGTGAAAATGTACTTTAAGAAAAGTATAAGGATCCTTATTTAAGCTATGTGAATGTACTTCCAAATCTCATTGGATTCAGCTGAAAATAACTGTAATTTTGTAAAATCTTTTATCCTGGTGTGTTATCTTCTTAGGCTTAATGTACACAGCACATTATTACAACCTCTCCTGAATGATTTAACTTGACAGATAGTAACCCAAGTTTAAAACGTCTATTTTGCTGCGTTTACATGCCGCGTTAAGCTGCGTTTGCATTTAGAAGCGTTTGAAAAAAAAAATGTTTTCAAAATAGCCAAGAATGAAAAACGCCTAAAAAAGAAACATGGCTAAATGCGAGTTACCGCATTTATTCGCGTTTGGTGTCTGAAATGTCGGAAACTTCGGTGTCTGAACTAATTTTTTTGCCTTCAAAGAAAAGCCTATAAACACGACTGCCTAAAAATGGCATTAAACAAAACTGTATACATGTACACATAAGATAACATTGGATGAGTTCAGGGGAAGTTCAGGGGCATCCAACTGTCTCTGGAGGTCTGTTTACCAGTAGCAGTGTACATGAGGCTAAATGAACCTTTTGCATGCTTGCACCAGGTGTCAGCTAGCATACTGCTTATTCACAAAAAGAAAATGGTAAATACAATACACCACACTACTGTAAAAGTCCTTTTTTCTTAAAGAAAAAAGAAAAAAAACTTTTTTTTCGTGAGTTAATTTCAAAATCCGACAAAGTTGACCTGCAACCCACCTTGCTTATGATCTTTACCCACTGCAACTCCAACTACAAATGAAAGATCCCTGGCACAGAATGAATGTAAATGAGGCAGCAGGGACAACATGAATAAAGTCATGACCATATTTAGTCAACGATGTAACCCAGGATCCCTCCTGTGTGTACAAACATAAGCCAGTGGGGATCTATCATTTGGATTCAGTAGTTATACTCCCACTAAATGACAGATGCTCTTGTTTGTTGACAATTGCAAGCAGGTAGGGTTCTGTCATTTAGCAATGGTACTGCTATTGCCACTAAACGGCAGGTTCCCTGCCACTGTTTGCAAACAAAAAGGAGCTAGAAAAGGGAGAAGGAAGTTTTCCTTTCGTTTAATGAATGAAGCTAAGCTCTGTTGACTTCTAACATCAAATGACAGCCAAAGATCATCCAGTTTTATTTTACTTACACATGATTGTATATTCTTTGTAAAGTGATTTTTCACCACATTCACTAAGCTAACGAAAAATTTACATGCAAAGTGAACATTCTACTTGCCTTAACCACTTGACGACCGCCTCACGCCGATGTACGTCGGCAAGGTGGCACGGACAGGCAAAATCACGTACATGTACGTGATTTGCCTTCCGCGGGTGGGGGGTCCGATCGGACCCCCCCCCGGTGCCCGAGGCGGTCGTCGTTTGTCCAGCGGCGATCGGTGATGAGGGGGAGACCATCCGTTCGTGGCCCCCCCCTCGCGATCGCCGCCGGCCAATGAAAACACTCCTTTGCTGCTGTATGCTAAACAGCAGCAAAGGAAGTGATGTCATCTCCCCTCGGGTCGGTATTTTCCGTTCCGGCCCGAGGAGAGACGACAAGTATGTGAGTGCACAACACTACACACACACAGTAGAACATGCCAGGCACACAAATCACCCCGATCCCCCCCCCGATCGCCCCCCGATCCCCCCCCAATCACCCCCCCCCCCTGTCACAAACTGACACCAGCAGTTTTTTTTTTTTTTTTTTTTTTTTTTTTTTCTGATTACTGCATAGTGTCAGTTTGTGACAGTGACAGTGTTGGGACAGTGTATATTACCCCCCTTTAGGTCTAGGGTACCCCCCTAACCCCCCCTAATAAAGTTTTAACCCCTTGATCACCCCCTGTCACCAGTGTCGCTAAGCGATCATTTTTCTGATCGCTGTATTAGTGTCGCTGGTGACGCTAGTTAGTGAGGTAAATATTTAGGTTCGCCGTCAGCGTTTTATAGCGTCAGGGACCCCCATATACTATCTAATAAATGTTTTAACCCCTTGATTGCCCCCTAGTTAACCCTTTCACCACTGATCACCGTATAACCGATACGGGTGACGCTGGTTAGTTTGTTTATTTTTTATAGTGTCAGGGCACCCGCCGTTTATTACCGAATAAAGGTTTAGCCCCCCGATCGCCCGGCGGCGATATGCGTCGCCCCAGGCAGCGTCAAATTAGCGCCAGTACCGCTAACACCCACACACGCAGCATGCGCCTCCCTTAGTGGTATAGTATCTGAACGGATCAATATCTGATCCGATCAGATCTATACTAGCGTCCCCAGCAGTTTAGGGTTCCCAAAAACGCAGTGTTAGCGGGATCAGCCCAGATACCTGCTAGCACCTGCGTTTTGTGCCTCCGCCCAGCCCACCCAAGTGCAGTATCGATCGATCACTGTCACTTACAAGGCACTAAACGCATAACTGCAGCGTTCGCAGAGTCAGGCCTGATCCCTGCGATCGCTAACAGTTTTTTTGGTAGCGTTTTGGTGAACTGGCAAGCACCAGCCCCAGGCAGCGTCAGGTTAGCGCCAGTACCGCTAACACCCACGCACGCACCGTACACCTCCCTTAGTGGTATAGTATCTGAACGCATCAATATCTGATCCGATCAGATCTATACTAGCGTCCCCAGCAGTTTAGGGTTCCCAAAAACGCAGTGTTAGCGGAATCAGCCCAGATACCTGCTAGCACCTGCGTTTTGCCCCTCCGCCCGGCCCAGCCCAGCCCACCCAAGTGCAGTATCGATCGATCACTGTCACTTACAAAACACTAAACGCATAACTGCAGCGTTCGCAGAGTCAGGCCTGATCCCTGCGATCGCTAACAGTTTTTTTTGTAGCGTTTTGGTGAACTGGCAAGCACCAGCCCCAGGCAGCGTCAGATTAGCGCCAGTACCGCTAACACCCACGCACGCACTGTACACCTCCCTTAGTGGTATAGTATCTGATCGCATCAATATCTGATCCGATCAGATCTATACTAGCGTCACCAGCAGTTTAGGGTTCCCAAAAACGCAGTGTTAGCGGGATCAGCCCAGATACCTGCTAGAACCTGCGTTTTGCCCCTCCGCCCGGCCCAGCCCAGCCCACCCAAGTGCGGTATCGATCGATCACTGTCACTTACAAAACACTAAACGCATAACTGCAGCGTTCGCAGAGTCAGGCCTGATCCCTGCGATCGCTAACAGTTTTTTGGTAGTGTTTTGGTGAACTGGCAAGCGCCAGCGGCCTAGTACACCCCGGTCGTAGTCAAACCAGCACTACAGTAACACGTGGTGACGTGGCGAGTCCCATAAGTGCAGTTCAAGCTGGTGAGGTGGCAAGCACAAGTAGTGTCCCGCTGCCACCAAAAAGACAAACACAGGCCCGTCGTGCCCATAGTGCCCTTCCTGCTGCATTCGCCAATCCTAATTGGGAACCCACCGCTTCTGCAGCGCCCGTACTTCCCCCATTCACATCCCCAACCAAATGCAGTCGGCTGCATGAGAGGCATTTTCTTTATGTCCTCCCGAGTACCCCTACCCAGCGAACCCCCCAAAAAAGATGTCGTGTCTGCAGCAAGCGCGGATATAGGCGTGACACCCGCTATTATTGTCCCTCCTGTCCTGACAATCCTGGTCTTTGCATTGGTGAATGTTTTGAACGCTACCATTCACTAGTTGAGTATTAGCGTAGGGTACAGCATTGCACAGACTAGGCACACTTTCACAGGGTCTCCCAAGATGCCATCGCATTTTGAGAGACCCGAACCTGGAACCGGTTACCGTTATAAAAGTTAGTTACAAAAAAAAGTGTAAAAAAAAAAAAAAAATATGAAATAAAAAAAAATAGTTGTTGTTTTATTGTTCTCTCTCTCTCTATTCTCTCTCTCTATTGTTCTGCTCTTTTTTACTGTATTCTATTCTGCAATGTTTTATTGTTATTGTTATTGTTATTGTTATTGATTGTTATTGTTATTGTTATTGTTATTGTTATTGTTATTGATTGTTATTGTTATTGTTATTATGTTTTATCATGTTTGTTTTTCAGGTGTGTAATTATTTACACTTTACTGTGCTTTATTGTTAACCATTGTTAACCATTTTTTTGTCTTCAGGTACGCCATTCACGACTTTGAGTGGTTATACCAGAATGATGCCTGCAGGTTTAGGTATCATCTTGGTATCATTCTTTTCAGCCAGCGGTCGGCTTTCATGTAAAAGCAATCCTAGCGGCTAATTAGCCTCTAGACTGCTTTTACAAGCCGTGGGAGGGAATGCCCCCCCCCCCCCCCACCGTCTTCCGTGTTTTTCTCTGGCTCTCCTGTCTCAACAGGGAACCTGAGAATGCAGCCGGTGATTCAGCCAGCTGACCATAGAGCTGATCAGAGACCAGAGTGGCTCCAAACATCTCTATGGCCTAAGAAACCGGAAGCTACGAGTATTTCATGACTTAGATTTCGCCGGATGTAAATAGCGCCATTGGGAAATTGGGGAAGCATTTTATCACACCGATCTTGGTGTGGTCATTTGCTTTGAGGGCAGAGGAGAGATCTAGGGTCTAATAGACCACAATTTTTTCAAAAAAGAGTACCTGTCACTACCTATTGCTATCATAGGGGATATTTACATTCCCCGAGATAACAATAAAAATGATTAAAAAAAAAATATGAAAGGAACAGTTTAAAAGTAAGATTAAAAAAGCAAAAAAATAATAAAGAAAAAAAAAAACAAAAAAAAAAACACCCCTGTCGCCCCCTGCTCTCGCGCTAAGGCGAACGCAAGCGGCGGTCTGTCGTCAAACGTAAACAGCAATTGCACCATGCATGTGAGGTATCACCGCGAAGGCCAGATCGAGTGCAGTAATTTTTCCAGTAGACCTCCTCTGTAAATCTAAAGTGGTAACCTGTAAAGGCTTTTGAAGGCTTTTAAACATGTATTTATTTTGTTGCCACTGCACGTTTGTGCGCAATTTTAAAGCATGTCATGTTTGGTATCCATGTACTCGGCCTGAGATCATCTTTTTTATTTCATCAAACATTTGGGCAATATAGCGTGTTTTAGTGCATTAAAATTAAAAAAAGTGTGTTTTTTCCCCAAAAAATGCGTTTGAAAAATCGCTGCGCAATTACTGTGTGAAAAAAAAAAATGAAACACCCACCATTTTAATCTGTAGGGCATTTGCTTTAAAAAAATATATAATGTTTGGGGGTTCAAAGTAATTTTTTTGCAAAAAAAAAAAACTTTTTCATGTAAACAATAAGTGTCAGAAAGGGCTTTGTCTTCAAGTGGTTAGAAGAGTGGGTGATGTGTGACATAAGCTTCTAAATGTTGTGCATAAAATGCCAGGACAGTTCAAAACCCCCCCAAATGACCCCATTTTGGAAAGTAGACACCCCAAGCTATTTGCTGAGAGGCATGTCGAGTCCATGGAATATTTTATATTGCGACACAAGTTGCGGGAAAGAGACAAATTTTTTTTTTTTTTTTTTTTTTTGCACAAAGTTGTCACTAAATGATATATTGCTCAAACATGCCATGGAAATATATGAAATTACACCCCAAAATACATTCTGCTGCTTCTCCTGAGTACGGGGATACCACATGTGTGGGACTTTTTGGGAGCCTAGCCGCGTACGGGACCCCGAAAACCAAGCACCGCCTTCAGGCTTTCTAAGGGCGTGAATTTTTGATTTCACTCTTCACTGCCTATCACAGTTTCGGAGGCCATGGAATGCCCAGGTGGCACAAAACCCCCCCAAATGACCCCATTTTGGAAAGTAGACACCCCAAGCTATTTGCTGAGAGGTATAGTGAGTATTTTGCAGACCTCACTTTTTGTCACAAAGTTTTGAAAATTGAAAAAAGAAAAAAAAAAATGTTTTTTCTTGTCTTTCTTCATTTTCAAAAACAAATGAGAGCTGCAAAATACTCACCATGCCTCTCAGCAAATAGCTTGGGGTGTCTACTTTCCAAAATGGGGTCATTTGGGGGGGTTTTGTGCCACCTGGGCATTCCATGGCCTCCGAAACTGTGATAGGCAGTAAAGAGTGAAATCAAAAATTTTCACCCTTAGAAATCCTGAAGGCAGTGATTGGTTTTTGGGGTCCAGTACGCGGCTAGGCTCCCAAAAAGTCCCACACATGTGGTATCCCCATACTCAGGAGAAGCAGCTAAATGTATTTTGGGGTGCAATTCCACATATGCCCATGGCCTGTGTGAGCAATATATCATTTAGTGACAACTTTATGAAAAAAAAAAAAAAAAAAAAAAAAAAGTGTCACTTTCCCGCAACTTGTGTCAAAATATAAAATATTCCATGGACTCAATATGCCTCTCAGCAAATAGCTTGGGGTGTCTACTTTCCAAAATGGGGTCATTTTGGGGGGTTTTGTGCCACCTGGGCATTCCATGGCCTCCGAAACTGTGATAGGCAGTGAAGAGTGAAAGCAAAAATTTACACCCTTAGAAATCCTGAAGGCGGTGATTGGTTTTCGGGGCCCCGTACGCGGCTAGGCTCCCAAAAAGTCCCACACATGTGGTATCCCCATACTCAGGAGAAGCAGCTAAATGTATTTTGGGGTGCAATTCCACATAGGCCCATGGCCTGTGTGAGCAATATATCATTTAGTGACGACTTTTTGTAAATATTTTTTTTTTTTTTTTTTTTTGTCATTTTTCAATCACTTGGGACAAAAAAAATAAATATTCAATGGGTTCAACATGCCTCCCAGCAATTTCCTTGGGGTGTCTACTTTCCAAAATGGGGTCATTTGGGGGGGTTTTGTACTGCCCTGCCATTTTAGCACCTCAAGAAATGACATAGGCAGTCATAAACTAAAAGCTGTGTAAATTCCAGAAAATGTACCCTAGTTTGTAGACGCTATAACTTTTGCGCAAACCAATAAATATACGCTTATTGACATTTTTTTTACCAAAGACATGTGGCCGAATACATTTTGGCCTAAATGTATGACTAAAATTTAGTTTATTGGATTTTTTTTATAACAAAAAGTAGAAAATATCATTTTTTTTCAAAATTTTCGGTCTTTTTCCGTTTATAGCGCAAAAAATAAAAACCGCAGAGGTGATCAAATACCATCAAAAGAAAGCTCTATTTGTGGGAAGAAAAGGACGCAAATTTCGTTTGGGTACAGCATTGCATGACCGCGCAATTAGCAGTTAAAGCGACGCAGTGCCAAATTGGAAAAAGACCTCTGGTCCTTAGGCAGCATAATGGTCCGGGGCTCAAGTGGTTAAATACTGTAAATCAACCCAAAATGTCATTTGTCCCATACATTTTACTACATCCACAAATTTACATACAGCTTTAAGCATTTTATTTACAGAATTTGTATATTTTCAATCTTGCCCTTTAGGCAGCATTAAAATAACCTCGCCTTGCCTGAACAACATTTCTAAAAAGCAAACATGGCATTTAAAAAATCCAGAAAAAATAAAAAGTTTCAGTGCCAATGGACTTTAGTGAAATTCAGGGCTATATTTGGGTTTTGTTGATTATTTTCCAGGGTTTACCAAACCGCCTGCAAACCAAACTTTGCACGGTTTACTTATTCCTATTACCATAAAACAGTACCAAATAAAAGGGTTAGCTGTTGTCAAGTTAGCTAATGCTGCTAAATTTGGCTTGGCAATCTAGGCATAAATGACCCCAGGCATAAAAAGATTACCTTAAGGACAGTGGTGTTGGGAGGGGGACTGACGGTGGCTGGAGCCCCGAGTGGGTCCCCAAAAAGACCTGGGTCTCGGGCATGCACAGTTCTATTATTAGCCCCGAGCGCCACCGCCAAGCAGGGACCAATCTGACCCTGAGCGCAGCCTAGTGACATAGCAGGTCTTGCCTTCTGGAGCCTGCAGCACCTATGATGGACATCCCACTGATTCAATGCGGGGACCATGGGACGTGTGACGTCCATCACAGGCACTGCAGGCTCCAGAAGGTGAGAATTACAATGTGGCTGCGGCACCACTGTGAGAAGATCCCCACTCCATGCTCGGGTGTGTGGCTCTCCTCTCCTGTCCTGTCATGGCTCTGGCTCTGGCTGCCCGGAGTGCCTGCTGTCTACTCTATTGTTATGGGTGCACCGCACACTACGGCTGAGCTGCAGGAGGAGGTCACATCACCTTGAAGTCTGGTCAGGTAGGTCAGTGCATGTCAGTGTGGGTCAGTGTATGTCAGGTAGGTCAGTGTATGTCAGGTAGGTCAATGTGGGTGAGTGTATGTCAGGTAGGTCAGTGTGTGTCAGGTAGGTCAGTGTGTGTCATGTAGGTCAGTGTATGTCAGGCTGGTCAGTGAGTGTCAGGTGGGTCAGTGCGCATCAGGTAGGTCAGTGCGCGTCAGGTAGGTAACACAACCCCACCTCCCCGGTGCTGGGCTCGGACTTTGGGCTGAAGCCCCTGTTTTTTTTGCCACCTAGCAATGCCCCTGCTTAGAGAATAAAATGAAGGTGCATTTACTTAATTATGCTCAGAATTTTTTTTTTATTACTTTTGACTGCATACTAGCAGTAAATATTGTTTTACTTTATTTACTAAGCTCAGTGTTAGTTTGCTAAGTAAACATTTGCTAGCCTTTGGGTAAATGGTACATCAATTCTGCTGACTTAGGGTACTGTGGTTTTGCTCTGTTAAGATGCATTTGCTGTATGTTTCTGATGCGTTTTTGAGTTGCCTGCACCTGCAAAAAATGGACATGTGTCTCGAAATACAGCAAAAATGCAAAATCACAGTGCGTTTTTACTGCAATTTTACCATGATTTTGCAGTGATTTCCATTAATCTCAAAGGGAGGCTGCATTTTTGGTGCATTTTTCAAAACCGCACCAAGGATGCAGCATGCAGGACTTTTCACAACGTGCTGCACCTGTAATGCATTGGTGTGAGAAGTCCCATAGGATTTAAAGGGAAATATGTTACTTGCATTTTTCTTGCAAGGAAAAAACGCAGGAAAAATGTATCAGTGTGAAAGGGCCCATAAGTAAGCAGGGGTCAATTGAGAAACAATTTTGGTGGTGGCAACAAGAGAGTGCAAATAATATTGCGTGGATATTTGAATTACTAAATATGCAAAAGATTTTCTTATTATACCAGTAGGTTTGTCACTCAGAATTACATTCCAAACATTAAAATAACTATGGGCTGATGATAAAACAAAAGACATTATAAAGCTTAAGTGATATTATTTGCTGCACTAACGTGAAATATAAGACTTATGCTCATTTAAAATATAGGAGTTGATTTACTAAAACTGGAGATTGCAAAATCTGGTGCAGCTCTACATGGTAGCCAATCAGCTTTTAACTTCAGCTTGTTCAGTTAAGCTTTGACAAACACAAAAAAAAAAACAACTGGAAGCTGATTGGTTTCTATGCAGAGCTGTACCATATTTTGCCCTCTCTAGTTTTAGTAAATCAACCCCATAGTGTAGATCAATCATCGACAATATAACACACAACTTGTAAAGGTAACCAAAATCAATTATGAAAATCTAGATATTGAACTAATCAATACAAGTGTACCTATATCTGCAACTGGTGCCACAGGCACAAACTATTAATTATAGCCCACTACAGTATGTTTTTGTGAGGTCATCTCTTTTGAAAGTCAGGAGTTTTTGCATCTAATGCTTGACAAGGAATATACTTACAAGCTGAACAAAAACTGACCTTGCACTTCATTAAAACTAGAACTGATTATACTATATAGTATTCTAGCCGTTGTTTTGGGAAAATGCAGATTTTCTCTAGTATTAGCTACAGTTATAACATATGACCAAAGATAAACTCAATACATGATAGGTTCACTTTTAAGAAAAAAATAATAAATGTGTATGTTTTTGCAAAAAAAAATGTGCATTTATAATTTTCTTCACATAGCAGCCTGCAAAGTGGGGTGCCCATGATCCGTTAACCTCATCTGCAATGCCAGGTTCCTGCATATATTTCATACAGCTTTCTGCCCATACCATTGGTATGAGTTTTCAGTCACTGAGCTGCACAAAGTTTCAATGGGCTATGAATGCGCTGAATGTGTAATGCTGGCCATAGATGGATAGCATTTCTAAGGAAAATTCTTAGAAAAGGTGTACGAAAATTCTCAGAACATTCAAATGTTCAAAAGTTTTTTTTTGCTTTTAATATTTGATTTTGGAATGATTAGACTATACAGAACAAACACCACACACAGTGTTAGAAATATGTTTGGTTGAGAAAACATTTCCATCTTGATCCTCCTAATTTCCTTGTCACTGCAATCAAAAAACGAGCATCAATTTGACCCACTAATTATTAGAAAATGAACAAAGTTTCTTAGAATATTCTTTTCCTAATAATTTTTGTTCAAAATTCTACCCATTTATGGCCAACTAGATATAAACACTGTCTGTCCTAACAAAGGGTAAAAGGTTTAGTGGCTGGGCTTCTTGCATTATATTTTAATGAGAGGGAGCTTATTCTGTCCTTGGAACAGACTCAGATATTGGGGGTGATTTACTAAAAGCAGTGCACACAGAATCTGGTGTAACCATGCATAGTACCAATCAGCTTTTAGGTTTTATTGCCAAAGCTTAATAGATCAAACTGAAGTTAGAAGCTGATTTGGTAATTATGTGCAGCTGCACCAGATTCTGTATGCAACAGTTTTAGTATATCCTCACAATTGTTCAAAAATCCTTAGAGTTAGCATTGAAACCTTGTTCTGAGAAACATCTGTAAGATAAGAATTATATATTTATTTATTTTATTTTTAGATACACCGTGAGAACAGGAACACATAACAAACATATAGTGAAGTTTTTTTCCAAACTTGACTGCAAAAAGTAGAAATACACTTTAATTAAGGAAAAGATGAAGACCTTTTTTTAGGCTATGTGACTGTTATTTTCAATCTCTTCAGACTCAGCTGTAATTAATTTTATATAATAAAAAAGTGTAGCGCTCCACTTCTTATCATGATGAAATCAAGATATGTATATACAGTGCTCTGGAAAGTATTCACAGTGCTTCACTTTTTCCACATTGTGTTATGTTGCAGCCCTATTCACACAATGGATTAAATTAATTATTTTCCTCAAAATTCTACAAACAATACACCATATTGACAATGTGAAAGAAGTTTGTTTGAAATCTTTGCAAATTTATTAAAAATAAAAACCAAAAAAAATCACATCTACATAAGTATTCACAGCCTTTGTGCAATACTTTGGTAAAGCATCTTTGGCACCAATGACATCCTCAAGCCTTTTTGAGTATATTGCTACAAGCTTGGTACACCTATTTTTGGGAAGTTTCTCCCATTCTTCTTTGCAGGACCTCTCAAGCTTCATCGGGTTGAATGGGGAGCGTCGGTGCAAAGCCATTTTCAGATCTCTCCAGAGATGTTCAATCGGGTTGAAGTATGGGTTCTGGCTGGGTCACTCAAGGACATTCACAGAGTTGTCCCATAGCCACTCCTTTGTTATCTTGACTGTGTGCTTAGGGTCGTTGTCCTGTTGGAAGATGAACCTTCGCCGCAGTCTGAAGTCCAGAGCTCTCTGGAGCAGGTTTTTATCAAGGATGTCTCTGTACATTGCTGCATTCAACTTTCCCTAAATCCTGACTAGTCTCCCAGTTTCTGCCGCTGAAAGACATCGCCACAGCATGATGCTGTCACCACAATGCTTCACTGTGGAGATGGTATTGGCCAGGTGATGAGTAGTGCCTGGTTTTCTCCAGAAATAATGCTTGTCCTTCAGGCCAAAGAGTTCAATCCTTGTTTCATCAGACCATAGAATTTTGTTTCTCATGGTCTGAGAGTCCTCCAGGTGCCTTTTGGCAAACTCCAGGTGGGCTGTCATGTGGCTTATACTGAAGAGTGGCTTCCATCTGGGCACTCTACCATACAGGCCTGATTGGTGGAGTGCTGCAGAGATGGTTTTTCTTCTGGAAGGTTCACCTCTCTCCATAGAGAAACGCTGGAGCTCTGTCAGAGTGACCATGGGGTTCTTGGTCACCTCCCTGACTAAGGCCCTTCTCCCCCAATCGCTCAGTTTGGCCGAGCGGCCTGCTCTAGGAAGAGAATTGGTGGTTACAAACTTCTTCCACTTATGGATGATGGAGACCACTGTGCTCATTGGGACCTTCATTGCTGCAAACAATTATCTGTATCCTTCCCCAGATGAGTGCCTTTATACAATCCTGTCTCGGAGGTCTACAGACAATTTCTTTGGACTTAATGGCTTAAGTTTGTACTCTGACATGCACTGTTAACTGTGGGACCTTATAAAGACAGGTGTGTGCCTTTCCAAATCATGTCCAATCAACTGAATTTACCACGGGTGGACTCTTAATGATGATCAGTGGAAACAGGATGCACCTGAGCTAAATTTTGAGTGTCATGGCAAAGGCTGTGAATACTTATGTACATGTGATTTTTTTTGTTTTTTATTTTTAATGAATTTGTAAAGATTTCAAACAAACTTATTTTATGTTGTCATTATGGGGTATTGTTTGTAGAATTTTGAGGAAAATAATGAATTTAATCAATTTTGGAATAAGGCTGTAATAAAGCAAAATGTTGAAAAAGTGAAGCGCTGTGAATACTTTCCTGATGCATTGTATATGCATTGTATATGCACCAACAAAATTACTAATAATTCAACTAAAAACATTTACATCAATAAATCACTATAACATCCATGATCCAAAATGAGTGAAAAAAAAAATGGCACTACACCCAAAAGTGTCAAAAATGTATGTGTTCCAATAATATGTGTTTCAGTGTTTGTACAAAAGTCACAAATAATACCCATAATGTTTGTAATATGTTTGATTAGATTTTTTGCCTTTTACCACCTGCAGTGTAAGCAAGGTACACACGGGCTGAAAATCATCCGAAAACAGAGGGTTCAGCAGTTACAGCTGACTTTCACCCCATGTATACAGCTCCTTGTCTCACAACCACCTTTTGTTGAATGAACATGCTGGAAAACTAGCAGCCGATCAGCATCTGGTCAGTACCTGCAGCCAGTGTTCTGGTGGGGGGGTGGTCCCCCTGTCAAAACACAATAACACAGTGTGAGAGATCACTGTACTAACATCACAAAGTTAGTACAGTGATGTCTCTGAAAAAAAAACTGCCTGTGTGTGCATAGGAATCTCCTTATACTTTGTACAGTGCAGTGCAGTGCAGTGTCTCCCTCGTATTATTTCCTCTTCTGGTTGAATGTTTTTAAGCTAGGGTTATTGTATTTTCTCTATTGGTTGAATGTACTTTAGTTCTTCTGGTATAATGCTCTTAAGGCTATTTATCATAGCATCCAATGTTAGGAAATGTTGCATTTGCCCTGGGAAAGGCAACAAATAGAAACTGAAATTTCACACAGGTTATAAATATTGCATTAATGAGTTTTATTGAGAAAAAGAGAGAGAAAAAAAGAAAAAGGAAAAAAAATGGCACTCTCACAGAAATAATAACATTAACATTTACATAGCTCAAAAATGGCATTCATAAATATAATTTAAAACATGCCCGCTTATCCTTCAGTAGCTGCAAAACATAGAGTTAAACCATTTAAATAATAATAAAATGTTTACCCTCGAGGCCACATGAAAAAAAGAGAGGAAATAAAAGGGTAAAAAAAAAGTTGAAATAGTGTCCTACAGAACGAGTCAGCCATGTATGATTTCCAAGAAAATAAAAAGAAGTCCATATCTGTTGTCCCGTATTGTCTCGTTTTGTCTCTAGGAAATGACCAGATATGACTTTCAAGGATGCAGTATCAGTATCTATTCCCTTATAAAGACAGAAGCGAGGGAGGATCAATAAATTCTATCCACGGGGTCCAGACTTCCCTAAACTTAGGGTGATTTTTGATCACTATGGCTACCATCTCTTCCATATGCATTATATTATTCACTTCCACTACCCATTCCCATATTGATGGTGTTACTGGGGATTTCCTGTGTCTGGGGATCAGTGCTCTCCCTGCTATACACAGGAATCAAAATATTCCCATTTTGATGGATTTGATCGATCCCAGGATCATAGAAAGGAGAGCTACCTATGGGGTCTCCGGCCACATCTTGCCCATGATCAGATGGCTGACCTGGAATATAGCTGACCAGAATGCTTTTTATTGTTGGGCAAGACCACCACACATGTAGATGTGTATCTCTTGATTCACCACATCTCCAACATAAATCTGGTGTAGCTGGGTTGATCTTGTTTAACCACTTTAATAGGCACTTTCGCCCCTTCCCGCCCAAGACAATTTTCAGCTGTCGCACTTTGAATGACAATTGCCCGATCATGCTACACTGTACCCAGAGAGATTTTTTAACATTTTTTTCCCACAAATAGAGCTTTGTTTTGGTGGTGTTTGATCACCTCTGTGGTTTTTATTTTTTGCTAAAAAAGACTGAAATTTTTGAAAAAAAAAAACATTTTTCCTAGTTTCGGTTATAAAATTGCCCGGTCATGCTACACTGTACCCAAAGAAATTTTTTTACATTTTGTTCCCACAAATAGAGCTTTGTTTTGATGGTGTTTGTTCACCTCTGTGGTTTTTATCTCTTGCTAAAAAAGACCGAAATGTTTGAAAAAAAAACTTTTTTCTTAGTTTTGGTTATAAAATGTTGTCCCCCCCCCCTTTTTTTTCTCCTGCCCACACCCACTTCCTCCACATCTCCCTACACATCAATATGATCCCCAAAACGAGCATCTTCCATTTCCAAGCATAACCTTAACTCACTTCACAATTTCCCCAGCTGAGCCTACTCATGACCACATGTAGATCTACCGTACAACAGGCCCTTCATCACTAAGTTCTCAGACGTTCTCCAGACAGGACCACAGGGGACCGTTACTTTGTAGCCTGGATGTCCTCGCTTCCCCTTGGAAAGTCTGAGAACCATCCCAGCGGTTGCACAAAATAATAACCTTGGTCTTAGCAAAGCAATGTGAACCGCTCAGGAGGGAATAAATTGCCCAGACACACATCTTGTACAGACTTTTGTAGTGAGAACAATTTACTCATGTAACACGACTTTATTGTTCCAATAACCATTTATGTGTAATGCACTGTACACATGGTCGGACATTGATCAGACATTCCGACAACAAAATCCATTGTTTTTTTCTGACGGATGTTGGCTCAAATTTGTCTTGCATACACACGGTCGCACAAAGTTGTCGAAATTTCCGAACGTCAAGAATGCGGTGACGTACACCACGCATGGCGGGACTATAAAAGAGAAGTTTAATACCAAGCGTGGCACCCTTTGGGCTCCTTTTGCTAATCTCACGTTAGTAAAATTGGTGAGAGACGATTCGCGCTTTTTCAGACTCGTGGTTTTCAGATCGTATTTCTGGTGTTCAGTTTGTGCTTGTGGGTTTGTATCTGTTCTCCAGTGCGAGCAGTAAGTTCCCATTGATTTTTCATTGTGTTCTTGTCTGTTCGTTACTGATTTTCAGGTCGCTCTTCACAGGCCTTGCTGTTCTTCAGTGCGTTCTGTTACTTCGTTCTGACCAGCTGACCGTTTTCTAGCCATGTTGCATGTACGTACTCATCGTAGAGTTTGTGCTGTGTGGGGGCTTGGTGTTGGGGTTCTTACTTTGACACAAGCCCAGTCCATGAACAGGGCGAGGAGGAGTTCATGGACCAAGAATTGGTTGCTCCAGTGTGACCAATTCTGTCACATGCCTTTGCTTCGTGAGATCCATTAGAATAATCCTGATGATTTCAGGAACTTTCTCCGGATGACGGACCCCATTTTTCACCATTTGTTGGCTTTGCTGACCACTTATATCAGCAGGCAGGATACCTGCATGAGGCAATCCATCACTGCAGAGCAGAGGCTAGTCCACCACCCTGCAGTACTTGGCGATGGGTAGAAGCCTGCAGGACCTCAAGTTCACGACAGGCATCTCCCCCCAGGCTCTGGGGATCATTATCCCAGAGACCTGTTCTGCCATCATTTAGGTCCTGCAGAAGGAGTATATTAAGATAAGATTTTTATCCTTTAATATCACATTTTATTGTATTTAATGTTTTATAATATATTGTATTTCTTTCCTCATTCCCTAATTATCATGATTGGAATATGCTGTGAATGTCCCCTTTGTCCTCATGCATGCTGGATTAAAAAAAAAAAAAAAAATTGTCCTTCATACATATTTGCCTTCACTTACCTCTCCAGCATGCTCTCCTGGGCCTATATCCACCTCGTCTAGTCACATAGTGGTGCTTTACCCTAAATACCCCCTAAAATGTGTAAAAATGTGATATGTGCTTTAAATTCAGGCAGAGTGCCAGAGGTTTTTTTGGGGGTCCCAAAACCCTCCCCCCAACTGCTAAGTCAGCTGATACCAATCCTCTATCAGCTGACTTTGCCAAACCCATACCCACTATACCCACCTCTTTTGTGGTCAGATTTATGGTTGAATTCCCCAAAGCATGTAGTGCAAGGGCCGGCCTGAATACTTTCAAATGGTACTGTTTAAAGTTTTTGTATCCTATTATAATCTTGATAGGTAACAGCAGAATGTAGAAATGTGCTAAAATGTGTACAGTGTGTATTTATATCTTTTTTAGTATGACACTTCTTACCTGTCCAGTGGGCTGCCAATAGTGTAAGTAAGGAGGGGCTGGCCAAAGTATTACACATTATTTAGGCATTCATCTCTCAATGAGGTGGAGTGGGTTACCTGTCCAAAACATCCCCCCCTAAAATGTTTAAAATGGCCCATGAGAGGGGGGGAGGAATCTGATAGGTTGACCTTATACCTTTGTCTTTAAATACACCCTAAAAGAAATGTTATACTGATGTTGGCCAAGAATGTTTGTGTCTTATCTGCTTTCAATGTTTATGTGCAAAATGATTAATTTTTTTCTTGTTTGACTCCACAGTTTCCTTCCAACCCACAGGAATGGCAGACTGTGGCCTCCCATTTTGCCCAGTGGTGGGACTTTCCCAACTGCATTGGGGCAATTGATGGGAAACACATCCACATCGTCCCACCACCCAACTGGGGGTCATACTATAACAACTACAAGGGGTTCAATAGTATTGTGATGTGGCGGTGGTGTCGGCTACTTACGAGTTCCTGTAGGTGGACGTGGGGAAGAATGGTCGGATGTCAGATGGTGGAGTCATCACCCACACGGAGTTCTACAGGTGTCTCCAGAATGGCAGCTTGGGATTGCCACCTCCAGAAGACAATGTGGAAGGACTCTCATTCGTCTTCTTTGCGGATGAAGCGTTTGCGCTGGGGGACCATCTTATGCGGCCATTCCCTATGAGGACCCTCACCCCGGACCAGAGGGTTTTTAATTACTGGCTGGCCAGAGCCAGAAGAGTGGTGGAGAACACATTTGGAATAATGGCCAGCCGGTTCCACCTATTTCTTACACCAATACACATGGTGGAATATAAACTCAATCACATCATCCTGGCTTGCTCTGTTCTCCACAACTTTTTAAGGAGAAATTCTGTGAACTATGCTGCCTCACTTGGGCCTGAGGCTGGAATTCAGAATGAACCAACCCTGATGGCGCTTGAAACTGGCCGTCCTGGCTTGCCCCCCCAGAGTGCCCATGAGGTCAATCTAAGATACATGGAATACTTTGCGGGTAGGGGGGCCATTGATATGCCAGACAATGTCTGAGACATTTTTTAAATAAAAAAATATTTTAAACTGAAAAAATATGTGCTTTGATTTACTGCTTGGCTTTCTTTTAGCTGACCATGACCGAAATTTGGGGAGTCCTGAAAATGGCATGATTGTGTAAAATTAGAAAGCACTGTTGGGTGTTATTTACTAAAGGAAAATACACTTTGCACTACAAGTGCACTTGAGACTGCACTGAAACTGCACTTGTAGTGCAAAGTGGATTTGCACTACAAAAATGCTTTTGAGCATTGAAAGAAGAAGCCACACATTGTTGATTATCAATCTTTTTAATCAAAGCACAATCACATGTGCATTTCTAAAAGGGTTTTTGAACAAACCAACATGTTTGTTGTATAACAGTTTTTTAGGTCACATTAATAAGTAGAAATTGCCTTTTAAGGTAAAACAGACATGTTTTAAACAATAAAAAAATACACATCTCTGGAACTTACAAAGTTAAACTTTTATAGAAAGTGAAGGCAATATCAGACATGAGTATTTATAAACTGTGTTTGATATTGCGTTCAGCAGATGGGGTGATGTCACCCCTAGAAAAGCCAAATTTTGAACATGCACACAAATTGCCTAATGTCAACATGTGCTAGATGCCATCATGGGGGATCAGTGGACGTGTTTTGTGGGTGCAACCCCTTCCTCTCAGCTACTTTATTATTGAGGAAGGGTTGTACCCACAAAACACGTACATTGATCTCCCGTGATGGCAGATAGCACATGTTCACGCGTGCATCTTTAAATTTTGGCTTTTCTATAATATGTCAAAAATTAGTCATAAAAACAAAAATAAACCTGGAATAAGTTAGGGATTTCTGGGTGTTTTATATCTCCCTAAAACATCAATGATGTTCTTCATTTTGTTTTGAACATCATTGATAATTTGCTTTATGTTTTCTAAATCCCTATTACACCCCATTATCTCCCCAATGAGGATCTGGGCACTTTCACTTGTGAAATTACATTCCTCACATCACAATCACCTAAAACCAAAAAAACAAAAAACATGTATTATAAATATGCCGGCATCTATCTCTTACCTGAAGCTGTGGTCGCAGACACTCACCTGCTGTGGTGACAATTTGGATAATGTCTCCCTCCTCCTCCCCTGGTTAGGTTTGGGGGATTTCCCCTTCTTCCTGAGGTGGGGGGGTCCGTGATCTCCTCTGATGAGTGGTGTCCTCCGAGTCTTTTCTCTCCTATGTGAAAAAAAAATAGGTATACTTAGCACAGATATTTGATGGCAGAAATAGGAATATGAAACATTGCTTGGAAGTGGGGTACAATTGTCTGTTTTGGCAGAGTTCCAAGATGAAGAAATATTTTTGTCCTTTGTCAAGCTTGAATACTTACCTGTTTTGTGCAAGCTTCACAGATGGAGACACCCCTATAGTATACACTGGAGCACCTGTGTGGGCCCCCTAATAAAAAGGGTGTTCTTGTGTCCCACACTAGTGCTCCTGTGTCCAGATGTGTAAACAGCTGCTGAGCGTCCTCTCCTTACACAGAATCTAGTTTGCATTTCATTCTAGTTACAAACCCATCTAGACAAAAACTTATTTTAAGAGAAGTAGGGCATAAAAAATGTATTGAACTGCATCTGGACAAAACACTGTTTTAGTGGCCCAACGAACAATGTTTCCTACAAACGAATAATGTGTCCATGGACACAAAAGTTGCCATTTTAAACTGTACAACAGTAAAGAAAAGCACATGGAGCAGCACAAACGTAATAAAAATTAAGAATAGGAACACAGGACTACTTACTTTTTTGCAGCACTCTCCTGATCCTTCTATACTGATCGCGCTCCCTTAATTTGAGGTCCGACCACCGCTTTCTCAGTTGATCCTTGGATCTCCGTACCCCAAAATTCTTGTGCAGACTCTTCACAACTTTCGCCATGCTCTTGACCTTTCTGACATTTGGGTTTGGGTAAGGTCCATACTTCCCGTCATAGTCGGCCCTCTTCAATATGTCGACCATCTCCACCATCTCAACAAAGGCCATATTTGAGGCCTTAAATCTTCTCCTCCGGGATTGTGACATTTCTGGCTTTCCTCCTCCTCCTCGTTGCTGTTAATATCATGCACCTGTTGTGTCTCCGCCATGTGCTCTCCCCCACTGCGCTGAAAGAGAAGGGGCAGGGAATAGACTAGAAAGAATGTCAGGGGCGGGCGGAGTTTCACACATGCACAGTGTATATAAAGCGTAACACGCGTGCATCGTACGTACGATCTGTAAGCAGAGGAAGGAGTATCGGAAGCGCCGATCGTGATAACAAAGGTAACATTTAAACTTGGGCCTATACTGCTTATAGATTGAGGCCTATATTGGGACAAGATTAGAAGACTTTAGCCTGACATTAGGGTTTGTCTTGTGTATTGCAGATAAAATGGATGGCTTCAATTACCACAACTTCCTCCCCCTGTTCATAGACAAGTAGACAAGGACAAGGAAGCTGCCCTGTCTGTGGCAGGTCAAACACCCGCAATATAATCATAAACAAAAGAGGCAGGCAGCCCTGGAGAAACTGCTGGAGTTGGTGAAGCCGGTGGTCCCCACGGCAACCACCCTTATTTAAAATCCAAAATTGGTGGCCTGAGGAGCACTTATCTTAGGGAACGCAAGAAGGTCCAGGATTCCCAGAGATCCGGAGCTGCAGCAGATGACGTTTATGTCCCCAGGCTCTGGTACTATGAGAGACTGCGATTTATGTTAGACCAGACTGAAGTCAGGGAATCCCTCTCAACCCTACCTTCCACTCTTCCTTCCACCCCAGCTGAGGCTTCCGATGTCCAACCTGGGACTTCCAGCCAGGAAGAAGCGGAGGAGCCCAGCTTGAGCCAGGTATAGCATTGTTCTACAGATTTTTGGTCAATAAATAAATGATGTTTACTAGATGTTATTATTGATCACTAATTGCTGATTTAATAAAGTGTTTTACATATCAAAAGACAGTAGTGGGCGAAAATAATTAGGACAAGAATGAAAAATACTGGGCTCAGAATGACAGGCTTTTATATTTGTTAACATTCAATTTGCAACAGTCATTAGATGAAAATTGTGTGTGATTGATGAAGAAAAAACTAACACTATGTCCATTTTTCATACACAGGAAAAACTCAGCCAGGAGAAGGCTGTGGAATGTGGCAGCCAGGAGGAGGCTGTGGAATGTCAGTGCTCAGACTGATTCAGATGGCTTCTGCGTCCCTCAGAGCCACCCCCACTCGTGAAGAGGCCCTTGCCTGCATGGCTTCCACAAAACTGCAGGACATGCAGGAGGGCCAACGCCTCATGTGTAAGGAAATCATTTATAAAACATTAACTAAGGGGGTGAGGGGCGAAATCACACCCAATACCCACCTGTGTGAGTTACATCATCCTCCTACCACATATCCAACACCACAGACACAGTGTGGAAGGAAGAGTGGAAGGAAGACAAGAAAGTGATGGCCTGGGTTGAGTTTGATCTGACAAAAGATGCAGTCTTTTGTATGACCACAGTCTGGGGACATACATGTCATCTGCTGCTGTTCATGATCTCTTGGACTTCTGGACCAGATTGTACTCCCTTATATATGGACTCCTCAGGCCACCAATTTTGCCTGAAAATAATTAATGTGTGCCCTGGGGGCCAAATGCTTCTCCAATTTCTGCAGTTTCTCCAGCGTTGCCTCCCTCTTTCTTTGGTTAGGACCCCTTAATAAATGTTTTTTTTTTAATAATACTCGCCTATGTGTGTTTTCCTTCAAAAAGGACAGTTTGTTTGTGAGGAGGCAGTTACATTTCAAAAATACAATGTCAAATAAACAAAAGACACCAATACCAAACAATCTCCTTGAGATTAAATAATACAAGATAATAATGGTGTTGTGGTAACTTGACACACAAAACACACCCAAAACTATTCTGTAGTTAAAAAAAAAAAATAATTAAAAAAAATAACAGGAGATCAGGATTTAAACAATTTACAACATTGCAGCGTGACGAAAGTGCTATATCCATTACGAACGCTAATTTTACCAGACCGAGCAGTTCCGTCTCGGAATTTATTCTGAGCATGCGTGATACTTTGTGCGTCAGAATTGTCCACACACGGTCGGAATTTACGCGAACTGATTTTGTTGTTGGAAAATTTTATAGCCTGCTGTTAAACTTTGTGTGTCGGAAATTCCGATGGAAAAAATCTGTCAGAGGCTTCTTACTACGATCGGAGATGCGGCATGTCAGACTGACATGCCACACTCTCCGCGCTGAGCACCCCCGCGGGCGTGCGCCGGCATGTTATCCTGCTGGATGTCATATGACACCCAGTCAGGGTAACTGAACCCCTTCCTGGCTGTCATTCTGCTATAAGCCAGGCAGGAAGTGGTTTATAGAGTCAGGCAGCGATACCATCTAGTCAGTATTTTGTAATTTCTTTCCTGTGAGTGGGAGGCTGGAGTAGGTTTGAATGTAAGGATAAAAGCTTTATCCCAGTCCTCCAGAGCCAGACTATTGCTAAATTCCTGCTCCCAGTCTCTAACATAATAAGGGCGGTTGGGATATGCATGAAACAATAGAGTGCCATATATTTTAGATAAAGCATGTGGACACTTTGAGTCAGAAAGGCACAACTCCTCAAACAGAGTCAGATCCCCACCGTACAATTTCTTAACCAGCCCATCATAAAAGTGACGTAGTTGGAAATATTGTAGCCAATGTCCACTATAAGAGCGAGAGAAGAAACTAAGCTTTCTAGGGATTCCAGGCCCTTTGAGTTAAGCGTGTGCCAAATGTGCGATGGAGGTGATGGTTGCCAACAGAGATATCCCCTATCTGACAGACCTAGAAGAAACCCTGGGTTGCCCAATATCGGAGTTAGTGGCCCCAGGCGTGGAGATATTCTATATTTTATAATGGCCTTGTCCCAGACATATAGAAGTGAAGAAAGTAAGAGCCTTAGCTGTGCTGAAAGCGGGCGATCGGTGGGCAGCAACCATGGGAGGGAGGGAGGTCAGTGGTACAGGCAATAGGTCTGACTCAAGGGTGACCCTCTGCTTTACAAAGCCATATTAAAACCAGTCCAGTACCCTACTAAATATTGCTGCAGTGTGGTATAATCCAAAGTGAGGCAGGCCTGCACCACCATCATCTCGCCTCTTCACCAAAATGTCATATTTAGTTTAATTATTTTTATTGGTTTAATTATAGATAACAATATTTCAGGTTACATACAACGTTTGATACACTCTGTCAGATGAAAATTCGCGTTGAAACAGGTATTCAGTAAATAAACATACCATAGCAGAGGTATTAGATGGAACAGTCCCATAAATGAAAAATTCATGGTTAAAGGAAGACCGGGGATTAAAGACTATCAGGACTCACTGACTGATATCAGTGGGTAAACATACCTGTATAAGTGAACCAAGATAGAATTAGAGTTTTAATAGACTGTTAAATATCCAGGACAGGACGTTTCTCCACCCCATGGGGAACTCGCTGTGGAGATGACCTACCCAGATGAAGCCTCTGGATTATATATTGGTCACAGGAATTGATAAATCTTGTCTACCCGGGTCTGCCCCTTTCAGTTTCAAAATGACAGTCGTGGTGTAAAACAAAGCCATGAATTAATCACTCAGTTCGGCACGTGAATGAGCGGAAGAATCTCGGATCCACACATTCCAGCCTCGGCCTATGCATTCAAAAGTACACGTAGGCAGGAGCTGGCCAATATGGATGCCAAGGGGACACAGCAGGGATGACCAGCAATAACTAACAGTTCATCTATTAAAGCAGATAAGCATTAGAAGAGCAGCGTCAAGCACAGCAGAGAAGCCCGCAGTAAAGAGCAGCTATTATATGCATAGGATGATTGCAGTAGGCAGAGGGGGAGGCTGGGCTAGGAGCAGTGGAGAAAGCAAATGGTCATATATGAGGGGTGTGACAGACCTAGCTGGGACAGAGGCTGTTGGAGAGGACTGAGTGCGAGCCTCTTGCCTTTTGATTATGGGCCCTGGATATTCAATGTAACGGTGCTCTTTGTGGGGTGAATTGGAGGTCCGGTCTGAACTGTACTTATCGGACTCAGTCGTGTATATATGTATATATTGTATGATGTTTGATTCTGTTGGGGACTCCTTGCTGTGGATTTGTGTCCCTAAAGAGGGAGGGGGGATTCCTCCAGCAGCCCCCTGCTGATAAGACTGATTCATACTGTTGGGACACATCCTGTGTGGAGATGCTGGTGTCATCAACTCCAACTACCTGTGTTTATGTTAATTGAATGAGCTGATCACATTGTCCTCTATACAATGTAGGAGACGGGACGACTCCTATTGGAGCTGCTGCTATTGTGAGGAAATGTCCTGTGATAATTAACTCAGTCTGGGCAATAGGTCATGTCTCAGTCACCTAGGCTGTATAAAGGATTAGTTAATTAGCTCGTGTTAATTAGGTTAATTAGGTTACAGTTGTATTGTTAGAGGAGGTTCCAACGGCATATAAAGTCTTGTAATTTTGATTCTGAATAAAGTGAGTTCATGTTAGCAACAAGTAAGTGTTGCCTTGTTTTGTGCTCAGAGAGGTTGGAATATCTGATATCTGTATACAGACTGGGAGGAAGTGGTATATGATGGAAGCACTCAAGCGGAGTGTGGGACGTTCCGTGACAAGGGGGTACTTATCTCACCACTCGAACAGCGACCCGATTCCATGTCTTGCCATACTTCTCCCCAGCTGGTGGCTTGGAGTGTCCTAGAGCTGATGCCAGACTGCTGCTTAAGCTGTAACATCCGCCGAGCACTGTGCTTGTGATGCTGGAGTAGGATGATCTGGTATAATAAAGCGCCGGTCCTCCGCCATTCGGTCACGGCTGTTCAAACATCCACAGTGTTGCACATGGCTTCCGGGATAGCGTGCTGACGTCACGTGCTGATGCGTTTCACCAGCCAATTATCACTGGTTTCCTCAGAGGAGGGCGAATGTGTGATTTTAGGGAAGTGTTCTTTTGCAACCTGTCCCACAAGGACATCGAGTGAGAGAGTGTTGGGGCTAATATTGCCGGTCTAAGGAGGGAAGGAGCCCAGAGCAAAAAATCTATTGTGTGTCTTGGGGTTGCTTGCCTTTCCATCCGTAACCAGTCTGGTTTTGGGCCCTTGGAGTATGCTATGGAAATTTGGGCGATTTGTGCTGCCTGGTAATACCACCAAACGTTAGGAAGAGCAAGTCCACCTTGGGTTTTTAGTCTATAAAGTGTTTCCTTGGAGCATCTTCTGCCTTTGGGGCCCCAGACGTATTTCAGGATGGAGGATTGGAATCGCAGGAGCTGCGTTTTTTTCAGTGGGATAGGAAGGGAACGAAAGAGGTACAGGAGACGAGGAAGCAGGGTCATTTTTATGGAGTTCACTCTGCCCAGCCAGGATAGATCATGTTTTGACCACACGGACATGTCTGCCTCCAGTTTTTGAACATCGGAGGGTAATTGGCAACGAATAAGGTTTGAGGAAGTCAGGTTGATGCCTAAGTAAGGAATAAGTAAGGAATATGTGAAGAACACCAAGTGAAAGGAAAATGCATCTGTAGGCATTTAAGGAGGTCTGGGGGTATCGAGATGTTTAGGGCAGCGGATTTTGAGACGTTGACATGGAGACACGAGGCATTCCCAAACTGTTCTAGGAGCTTAATAATATTAGGGGTGGAAATAAGGGGTGATGTGATGAAGAGGAGAAGATCATCAGTGAATAAAGCACATAACATGTTATATTTAAGTCTAACTAAGGCTCTAGGCCATATATATTTAAGTAAAATAGACTGTGCCAGACAAAAAAATGAACAAGGAACCCAGATTGAAATTGTTTGGAAGATGTAGAGGAATCTGGGGAGGATTTCCATCTTAAAGTGGTTGTAAACCCTTGTTTTTTTGTTTTTTTTTAAAATAACAAGCATGTTATCCTTACCTCCACTGTGCAGTTTGTTGTGCACAGAATGGCCCCGAACCTCCTCTTCTGGTGGCTCCTCCCCGCATTGAGTGTCCACGTTGGAGAAGCCCTCTCCTTGGTGGACACCCGTGCGGGCGCGCTCCTGAGTCCTGCATCTGTGTCCATTCACACAGAATGCAGGACTCAGCCCCGACCCCCCCCCACTGTGTCATTGGATTTGATTGACAACTGCGGGAGCCAATGGCTGCGCTGCTATCAATCTATCCAATCAGGACACAAGACACCAGCTACAGTTGGTGTGCTTGTTCCCGAACAGAGGATGACAGCGTCCAAGTAAGTAAAACGGGGGGGGGGCTGCAGCACTAAAAAAGGTTTTTCACCTTAATGCATAGAATGCATTAAGGTAAAAAACATGAGGGTTTACAACCCCTTTAAAGAGAGACATTCATCACAGGCATTGCTGCATAGTGGACAGAAGCGGGCAATAATTTAACTTGTATAATTTGTGGAGTTGTAATGGTATTTGTAGATATTTAATAGAGTGTTGCACTCATTGAAATGGAAATTTGTCGGTTAGGAAGTCTTGAGTACCTACAGGGAAAGAGATGTCTAAGCAGTGATTAGAAATGTCTAAGCATGATTTTGTTGCATTATTTTGGATTTATTTAGAGTACATTACAAATACAAATAGTATGGGCGCTTTCTGCACAAATGCTGGGACAAAGTGTTTTTTTTTCATACATGAAGCCCTGTGTGTATTTTGGTATAAAAGATCCAATTAATCAAAAAAGAATACAGGAAAATATATTTCCAAAAATATTTAATACACATACAGTATGTGTTTCTGCAATATATTTTAGTTTTGCTACATAACTTTCAAGCAGCTCAGACAACAGAAATAATACTCTGAATGCATATGTATAATTTTTATAACATATTAATTGTTCATTCTGTCTAAAGCAACTATGTCTTAACAATAATTTATGCAAGTTACATATACATCATTTAACATAAATTCCCTTTGAGTGATAAGAAAACAGAGTCGACAGTTTCAGCAAGGATGATTCATTTCTTGGATAACATGCTTAAAATGCACGCACCGTGGACCACTCGGCCCCCTTCAATCAAAAAGATAAATTGGGTGACAGTACAGCAAAACTTGACTGGCACTGAAAGGTTGCATCTAAAATCAGTAGTTAACAAAGGAAGAACACTTTTTTCAGTCTTCTCCCAGCTGACATGAGATAGATTGCTAAACTGCTTTATATTAATGTATGCATGTCCTACAAACTTTTATATTATTTACAGTTTATAGAACTTAATGTGTACAATTCAATGTAAATGGAATTTACTTACATAATACAGTCATATACTTTACTAATAGTATCTCGTTATCTACCAAGATTATCTATAGTCTTTTTACTTGTATAGGAAAAAAAATATATACACACATACAGTATAACAGAATACATACTGTACTGTGTATAAATATATATATATATATATATATATATATATATATATATATATATATATATATATATATTATATAATGTGGCTTTTTTACATACTTTACGTACACAGTATAGCAGTAAAATTTTTCATTATAGGCAAAAATCCTGTATATTTTATGTGCAAAACACTTTGTTCATCATTCCAATTTTTAAAGTTTCATGATTGCTTTAGCCAGTCTGTCACCAGCATTAACAAACGTTTTTGTTTTTAACAATCCCTTTACCTATCTAGCTCAAATAGTGTTATCTATGTTTTACAAACTTTTGTGAGTGGGTGATGGTAAATTCTTGATGCACTTCACAGATGTTAAGTGTCTGCTTCATCAGAAGCCATACTCAAAGAGAGAATCTAGGGGCAACATCAAAAATATAATAAACTATTATATACTATTGCAAACTATTTACCAAAATATCTATACGCACAAAACAAGACATACTGATCCATATCACTCATGATTACTTACATGTGGTGTATCTACATTGGCCACACAGTTTCTGGGTATACTGTAGGGGATACAAAATTAGCCACTAGGGGTTCCTGTCTTGGAAGGAAAAAGTCTTATAATGTTCACAACATATCTTAATACGATGAAAACTCTTGTATAGAGTGCATTTATCTGCATATTTCACAAAATATGCTAATTTACTACTTTGGTGTTCTAACCGTTATTTATTAAGTTCTGATGTCAGAAACCCCACTTGGAAATAACTTGAAAGTAATTCCATTACATGACTGGAGGGCCTACTATCAATCCTATAAAATAAAATAATAGATTTACAAAGTTAAGAATCTATATCTTAAAATTACCCAACAAGCAAACGGGCCTTATAGACTAAACAATCAAAACAATTACCCAAAAATTGTTTTTTAGGTGTATAAATTGTAAATAGTGTGTATAATATTGGTAATATCTGCAAAATGCTTCAACAATCTCAAACTCACTTACTAAAGTATTATATCTACCTCAAAGGAGTAAATTATACTGCAACAGTGGTTGCGAAAAGTGTAGTTTACACCCTGATTTGTATTTGTGAAATTCTCTGTTGGAGTACTTTTAGACTTTATCCTAGTCATTTTCAAAACATGTATATCAATAAATAAGAATTTATATTAAGATTGGGGTATTATCTTGTACACAGCTAAAGTCACTTATACACATGGTTTAGTTTATGGATTATTAAGTCTTTGGGGTGTGGTGTTGATATATTTAGGGCCATTTATACTATTATTATTTTCATCTATCTCTTCTCTGTTTAACTCATTGTTTACTGCTCATGTGAGGTTTTTTTTAAACATTTTGTTGCCTTGTTTTTCTATAATCTGTTTTTTTTTTAAAGTTTTATAGGTTTTACAGTGCAAACAAACTACATTTGATAAATATACAGTGTTGCTGTTTCCTGTGATACAAAAAAAAATATATAGCAATTAAACAAACTGGTAGATACAGTATGTTAGTATCAAATTTATGCACGACAGAGCATTTGACATGTTATAAAACTGACATTATGAATGGGAAAAGATCTTTGTAACATAGAGATTGTGGTCTCTAGTACATAGAGATAGCATACTGTATGTGTACTATTGTTGAATTAGTGATATGACGATACAAAAGTTGATAAACAGGGGTGAAAGGAAAGGTGCTTGTAGGTGTGATTTGTGGAGGGATGTACATAGGGGTGCATGGAATGGGTAAATTCAGTAGCAGGGATGAGCTTTGAGTTCGAGTCGAACTCATGTTCGACTCGAACATGGGCTGTTCGCAAGTTCGCCGAACAGCGAACAATTAAAAGTCTATGGGAGAAATCAAAAGTGCATGGTATTGTCATAAAAAGTGTTTGGGGACCTGGGTCCTGCCCCAGGGGACATGGATCAATGCAAAAAAAAGTTTTAAAAACGACCGTTTTGTTCGGGAGCAGTGATTTTAATAATGCCTAAAGTGAAACAATAAAAGTGTAATATCACTTTAAATTTCGTACCTGGGGGGTGTCTATAGTATGCTTGTAAAGGGGCGCATGTTTCCTGTGTTTAGAACAGTCCGACAGCACAATAACATTTCAAAGGAAAAAAAGTCGTTTAAAACTACTTGCGGCTATCAACGAATTGCCGGTCCGACAATACACATAAAGGTTCATTGATAAAAACGGCATGGGAATTCCCCACAGGGGAACCCCGAACCAAAATTAAAAAAAAATGACGTCCCCCTAAGTTGCATACCAGGCCTTTCAGGTCTGGTATGAATATTAAGAGGAACCTCGGACAACATTTTTTTTTTTTAAATGACGTGGGGGTCCCCCTAAATTCCATACCAGGCCCTTCAGGTCTGGTATGGATATTAAGGGGAACCCCGCGCCAAATTTTTTTTTAAAAACGGCGTGGGGTCCCCCCAAAAATCCATACCAGACCCTTATCCAAGCACGCAACCTGGCAGGCCACAGGAAAAGAGGGGGCGCCCCCCCTCCTGAACCGTACAAGGCCACATGCCCTCAACATTGGGAGGATGATTTAGGGTAGCCCCCCAAAACACCTTGTCCCTATGTTGATGAGGACAAGGGCCTCATCCCCACAACCCTGGCCGGTGGTTGTGGGGGTCTGTGGGCGGGGGGCTTATCGGATTCTAGAGGCCCCCTTTATCAAGGGGACCCCCAGATCCCAGCCCTCCCCTCTGTGTGAAATGGTAAGGGGGTACAAAAGTACCCCTACCATTTCACTAAAAAAACTGTCAAAAATGTTAAAAATGAGACAGTTTTTGACAATTCCTTTATTTAAATGCTTCTTCTTTCTTTTTTCTTCTATCTTCTATCTTCCTTCATCTTCTTCTTCTTCTTCTTCTGGTTCTTCCTCCGGTGTTCTCGTCCAGCATCTCCTCTGCGGCGCCGGCGTCTTCTTCCCTTCTTCTCCGCCGCTCCACATCCATGATGGCATGGAGGGAGGCTCCCGCTCTTCTCTTCATCCTCTTTTCTTCATCTTCTTCTCTTCATCTTCTTCTCTTCATTTTCTTTTCGGGCCGCTCCCCATCCATGATGGCATGGAGGGAGGCTCCTGCTGTGTGACGCTTCTCCTCTTCTGGCGGTTCTTAAATAACGGGGGGGCAGGGCCACCCAGTGACCCCGCTCCCCTCTGATGCATGACGGGACTTTCCTGTGGCAATCCCTGTGACGCCACAGGGAAGTCCCGTCAATTCACCGTGCGTCAGAGGAGGGCAGGGTCACCGGGTGGCTCTGCCCCTGTTATTTAAGAACTGTCAGAAGAGGAGAAGTGTCACACAGCGGGAGCCTCCCTCCATGGAATCATGGATGCGGAGCGGCCCGAAAAGAAGATGAAGACAAGAAGATGAAGAGAAGAAGATGAAGAGAAGAGCGGGAGCCTCCCTCCATGCCATCATGGATGCGGAGCGGCCCGAGGAGAAGAAGGGAAGAAGACGCTGACGCCGCGGAGGAGATGTTGGATGAGAACACCGGAGGAAGAACCAGAAGAACCAGAAGAAGCAGAAGATGAAGGAAGATAGAAGAAAGAAGAAGCATTTAAATAAAGGAATTGTCAAAAACTGTCTCTTGTCATTTTTAACATTTTTGACAGTTTTTTAGTGAAATGGTAGGGGTACTTTTGTACCCCCTTACCATTTCACACAGGGGGGAGGGCTGGGATCTGGGGGTCCCCTTGTTAAAGGGGGCTTCCAGATTCCGATAAGCCCCCTGCCTGCAGACCCCCACAACCACCGGCCAGGGTTGTGGGGATGAGGCCCTTGTCCTCATCAACATGGGGACAAGGTGTTTTGTGGGGCTACCTCAAAGCACCCTCCCAATGTTGAGGGCATGTGGCCTGGTACGGTTCAGGAGAGGGGGCGCTCTTTCTTCCCCCCTCTTTGCCTGTGGCATGCCAGGTTGCATGCTCGGATAAGGGTCTGATATGGATTCTTGGGGGGGACCCCACGCCGTTTAAAAAAAAAAATTTGGTGCGGGGTTCCCCTTAATATCCATACCAGACCTGAAGGGCCTGGTATGGAATTTAGGGGGACCCCCGCTTCACTTTTTTTTATAATTTTGGCCGGGGTTTCCCTTACTATCCATACCAGACCTGAAGGGCCTGGTATGGAATTTAGGGGTCCCCCCACATCATTTTTTGTTTTATTTTGGTTCGGGTTCCCCTGTGGGGAATTCCCATGCCGTTTTTATCAATGAACTTCTATGTGTATTGTCGGACCGGCAATGCATTAATAGCCACGAGTAGTTTTAAATTACTTTTTTTCATGTCATTTTGCTGTCAGACTGTTCTAAACACGGGAAACATGCGCCCCTTTACAGGCATACTATAGACACCCCCAGGTACAAAATTTAAAGGGATATTACATTTTTATTGTTTCACTTTAAGCATTATTAAAATCACTGCTCCCGAAAAAACTGCCGTTTTTCAAACTTTTTTTGCATTAAAAATTGTCCCTTAGGGCAGGACCCAGGTCCCCAAACACTTTTTATGACAATAGCTTGCATATAAGCCTTTAAAATTAGCACTTTTGATTATTCATGTTCGTGTCCCATAGACTTTAACGGTGTTCGCGTGTTCGAACAAATTTTTTGCCTGTTCGCATGTTTTGGTGCGAACTGAACAGGGGGGTGTTCGGCTCATCCCTATTCAGTAGGGATGAGCTTCAGGTTCGAGTCAAACTCATGTTCGACTCGAACATAGGCTGTTCGCCAGTTCACCGAACAGCGAACAATTTGGGGTATTCGCGGCAAATTCGAAAGCCGCGGAACACCCTTTAAAAGTCTATGGAAAAAATCAAAAGTGCTAATTTTAAAGGCTTATATGCATGGTATTGTCATAAAAAGCCATGGGGGTGGTATATATGCTGCAATGCGATTGTGGACTCCAGTTTGTGGGGAGAACGTCAAGACCCATGGGGTCTGCATAGCAGAACACGTAAATAATATTAAAAGAGGTGTGAAAACACATAACGTGTCTAAACATTTCAGGATTTTCCATAACAGGGATCCGAGAAGCTTACAATTCTGGGGTTTGGAAAAAGTTACCAAACGCTAGAGAGGGGGTAATTATATAAGGCAGTTGAGTCAACAGGAATTCCTGTGGATCCATGAAACCCGGGTTGCGGTCCCTAGGGGGTTAAACGTTGAGTTTGATCTCAATTGCTTTATATCAGACAAATACAATCAGATAGGTTTGTGCTCATTCTTTTCTTTTCCCCCTCTCTTATGTGTACACTGGATTTTGATATTTATAGTTTTGATATTTTGATATTTATAGTTATTATATAGAGATGGCCACGGGTACATAATATGAATTTAATTTTTAATCTGCTTCACTGCCTAATTATCCATTTGGTTCTTTAGTGTCAGTGGGGATTGACCGATTTTTTATGTTTTTATAATTTTTTTCCTATTAGCTGGTGTCCCCGCTGGGTAATATTGCCGTTTTTAGGTGCAGTGTCCACTTCTGGCTTTTGTTAGATACCTTGCAAACACCAGCACTCTATTTAAGGCTTCTGGGTGACTCACTAGCTCCACCCTCGCTGACGAAGTCCTATTGGACGTAACGCCGCGTACGGGGGAGGAACTTATACTATGCACGTCACCCGCTGCCATCTCTCAGCTGTTTGCATGAGAACATGCCTTTTTTTATCCATTGAAACTTTATATTGATATTTTTATTGCGTGCGCTTGTTAGCACCATATTTTATGCTTTTTACTTGCTTGAATAAACCTACGGAGTACACTTAAAGCGTTTTTTTTTTTTTGGGGGGACCGTTGTGTCTCCACATTATTATTGCGGCTTTGGGAACCAATACCGCTGCATCTCACTGCTGGATCGGTGTTTATGGTGTTGGATTGGGGACCCCCACAGCTGCATTGGAGTGTGCCTTCATCTCTCAGTGGATCTATGCGTTTCTGACCTCTTATAATAAGAGGTCCACCTGATCCTTTAAGCGCATCTGTTTGTCTGTGGTGGAGGATATTGTCACCAATTTACCACTGGAGAATTTATTTCCTTTTCCACCATGAGGGAACTTGCCATTCTTCATTTTGGACATCTGAGTCCCTATATTTTGCAGTGGACTTTTTCCTCATATTACTGCGCTGCACTAACATTGTTTTATTGGTAGTAGAAGAGTATTATCTTAAGCACCTGCACCTCCTCTCTGCTTGAAATGGGATATTGTTCTGCAAATAAGCTTATGATGGCTTATGCCACATATGGATTTTGTAAAAATGTACTGAAGCTTTCTGTGGAATGTCTTGGGGACAGGAATGGGTTGAGTCTGAAATAGCCATGAGAATTGTTTGCAGTAATACTTGTTAAGGTTACCAGTGTTTTTCTTGCAACTGGGGTAGGTAGTTCAATGAGAATAGTTGGGAAATATTGGAGGGGACCTTGACATTTAAGGGATTTGGGACATATTTTTAACATGTCAAGGAGACAGTAGGTATTTCTGATTTGGAGTAGTTTACTTTAACATTTCTTATGATGCTAAACTGTTTGAATTAGTGGATTCTAAATGGTGTGGATGATGGGGTTTTGTCACATATAATCAAAGGTCAGCTGGTATAGTCTATTGTGAATAAGGAACCACAGGAAATGGTTAGGGAACAGAGGGCTAATACTTTATTGAAAAGACTGGATGGATTGAAGATTGCATTCCAGGGTCTGATGTCTCACAAAACAGAAAATGCATGCAACTAAAAGATTTCTGGGGCTAGAAAAGTTCTATTTTCTAAAAAGCAGGTGTGATACTTTCCAAATGTCTGTCAGAAATAGTTTTTTTTTTCAATACATGTAATTTGTTATAGGGGACATTTGGCTTAATTTGAAAGAGTATAGAACAGGAGTCTATAACAGGATCCAGCATTAGGTTGAAATCTCCCCTTAGGGACAACATAAAGTCATCTGAAGAGTTAGATACTGATTAGCAGCCATAACTTGATTTGTGTTAGACAAATAATAATTGGACACTGAAAGTTTGGTGCCAGAGAGAGAGTTTCAGAAAAACATATCTTCCTGGGGAGTCTACTTTCTGATCCAGGAGTTGAAAATTAAGTTCTTATGTATTTAAATTGAAACTCCCTTAGATTTCTGATCAGTTAGTGCTAATGAACCAGCAAGAGTAATATCTGATATGGCAAGCTGGTGTATCTTAAAGTGAGTTCCCGGTAGTACAACAGGGGACTGTGCATAGAATACAAGATTTGGGAGTGCTTAGGAGGCACTCAGGATTAGGGATGAGCCGAACACCCCCCCGGTTCGGTTCATACTAGAACATACGAACAGGCAAAAAATTTGTTCGAACACGCGAACACCGTTAAAGTCTATGGGACACAAACATGAATAATCAAAAGTGCCTATTTAAAAGGCTTATATGCAAGTTATTGTCATAAAAAGTGTTTGAGGACCTGGGTCCTGCCCCAGGGGACATGTATCAATGCAAAAAGAAGTTTAAAAAATGTCAGTTTTTTCGGGAGCAGTGATTTTAATAATGCTTAAAGTAAAACAATAACAGTGTAATATTCCTTTAAATTTCGTACCTGGGGGGTGTCTATAGTATGCCTGTAAAGGGGCACATGTTTCCCGTGTTTAGAACAGTCTGACAGCAAAATTATATTTCAAAGGAAAAATAGTCATTTAAAACTACTCGCGGGTATAATGAATTGTCGGTCCGACAATACACATAACAGTTCATTGATAAAAATGGCATGGGATTTCCCCACAGGGGAACCCTGAACCAAAATTTAAAAAAAATGCGTGGGGTTCCCCCTAAATTTCATACCAGGCCCTTCAGGTCTGGTATGGATATTAAGGGTAACCCCATGCTAAAATTAAAAAAAAAATGGCGTGGGGGTCCCCCTAAATTCCATACCAGGCCCTTCAGATCTGGTATGGATATTAAGGGGAACCCGCACCAAAATTAAAAAAAAAATGGCATGGGGGTCCCCCTCAAAATCCATACCAGACCCTTCCTTAATCATTCTTATAGGCGACGGGTGGGGACGTCCCCCCTCCCACCCCCACCCGGTGCTTCTCCGGGCTCTCCCGTGCCATCGGGGGCCCAGAGAAAGAATCGGCCAGCACCGGATGATGACGATAGAGATTTCCGGTGATCAGATGGTCACCAGTCATCTCTATGACCGTCGGAGGCCCGGGCGCGTCGTTATGACGTCACGCCCGGGTTCCCGGATGTAAACAAAGCCACGATCATGGCTGTCAGCATGAGATGGGTGAATTTTTTTTCTCGATCTCATGCTTTTCAGCCTGACCCCACATCTCTCCATAAAGAGGACCTGTCACAATAGATTCCTATTACAAGGGATGTTTACATTCCTTGTAATAGGAATAAAAGTGAGTAAAACAAAGTAAAAAAAAGTGTAAAAATAAAAAAAATTAAGTAAAATAAAAAATAAAAAAATATATAAAACGCCCCTGTCCCCGGTAGCTTGCACTCAGAAGCGAACACACACGCAAGTCCCACCCACATATGTAAACGCCGTTCAAACCACACATGTAAGGTATCACCGTGTGCGTTAGAGCGTGTGAAACAATTCTAGTACTAGACCTCCCCTGTAACTCTAAACTGGTAACCTGTAAAAATTTTCAAAGCGTGAAGATTTTTAAGTACCGAAGTCTGGCGCCATTCCTTGAGTCTGTGCAATTTTAAAGTGTGACATGTTAGGTATCTATTTACTCGGTGTAAAATCATCTTTCACATTATACAAAAAACTGGGCTACTTTTACTGTTTTGTTATTTTTTAATTCATGAAACCATTTTTTTCTCCAAAAAAAAAGGCGCTTGAAAAATTATTGCGCAAATACCATGAGAGATAAAAAGTTGCAATGACTGCCATTTTATTCCCTAGGGTATTTGCTAAAAAAAAACATATATAATGTTTGGGGTTTCTGAGTAATTTTCTAGCAAACAAATGATGATTTTTACATGTAGGAGAGAAGAGCCAGAATAGGCCCGGTATTGAAGTGGGTAGTAGGAAAACACTGAATCTCACAAAGAGATCAGGTACCCTAAAGGAGAGTAAAGGGTTGCACGGGAGAAGATAGCTTGATGTAACGTGTGGGGGATTGATAGTGAGAAAAAAGATTTGTGCATTATTTCCAAAGAGAATAGTGCATACTCAGATGAAAAATGATTGTACTAAATAGTGAAAATAGTCCAATATTTAAGGTGTCAGGGGTATTTGTGTGTATGGAAAGTATAAATAGAACATTGGGTCATAAATGGTAAACTAGGAACAATGTAACAAGGCAATGTGCATTACACCACACTGAGGTGGTACTGGAAGTCAGACATTAGGATCATTATTTGAGAGAATTGAGGGGATGAAACCAAGACAGTTTGGAGTCTGAAGAAGTAGAAGTCTACATATGTATCACTCCTTTTGGGAGGCCTTAAAAAATACAAGAAACAGTTTGTCAACAGCCAAAGTATACATAACATTTTTTTAACATTTGCGTTTGTGAGGACCATTGTTAAGGCCCATACACACAATTGGACTTTTTGACAACAAACATGCAAATTAGCTGTTTTAAGGCAGCATCCGACCGTGTGTACACTCCATCGGACAAACTTTTTTGGTTTTCATCTGACTTTTGTTGGCTGTGCGAATGGACAAACTTTCCGGCAACAAAAGTCAGATGGAGCAAAGTCTGATCGTGTGTACACAAAACCATCAGACTTTTGTACAAACTACAAACACAAATGCTCAGAACCAATGCAAAAGATCAGACAACAATACAGAAGTTGACCAAAGGGTGACACCGGGGAATTGAACGTCCTCTTTTTGAAGTGTCGTCAGTACGTTGAAACATCACTACATTCGTGTTTGTTGCTGAAAAATTCCTGCCGTAGGGGCGTGGCGTCCAAGCCCATAGATGGCCGCTTAGCGTCTGAGCTCCGCCACCTCACCGGGGAAATCCGTCTCCATCAGAGCATCATACTCCTCCATCCGCCACACCGGAGCTCAATACACCTCCAGTGATGCCGCGGAGAAGAAAAGAACCGCCGCCACAGCTCCGCAAGCTGCCAGGGTACTTCACCTCAGCGCGGCCTAGCCAAAATGGCGCCCAGACGAAGCGCGGATCGAAACAGGCCGCATCCACGACCTATTCTCCTGGTCTGAGCGGCACCGATCCAGGACATCCACACAGCGGATCGTCCTCAGCGGTGTCCACACCGACTACCAGAAGCCCTGCCAAATCTAGACAGAGGACATCCTCTCCTCAGGTTACTAGGCCGCTGCATGACATGGAGGTAAGCGCTCACACTACCTCACAGTCACAGGCCTCAGCAGCCCCTGATCCCATAGAGGGATTTCCTACATCTGGGCAGCCAGTCTCAGACACTGTCCTCAAGGAGATGCTAATGTCACTGAGATCATCTCTGCATCAGGACATGCTGCAAACAGTGCAAAAATGTCAGGCAGAAGTGCATTCACTAGGTGAAAGGGTAAATCAGATTGAGATTACTCTAGATTCACATGCATCCTCTTTCAATGCAATGGTGGATGCTCATGCTATCCAGTCAGATGAAGTTTCCTGGATCAAAGACAAATTATCTGACCTCGAGGACAGATCCAGAAGGAATAACCTAAAAGTAAGAGGCATTCCTGAATCCGTCCCTGCACTACAACTACCACAATATGTCCAAGAGTTATTCACGGCACTGCTCCCTGCAATGTCTGCGTTGGAGCTCACAGTGGATAGGGTGCACAGAATACCTAAACCATCCTTTTTACCAGATGATGTACCCAGGGATGTTCTATTAAGGCTCCACTTTTATAAAGCAAAAGAAGCCATATTGGCCTCCTTCCGCAACCCTGATCAGCGCCCACCTAAATATGCCACTCTTCAGCTACTCCCTGATCTGTCTAGACATACCCTTCAAAAACGTTGCAATCTAGCTACCATTACTAAAGCGCTACGCAACCATCACATACTTCACAGATGAAAGTATCCAGCTGCGCTCTCAATCACTCATAACGGTGTGACCACCACGGTCTCCACTATGGAGGAAGGCCTGCACATCCTCAGACAGTGGGGAATACTGTCAGAGACCTGTCCGTCTCCCATACCAGTCGACCCTCCTTCACACATACAGGCAGACTGGCAGGTGGTGAAACGAAAGAAGAGTGATAAAAAACCGGCTCCAATACCGGATTGCTCCTAAGTGACCCATTCAATTCTTATACCCGCAATCCCCCAGCGAAGGCATACTTGGAAATATTTCCAATACCCCTCAAACCTACTAAACAGTGCTTATGGATCACGAATCCCCCTGCGGATTCTCCTATCACCCTGTAACTTTTCTTTTTTCTCCTTTTCGTTTGTTCTGTTGCTTGTTTTGCATAGTTTTTATGGATCAACCACCATCTACAGAGCTGTACCCATATATGCTCTTATGGAAAGGATCATACCAACCCTGTGACCCGCCTATCCATCCTGAAGGACACTTCAGAAGCAAAGTCATCCTGGAAAAGAAATCATCTATCAAGCGTGAGTACTACTCCACTTCGTCATACAGCATACCCTCCTATATACACGATGCCAGTTAAAATACTATCCATCAATGCCCATGGTTTAAATCACCCAGCCAAGAGAGCATCTCTTTGGAAAGACGCTGACTCTTCCCAATGCGATATTCTGTGCGTTCAAGAAACACACTTCCATCACGCAACACCACCAAAATGCTCTCACAGAAATTTTCAACACTACTTTTTCTCCAATATGAATGCGAAAAAAAGAGGGGTCATGGTAGCTATCAAAGACTCTATATCATTTCACCTTCATTCCGAAATATCCGATATAGCAGGCAGATACCTTATTATTATCTGTGATATAAATTCTACCCGCTATACTCTTGTGAATGTATATGTTCCCAATACCAAACAAATTAATTTCCTGAACAGGTTGATGAAGAAACTGAAAAGAATCCAACAAGGTTCCCTTATATTTTGTGGAGACTTTAACATTACTCCTGATCCCAGCATGGATTCTACCTCGACTTACTCAAAAAAACCTCCTTCTCTGAATTTTTTCCTCAGATCGCATGATCTATTCGATAGCTGGCACTGTAAACATGCTAATGAACGGGACTTCACATTTTACTCTCACAGGCATTGCACTTATTCGAGGATCGATCTGGTCCTAATGGACAAATGGTTGCTTCAAAAAGTGATCGATATTAAAATAAATAATATTACTTGGTCAGATCACGCTTCTATCCTCTTAACACTAGGAGACAATTATCCTACTAATGGGGCATTCATATGGTGCGCAAGCCCTCAAGTAATACAATCCACAACCACTAAGAAATCACTAGAAAACCATTTGTCTGATTACTTCCAGATCAATTCCTCTTCCACAAATGATCCGTATGTGCTTTGGAATGCCCACAAGGCATACATTAGAGGCATATTTATTCAACTGTCTACAAAGCTTAAAAAACAGAAGCAGCAGCGGCTTGATACTCTTTACGCAGATATCAAAGCTCTAGAAGTTATAGACAAAAAAACCCTACAAGCCAGGTTAGCAAAAAACTGACAGACCTGCGACACGCTCTCAGGTTAGAATTACTTCATTCCTTTGAACAAAAGGAACGACGACTAAAAATGTTTTTCTATTCGACCAGCAACAAAGCTGGCAAAGCACTGGCCCGTAAACTACGAGGCCAACGCTTCAAGACTAAAATACCTTTGCTCATTAGCCCTACTTCCAAACAAAAAGTATTTGACCCCCAAGGCATTGCTAATGCATTTAGCGAATACTACGGGTCCCTATACAACCTTAATCATGACAATCATATTGTTTAGCCATCACAAAGAACTATAAATGAATTTTTAGAAAATATTAATCTACCCAAACTCTCCACTTCTCAAATTCAAGCCTTGAATTCCCCTTTCTCGCTATCTGAACTACTGACAGTAATTGACACTCTTCCTATCAATAAATCTCCAGGACCAGATAGTTTGACAGGGGAATATTATAAGACTTTTAAACACTATTTAGGACCGCACCTTCTAAAGGTATTTGAGGCTGCTGCTGATTTGTCTTCTTTTCCACCTGAAATGTTAGAAGCATTAATAGTCACGTTGCCTAAACCAGGGAAGACACCGGATGTACCTCAAAACTTTAGACCTATATCCTTATTGAATACTGATCTCAAGCTTTATGCCAAAATGATAGCACTGAGGCTTATTGACATCCTCCCCACTATAATCAACCCAGATCAATCTGGATTCACCAAAGGTAGGCAAACATCTGATGCTACCAGAAGACTAATAGATGTGATTCATACAGCCAGGAAACATGGGACGCCTTCTCTGCTTCTTGCTTTGGATGCAGAGAAGGCGTTCGACAGAGTGCACTGGACATATCTCTTAACCACTTTGGAAAAATTTGGTTTTACAGGTCACATATTGTCTGCAATACTATCTTTATATACCTCACCATCAGCTAGGGTATACACCTCTGGTATGCTATCTAAACCTTTCAACATCACAAATGGCACCCGCCAGGGCTGTCCATTATCCCCTCTCATTTTCAACCTCTTAATGGAGCCCCTTGCAGCCAGCATAAGACAAAACCTTAATATACAAGGTTTTACTTTCAATAACCATAAACACGTCATAAGTCTCTTTGCTGACGACGTGATCCTCATGTTAACTAATCCGGTGTCTTCCCTACAACATGTATCTCAACTTTTACATGACTATGGTAAGGTATCATATTATAAGGTGAACGAAACCAAATCTTACATATTGGATCTTGGAGTAGCAACATCAGATAAAACAATTTTGCAAAACAAATACCCATACGTATGGGACTCACAAGAAATAACTTACTTGGGGATTAAACTAACATCCTACCCCTCACAATTATTTCACGCTAATTACCTTCCATTAGTACGTACATTGCAAATAGGTCTCCAATCCCTAAGCAAACACACATTGTCATGGTCAGGCAGGCTAGCTGCCTTCAAAATGCAAATTCTGCCACAAATACTATATATATTTCGCACAGTTCCCATCCCTGTCCCACGACAACACTTTCATACTTTACAATCCATACTTTCTAGATATTTATGGGATGGCAAAAAAGCCAGAAGTGCTCTAACCAAACTCCGTAAAACAAAAACAGCAGGAGGGGTTGGTCTCCCAATTTTTGCTGACTACCATCTAGCTGCAATCCTAGCACAACTAAGAGGGTGGTTCCCCCATGCCCAACAGCCTCTTTGTTGTTCTATTGAACAAACTAACATACCAGGAGGAAGCATCTATGATTACTTGTTAGCTTCTATGCACCTACAGTCTAAACCCTCTGACATCTCTCTCCCGACTCTAGCAACACTAAACTCATGGAAAACACTGATAACAACTAAATCCAGATCCTCTCCTACTATATCCTTGTCGATCCCTCTGTCAACATTGGCTTTATTGATACCAGACATACCCTTGAATAGATGGACAGCGAAGGGAATACAATGGATTTCGGACTTACATTCCGACACTAAAGTCAGTTCGTTTGACACTCTACAAACGACTTATAATCTGCCTTCTTCAGAACGTTTTCAACATTTTAGAATTGCTACTTACCTCAAAAAACATAACATCAATTATAAGTTATTCTGGCAAATTCACGTATATCTCACAGCCAAAGTTCCTCGCAAAGGAGGTATATCGTTATTTTACACTTATCTCCATGACAAAAACATATTCAACAAAACAAATTCCATGCTAGCATGGGAAAGAGATCTTAAGGATACCTTTTCCCCACAACAATGGCACAAAGCAATACAATATATCCACTCGGCTACCAATAGCACCAACCTATGGGAACTCTCACATAAGATCATACAGCGTTGGTATTTAACACCATATCGTCTAGCTAAATTCAATTGCTCCGCACCCTCCACCTGTTGGAGAAATTGTGGGCAAACCGGCACTATCTATCACATCCTATGGGGATGTACACACCTGACGTCATATTGGTCTCACATCCTCACAATCCTACATCAAATAACGAATTTAACTATACGGAATCCTTCATCCTTAGCTATCCTAAACATAGGTATAGAAGACATCCCACCACTACATAGACAATTTACTGTTCACTTATTCCTAGCGGCCAAACTAGTAATACTAAGAAAATGGAGATCGCTGCACCCTCCAGACATAGAAGAGGCGATAACTACATTGTCTTTGCATTACACTTACGAAAAGATGCTAGCATCCATTAATGGAAAGTACAACGCATTTTTTCTACGCTGGCAAGGTTGGATAAAGTGGTATGATAATTATCATAAATGATTGACACCACATCTGCTGATTTTTATTTTTTCTTAAAAAACACCCATGACCATCCCTTTCCATATGGCTTCTGAAATGATCCTGTATTATATACACTTTAGCTCCTTTTACTAGTTTCTAACTATACGCTGTTGTTACAAGAACACTAACAGATATAACCTGGTTAATACTGCTGTTAACACAGAGGTATGCGGAGGCTGTGCCTCAGTCAAGCCACAGTTAGCTCCCATATGTGGTGGCTGGCGGGGGCATATAGCCCCTCCTGCCTCGTCTTATTCCTCTCATCTCAGGGAATTGTATTAAGAATGTAAAGATGTAAGTAACTGTTAGCATCTATGGTTTATATTTTGATGTACGATATCTACTGTTATGTGTCAGCATGGTGTATATCTTTGTAAACTGACAAAACTTGAATAAAAACTATTTAAAAAAAAAAAAAAATTCCTGCCGTGTGTATGCTTAATTAGTTTACGGCCAACGTCCTTTGTAAAAAAATTCACGGGAAAGTTTGTACAAAGTCCGATCGTGTGTATGAGGCTTAAAACAAGCATAGGAAGTGCATAGGAGAGGCTATTCATATCCGATTCTAAATGGTCCGGAATGGTGGTGGATTCAGACAGGTCAACAAGCGTTAAGGATAGAAATATGGGGTTTCCAATAGCTTGAGAGGCTTCTCTGCTAAACTCACTGACCAGGTGGGTGACAGCTCTTAAAAATCCAGAGGTCTTGGTCTGAGAAGAGGGATTACATAGGATAGAACATCAGGGACGTTGCAACATAGATCCAGAAATGATAGGCAGATCTGTGACAAAATTTCAAATCCCAGGGACATAGATTTCCCAACTTTTTTACTTAAAGTGTCAGGGGTTGGCATGCCTCGCCACACTCAAAGGGAGTGCCTGGTAAGGGTATATGGGGTGCCAGGAAATGTGAGTACAGTCAGTAGCTTGTTGCTTTTTTTTTTATGGCTTTGTGTAAATAAATAAAATATACAAAACGGCTAAAAGCACATTTGTCATTTGTAAATTGCATAACCTTGCTTTGTACCTAAAATATAATTTTAATACTGAAATAAATAGGATGAATTATTTCATACAATTTTTAATGTGCATCTTTAGTAACACTAATTAATGTAAAGCTACCACTGGTCAAATAGGAAAAAATACCTTTTCTCCTTCTATTTTATTTTAATAATTAGATAAGAAAATAGAAAATAAATAAATAATTAAACAAAATATTTAGAAAATATATAAATTGTTTATCAAAAAAAAAAACAAGCAATATATGGAATCAAAAGTTATGACATTGTTTGCCAAATTATTAGAACTGCAACTGAAATGTAAAAATTGCTTGCCAATATGAGGGTAGATGGGAAATTAATAGTAATGTCTGTGTTTTACAGGAAATCGTGTACTTTGCTCCAACACTGACTATATACTTATCCCACAACCTGACTCAAAAATAATTAGACAATTTTCAATAACTTACTTTTAAAACACTAGATGTGAAATAAAATGTCACACATTTAATTTTTAATTGAAATTCACTATTTTGAAAAAATCACAAATAGTTATTGGTGTTTTGGGCCCTTATCAGATTGCTATTCAGCTATAGCTTTTTTTAGCTGTATGTATTTTTATTGTGCTTTAGCCATATAAAATATTCATCAGGAGAAATAGATTGCTGTAGAGTATATGTGTGTTTGTATATATGTGTGTGTAAGTAGTAAACAGCAGTTTAATTACACTTCAGTCATGCAAGCTTGTTTTAATGTCAAATTTTTGACAAGACGGTTTGTCTGCAAATATGTCACTGTCTCTTTATCACAGCAAGGTTCTGTTGAATTTGTCTTCTGAGTGCTCATATTGAGTGAAACAGAGTTTTGAACAAATCTTTGCCGATGAATACCCACTGTTAGGTGAGAAGCTATACAATAGTTTACAGTCAAGAGCTGCAAAAATGAGAAGTGTGAAGTCAATAAGCTCATCAGGGGGTGTCTTTAACACTGGAGGTAGAACAATAAAACAGCTCATGAATTATTTATAGAGAACAATATTATTTGATGTGTCTATTAATTATAAAAGTACCATGCACATACACAAAAGTTACATTTGAATACCATCTAATGTAAATTAAGTCAAAACGAACAAATACTAGTGCTTGAAAGAGGAAAAGCTGACACAAGCATTAAGTCTAAATCAGATGTAGGAGCTTATTCAGCAGTCCAACGATGCTCAAGAGAGTTACAAAGACATAGGGGGTCATTTACTATAGCGCTATGGCGCTAATTCGCGCAAATTGCAGCGAATTAGCGCTAATTCGCGGCAATTTAGCGCGAATTAGCGCTAATAGCGGTAATTCGCGCTAAAACGGTATTCACTATAGCGCTGGTGAGAAAATTCTCCCAAAATCGAATTTACTATAGCTCTCTGAAACTAAATAGAGCCCAAACCCTTACTCTGCTAAAACCTAGAGAATTGCACATGGAAATAATTTTTAGAGCATGATATAATTGCCTAAATGGTACTGAAATATGCGGTATATTATTTAAAGATTATCTGCTTTTAAACTGTGTGAAAAAGTGATTTCTACACTGAAATATCTTTAAAAGTCTGAAAAGTGAAAAATTCCCCGTTTTGGACAACTAGGTGCCAACACAACTGAGCATGCTCAGACCTGAAAATAACTCTCATTTTAACTCAAGTTTCTTTTTTACTTGGAGGTATAGTAAATACCAAAATGAGAGCTAATTAGAGAACATTTTTTGGGAGTTAAAATCTGCTCTAATTTAGTCCAAATGAAGTTTCAGTCACTGATTCTAATGGAACAATTCTAACTTTTACAAAAAAAACCTTTTAATGTTGAGATGAAATGTATCTTTCTGTGAAATACATTTTCCTTTGCAACATTGTTGCTTCTACTTAAAATATTTTGATTTTAAGAATGCTACAATGTGGAATGTTTTGATGTTTTGGTAAAATATATTTTTCTCTGTCACTTTCACTTGTTTTTCTTCATCTCACAACCATCTTTACCCCAAACTCACACAGGTGTCTTTACAATCCACAAACAATACCATTGCTGATGAAAATTTAAAATGAATCACAATTTTTTGTGCTTTGTATTATTTGCAAATATTCATAATTTGAGCCCAAAAATGTGATATGTGTACCAACATCAGAAATCAAAATGTCATTCCCAAAAATTTGAGGGTAATATTCTACTCTCACCCACAAAAAAACACCAAATATCACAGAATAAATCAAGAAGAATAACTCTTGAGTAATGTAATTCCATCACCTGTATGTCCATAGAAATGCAGTATTTATGTGTTTTTATGTGTATTTATGTGTAGTTATGTGTAGTAGGGTCTCACACGTGGCAGCTCTGTGGCTTAGAGGTTAGAACTTCTGCTTAGTATCTCTGAGGGTCTGGGTTCAAATCCCAACCATGTTACTTCATGTAGAGAAGTTGTCTTATTTCCCAGGTCCTATAACTATGTCTAATTGTAGTAGTTATGTGTAGGAGGGTTCCACCACCATTGTAAGTCTTTTCCAGATACACTATATAGCCAAAAGTATTGGGACGCCTGCCTTTACACACACGAACTTTAATGGCAGCCCAGTCTTAGTCCGTAGGGTTAAAATTTGATTTGGCCCACCCTTTGCAGCTAGAACAGCTTCTTGGAAGGCTGTCCACAAGGTTTAGTCTGCCTATGGGAATGTTTGATCATTCTTCCAGAAGTGCATTTGTGAGGCCAGGCACTGATGTTGGATGAGAAGGCCTGGCTTGCAGTCTCTACTCTAATTCAGCCAAAGGGTGTTCTATCGGGTTGAGGCCAGGACTCTGTGCAGGCCAGTCAAGTTTCTCCACCCCAAACTTGCTCATCCATGTCTTTATGGACCTTGCTTTGTGTACTGGTGTGCAGTCATGTTGGAACAGGAAGGGACTGTCCCCACAAAGTTGGGAGCATGAAATTGTCCAAATTGTCTTGGTATGCTGACGCCTTAAGAGTTCCCTTATCTGAAACTAAGAGGCCAAGCCCAACCCCTGAAAAACAACCCCGCACCATAATCCCCCTCCACCAAATCATTTGGACCAGTGCACAAAGCAAGGTCCATAAAGACATGGATGAGTGATTTTGGGGTGGAGGAACTTGACTGGCCTGCACAGAGTCCTGACGTCAACACAACAGAACACCTTGGGGATAAATTAGAGAGGAGACTGTAGGTCAGGCCTTCTTGTCCAACTTCAGTGCCTGACCTCACAAATGCACTTGGAAGAATGGTCAAACATTCCCATAGACACACTCCTAAACCTTGTGGACAAGAAGAGTTGAAGCTGTTATAGCTGCAAAGGGTGGGCCAAATGAGTTTTGAACCCAATACTAATACTGGGATGCCATTACAGTTCATGTGTGTTTAAAGGCAGGCATCCCAATACTTACGCCAATATACTGTATATTGCTTGTGACACTGAGCATGGCTATGGACTTAGGGCTAGTTCACACCACAGAGATGCAGAGAACATGTGTGGGTCTGCCCTGGTGGCTAAGTGGGTAGCAGTTCTGTCTAGCAGCACCTGGGATGTTGGTTCACTTCCACCAACATGCTAATGCTTGTGTTGAAGTTTATATGTTCTCCCTGTGTGGGTTTCTCACCACAATCTAAAGACATGCTGGCATCTTATTTGTCTCCTGTCGAAATAGGTTCTAATGTAAGAAAGTTAATTTTGGACTTTATATTGGAAGCTCATTGCAGCCAGGGACTGATATTAATGTTTATTAGCACTAATCATGCCCAGGGACTTGGACATTTCAAATTTTAGGGTTTACACTGCACAGGTACATATGCTTAGAAAACTTTTGCTTTGTTTATGTGGATGCAAATGGACTTTGATCTTTGTCCCGTAGTTGGAGATTTGATGCACATAGCCAAGGCTAACACAGTTGCGAATACTATTATGTGTTCCTGCTCATCAGGTGCAATCACTTTAGACATACATGAAGAGACAGATTGAAAGATACTGGTGGGCGTGTACTTCTATTGGGTGTGTCAGTGTGCTAACAATACAACCTCTCTTATATAAAGGCCTGCAGTAGGGGGGTTCGTTTGGCCTGAGAAGGTCAGGTTTTTTGTTGTGATGGAGAAGGAATGATATTGGGAGATTTGATGAAATTCTTGTGCATTTTTTCAATCAAAAGTGGGTTTATGTGGCCATGCTGTCAATGTTGTGTGTGTATTATTCCTGTCTGATCATGTAAACATCGTTTGGAAGCATCTGCTGACCTACTATTTTTGATCTCGTTTAATTGTGTACACCGAAATGCAGCTTCCAGTAGAACATGGTCACCAATGTATGTATGTGTGGATTGTGGGCTGGTGGTGGGTGTTTTGAATAAGTCTTTTGCAATATTATGTTGGAATGCTTTGTAAGAATGACTGTTAAGTATGTTTCTATAATCTTTCAGATAATAATGTGATGTGTTGCCCGTTATACACTGAAATTAAAGCTGTGTCCACTCTAAGGTTTTGTCTAATTTTAGATTGTAAGCTCCTATGAGCAGGGCCCTTAAAATTCCGTTGCTAAATGTAGTACCATATATCCTGTCCAAATTTTTTTGAAGCTAGTAAATGTAAGTTTATTTTTTTTCTGCTGGTAAAATAAAAGTACATTGAGCTCTTGTTGTGGTGTCGGGTTTTTTTTTTTTCCTTCTACTTTTCTTTCTTTAGTTTTTGTGGGTGGTGGTTTTGGGAAAGTGCAATATCTCTTTTATATTTTATTTCAATATGTATTTGTGCACCAAAAAACTAATCTCTTTGCCCTGGTTCACATGCTACTTTGAAATTGTGCTACTTCACTTGAAGTAGCATGATTTCAAAGTAGCAAGGTCAGCGTGATTTCAGGTGGCTTCATACACAAATGTCTATTGAAGTCGCACCTGAAATCGGCAAAAATAGTGCAGGAACTACTTTAGCAAATTGATGCGGTGCCACAAAAAAAATGTTGCATCAATTGGAACAGTGCCATTGCCAATAGTCACGCGATTTGATCTCTCAAATCGCATGACCAATCGCTCCAATGTAAACCTAGGCTTCTGCACAACTGCAAGTTAATGATAAAGGTGGAATCTTTATATATAACAGCTGTGGAGAATTGCAGGTAATGAATTCAGCTGGTGGATAGGCAGTGTTTGAATCTGTCAGCTTTGGTTCACATTGGTGTGATTTGACATGTCAAATCTGTGGCAATTGCACTGTTCTAATTAGTGCGATTTGTATTGATATTGGTGCAGAAACCTGCAACGATGTCTCTGATGTTGCCCCCACAGTCGGGACTGACATGCAGGAATGAAATTGTGGGAGTTCAGCTGTACGCTTTCCTCCTGCTGTCAGTGTGAACCAGGGCTCAAACTGGGCCTTTTGCCTTTGTAATTCACCTGCTGCTAACCCAGGGACACCATTTCTTAGCAAACTCCCTTAAGTTTACCTTCAAATATATGTAGAAATACAGATTTGCATATCTGAAAATAAAAAAATACTAATCATGGTTGAGATCAAATATTCGCAGCTGCAATGTGGTTTCACCTTCTGACCTGGAAATTAGTCATTGTATGCACCCGGAAGTTCTTGTGCTGGTCAGGATCTCAATCTAGGTGGACATGGCGAGGTCTCTTTAGCAGAGAGGAGGCGCTGCTCATTGGCCGGGTAAGTGTAGGATATGTACTTGTACTTAATCAATGCGGGGGTGGATGTCATAGTTAGATTTGGTGTGGGTGGGGTTCATTGATTTGTTTGGCATCACCACACATTTGCTTCCGTCCCATGTGCACACATCACTTCCTGCATTTGTTCTGCTGATGTAAATCAGTAAGGACTATGCAAGTATAAATGAGAGCTCCTTTTATTAAAATATATATGACTTGTTTCACAGCTGGGCGAATTTTCCAGCAAATTTGGACCTCTGAGTTGCATGGCAAGTTGTACCCCATGATTCTCAATGACAACCATTCATATCTGTGCTACTTTAAGTCGCACCAACTTCAAAGTAGTCCCTGTACTACTTTGGTGTGACTTGAGGTATATCGGGTACAATATTACACAGGCATTCCCAGAAGTTGGGGCCAAGTTGCAGCGGCAAAGTGGCAGCAAAATAGTGTGACTTTCAGGTCGCAGCAGTGTGAATGAGATTCAAGGATAACACCTTTTGAATTTGGCCCTATTGTCACTTGTGCATCCTGAAAGTGTAACAAATTCGTCCCTGCACTACCTTGGTTTGACTGATGCAATTTGAGGTCCGTACACCACAAGATTACACAGACATTGCTTCAAGTCATGACAAAGCTGTGCAAATGGGGCCTTATTCAAAGGTGTTATCAATTAATCGCATTAGGTTACTTTCACACTTGGGTGACTTTTCATGGAGCTTTGGACCTCAGAGTCACATGAAAAGTTGTCCCCCTTGATTTCCATTAATATTTATTGGAGCTGCACGATTAATCGTCATCGTAATTTTTTTCCCCTTTACGATCTTGAAAAAAGCGTTTCACGATTCTTGCTATTGCAAAGAACTCTCTCTGCTCTTCTGAAGCCACAGCCGAAAAAACAGGAAGTCTGCCAAGAATTAGAACATTCTTTATCAGTGAACTTGACTAGAAACCTTGTAACAATTTGTCAATTAAATAGAATTCTGTGTAAGTGAGGAAAGTTTAACCACTTAAACACTAAACATTTTTCTGACATTTGTTGGTTTCAGGTTAAAATCATTTTTTTTTTGATAGAAAATTACCTAAAACCCCCCAACATTATATATATATTTTTAGTAGAGACTCTAGAGAATAAAATGGTGGTTGTTACAATATTTTATGTCACACTGTATTTGCGCCTTTCAAATGCAATTTTTTTTGGAAAAAATTACTTTAATGATTTAAAAAAAAGAAAAGAAAAGTTAGCCCAATTTCTTGTGGGATAATGTGAAAGATTTTATGTCACGAGAATCGTGATCTTTTTATTCTAAGCAAAAAAATTGTGATTCTCATTTTGGCCAGAACCGTGCAGCTCTAATATCTATGCAACTTCACCCATGTTCACATAGGTCTGAATTGACATGTCAAATTGTAGGCCAAATCAGCGCCTATTGATGGCAATGGAACTGTCCAAATTGGTGCGACGCCACAACAATTCCCAAAAGTAGTTCCTGCACTACTTTGGGCGACTTCAGGGGGCGATTTCTTACCTCCCAACTTTTTGAGATGGGTATAAGGGACACCTATTAGCAAAAGTAGGTAGGCATAGGACACCTTCTTAAAGGAGAACAGTTGGGACCTATGTGATTTCACTAGCCATTTGTGCAGGAAAGTGCACTGATGTCTCTGAAATCGCTGACAAAGTCAGGCTGAGTCACACTTGTGCAACTTTGGACATCAGAGTCGTATGACAAGTCATACCCCATGATTTTCAATGTGTACCATTCATATCTGTGCGACTTCAAGTAACACTGACTTCAACGTAGTCCCTGTACTACTTTGGTCTGACTTTGATGCGAGTTGAGGTCCATAGACCTCAAGTTTACACAGGCATTCCCTGGAATTGCGGCAAAATTGCTGATGCAAAATCATGAGAAAGTTGCGTGTCTTTCCCTGCGACTCCTGGGTCCATAGACCTCAAGATTACACAGGCATTGCTTAAAGTCGCATTAAAATCTCGCAACTTTCAGGTTGCACAAGTGTGAAAGGTGCCTAAGTCACTGTGCTGAGTACTATTTTATACCTAGAATATAAAGTAGTCCCACCATCAAACACTAGTAAACATATGTTCTCAATATAATTGTGCTCAAATGGCTGAAAATCACACAGATGGTATCACCTACTGAAAGCTTGCATTGTACTCAGCAGCGTATGCTGAAAAGAGGCGAACGCCTATTAGCCAATGCCACATCGGCACATCGGCATGAGCATGGTTGTTACTATAATATTAATGCCTGAAATGCAAAACATTCTTGTATTGAATCAAACATTAGTAAATGTATTTTCTCTGTAGGTAAGTGCTCAGCTCTGTAGCATAGCGGTATACCCTGCTGCCCCCAAAAGTTCAAGCCATGAACTCAAATCCCACTGACAGCATTACCTCCTAGAAGTGTGCATTGTACTCAGAAGCATAATTAGCCAAAGCACATCAGCTTGCTTTATTCCATATTTTAACTCTTCAAATGCATGCAATGGTATGTACTTATTCAATAATATTATGGTATGGAATTCCAAAATTCAAGGAAAAAAATGTCGTAGGGTCCCCCCAGTACATACCAGGCCCTTCGGTATGGACTTTAAGGGGAACCCCACACCAAATTGTAAAATAAATTTGATGTGGGGCCCCCCAAAATCCATACCAGACCCTTATCCGAGCATGCAGCCTGGAGGTCAGGATAGGGGGGGACGAGTGAGCACCCTCCCCTTCTGAACCTTACCAAGCCACATGCCCCAAAGCACCTTTTCCCCATGTTGATGGGGACAAGGGCCTCTTCCCGACAACCCTGGTCAGTGGTTGTCGGTCTGCAGGCAGGGGGTTTATCAGAATCTGGAAGCCCCCTTTAAAAAGTCGGCTCCCAGATCCTGCCCCCTATGTGAATAGGTATAGGGTACATTTTACCCCTACCCATTCACCAAAAAAAGCAGTGAAATGTAAAAAAAATCAATAGCCGGTTTTTGACAAGTCCTTCATTGTAAAATAGCTCCGAGCTGTCTTCTTCCCTTGGCCATCTTCTCCAGACGCTGTCTCTCCCTCCTCCATCTTCTCCCTGAGCTGTATTCTCCCAGAGCTGTCTCTCCTGCCGCTGCCATGTTCTCAATCTGCTGTCTTCTTCCGCACCGCTGGTTACCCGCTAATAAAAAAAAGCTGCTCTTTTTCCATGGTGATCTTCCTCTGCTGTGTTGTCACCCGCTGTGTGGCGTCTCTTACATAGCCATGGAGCGGACTCTCCGGGTGACATTATCGGATGGCCACAGAAGACCGCCACAAGAAGAGCGGCTTTTTTTTTTATTAGTGGGTAACCGGCTGTGCTGAAGAACACATCAGCGGGGAAGATGGTGGCAGCAGGAGAGACAGCTCGGGGAGAAGAAACATCAAACACTAGTGAATGTATTTTCTATGTATTTTCTATTTATGACTGTGCTACACCCAATAGGCTAGCAGTCAGCACTTCTACCTTGAAGAACTCATGGGTTCAAATCCCACAGAGAAATACTAAAAGATTGAATTAGTGAAAAAAAAAGCAAATGACTATTAGCCAATTAGCCAAAGTAGCATATGCTGAAAATAGGTGAATGCCAATTAGCCAATGCACTTTAAATTTGGCTGATTATATTAACTCTTCAAATGCATGCAATGATATGTAAGTATTCAATACTATTATGGTGTGAAATTCCAAACACCACACACTAACTAATGGGCAGATTACATTTTTTTGTTTGTTCATTTTAATTCGCTTGTGCACTGAAAAAATAAACACAGCTGGGGGATGGTAGGTTGGCTGGTATTTGAACTTGTACCGTGAGTCCTGTGGAGACATCTGAGCAGACTACTAAGCCATTGTGCTAAGTATGAGACCTACATAATAGTGTAGTATGATTAAAGAATGAAAATAAATAATTACCGCTTTATAGTCACCTAAATTAAAAAATAAAAAACAACATACAACAAATAGGTAACCTAAATGTTTAATACATGTAACTTTACAGAATAGCAGACATTACTATGTAATAATCATTCATAACTGCATTAGTTAGCAAAAGAAGGAAAGAAATAGGAATACTAATTGCAACATACATCAATAGATGCACACGAGGTAGAGCACATCTCACATAAAAATGTTTCTTTCACATACATGGATCATGGCTACAGTACACTGCTATATAACAACTTGATAAGAATTGGCATTTGTATATACGCGGAAGCGCTAATTAGCGGCAATTTAGAATTTACAAACGTTTGTTCTCCACTTATATCGCTGATTTTCATGCGCAAATTCGCCGTTTTGTTTCCATTTGGCTAAAATTGGCTCTATTATTTGCCATAGTGCCCAGTACTTCCTGGAGTTATAGTAAATGACCCCCATAGTTTCCCATTGCTTCTCCTGCTCATGCCATTTTCTATAATCATGACTGATGTGTTCTATTTTAAAACCTTTGTTAAAATGATTGAAGCTACAGTATATTATATGCAAAGAAGAACAGGTTATATGTAAAAGAATCACAGCAGAAACCTATGAAATGAAACAGTGGCTAAACAGAAAAAGTAAAAAATGTTAGACATGACAGGCTTCAAATTACTTGTTGTCCTCTGCCTTTGTGTTAACCACATATACATATGGTGAATATACTAGATGGCAAATGCATACTCCTGTGTATTTTTCTTAGAAATATATAAGAGGGCAAAGGATGGTGTGACAGCAAGAAGTCTTGATGAAATCGTACTCTAACTACCTCCAGACCAGACATTTTCACCCCCTTCCTGCTCAGGCCATTTTTCAGCTTTCAGTGCTGTCACACTTTGAATAACAATTACTCTTTGCTGCTTTATTACTTTGGTGGTATTTATTCACCACTGAAGGTTTTATTGTTTGCTATATAAGCGAAAAAATACTGAAAATGTTGAAAAAAAAGTTGTTCTTAGTTTCTCTTATAAAATGTTGCAAATAATGTTTCTTCATAAATTTAGGGAAAATATATTCTGCTACATTTCTTTGCTAAAAAATAACTCATACCAGTGCACATGATATAGTCTGTGTGAAAGTTATAGAGTCTACAAATGAAGGTATATACTGTATATTTGAAAATTCATCAATCCTGATGTAATGACTGCCTATCTCATTTCTTCAAGCTGTAAAATGCCAGGACAGTATAAATACCTCTCAAATAATCCCCTTTTTGGATTTTTTTGTCAAAATTTTTGTTTTGGAAAATAAAGAAATTAAATAAAATCTGTTTGTTTTTTTTCATAAAGGTGTAATTTTAACAAGGTAATTCTCTCACACAGCATAGCCATACTTATAATTACACCCCAAAACTATGTTTCCCAAATATGAGGATTCTACACGTGTGAGACTTTTTTACAGCCTAGATCAGGGATCTCCAAACTATGGCCCTCCAGCTGTTGTGGAACTACACATCCCATGAGGCATTGCAAAACTTTAACATTTACAGACATGACTAGGCATGAAGGGAATTGTAGTTCCTCAACAACTGGAGGGCTGTAGTTTGGAGACCCCTGGCCTAGATGCATAGAGGGGCTTTCAAAGAATTTCCTGGCTACCTATCAAAATTTTGGAGGCCCTGGAGTATCAGGACAGTGTAGACACCCACAAAAGACCATATTTTGAAAGAAAACATTCCAAGCTATTTTCTGAAAGACATAGTGAATCTTTTGAAAATGTAATATTTTTGCCACAAGTTTTTGAAAAAATTACAATTTTTATACAACGTTGTCAAAAAAGATTGACAAATATATTTCTAATATTTATTTCTTTATTAAGATGCTTCTTGTGTTTGCAAGGTACATCAAAATCAGACAAAAATCAGACAAAAACCCTCAAACCCCCCGTCCTCCCCACCCCCATCAGGTGTATGTATGATGGACAAATAGTAAATCGTTCATATCTTGAGGTCAAAATCCAAGGAGCACCTTCAGGTGTTCAAGGGGCATAAATTGCTCATCTAGTTCCTAAATACACATTATTTGAGGCCCTGATAGCACCAGGACAGTTGAAACACCCAAAAATTGACCACATTTTGGAAAGCAAACAGTTCAAGGTATTTTTTAAGAGGCATGGTGAGTATTTTGAAGACTTCATTGTTTTGTCACAAGTTTTTCCAAAATGCAGAAAGAAAATTATTATTATTTTTTTACATAAAGTTTATATCTTATTTTTTTATTAAGATATTTCCTACACTCGGCATGGGCATACTGAGAATTACAACTCATACACATTTTACTACACCTCCTATGGCGATACCACATGTGTGAGACTTTTTCACTTTTTGGACTGATTATATAGTGGACATTGGGGTTGATTTACTAAAACTGGAGAGTGCAAAATTTGGTACAGCTGTTCACAGTAGCCATCAGCTTCAAACTTCCACCTGTTCAATTAAGCTTTGATAAAAAAAACTGGAAGCTGATTGGTTTCTATGCAGAGCTGCACCAGATTTTTCACTTTCCAGTTTTAGTAAATCAACCCCATTGCATCTTGTGTATCACATAAATCAACCAATTGTATCAAAACTAATGTACTGTAATGGGTACTGTAATGGTTACCTCTAGTTAGGGAATATAGCTTAGTGTAGCATCCCCTTTAGCAGTCCCAGTTCCTATACGCCAAGCAAGCCTAGCCTACTGGTACATGGCAGCCCCCAGGAATGCCATTTTCACTGGCCAGGGAGCACAGGATGCTAAAGAAAGGAAGAACAAAAGAGTTCCAGGAGTGCAGGAACTTAGTCAGTCAGATGACTAATCATGGTGAGCACAGTAGTAAGCAAAGGCTTTGTGAATGACAGCCATTGTTTACAAGTGGTCATGCGATCACTGCTTGTTTACAGGGCTCCCATGGTACCAGGGCAGAGCACAGTACCCCGGTACACTGACCAGTGATCCACTATGTCCTTTGGTTACAGACTGGGCTGCTGCACACCGCCAGGAGTGCATCTGAGGCACACTTCTGGGAGGATGTACAGGTAGGTCCTCTCAGAATGCACCCGGCTTTTTGTAGGTACAGGCTGGGTTGGAAGCAGTTAATAAGCATACCTACAATTTATGCTTCAAAGTGTTACAAGTACATTAAGACAAATATACCATAAATGGTCATTCAGTAGCATTTTGATAGCTCTCTCTAGGAATTCCTCAAAATAAATATTTTACTCATGTGGGCTCAATCCCAAGCCCCCCCTGTCTGCATCAATAGACAGAGACAGGGAAGATCGTCCCACCCCCCATCACTCATCAAATAATTTGATTGACAGCAGCGAGAGCCAATGGCTTCAGCTGCAAGCAATCTGCCCTGTAAGGAGGGAGAGAGCAAAGAGAGCCTGATCAAAATCAGGCTCAGTTAAGTATAAGGAGGATAAGGGGGAGATCCTGTAGTACAGAAAGTTTTTTTAACCTAATGCATAGAATTCAAATGCAGAAGCTTAAAGAGTATGTAAACCCAAAACAACATTTTCATATAATGCAGCTTACCAATCTTTAGCTGTGGGATTTCCATCATCCAATCATGTGCTAGCAAATATATACAGCTTTCTTTTCTTGCTCGTGATTAGATAAACTTGGAAATAGAATTTTCACCACTTGCACTAAGCTAAGGAAACATTTCCTTGCAAATGAAAATTTCTATTTGCCTTTATGAAATCAACTCCTGAACCGTACTAAAAAAAAGCAAAAACTTGACTTGAAAAAGTCCTTTTGTGTCTAAAAAAAACATCCAAGAAGTGTTTGTCTGGACACAATTATAATATATTATATTCGGTGCATCTGTGCAATACATGAACATGACTCCATGTTTTGCCTTTAAAAATGTTTCAAATATAAAAAACTACTTGCCAGAAATCAAGTGGGCCCCTAACTTCCTGTAGAGAACAGTGTTATCACTGAGTTCTCATTTCATTGATTACAAAACACCTCCTCCCCATGTTATTAAGAGGAGAAGTGGGAGGTTTTCTGTAGCTCAGCAAGAGTGGACTTGGCAGCATTGACTACACTTCTTGGGGTTTCAGTGCAGCAGAGACGGTGTTGGCAGATCTCTACAAGGGGTTAGAAGCGCACTGAATTTTTTTATAGATCATCATTTTTGTGATAAAACATGAGGAAATGTGCATGTATTACAGAGATTTACTGAATATTTGTGTAGCACTACCCCAGAAGGAGCTGCTAATGAATGTTTGGTTCTGCATCCTGCCTCTCAACCCCAAGAACGATCTTGACCCCTCTGGAAAACCTGCTTGGTAATATTAATATGGGACTCAGCAATAGAGAGAAACACAGTAATGACAACCCATATAATATATTTACCATAGCCCTGGGTCGCGTTCCTTCACCTGCTGTAGTAGTAACAGAGACACACAGAATATTAATTAACCACTCAGAAAGTTTACTAAAGTGGGTATTAATCATAAGGAACATGACCAAATATAAACAATAAATGACAGTTGGTAACAATAATACGGATATGAAACCGTATATTCAATAATCACCTTAGGGAGTATATGTAGACAGGTGCACAGTGGGACAAGTGTAAAATATTATCCAAGACCTATATTAAACACCTTCCCACTGAAGCCTCAATACACACCAAAGTACAATAAAATATTTATCACATTCACTGATGCAATGCATATATTTAACCTGTACTCAAGGGCTTCCCCTAGGTTGCAGTTCAGACCAATTCTCCAATGTAGAGCAGCAGGGTTGTGTAAAAGAATACAGTGATGAATGTTCCTCAATTTGTAGTTCATCTTCAGCTAGCCAGATATTATACTGCAGTATTTGTAATCCAACAGGGAAACAGAGAGAAAGCAACTGTAGACTAAATGATGTGCTGATGACTGTTTAACTGAAGAAATAGAGCACTTGTAACACTTCCTCTTTATCTGTGAGTGTAATACAGTACTGACTTTATAGCATAGGGAATAACAGATCCTAGAGTTCAGCTGTATGCGGCCTGTGAATAGGTAGGATCACTTCTGTGGGACTACAAGTCTCACCAGCAGTCTGTAAATAACTCACTCATCAAACAGTGTACTTTACTGAAATGGGCAGGTGCCCCCTCACCACAATAGACCCAAAGGCGGCGAATCTCCGTCCAGACTCTCCTCCTGATGTCCCAGTCTGATGAAAGATGGCACCGCCTCGCTGTGCCGCTCCTCCGGATGGCTAATGTGCAGTAAACTTAAAGATGTCCTGGCACTACACACCGATCCATTTTATAAGCTGCGGCATCCAGATTTTCCTGTTTCAAACCCCATTTTATAAGCTGCCAGGGCTGTACTCCGTGATCCCTCAGAGGCTGGCAATCCGGCTCTGAGCCACAGTCTTTTGTTCCCACACACACAGATCTCCTTGCTGGATGTTGGAGGGCATCCCAAGAGACCAAAAGATGGCTGTGCTGTTCCTTTTATCTGTTTATCCTGCAGGCTGCTCTGTGACCTGGCATTGTGGGTCCAGTAGTTCCCAAACTAAATTAACACCATGAGTCATTTCATCATCACACTACACATCCCACAATGCACAACTGTTTGCACCTTTAATTAAAGAAAAGGTCCTGACAACGTTTTAGCGGTCACTAGAGGGAGCCAAACCCTTGCTTAAGAAACAATCCATTACTTACCATGATAACTTTGGTAGAAAAACCCCTGCGTTACATACTCCCCCCCAATTGAAATCTTCGGTCCCCAAAGACAGTAAGAGTTTGTGACCTTTTACATGCTTTTATATACAAGCGGAAAATAATAGGTTAATGCACACATGACAATCATAAGTTGCATTATCATAAGAAGAGTTCAAACTCAAATTGTTCATACCATGGCACAGAACTGATAGAGGAGCCTCCCACCAATTGTCACAAGAAGGGAGACTGCTCTTTCAACTTGCTACTGACACCAAAGTGTCCTGTATAGATGTGCCAGGGGGTGAGATGGGGTTGTCCTCCACCAACTCAGTGGTGGAAGGACCAGGCACTTCAGGAGTCCTTTTTGAAGTAAGACAAATCTCCTCAAGGCATTCACCCAGGGTGTCATAGTCTCTTGGGTGGGTGAATATTTCTCTTTGTTCTCTGTTCTTTAGGTACTGGTGTATCAGGCAAACTGGTATCGTCTTCATCCCCTCCTTCCTCCTGTTCATCTACTTCAGCTTCCTGTATTTCAGTTTCTTGCATTTCAGCTTCAATAAAGGAAGAAAAGTCCTCAGAACCTGTTTCTAACAAGGAAGATTGGGGGTATTCCAGATCTTCTGAAGATCTATCTTGAGGCACAAATTTGGGAGCCTCTGGTCGGAGAACTCCACTGTCTATCACTGTGGGATGAGGAAAAAGAGTGATAGCAATCTCTGGAGTGGGAAATGGCCACCAGTCTATTCCCATCTCTTTATCTTCGCTGTCCTCATCATCTACAGCAAGAGGCACAGACTGAGATCTAGTCACTGGTCGGGATCTCCGAGGGGTGGTGGATGTGGACAAGAATCTTGCTGCGGTGGCACATGAACTGCCTCTGACAGAGGCAAAAGATGATTATGATGCCAAGTCTTTAGTGGGCCTGTGCATCCCTCTGGCTGAATATGGTACACTGGCAGTCCTGGGAGTTTGTAGATAACATAGGGCTGTGACTTCCAGCGATCAGCCAACTTGTGTTTCCCAGGTACACCTAGATTCCTCAGCAGCACTCTATCACCTGGTTGTAAATCCTGTACTCTCACCCTGCGGTCAAAATTTCTTATGTTCCTCTGTCCTTGGGCATCTGAAGCAGCTTGAGCCTTATCATAGGCCATCTTCAGGCTTCTCCGCAGTCGGTCCACATACCCTCTGTGGGAAGTTGCTGAGGTATGGTCCAGGGATGCGGCAAAGGCTAGATCTACTGGTAGCTGGGCCTCCCGCCCAAATGATAGGGAAAGTATCCTGTGGCATCATTTGCAGTGCTGTTGTAAGCATGCACAATAGCCGCTATGTGCTTGCTCCAGTGTTGCTTTTTTTCTGAAGTTAGAGCTCCAAGCATGTTCAAAAGAGTTCTGTTGAATCTTTCTGGTTGAGGATATCCTTGGGGATGATACAGAGTGGTTCTAGATTTCTTGATGCCCAGCAAATCTAAAAGTCTCTTAATGAGGCTGCTCTCAAAGTCTCTCCCTTGGTCGGAGTGGATACACTGGGGCACGCCATAATGTACAAAGAACTTCTTTACTAAGATATTGGCCACCGTGGATGCCTGTTGATCTTTTGTGGGAAATGCCTGGGCATTACGGGTGAAATGGCCGGTTATCACCAGGATATTTCCCTACCCACTCAGATCAGACTCCAAGCATAGGAAGTCAATGCACACCAGCTCCAGAGGTCACTGGAGCATCTTGGTGAGGCAAAGTCTTCCTTTGAATACATCTAAGGCAAGAGTGGCAGTAACCTTCGACTTCAGCCCACATGCAGGGCCAATAGAATTGGTCCCTCACCAGTTGGAAAGTTCTTTCTGACCCTAGAGGGCCATGATGGTCATGTAAAGCAGTTAACACTGTCTCCCGATGTTTTTCTGGTAGGAATAACTGCCATTTTTCTTTGGGATCATCAGAGGGGCCCCTTCGGTAGACCATCTCTTGTTGCAGCTGCAACTGATCCCACTCCTTGTGCAGCAGACGGGCTTCCTTCGGAGAGTTAGTGAGGAGCAGGTCAGGGCACTGTTTCTCCAAGGCCTTTAATGCCAGGCTGCAGAGGTGAACTTTCAACTGGTCCCTTCGCAGGTCCTTCTTGGAAAGCTTTGGTAGACCTTCATCCCCGACTTGGGTGATGTTGCAATAGCATCTGTGCACCCCAGCAGCTGACACTCCAACTTCCTCAGCCCTGGCTCCCCCTCTAACTTGCTGTTCTGCTCCTTGACAAAGGGCTCTCACCCTCTCAGGGGTCAGCTGAGTCCATTCTTCTTGAGAGTCTCAGGAACAGTGGGGTCTTCTTGACAAAGCATATGCATCCTTGTTCCTGATCCCTGGGCAATACGTCAGGCTGAAGGTCAAGCCTGATAGGGCAGCCAACCACCTGTGACCCGTGGCATCCAACTTGGCGGTAGTGAGTAGGTATGTGAGAGGATTATTGTCGGTCTTAATTATGAACTCTGCTCCGTATAGATAATCCCTCTGTTTATCCACTACTGCCACTTAAAGGCCAGGAACTTGAGCTTATGTGTGGGATAAAAAGAAATGATGCCTTTGATGACGCCCTGTGGGAGGGCAAAATGCATTGACACGACGCACTTCTGGCATGACTGACGTCATTTTCGGTCTCGTAGGAACGCTTACAACGGTGTTTGCTGCATCCTCTGACTATTTCAATGCCTGTTTTTACCTTACTTTTGTAAATATAACCTTTTATGCGCAATGAATTTTCAATCTTAGCATACTTCACTATTGGTCCCCCTTCTTTTCCTTTCTGGGTACCTGTTTTGTTTGGCTTAGTACTAAAGTTAAAGGATCGTTTATCATCTCATCAGTGAACCTGCCATCCTGTGACATTCTTTGGATATCGCTATTAGCCTGTATTGGCTCCCAGACTGAACAGCTGGGTATCATTGTGATTTGGTGAGTGGGGACACATGTGGGGGTGTTTTGGTACACCTGAAAATTTTTCTGCAACATTTTTTTCTGCACCTTTTGCACACCAGATGTGAAGCATTCCCTGCAATTTTGCACATATTTTGTCACTATGTGTGGGATAGTTCTTCTCAGCGGGTGCCAAACTCTGACTCACATAGGCAACAGGCCATAAGTGCCCATCATGTACTTGATACAGCACCCCGTCTAACCCTTCTCGGCTGGCATCTACATGTAGTTTTTATGGCTTAGCTGGATCTGCGTAGGCCAAGACTGGAGCAGTTGTAAGGCCCCACTTCAACTGTCTAAAAGCCTCTTCACATTGGTCGGTCCACTGTTCCTGAATGGACTCTTTGTGCTTCCTGGGCCCTCCAGCTGGTCTTATAGGCTTAACTGAATCTGGATCATCATCTTCCTCTTCACTTTTCAATAGCTCATTGGTGGGGTCAGGAGAGCAGAACTCTGAAATAGCTGCCCTGAAATCTCAGATGGCACAAATAATGGAGATGATGACTTTATTGATATTAAAAATCACCAAGACAACCCAAGAAGGTGTCACAGAGACAAGAGTACGACAGACTCCATCTGCTACCTCAGACCAGAAGTCAATGAGTAATGAAGTTTTTTTCAACTGCGGAGGGACCAGACATTATCGACGAGTGTGCCCAAGCCCTGCAAAGCCTGAGGCACATCGCCAAAAGCCGGATGAAAACTACAGAGGGCCCCAGTGAAGGAGTCATCCGGGTGTCCTGTTACATTAGCTAGCTTCAAAAACCCCAATGACGCAAAGAGACCACGGCAGACGTTCACACCCTCACAGAGGACTCTCGTTGTCGCTTCTGAGCGACCCAGTGTCCCACTCCCTTTGACCCGGACTACCCGGCGTTGGAGAGTCAATGCACACCAACCTCCCAGAGCTCAAGAGAGGATCAAGCTGGATCAGATCCTCCACAAGAAAGGAAGGCAAATACAAGCCACTGAACAGGCTAAGCCTGCGACTTACCCTAAATTCCCTCCCAAGTTAGTGGGGCCTTCTCCTAATGTCCCCATCCAAGTGGAGGGAGTGGAGGGTGTTATGTCCCTGAAATACCCTGATCTCATCAGAGTAGTGAGAGAAGAAGAGACCATGCTTGATGACAAGCAAGCAGCTGTTTCTTCCAGTCCCTACATTTTTAGTTGAAGTCAGGTCTTTAAAGCTTTCAGGTACCCCCTTTCTCTATTCCAACAGTGCATGAATGCAGAAGGTCTCATGATCTGTTCTGGCAGCAATCACACATGCCTTTCTGTCTGGGGACAGCGCCTTCACAACTTGACTGATTTGTTCTTCCGCCCAACCCTCTCCAGGGAGCTAAATTGCCACACTCGCTTCTGAGCAGGCGCCTTCTGCTTTACACCACTGAATTACAGTGGCGGGATCCATTCTGGTGCTAATAGGGGTGCTGTCTAGGGGGAAGGGGTTTGATTGCAGAGCAGCAGATATCCCGGACGAGCCCCCACGTGTAGCACTACCCCCAAAGAAGCTGCTAATGAATGTTTGGTTCTGCATCCTGCCTCTCAACCCTAAGAATGATCTCGACCCTTCTGGCACACCTGCTTGGTAATATTAGTATGGGACTCAGCAATATAGAGAAACACAGTAATGACAACCCATAAAATATACTGTATTTACCATAGCCCTGGATCGCGTCCCTTCACCTGCTGTAGTAGTAACAGAGACACACACAGAATATCAATTAACCACTCAGAAAGTTTACTAAAGTGGATATTAATCATAAGGAACAATGAGACCAAATATAAACAATAAATGACAGTTGGTAACAATAATACGGATATGAAACCGTATATTCAATAATCACCTTAGGGAGTATATGTAGACAGGTGCACAGTGGGACAAGTGTAAAATATTATCCAAGACCTATATTAAACACCTTCACACTGAAGCCTCAATACACACACCAAAGTACAATATAATGTTTATCACATTCACTGATGCAATGCATATATTTAACCTGTACTCAAGGGCTTCCCCTAGGTTGCAGTTCAGACCAATTCTCCAATGCAGAGCAGCAGGGTTGTGTAAAAGAATACAGTGATGAATGTTCCTCAATTTGTAGTTCGTCTTCAGCTAGCCAGATATTATAATGCAGTATTTGTAATCCAACAGGGAAACAGAGAGAAAGCAACTGTAGACTAAATGATGTGCTGATGACTGTTTAACTGAAGAAATAGAGCACTTGTAACACTTCCTTCTTATCTGTGAGTGTAATACAGTACTGACTTTATAGCACAGGGAATAACAGATTCTAGAGTTCAGCTGTATGCAGCCTGTGAATAGGTAGGATCACTTCTGTGGGACTACAAGTCTCACCAGCAGTCTCTAAATAACTCACTCATCAAACAGTGTACTTTACTGAAATGGGCAGGTGCCCACTCACCACAATAGACCCAGAGGCAGTGAGGCTCTGTCCAGACTCTCCTCCTGATGTCTCAGTCTGATGAAAGATGGCGCTGCCATGCTGTGCCGCTCCTCCGGATGGCTGAGGTGCAGGAAACTTCCAGATGTCCTGGCACTGCACACCGATCCTCTTGCTAAGCTGCCAGGGCTGTACTCTGTGATCCCTCAGAGGCTGGCAATCCCGCTCTGAGCCGTAGTCTTTTGTTCCCACACACACAGATCTCCCTGCTGGTTGTTGGAGGGCATCCCAAGAGACCAAAAGATGACCGCGCTGTTCCTTTTATCTGTTTACCCAGCAGGCTGTTCTGTGACCTGGCATTGTGGGTCTGTGACTTGGCATTGTGGGTCCAGTAGTTCCCAAACTAAATTAACACCATGAGTCATTTCCTCATCACACTACACATCCCACAATGCACAACTGTCTGCACCTTTAATTGAAGAAAAGGTCCTGACAAAGTTTTAGCAGTCACTAGAGTGAGCCAAACCCTTGCTTAAGAAACAATACATTACTTAGCATGATAACTTTGGTAGCAAAACCCCTTTGTTACATTTGTTTATGTATTTTTTCACAGACATACACTTCAAGAATGGGATTGCTTTTATCCATTAATCTATTTTTTAACATCACATAACATTATTGTTGGTTCCAGAGTTAGGTCTTATAAATACACTTGAAGGTTTTTCTTGATGCTATCTATCTATCTATCTATCTATCTATCTATCTATCTATCTATCTATCTATCTATCTATCTATCTATCTATCTATCTATCTATCTATCTACTGTATTTATCTCCATATATCTAAATAAAAAATACCATACACACGCATATATATATATATATATATATATATATATATAGTACCAAATGTTATTATATAGTATACTATGACTAACAAACAATTCATTCAGTTCATGGTTTACCACTTGACATGTAATGGATTCTGCCACTTATCATTGCATGTTCTTTGCGACCAACAGAGCATGCAACAGCCTTCATTGTGCTAATGGCACAACAACATCAAAACAATAATAGCACAATTTGGGAACAACAATTCTAAAACTTGAACTGAACCTCTACTTGTCAAAAGACACCTGGGAATAGGAATCACAGCTGTCAAAATGTCTAGTGTATCTCTTTAGACAAGAATATATTGTGTTCTTTGGCTCCTGAACGGGAAATATGTAGAAGAATGCAATCAACTGAAAAAAATATATCTATTGAAGATTGCAGAGGGGAGGTTTAATACAGATCAAAAGTAGGATTCTCAGCAAAATGTGCAAACTTGTAATGGTGAAGCCTGGCATAAAACATTGTTAGGATCATAATGCAGATGCCATCACCAATGAGAAAATGTGTCCTAGTTAATAAATTAAATGTTTGAGAAAGCAAGGAGGAACTCCAATACAACTCTGTGATGTTTGTCATACTATGGTTGAAAGTCACATGCTGTAGACCTTGGGGATTTCTTCTTTCAGTTTTAAAGTCCGTCTAAAACATCTAGTTTTTTCATCTCAGTGTGATAAACTGACATTTTTAATGCAATTTGACATGTTAATGTCTTTAAAGAAATGTTATTTACCCATTTTTAATGCTGCTGGGAAGCTGGATTTCTCCTTTATCCTGCTAAACTATGCAGTTTAGCACTGTCTAGCAGGGTGCAAGGCAGGAAGGGACTTAGCAGAGCTTTTCCAGTATTTCTTTAAGCACATGCAGTGTTCTGTCACTGTAAAGGCTATTGGCAGAGCTAGGTATGGCCATTCACTGACAGGGCTCTTAATGGTGCCAACATCTAAGTGGGTACAAAAGCAAAGAAAACAAGGCTGCAGTAACTTAATTTCAAAAGCAACATATTTAGCAAAGGAAGTCCCTACCTAATCGTTCTGCTGATAATTAACGATGAGCTTTGGGTTTGGGTTTAACATGCATTTTTTACCGCTCACACAAGGTATTCAAGATGGTATAGTTACAGCAGAAACCTTCATAACCATAACCCTTTTCCAAAAGAAATACCAATGTAAATGCCTGATGTACAAGACTGTTATTATTTGAGGTACACAGTTTAAAACTTTAACATTTTCTAAATAGTTTCCTAAGTTAAATATGAAAATTAAACACATTGATGACCTTCAGATATTATAACTTACAGTAACACTAGTATATGCCTCATGATGATTTGGGAAATTAATTATAATTTAAGCTGTACTAACCCCCCCCCAAAAGTAATATATTGTCAGGGCTGGCCTCAGCCCTTCCTTCTCTGAGCTGGCTGCTCAACTGTCGGCTAATTGCCAGCTCCTATCTCTCCACAGTGACTCACCTGTTGATGATATCCTGCTTGTCAGTCCTGCCTACTTAAGCCGTCCAGCCCAGATGATCTCTGCTTTCGCCTTGGTCACATCTTTAGAGATGCTCTCCTGTATTCCTGTTAAGGACTTGCTTGGCTGACATTCCTTCTGGCTTCAGATCCTGCTTGCTGTTCTACTATGCTCATATCTGGCTCCCTGACGTATTGGCTTGTCTGACTATCTGTTTCGGTTCCTGAACACTGGCTATGTTTTGACTACGTTTACCTTTTTTTATTATTATTAAACAAGTGAGATTTAACTGTACTTCTGTCTCAGTCTGATTCATGGTTTCTGACAGTAGGCAAAGGCCATGAATTCAGAAGATGCAGTCAATCCACTTGTTGGTAATATTTTTTCCAGATTGGATAAGCAGGATCACTGCATGGATCAGTTTGCCATGGCGTTACAAACGCTCCTGAGTCCCACGGCTCACCTGGAATCTCACACTGTGGCTGCTCCGGTACAACCTGCGTTGCAGGTCGTCCCTGCTGCTGCTCCAGTCTCTGTGCAGGCACCTGCCTCAAGTATTACCTCTATAAGAGGTATGTCTGGTTCCGTTCTGCTTCCCCAGTGATTTGGGGGCGATCCAGTTCAAAGCAGAGGGTTTCTCAACCAGGTTGAGATATACTTTGAGATGCTGCCCCAGGCGTTTCCCATGGACAGAAGTAAAGTAGGTTTCATGATATCTTTGCTTTCTGAGAGAGCCTTGGCCTGGGCAAACCCTCTATGGGAGACTCAAAAACCTGTTGTCTTGAGTTACCCTGAGTTTGTGGCTTCCTTTAAAAGGGTATTTGCCATTCCCGCATGCTCTGCTTCTGCTGCCAAGTGCCTCATGTCCATCAAACAGAGTGCGAGAACTGTTGCCGATTACACCATTGAATTCCATACTCTGACAGCAGAGGTTGCTTGGAACAATGAGGCCCTCATGGCTGCTTTTTCTCATAGTCTCTCGGATACCATCAAGGATGAGATAGCAGCCTGAGATATACCCACTGAGCTGGAAGAATTGATCACGTTTGTCATCCTCATTGACTCCAGACTCAGAGAAAGACTCCCTTTTAAGGAGTGCCTTCGGAAGCCTCCTGTATATTTATCTCCGAGTGTAAAAAATTAAAAAAAAAGACAATAGACGGTCTTCTTCTTTCCCCGCTTCTTCTTCCATCTTCTTCTGGTCTTCTTTCGGTGTTCTTCTTCTTTCTCCATATTGTTCTTCCCCCGCTTCTCCCTCTATCTTCCTCCGCTTCTTCCTCTGGTCTTCTCGTCTGGCATCTTCCCCTGGCTTCTTCTTCTCCTCTTTGTCCTCTGGATGATCCGCCTCAATGGGAGTCTCCCGCTGTGTGACGCTTCTGTTCAGGTGACAGCTCTTATATAATGGAGGGTGGGGCCACCCGGTGACCCTGTCCCCTCTGACACATGGGGACTTCCCTATAGCTTTCCCCGTGTTGTCAGAGGGGGCGGGGTCACCCGTTTATGTAAACGGGTAACCCCGTTTACGTAAGCCTTAAAACCTTTGGTCTGCAACCGCTTTACCACTTCGGTGCCTCGTCCTCACCCTGTACAGGTGGAGAACCATGAGGAGTATGAAGTACAGTCCATTGTTGACTCCCGTAGGTTCCATGGCGCATACAGTACTTGGTGCATTGGAAAGGGTACAGTCCAGAGGAACACTCTTGGGTCTCATTCTCAGACACACATGCCCCTGTCCGTGATTTCCATAGACGTTTTCCCCTCAAGCCTGCTGGTCTTCCGAGGGGGAGGTGTCATTGAGGATCAGTCAGTGACTCACCTGTTGATGATATCCTGCTCGTCAGTCCTGCCTACTTAAGCCCAGATGATCTCTGCCTTCGCCTTGGTAACATCTCTTGAGACGTTCTTCTGTGTTCCTGTTAAAGACTTGCTTGGCTGACATTCCTTCTGGCTCCAGATCCTGCTTGCTGTTCTACTATGCTCATCTCTGGCTCCCTGACGTTTTGGCTTGTCTGAATATCCGTTCTGGTGTAATGTCCTTATCCCTCCACTGGAGGCTCCGACATCTCTCCTGTAATGTCTTTATCCCTCCACTGGAGGCTCCAACATCTCTCCTGTAATGTCTTTATCCCTCCACTGGAGGCTCCAACATTTCTCCTGTAATGTCTTTATCCCTCCACTGGAGGCTCTGACATTTTCCCTGCAATATTCTTACCTTTCCACTGGGAGCTCTGATATCTCTACTAACTCCGTCGTAGATTGATGACATCACAACAACATCACCCGGCTCCTCCTTTTGTCCCTACTTAAACAGCCAATGCCATTTGTTTGACGTTCGTGCTAAGAACCTGATGCCAGGTAAAGATCTCCAACAGAAGACTGCCGTCATCTCTCTCTATTGGGCCGGTCAGAGCCCGACTATCATCTCTCTTTTGGGCCGGACAGAGCCCCGACTACCATCTCTCTTTTGGGCCGGTCAGAGCCCCGACTATCATCTCACTTTTGGGCCGGATAGAGCCCCATCTTCCACCTCACTTTTGGGCTGGACAGAGCCCCTCCAACTTCAATTTGTTGGGCCGGACAGAACCCCTTCCTCTCTAGTAGTCAGAGACTCTCCTTACCTGTTCCTTTCCACATAGGAGACCAGTAAATCTCTCAAGAAGCCACTGGGTGACCCCATCTCCAGGAATCCACTCACTGCAAGTATCTTTATGTTTCCTATAAACTTTATCCTTGTGTAGTGCTACTAAGCTTAAGTTGCCTCTGAAGCTCCTCGTCGTGGCTGTGTATTACCACTCTAAATAAAACCAATTGTATTTCCAAACTCATCTGAGTCTTCCTACCTGATAGCTGTTAAGGTTAAAGTTAACTGTTAAGAATATAGTATTCATAGACTTCCGAAGCTGTGATCCACACAATCCAACATAGTTCACTGCCTGAAGCATTACAGATAGCACAAACCTCCTACCAATAGGAATAAAATGGATCCATCGGAGGTAGTTACACACCTGGGGGCGTTCAATCAGAGACTTGATGCTCTTTCACAGATGGTCTCAAACCTCTCAACTAAGAATCAGACTCTCAAATCCTATGTCACTGATAACTTCCCTATTCGGGTTACACACACACAACCGAAAATAAACCCACCAGACATCTTCTCGGGGATAGGAGAAACTACAGAGAATACATTAACACTTGTAAACCATTGTTTGACATGAAACCATGAACGTATGCCACCGACAGAACAAAAGTCTGCATAGCCATTTCCTACCTTAGAGGGGAACCCCAAGCCTGGGCAAATACTTTCATAGAGAAAGAAGATCCAATCCTAAACTCATTTAGCGACTTCAGGGCCACCATGGATCTATTATATGATGACCCCAGCAAGCAGATCTCCGCTAAGTCTGCCTAACGTGCTCTGCGACAGGGAAAAACCCTGTTGAAGATTACATCGCCAAATTTAAACGGTGGGCCACTCAGTCCGAGTGGAACCAGATCATTCTAAAAAAATCAGTTTCGGCTAGGCTTATCAGAAACCCTGAAGGATGAGTTAGCCCGGACTGCAATACCCCCTACATTGGATGCTCTTATTCTCCTCAGCATATCCATTGACAGAAGAATGCACGAACGGAAAGCTACTCAGGAAGAAAAGACCGGGTAAGTCAGCTTACCTATGCAAGCTAATAAACCCCCACTTATCAGACTCAAACTATTTCAAAATTCTTGTCTCTCTGCAGTGGAACCAAACCCGAATTACTCTCAAGGCTATGATTGACACTGGAGCGTGTGGAAACTTCGTAGATTCACATATTGTTAAAACCAATAAAACTCCTATATCCACTAAATGCAAACCTGTCTCTCTTAGACTTATTGATGGAACTACTTTAACCTCAGGTCCCATCATTACACAATCACAACCTCTGCTCATGGTGACAGAAAATACACATATAGAATATATCTGCCTAGATGTGATATTGTCTCCCCATTTCCCTCTCATCCTAGGTCTTCCCTGGCTGCATAAACACAAACCCACTCTACACTGGGAAGACAGCAGTGTGCTCCTTACCTCTCAATATTGCCAGGAGACATGTTACAAAGAGACTTCTTTATCTCAGGTGGAATCACTGCCCACAGCAGAAGTCAACCTGGTACCTAGGGCATACCAAGATTTTGCTGATGTCTTCAGCAAAAAGAATGCAGAGCTTCTACCCCCACATAGACCATATGATTGTCTTATCGAGTTACTCCCAGGCAGCAAAATTCCTTTTGGACATATATATTCATTATCACAGCCTGAATTGGCCCATCTAAAAGAATATATAGAAGAAAATTTGAAGAAAGGTTTCATAAGACCGTCCACCTCACCAGCAGCAGGCATGTTTTTTATCCAGAACAAGGATCAAAGCCTACGTCCAATCGTCGATTATAGAGAACTAAACAAGATCACTGCGAAAAATAGATACCCCCTTCCTCTCATCCCAGAATTATTGGAACGTCTGCAAACGGCGAAGTTGTTTACCAAACTTGATTTGAAGGGCGTGTATAATCTGGTCAGAATCAGTCAGGGTAATGAATGGAAGACCACTTTCCGCACTCGTTACGGTCTGTATGAGTACCTGGTTATGCCCTTTGGCCTGTGAACGACATTTTCAGGGACCCTCTCAATATTTGTATAGTAGTATATCTAGACTACATACTTATATACTCTGACAACATCGCAGACCATCACAAGCATGTCAGATGGGTTCTCTCTAGGCTGCGCAAACATAATTTATATGTCAAATTAGTGAAGTGCATTTTCAAGTCCAACACCGTCACATTCTTGGGTTACATAATTTCCGAGAAAGACATACAGATGGATCCTGGTAAAATCGAATGTATCCAAAAATGGCCCAGACCCCTGAATAGGAAGGCACTTCAAAGATTACTAGGATTCGCAATTTTTTATCGTAAATTCATAAAAAAAATTTCCTTAGTTGTAAAACCATTAACCCAACTAACCTGTATTCACACCAACTATGCATGGAATACACTAACACAGGAGGCCTTCTATACCCTGAAATGTCAGTTCAACACCGCACCCATCCTACGCTTACCAGACCCTAACCTACAATACATCCTGGAGGTAGATGCCTCCCATCTGGCCCTAGGGGCTATCCTATCTCAAAGATCATCCATTGATGGACCGCTTCACCCTGTGGCCTACCATTCCTGATCCCTTACTCCTGCTGAGATCAATTACCCAGTAGGAGAAAAGGAGTTGCTAGCAGTGAAATCCGCCCTGGAGACTTGGAGACACCTACTCGAGGGTACCTCACTACCCTTCATAGTGTACTCTGACCATCAAAACCTCCAATACATTCAGCGCAACAAAACACTTTCCTCCAGACAGATACGCTGGGCTCTTTTCTTAGATACTATTAAACCTGAGAAACCGCGCTTAGGATCAGTCTATATGGTAAATTCACATAGGTTGCTGCCTCCCTTAAACAAAGACACTCCAAGGGGTGTCCTGCCTGGTAGAAATTCATTTAAGGAATATTATAGGGATAGAACGGCGCTACCTCAAAAACCTGTATGGCTAAGCATATACAGGAAACATTATGTGAAAACTTTTTTTATATAAAAACTTTTTTTGTGAAAAACGTTTTTTTATATAAAGGATTCTATACAAAAGACACACAGCTTGGTGAAGGTAGAAGATGACTAAAACATATAAATGTGAGTCAGCATAGACTTGCATGCAGCCTACATAAGAAGCATGTCACCAAGCAGCTATCTACAGCCCATATATTCCTGATAGGTCAGTGTACTCTCTCTAGATCAGGAACTGCATGTAGCTCTTAAAGCGAATGGAAGCATACTCTGTGCATAAAAAAACATATATAAGCATACATATAATAATTCCTGTAAAGAAAAACAAAGATTTTTTCTCTCATACACCAATAGCATATATATCTGTGTTTCAATGGTAGCAGAGTTCATATATTATGGAGATCAAAGCAGATTATGACAGTCCCATGCAGTGCATGCAGCAATCAGGATGTTCCCCAGGGTGACTTTCCTGTGTACAGGGTAGGATGGTGACTTCTGTGAACCCCCCTCAGAATGCTCACTCACCAAAGGTAGGAACCCCTGCAGGGGTGTCAAGCCTGTAGTCCTATACAAGGGCTTTTCTGTTCACTGCTGTTATATCTCCAGTTGTGTCCCAGTGGATCTTAGTCCTCATGTATCAAAGAAAAGGAGACTTCCATAGTGTAATAAAGTCTCAAAAAGTATATTTTTTTTTTTTTAAATATATGTGTTTAAAAAATCCAGAATTTACAAAGTAAAATATAAAAAAGGAATGAAAGAATTAAAAAACCTCCAAGCACTGTACTTCGCTATTCCCCCCGTGACCACTGGGGGGAGGATGATGCTCAGATACTGTCTTGTATGGTATCCACAGTCACTGTAAGCAATGCAGATACAAGTTGGGGGAAGTAGCGGTCAGCTGGACAAGTGTGTATTCCACCCACAAGTCTGCCAGGAAGTGATGTGGGAAGCGTAGGTCCGTCGTGCACGCTTCGTCCTCTGACGTTTTCAGCGACGGTGCTACGCTGCTACAGATGATAGGTTTTTATCATGTGGAGAGCGTTCCCTGTGTCCCGCCCCTCTCTCAGCTCACAGCCAATCCCCGCTATTCATCACAAAGGGGGCGGAGGAAGGGGGCCGAATCAGGATCTCTAATAGACATCCTGAGATATATGTGTCTGTATAGGAGTGATGTTAGGCAGCCTGAGTGGGGATTTGAGATAGACTGCAGACGCCCTATTCCAGCTATTTCAAGGGGGAAGCCTCATAATAGTCTATCCACCCCAGGGAAATCATGTAGACTCATGGTGAGAATCACTGAGTGCCCCTAGTGGTCAAGAGTGGCATGCCTTAAGTAAATTAATACATAATCAATCCCAGTCTCTCCTAGATTTACAGTGGTTCGTAATTGCTTACTCCCTCATGAAAACGTTCATATTCGTTTACAAGCAAAGGAAAAACTAATAAACTAAGATACATAAACCCAGATTGCATAGAAGGTGAAAAATTACAGACAGGTAGCATCCTTATATATAGGTTGACAACCGCCCACTCTCATAGGTGGATGTACCCATACTTGGCTAAAAATTATAATTGATGGACATAACAATATTGAAACATATCTGTAGAGATTACCTATGAGTGAGTAGTATGTGTAATCATCAAGCCGTTATGTGATTAAATGTACCATATATAGAAAGTGTGTGTACACACTAGGACAGAGATATATATGTCCGTGTGTACCAATGCATATGTAGAGGATAAATAGTCATAATGTATCACCATAACATAGAGAGAGTGTATATACTCTAGGACAAGGATAGTATATGTCCGTGTGTGCTAATACATATGTGGAGAAGAAAATATAGTAATTATGTATAGGGTGACAAAAACACCAAAAAATGTACCTTTATGTGCATCCGTGCCCATTTTAAGCTAAAGACTTTTATGAAAGTAGAAACATAAAAGTTAAACCATAATCTAATTAAATTCCTAATGTGACTAATACCTGGGTGCTACTCATTAATATAGGTGTGTAATATATGTGAGAACCCTATATTGTACCATACATATACCTAAAACATATGAGTATATATATATATATATATATATAAGAGCGTGGAAGTTAGCCCTAAAATAGTGAATCTTACTTTTAGTGATGCCCAGGTGCTACTCATGAATACGAATATATATGTGATAGCTCTGTGTTGTACCGTGACCACCCATGTTGCCATTGGGTGTGTATGTCAACCGTTGTGTACTGAAATGTGTGGTGACTGAGTGAAATAATAAGAGGATGAAATGACCTACCAATAGTCCATATGCAAATAAATAGGACTCCACGGTAAAGGAAAGTTGTTTTATATATGTGTAAGTAAAAAGGTTAGACATAGGGTCACCACAAATGTCCTAAACGTGGGTGGTTCTTACCAAATGTATGTTTGAAGGGATACAGGGCGTAAAATATCCCATGTATGTAATGGAAATACATCAATAAATTTATGGATTGGCAATAAAACAATTGAGATCTATATCTAGGTTGAGGCCCCTAGGGGCCAGGGACCCCAACCTATATATCCAGGCTGTTTCATTTTGCGAGATAAGGGTGGTTTTGATGCCTCCCCTCCAGTGTGGTTTGATGGAATCAATACCATAAAAAATTAACCCCAATGGGTCCCTGTTATGTGCCTGATCAAAATGGCGCGATAAGTTGTGCTTAGGGAAACCCTTCTTGATAATTTTTATGTGCTCCCTTATCCTAACGTATAGGGGCCGTGTGGTCCTACCTATGTACTGGAGGTGGCAAGGACATTCTATAACGTATGTCACATGGGTACTTTGACAAGTGATCAGATTTCTTATTTTGTATTCTCTCTGGTCCACCCTAGATCTAAACGTTTCTTTTTTCCAGGGCTGCTGTTTGCTGGCCCTACAGGGTAGACATTTCTGACATTTGTAGAACCCTGTAAGGTTTGGAAAGATCTGTATTTGTTTTGGGGGATTGATGACATTGTGGACCAGGTGATCACGGAGACTAGGAGCCTTCCTATAGATGAAGTTTGGTTTGTTGGGAAGTATTTTAGATAGCACTCTATCTTCCCTAAGGATAGGCCAGTATTTTCTGAAGATGTACTCTAGATTTTTATATTGACTGTTGTATCCAGTTATAAATGCCGTGTCCATAGATTTACCCTTATTCTGATTTTTTCTAAACAGATTATTAGTGTCCATATCTGCTATTTTCATTTTGGTCTGCATCAGCCTTTCTTTATTATAGCCTTTTTCTTGGAATTGTTCAATCAGCCTATCGGCTTGTATTAAATAGTCCTCCAAGGTGTCGCAGTTTCTGCGAATTCTTAGCATTTGTCCTTTTGGAATATTTTCCTTCCATTGTGGGTGGTGGCAGCTGGTAGTGGGAATATAGCCATTTTTATCTGTAGCTTTGAAGTAGGTTTTGGTGTATAATCTATCTTCATGTTTGAAAATTTCCAAATCAAGATATTCGATTTTTTGATGGCTCCATTTTCCTGTAAAGGTAAGGCCATACTTATTGGTATTCAAATTTGCAAAAAACTCTTCCAACTCTTCAGATGTACCTTCCCAGATGATAATAAGGTTGTCGATATATCTCCGATAGAATCTGAGTTGGGGAATATTTCTTCCGTACAGATATTCCTCCTCCCACAAATTCATGAGCAAATTTGCTACGCTGGGTGCATAGCGTGCCCCCATTGCAACACCTTTTTCTTGGACATAATAGCTGTGGTTGTGCCAAAAATAGTTACAGCTCATAGCCAACTGTAAGCCCTCCAGTATGTAGTCAATTTGTGCTTGTCTCATCCTGGTATGTTCATGTAGGGCTTTCTCTACCCCTATTAATCCGTCCTTCTGTACGATACTGGTGTAGAGAGAATTTACATCAATTGTGACTAATATGCAATTATGCACCCCATTTACTTCCCGTAGAACTTGTAGGAGTTGTGAGCTGTCACGTAAGTAGGATTTCCCTTTACATACCAATGGTTTCAAGAATTTGTCAAGGTATTCCCCTAATCTTGAAAAGATAGAGTTTATCCCACTGACAATGGGTCTGCCAGGGGGCTTTTCCAGCCTTTTGTGGATTTTCGGGGTGTAGTATATTATCGGAGTCTTGGTAGAATTGGACACTAGGTATTCCGCCTCTTGGGTGTTTAATATTCCCCTATCTTTGCCTTTTTTCACATAGGCCTTCAATCTTTTTAGATACGTGTTCTTGGGGTTCCCTTTTAATTTTTTATATGTATTTTCTACTTTTAACAGGTTTTCCATTTCTTCCTCATAATCGTCTTTATTGAGGATTACCAATCCTCCCCCCTTATCTGCTGGCCGAATGACCACTTTCTTGTTCTTACTTAATCTCTTAATGGTTTCCAGATCCTTTTAGCTTTATGGTTACTTCTTTTATCTAACTTCTTCAGCTCCTCTTCCACCATTTTTTTGAACGCTGTCATACACTGGTTGCCCGGAGTGTTAGGGTTAAAGACAGATTTGTTTTTAAGTTGAGTGTGCACATACACTGAATCTTCCTTTAATCGCATATTTTCATTTAGCGCAAAGTTTTTTGAGGTTCAACTTCCTCATGAATTTTTGCAAATCGATATAAGCTTTGAATTTATTCAGAGATTTCTCTGGTGCATATTGGTGCAAATACAGATCTTTCCAAACCTTACAGGGTTCTACAAATGTCAGAAATGTCTACCCTGTAGGGCCAGCAAACAGCAGCCCCGGAAAAAAGAAATGTTTAGATCTAGGGTGGACCAGAGAGAATACAAAATAAAAAATCTGATCACTTGTCATAGTACCTATGTGACATACGTTATAGAATGTCCTTGCCACCTCCAGTACGTAGGTAGGACCACACAGCCCCTATACGTTAGGATAAGGGAGCACATAAAAAATATCAAGAAGGGTTTCCCTAAGCACAACTTATCGCGCCATTTTGATCAGGCGCATAACAGGGACCCATCGGGGTTAATTTTTTATGGTATTGATTCCATCAAACCACACTGGAGGGGAGGCATCAAAACCACCCTTATCTCGCAAAACGAAACAGCCTGGATATATAGGTTGGGGTCCCTGGCCCCTAGGCGCCTCAACCTAGATATAGATCTCAATTGTTTTATTGCCAATCCATAAATTTATTGATGTATTTCCATTACATACATGGGATATTTTACGCCCTGTATCCCTTCAAACATACATTTGGTAAGAACCACCCACGTTTAGGATATTTGGGGTGACCCTATGTCTAATCTTTTTACATTACTTACACATATATAAAACAACTTTCCTTTACCGTGGAGTCCTATTTATTTGCATATGGACTATTGGTAGGTCATTTCATCCTCTTATTATTTCACTCAGTCACCACACATTTCAGTACACAACGGTTGACATACACACCCAATGGCAACATGGGTGGTCACGGTACAACACAGAGCTATCACATATATATTCGTATTCATGAGTAGCACCTGGGCATCACTAAAAGTAAGATTCACTATTTTAGGGCTAACTTCCACGCTCTTATATATATATATATATATACTCATATGTTTTAGGTATATGTATGGTACAATATAGGGTTCTCACATATATTACACACCTGTATTAATGAGTAGCGCCCAGGTATTAGTCACATTAGGAATTTAATTAGATTTTGGTTTAACTTTTATGTTTCTACTTTCATAAAAGTCTTTAGCTTAAAATAGGCACGGATGCACATAAAGGTACATTTTTTGGTGTTTTTGTCACCCTATACATAATTACTATATTTTCTTCTCCACATATGTATTAGCACACACGGACATATACTATCCTTGTCCTAGAGTATATACACTCTCTCTATGTTATGGTCATACATTATGACTATTTATCCTCCATATATGCATTGGTACACACGGACATATATATCTCTGTCCTAGTGTGTACACACACTTTCTATATATGGTACATTTAATCACATAACGGCTTGATGATTACACATACTACTCACTCATAGGTGATCTCTACAGATATGTTTCAATATTGTTATGTCCATCAATTATAATTTTTAGCCAAGTATGGGTACATCCACCTATGAGAGTTGTCAACCTATATATAAGGATGCTACCTGTCTGTAATTTTTCACCTTCTATGCAATCTGGGTTTATGTATCTTAGTTTATTAGTTTTTCCTTTGCTTGTAAATGAATATGAACGTTTTCATGAGGGAGTAAGCAATTACGAACCACTGTAAATCTAGGAGAGACTGGGATTGATTATGTATTAATTTATTTAAGGCATGCCACTCTTGACCACTAGGGGCACTCAGTGATTCTCACCATGAGTCTACATGATTTCCCTGGGGTGGATAGACTATTATGAGGCTTCCCCCTTGAAATAGCTGGAATAGGGCGTCTGCAGTCTATCTCAAATCCCCACTCAGGCTGCCTAACATCACTCCTATACAGACACATATATCTCAGGATGTCTATTAGAGATCCTGATTCGGCCCCCTTCCTCCGCCCCCTTTGTGATGAATAGCGGGGATTGGCTGTGAGCTGAGAGAGGGGCGGGACACAGGGAACGCTCCCCACATGATAAAAACCTATCATCTGTAGCAGCGTAGCACCGTCGCTGAAGACGTCAGAGGACGAAGCGCGCACGACGGACCTACGCTTCCCACATCACTTCCTGGCAGACTTGTGGGTGGAATACACACTTGTCCAGCTGACCGCTACTTCCCCCAACTTGTATCTGCATTGCTTACAGTGACTGTGGATACCATACAAGACAGTATCTGAGCATCATCCTCCCCCCAGTGGTCACGGGGGGAATAGCGAAGTACAGTGCTTGGAGGTTTTTTAATTCTTTCATTCCTTTTTTATATTTTACTTTGTAAATTCTGGATTTTTTAAACACATATATTTAAAAAAAAATAAATATACTTTTTGAGACTTTATTACACTATGGAAGTCTCCTTTTCTTTGATACATGAGGACTAAGATCCACTGGGACACAACTGGAGATATAACAGCAGTGAACAGAAAAGCCCTTGTATAGGACTACAGGCTTGACACCCCTGCAGGGGTTCCTACCTTTGGTGAGTGAGCATTCTGAGGGGGGTTCACAGAAGTCACCATCCTACCCAGTACACACGAAAGTCACCCTGGGGAACATCCTGATTGCTGCATGCACTGCATGGGACTGTCATAATCTGCTTCGATCTCCATAATATATGAACTCTGCTACCATTGAAACACAGATATATATGCTATTGGTGTATGAGAGAAAAAATCTTTGTTTTTCTTTACAGGAATTATTATATATATGCGCATATATGGTTTTTTATGCACAGAGTATGCTTCCATTCGCATTAAGAGCTACATGCAGTTCCTGATCTAGAGAGAGTACACTGACCTATCAGGATAATATGGGCTGTAGATAGCTGCTTGGTGACATGCTTCTTATGTAGGCTGCATGCAAGTCTATGCTGACTCACATTTATATCTTTTCTTAGATAGATTCCACTTTGTCATCACCTACTGACCTGAATCCAAAAATGGAAAGGCTGATTCACTATCTCGCCTAGAAGAACACCAAGGTACAACTGGCAGAAATTCCCAAATCATCCCACAGCAGAAAATTTTATGCAAAATTTTAACCCTCAAAGAGGAAATGCAGCAGGCCCTAACCTCAAAAAAAACCCCAATGCAGTTAGAGACAGATGAAGAAGGGTTCCTCTACAAAAATAATGGACTGTACATAATGACTTCTGTACACCATCAAATTCTTCGACTAACTCACGACGTACCCCTAGCTGGGCATCCTGGCATCACCAGGACCCTTGATCTCCTTCGCCGCCACTTCTGGTGGCCGAAAATGGAGGAGTCAGTAAGGGAGTATGTGTTCTAGTTGCAGTCGACTACCTTACCAAAATGGCTCACTTCATGCCCCTTACGAAACTAACAAACTCCAAAGAGACGGCCAAGATCTTGACACAACATGTTTTCAAACTCCACGGAATCCCTTCCAGAATTGTGTCAGATTGAGGATCACAGTTCATCTCCAGATTCTGGAAAGCTTTCTTTCTAAAACTCCAGATTGACCATCGATTATCAACTGCCTACCATCCTCAAATGAATGGACAAACTGAAAGGGTAAATCGCTGTCTAGAACAATATATCCGTTGCTACTGCACTTACCTACAAAATGATTGGCATGAGTTACTTCCCCTAGCAGAGTTTGCATACAACAATACCAGTACTACCACAGGTTACATAGTTACATAGTAGGTGAGGTTGAAAAAAGACACAAGTCCATCAAGTCCAACCTATGTGTGTGATAATGTGTCAGTATTACATTACATATCCCTGTATATTGCGGTCATTCAGGTGATTATCTAATAGTTTCTTGAAGCTATCAATGCTCCCCGCTGAGACCACCGCCTGTGGAAGGGAATTCCACATCCTTACCGTTCTTACAGTAAAGAACCCTCTACGTAGTTTAAGGTTAAACCTTTTTTCTTCTAATTGTAATGAGTGGCCACGAGTCTTATTAAACTCTCTACTGCGAAAAAGTTTTATCCCTATTGTGGGGTCGCCCACCCCATTAATTTGTTCAGGTCTTTTTGCAAGATTTCCACATCCTGCAGAGAAGTTATTGCCCTGCTTAGCTTAGTATCGTCTGCAAATACAGAGATTGAACTCTTTATCCCATCCTCCAGGTCGTTTATGAACAAATTAAATAGGATTGGTCCCAGCACAGAACCCTGGGGAACCCCACTACCCACCCCTGACCATTCTGAGTACTCCCCATTTATCACCACCCTTGTAGCCAGTTTTCAATCCATGTACTCACCCTATGGTCCATGCCAACGCACCTTATTTTGTAGAGTAAACGTTTATGGGGAACTGTGTCAAATGCTTTTGCAAAATCCAGATACACCACGTCTACGGGCCTTCCTTTATCTAGATGGCAACTCACCTCCTCATAGAAGGTTAATAGATTGGTTTGGCAAGAACGATTCTTCATGAATCCATGCTGATTACTGCTAATGAAATCATTCTTATTACTAAAATCTTGTATATAGTCCCTTATCATCCCCTCCAAGAGTTTACATACTATTGATGTTAGGCTAACTGGTCTGTAATTCCCAGGGATGTTTTTTGGGCCCCTTTTAAATATTGGTGCTACATTGGCTTTTCTCCAATCAGCTGGTACCATTCCAGTCAATAGACTGTCTGTAAAAATTAGGAACAACGGTCTGGCAATCACCTGACTGAGTTCCCTAAGTACCCTTGGATGCAAGCCATCTGGTCCCGGTGATTTATTAATGTTAAGTTTCTCAAGTCTAATTTTAATTCCGTCCTCTGTTAACCATGGAGGTGCTTCCTGTGATGTGTCATGAGGATAAACACTGCAGTTTTGGTTACTGAAGCCCCCCGATTCACTTGTGAAGACTGAGGAGAAGAATAAATTCAATACCTTTGCCATCTCCCCATCCTTTGTAACCAGATGTCCTTCCTCATTCTTTATGGGGCCAATATGGTCTGTCCTCCCTTTTTTACTGTTTACATACTTAAAGAATTTCTTGGGATTTCTTTTGCTCTCCTCCGCTATGTGTCTTTCATGTTCTATCTTAGCCATCCTAATTGCACCCTTACATTTCTTATTGTATTCTTTATAAATTCTGAATGCTGAGGATGATCCCTCAACCTTGTATTTTTTGAAGGCCTTCTCCTTTGCTTTTATATGCATTTTTACATCGGAGTTAAGCCATCCAGGATGTTTGTTCGCTCTTTTAAATTTATTACCCAATGGGATACATTGGCTAATGCCCTTATTTAATATGCTCTTAAAGCAAACCCATCTCTCCTCCGTATTCTTTGTTCCTAATATTTTATCCCAATTTATGCCTTTTAGCAAGGTTTGTAGTTTAGGGAAGTTGGCTCTTTTGAAATTCAGTGTCTTTGTGTTCCCTTCATGTTTCCTATTTGTGTGATTTATACTGAAACTAATTGACCTGTGATCGCTGTTACCTAAATTGCCCCGTATTACCACATCTGTTATCAGGTCTGTATTATTGGTAATCAGTAGATCTAGTAATGTTTTATTTCTAGTTGGTGCGTCTACCACCTGACCCATAAAATTGTCCTGCAAAACACTAAGGAACTGGCGATGAAGGTGTGAACAGTGATGGAACCCAACAAAAATGTGAATGAGACCTAAAAATAAAATAAAAAATATAAGGAAGTGACCAATGGCGGTGGTGGTGAAAGACTAAAAAATATGTGTAAGTGTGGTGTGTAAGACCGGTGGTGGTATGAACCACCGCATCACCAAGGATGGGTGACTAGTGAAAGGCTGTAAAGAAGGAAAACGGAAACAACGTGTGCTGAGAGGTGCTGTCCATAGGACACCTCTGTGTTTACCTAATGTGCGAGTGCTAATGTGAAAGGCTTCCAAAAAGTGAGCGTGCTGCCTGTGTATGAAGGAAGGAGACCTGCGGTGGAGAAAGACTATATGCGCGTCTGAGGAGGGGGGCCATCACCAGCGTCACGTGCACGACAGGAAGAAAGAGGTGGGAGCCTAGGCACGCATGGCAGAACGTCGCACGTACCCTGACGCCGAGAACCCCACTGTCGGCCAGGTGGAAACAACGGGCAGCCCCGCGGTGGCGCCGAAGGTGACGACACCTTACACGTGAGGCCACTGGGCGTGGCGCCGATGCGCTGTGGACGCCCGCCCACCACTCCAGGGGGGAGGGAGGGCAGGCGTGCAGAGCGCATCGCAGCTCCCGGGAACAAGACAAAAAACCGAGCCCGGAGTGGCAGTGTCTGCACAATCCGCCGTTTTTGTCTTGTTCCCGGGAGCTGCGATGCGCTCTGCACGCTTGCCCTCCCTCCCCCCTGGGGTGGTGGGCGGGCGTCCACAGTGCATCGGCGCCACGCCCAGCGGCCTCGCGTGTGAGGTGTCGTCACCTTCTGTGCCACAGCGGGGCTGCGCGTTGTTTCCACCTGGCCGACAGTGGGGTTCTCGGCGTCAGAGTACATGCGACATTCTGTCATGCATGCCTAGGCTCCCACCTCTTTCTTCCTGTCGTGCGCGTGACGCAGGTGATGGCCCCCCTCCTCGGACGCGCATATAGTCTTTCCCCACCGCAAGTCTCCTTCCTTCATACACAGGCAGCACGCTCACTTTTTGGAAGCCTTTCACATTAGCACTTGCACATTAGGTAAACACAGAGGTGTCCTATGGACAGCACCTCTCAGCACACGTTGTTTCCGTTTTCCTTCTTTCCAGCCATTCACTAGTCACCCATCCTTGGTGATGCGGTGGTTCATACCACCACGGGTCTTACACACCACACTTACACATATTTTTTAGTCTTTCACCACCACCGCCATTGGTCACTTCCTTATATTTTTTATTTTATTTTTAGGTCTCATTCACATTTTTGTTGGGTTCCATCACTGTTCACACCTTCATCACAAGAGGCCTGCGTTCTTTCTGGGGGTTTCTACATGTGCTAATCCTTGGACATGGGGTGTTCCATCACCTCAGCTCCTGGGACGGACCATTCCCACGGCTCCGGTTTTGCCTATTCTGCATACTGTTGCTACGCACGGGCATGTAAGTACCCAGGGCATACCACACCATTAGTTTTTCACCTGCTGTACTTACCTACATTAGAATTAATTTTTATAATTTATACAATTTTTATAGATACCCCACCACATCCGCCCCTGAAGAAGTGAATCTCACACATAAACGCGTCGGGCATTAAGGATGTAGTTACATGCCTACCAACTCCAAACCAAGATATGTTACACATAATTTCTGTATCATTCCTTTGGCTGCCAGCTGTCAGGCTAATTGATTATGCCACATATATGTACCAAGTGTTTTTCATGTATACATCTACCCATATGATGTTATTGCTCTATGCATACGTATATTACGATGTTACTTAGTTATTGATCTCTGTATATGGAATATATTATTACTCAGCAATTTGAATCGAGTATGCATATGTACACTATGACAATACTTCATTATATGCTTTTCCATATGATGTTTATCATCTATATGTATTATATATATTTTTTATTCCAATAAAACTGACCACGCTTTCTACACAAAGTCTACCACCTCATTTAAAGTCCCAAATTTCCTTTTTTTGTTCTACTGAATCCGGGATGATAAAGTCCCAACTTCCCTTATTTGATTGTTTATTCATTGGTCCTTTTCCCATCCACTCAGTGATTAACCAGGCAGCAGTGAGGCTAAACCTACCGTCGTCCTTACGTATTCATCCGACCTTCCACATCTCCCTGATAAAACCCTACCATCCCAACATCTTCCCGGCCGAGTTCCAATGCCTCTACCGCCGGTTGAGGTTAACGGCTAGGTGGAATACGAAATCGCTCAGATCCTGGACTCCTGGCTATATAGAAACCGCTTACAGTATTTGATCCATTGGAAGAACTACGGTCCACAGGATGACTCCTGGGAACCCTCCTCCGAGGTTCATGCCCCACGGCTTGTCCGCCTCTTCCATTCTCACAATCCTGACAAGCCTGCTCCCTTGGCCCCCAGGAGGGGTCCCTTGGGGGAGGTCCTGTAATGTCCTTATCCCTCCACTGGAGACTCCAACATCTCTCCTGTAATGTCTTTATCCCTCCACTGGAGGCTCTGACATTTCTCCTGCAATATTCTTACCTTTGCACTGGGAGCTCTGATATCTCCACAAACTCTGTCGCAGATTGATGACGTCACAACAACATCACCCGGCTCCTCCTCTTGTCTCTACTTAAACAGCCGACGCCATTTGCTTGACGTTCGTGCAAAGAACCTGATGCCAGGTAAAGATCTCCAACAGAAGACTGCTGTCATCTCTCTCTATTGGGCCGGTCAGAGCCTCGACTATCATCTCTCTTTTAGGCCGGTCAGAGCCTCGACTATCTTCTCACTTTTGGGCTGGATGGAGCCCCGTCTTCCACCTCACTTTTTATTATTATTAAACAAGTGAGATTTAACTGTACTTCTGTCCCAGTCTGATTCATAGTTTCTGACAACAAGGAAGCATAGTTTTAGGAGCTAGTAAAAAAAGAGTCAAATACCTTGAGTAGATTTATGTGAGATGAAATCAGTATTCACCAGCAGGTTGGAGCATTTGTAGGCCAAGAGTGGAAGTTCCTGGAAGATCCCTGACCAGAGAGAGTCACTGAATAGAACCAGCTAGTGTTTGTGTAAAACGGCGTAGACCATTCTGGAACATGAAGAAAAGCTGAGTACAACAGAAATACACATGGCTTATTCCTTTGGTCTGAATTTCAGCAACTTCATTGGTTCCTTTTTTTTCTAAAGCTAGCCATACACTGATCGAAATTTAGTTAGTTCAGTGTGTGTGGCCAACTGGCTATCTTTGCTTAACAGAAGTCATTTGTTATGTCATGGGACATTATGGAAAATGTCTGTCCATCAGCAGCTGCAGCTGACCAGTTGTAGCCACTGATTAGTAGATTCTGTCAGCGTCGGATCCCATGGTCAGAATATAATGTCCTGGCGGAGGGGATTCCTTCATCCACCTCAGTTGTGTGGATGGAGGAATCTTTTGGTTGAACAATAAAAAAACTGCATAGCCAGCTTGACATTTCCTCACATTACCCCTTGGATAAATAAAGCCTGTTATCTCCTAAAATCTCCAGAACTGGTACACCTGACATGTATGAACTGCCTTACGAAAGGACTTTTTTTAAGGGGAAATGCATGGAGGCTGCAGACAGAAAATAATCACTATCTGTTCATTTGTGAAACAGATCTTTAGAAAGAAGTCCTTCATGTTAGTAAAATATCAAGAAAATTAATCTGTGTGTGTTCTGGAAATTTTATAGATAGGCAACTACTATCCTCATATTGATTAGAGGTTCCAAATTAATAACTACTGCAGTAGGGAATAGACACAAAAGATACACTCAGCATCTTTCCAAATAACTGTTCTGTTTTTTCAATGCAATTTAAGTTTGTATACACATGGTTATGTAGGTATCACATAATTACTACAATTGTACTTTTATGGTAACAAGGGGCATAACATAGGTAGGCTAATTTCTAATCAGGAATGGAAAGAATGCAACATGCAATTAAAACATTATTAGTGCTGTGTGCACAATGAGTACAATTTGCAATACATAGGCAAATCATATAAAAATAGAATACAGCTATATACAGAATTTACAAATTTATTTTACAGTGTGCCACTACTTTCAATGGTAGGGAAAACAGCAGGTGTACTGTACATACGTTCATATAAAAATAGAACAGAAACAAATCTTTTTGTCACCATTTCCATATAAAGAAAATGTAATCAATTTACCTGGGACATTAAAGAACACAGCTGACGTATAGTGACTTTGTGTAAACATGGGTATTCTCAAAAATCAGTCAAAAAGGGGTTTGCAAAGCTGTGAGATAGATTGGAATGCTTTGGCATCCTCTGAAATTGCAAAAAGGAACTGCCAATCAAAAGATAAGTCACTTTTAGTGAGTAACAATAAGAAATCCATTCCAGCGCTCATTGATTTACCATGCACATCCTGCAGGCAACAAAGCAAGATGATTCCACTTTTTTGGCAGGTCCTTCAGCAGTTCTCACTGGTAAGCAGATAGTTCTGCTGAGCAATAACTCAGAATCAGAGGGCTCCAAATCTGAGAGGCTGCAGCCTCCTAGTGCCCAGCCACATTTTAGTCAGCCTGAAGCAACCTGGGGATTCCGTAAACTAGGGGGTTCTCCCACCCACAAGTACTTATTGATTGTATAATGCAAGGAGAATGGTCCTAATTCAAAGCCTCCTTCACCTGGCACATCCACCACTTTAGACCATACAGTGCAGCCATGTATCTCAAGGTTTCTTATAGCTCTACAGACATGTCATTTATTCTCAGTTACTCCGTTAACGGAGTGTTAAATCATTGCAGAGGAACACAAAGCTAAGGGGGCACTAAAGTCTCAGTCACCTGTTTCAATAAACTATTAGTGTCAAAGTTAGTGATCTAATTGTGAATGCCCTAAATAGTATGGGTCATCGAGTTCAAACTACATTTATTTAAAAACTTGAATCAATCATCACAAGACAATGTACTTTTTGCAAAATAAAGAGATCTAATATTCAAACTTAGCGCCTCTGGGATAGTATAGTAGGTTTACCAGTGGCACAGTAGGCAGAAGGAAAATGAGTTCTTGAACAAAATTTTTAGGGCTATAGCCCTTTTTCACATAGGACTTGATTCCTAATAACCATTTTCTCAATTTGCTCCATTTAAATAAGCTACAGACTTCTGTGGGTTGTCCAAAAAGGTGGAACACAATACCATATATGACATCTCAAAGTCATGACATGCTATTGCCCAGGGGCTCTAGAAGTGATGTGCAGTGATGCTATGATGTCATTTCTGGCATTATATTACAATGTTCCAGCCAACTTATGGGAGTCTGTGCCGCTTATATAGATGTGGAAAGGGAAGCATTAGCAGTCTGGCCTAACTTGAGAAAGGGGTATAACTGAAGTGTTGGTTAACAGGCCTTGATTTTGTTCTACTTACTGTGCCACTGGTAATCTTATTGTACTATATTGTAGACCTGATATTTGTATACTCTTTGCATATGATTTCATACCTAACCTTGGTGTCTGTACTTGTGCTGCATGTGTTGTATGTTAAAGCGTTTTTTTGTTTGGTCTCAGCTATTTTTCATTGGATGTGCATAATATTTATAGGTGTGCTAGTGCTGTGAGCTTTGTTCTATTAGAATTTTATGTAGCCGGGTGCTGCCCGTCGGCTCTGTGCTTTTACACTCGTTTGCCCCCCGCCACTGTGAGCTGGGTTGTTTTCACTCCCAGCCGCTACACTGAGGATCAGAATGGCCATGCTGTGAGATCGAATAGATGCAGCTGTGGGCACTGTGTGAAATGCCCCGCTCACACCCATTCCTCCTGTCAGCAGCGGAGAGACTGAGGAGGAGGAATGGAGAAGAGACACTCCTTCTCTCCTCCTCCTGTTGATGCAGCTGTGCAGAGGGCACTGGGAAGTGTAGTTCCCTCAGAAGTACTACTCCCTTTAATATGTAGAGTCTGAACTACAACACCCACAAAGCCTGCAAAAAAAGAAGGGTGGAGCAGAGAACTTTGCCAGGCAAATTCTACATAAAATGAGCTGTGTAGAGTCCAGAGAGCTATCAAGAGGATTGTAATGTGGCATGCTATCCCAAAAAAGAGAGAGAGAGAGAGAGAGAGAGAGAGACTGTGCCACTGAAAGCCCATTGCCATGTGTGGGATAACCAGAGAGCTATATATATATATATATATATATATATATATATATATATATATATATATATATATATATATTATCTCAAAAAATTAGTACAAACACATTTCCTCAACTCACATTTTTGTAAATAATTTATATCTTTTATGTTAAAACACTGAAGAAATCACACCTTGCTACAATGTAAAGTAGTGAGTGTACAGCTTGTATAACAGTGTAAATTTGCTGTCCCCTCAAAATAACTCAACACACAGCCATTAATGTCTAAATGGCTGGCAACAAAAGTGAGTACACCCCTAAGTGAAAATGTCCAAATTCGGACCAAAGTGTCAATATTTTGTGTGGCCACCATTATTTTCCAGCACTGCCTTAACCCTCTTGGGCATGGAGTTCACCAGAGCTTCACAGGTTGCCACTGGAGTCCTCTTCCACTCCTCCATGATGACTTCACAGAGCTACTGGATGTCAGAGACCTTGCGCTCCTACACCTTAGATTTGAGGATGCCCCACAGATGCTCAATAGGGTTTAGGTCTGGAGACATGCTTGGCCAATCCATCACCTTTACCCTCAGCTTCTTTAGCAAGGCAGTGGTCGTCTTGGAGGTGTGTTTGGGGTCGTTATCATGTTGGAATACTGCCCTGCTGCCCAGTCTCTGAAAGGAGGGGATCATGCACTGCTTCAGTGTGTTACAGTTCATGTTGACATTCGTGGTTCCCTCAATGAACTGTAGCTCCCCAGTGCCGGCAGCACTTATGCAGCCCCAGATTATGACAATTTGTCTGGCCCCATTGGGATTCTTTGTGTTACCCACACTTAGAATTCTTAGCTGATGTTCACCCGCCTGGTCACCTTTCTGCCCTTTTGAACACCACGGTATATGTCATATTATCGCTAACTGTGATTTTTCTACGTATTTCATAACAATATGACACTGTAGGGAGATACTTGCTATTTATTTCAAATGGATCCCAAATCCACTACCTTAGGGACACCTTTAACTTTCCTTATCTGGCATGGCCTCCTATCCGTGGGTTGTCACCCTGTTACCCTCTTACCTCACTCACTCACAGTAACTCTACATACTTTACCAAGTAACAGTGCTCTTTTCTAAGTCCACTGTTAACACCCCTCACTATCTTACCTTGCCTCACTCTCCTTACATTACTTCCCATCTTATCACCTTGAATGTATCCCGAGTACATTGTTCACGTCTTGGGTTCCTTTACTCACATTGGCACCATGCACTTTCTGCCTTGGTGGCGGAGTCCACCAGCCATTTATTTTTGCGAGCCCCCTTTGGTGCCCGACTTTAATCCTTCGTATCCCCCACCTTTACTTTTTTCCCCCACCCCCTTCCCACCTTCTCACCTGCACTCCTATTACCCACCAATGGGAGGCCCAATCAGATTATCCTATGTCTGTTGCAACTGCCTGGATTCTATGATTCACCCTATAATATGGGCCCTTTTCAGCAATGACAGTCCTTTTGCTCCTGAGCCGTCCATGGGTGTCAATCTCCGCTTGTGTTTATCAACACAGTAATTGTTTTTGTGGCATTTACACTGCCACCAATATCATTAGTTATATACATTCTTTTGTTCTTGTTTTTTTTTCTTTTTACTATATGATGTGTTATGTTTTCCTACAGTGTTCTAGCCATCCCTGGGTGCTCTGTGCGGTTCCTGGCTGCCTGTATTCTTCTCACAGCAGCGGACTTGTGTTTCTCCTGGCAGGGGTGACTGCACTAGTTCATCCCCTTCTTGTTCTCCCCGAGCCCAGGGCTCTCCTCCCATGGGCTCTTCGTAAAAGCACTTGCGCAGTAGTGCGGGCCCCGCACCTGCGCAGTGCGGAGAAACTGACCCAGTGACATCAGATGCCACCCGCTGGCGGTGTCATGGGCGTCTCCAGGTTGGGGAGCTCACTTAACGGGCCCTCGGGCCTCTGGGTGAGCACTGCGGATTTCTCCACTGGAGGTCCATACATGCGGGGCTAGGATGGAAGGGACGCTGTCCTTGGCCCACCAGGGACATCTATGGGTACGTCTTTACCTTGCTACGCTCCGATGCTATCCTTTATCTCAACGTGCTTTATACTTGTTACCCTCCCATGGATACCATCCGGTATCTCATGTTATATTTGATACCTCTTTTGATAGACTCCCTTGTTACCCACGGGATATCCACCCACATTGTTAGGCTCCCATACGTTTGTACCCTGCATGATGCCTATTTGGTGGACACAGCTGGCGTCCTTGTTCCCTACCGGCCATCCAGCTTCCACGTCATCAGGAACCCTCTTGTGGCCTGGTACCTCTATTACCGAGTTACACCATGTGTAGACATCCTGTCTAAACACCAACTAATTAGGGTGCGTATTACCCCCCCCCTGTTTTGCCGGTCCCCTGTTTCCCGTTTTTTCCTTTGCTCTCCCCCCCCTCTTTTTCCTTTCTCCACCTATCTCTCTTGGTTCCTCCCTTTTTACCCCCTTCCCCCCAGGTTCCCTTCTCCTTCCTTCCCTTTCTCTCTCCCCCCTCTCTCCTTGGCTTTCCTCTCTCCCCCCTCCCTTCTTCCTTTTTCTCCCCCCCCTCTTCCCTTCCCTTCCTTCCTCCCTCCCTCCCCATTCCCCCCCCTGGTTTTTCCTTCCCTTGCCTTCTCTGCCCACTCCTTTCCTTCCCTCCTTCCTTCCTCCCTCCCTTCCCTTGCCGTTTCCTCCCCTCTTTTCCCCTCTGTTCCCTCCTTCCATCCCCTTATTATGTTAATTGACAATTACCATTTATCTCTAACCAGCCTACTCATCAGGCCCCCCACCTGTTTCATATCTGTTTATGCTTTCTATTTATTTAGAGGAATTACGCACAATCCCCCTTGTTCGCCGGGGGGGGGGGAATTTATTGGGGCGGCCTGGTGCCGCACATGATCACCTAGTTATAGGGTAAGCTAGTTCTTCATATTATAATTTGGTTTCATAGATTGGTCCTCCTGAGGAAGCGGTAACCCCGCGAAACTAGTCGAGACCCAGACCATTCTATATGTTATAACAACAGATATCTCTTGGGGAAATCCTGAGCTTCTGTTTTTCAATTTCAATAAGTATACTATATATTTTCTTTTTTGTAATAAACCTTGTTTATATAATTTGTATATTGTTGTCAATCAGTACCGAGATAGTCCAGCTACTTTAGGGTGGAAATGTTATGGGGTCAACATCAGCCACTGTCCCCTATTCCCACTCCATCCTGTTTCTTCATATTAATTTGGATGATGGTACGTAATTAAGACCATTCACCTTTTATTACATGAGGCCATACTCAAATCCTTGCACACAGCCATTAATGTCTAAATGGCTGGCAACAAAAGTGAGTACACCCCTAAGTGAAAATGTCCAAATTCGGTCCACAGGTTGCCACTGGAGTCCTCTTCCATTCCTCCATGACGACTTCACAGAGCTACTGGATGTTAGAGACCTTGCGCTCCTACACCTTAGATTTGAGGATGCCCCACAGATGCTCAGTAGGTCTGGAGACATGCTTGGCCAGTCCATCACCTTTACCCTCAGCTTCTTTAGCAAGGCAGTGGTCGTCTTGGAGGTGTGTTTGGGGTCGTTATCGTGTTGGAATACTGCCCTGCTGCTCAGTCTCCGAAGGGAGGGGATCATGCACTGCTTCAGTGTGTCACAGTTCATGTTGACATTCGTGGTTCCCTTAATGAACTGTAGCTCCCCAGTGCCGGCAGCACTTATGCAGCCCCAGATTATGACACTCCCACCACCATGCTTGACTGTAGGCAAGACACACTTGTCTTTGTACTCTTCGCCTGGTTGCCACCACACACGCTTGACACCATCTGAACCAAATAAGTTTATCTAGGACTCATCAGACCACAGGACATGGTTCCAGTAATCCATGTCCTTAGTCTGCTTGTCTTCAGCAAACTGTTTGTGGGCTTTCTTGTGCATTATCGTTAGAAGAGGATTCCTTCTGCAATGACAGCCATGCAAACCAATTTTTATGCAGTGTGGTGAGCACTGACAGGCTGACTCCCACCCCTTTAACCTCTGCAGCAATGCTGGCAGCACTCATATGTCTATTTTCTAAAGACAACCTCTGGATATGACACTGAGCACATGCACTAAACTTCTTCTGTCGACCATGGCGAGGCATGTTCTGAGTGAAACCTGTCCTGTTAAACCACTGTATGGTCTTGGCCACCGTGCTGAAGCTCAGTTTCAGGGTATTGGTAATCTTTGTATAGCCTAGGCCATCTTTATGTAGAGAAACAATTCTTTTTTTTAGATCCTCAGAGAGTTCATTGCCATGAGGTGCCATGTTGAACTTCCAGTGACCTGTATGAGAGAGTGAGAAGGATAACACCAAATTTAACACACCTGCTCCCCATTCACACCTGAGACCGCGTAACATTAACAAGTCACATGACACCGGGGAGGGAAACTGGCTAATTGGTTCCAATTTGGATATTTTCACTTAGGGGTGTACTCACTTTTGTTGCCAGCGGTGTAGACATTAATGGCTGTGTGTTGAGTTATTTTGAGGGGACAGCACATTACACTGTTATACAAGCAGTAAAATCACTACTTTACATTGTAGCAAAGTGTCATTTCTTCAGTGTTGTCACATGAAAAGATAGGACCAAATATTTACAAAAATGTGATGTGAGGGGTGTACTCACTTTTATGAGATACTGTATATATACACTGTGTACTGGAAAGATATCCCACTGATCTCTGCCATAAGAGTGTGTATCTGTGTGTGTGTGTATATATATATATATACACATATACACACACACACACACACACAGATACACACTCTCATGGCAGAAATCAGTGGGAGATCTTTCCAATCTCCCTGCTGGCACACAGAGTGCTAATGATATTAATGTGCATGGATGGTGTGCATTAGGGTTTGCCCAAGCACATTCGGCACACCCCCTGCGCACGCCTATGAGAGGGACCACTACTGCTGTATTACTGGTGAGAGGTGAGAGGTGACCTTGCCACTACTTGCTACCATAGCTAGAGACTGAGCCATTAGGAACTACCTAACCAGCTACATTATAGCTATAGTACTGTCTGCAGGCCTTGTTGTTTTTCCCCTTGGTTTAGTTAAAGTGACACTTCTTAAGAGACACTGCACCATGCCTCAACCATTCCTTAGAGTGCTCTCTAAACAAGTGTAGTATCAGTGTCACTCATATTACATTTAACTTTTATTTACATTGGTTTTTACTGATTTGCTATTTCAAGTATTGATTTTAGTGATATGGAACCTGATCTTAATCACTTTGGCCTAGTCATTAGTACTCTTTTTCTAAATTCTAAAACTATTACCCTTTATTCTAGTCTCTTATCAATTAGTGAAAAGCATTTATCACTAAAAAGTTATGTGTTAATTTATACTTGAGTTTCTATACATGCTTGCAGTGATGTGATTTTTATTCAACCAGGTGTGTCAGAGGAACTGAAGTTGCTCTTGGAGTGGAGGTGCAGAACAAAGAACCCAGAATTACCAGGTGGCTGCATCAGTGTGGCACTACATCAAAAATCCTTATTTCTGTGTATAATTTGTATTTTTATACTGTAGGTACATATGGGTAGCCATATTTGCCTATTGTGTAATCTGGCTTTGCTTTATGCTTTGTAGAACTACAGTCACGGCAGAAACATATTGGCACCCCTGCATTTCTGTCAGATAATGCACCACTTCACCCAGCAGAAATTTGTTGCAGTTACAAATGTTTAGGCATTCTCATGTTTATTTTTTTTGTTTGTATTTGTACGACACAAAAAATGGAGAAACAAAAAGTCAAATCTGACACATTGCACGCAAAACTCTAAAAATGGACTGGCCAAAATTATTGGCACCCTCAATTTAATATTTGGTAGCATACCGCTTTGGAAAAAATAACTGAAATCAATCACTTCCTGTAACCATCAATGAGTTTCTTACACCTCTCTACTGGGATTTTGGACCACTCTTCTTTCATCAACTGCTCCAGGTCTCTCAGATTGGAAGGGTTCCCAACTCCTGTTTTGAGATCTCTCCACAGGTCCTCTATGAGATTTAGATCTGGACTCATTGCTGGCTTGTTCAGTACTCTCCAGTGCTTTGTCCTAAACCATTCTGGGTGCTTTATGACATGTGCTTTGGGCCATTGTCCTGCTGTAAGACCCATGACCTCTGATGGAGACCCAACTTTCTGACACTGGGTCCTACATTGCACCCCAGAATTATTTTGGTAGTCTTCAGATTGCATAATTCCATGCACGCGGTCAAGACATCCAGTACCTGTAGCAGCAAAGCAACCCCAAAACATCAGTAAACCTCCACCATGTTTGACAGTAGTGACTGTATTCTTTTCTTTAAAGGCCTGATGGGCTGTAATTGTGTTTCATCTGTCCACAGCACATTCTCCCAAAAAGATTTTAGCTTCCTCAGGTAAGTTTTAGCAAACTAAAATCTGGCTCTTTTACATTTCTGAGTCAGCAGTGGGGTCCTCCTGAGTCTTCTACCATAGTATTCCTTTTCATTCAAATGGCGATGTATAGTGTGAGCTGACACAGGTGTACCCTATGCCCAAAGGTCAGCTTGAATTTGTCTGAAAGTTGATCGAGGTTCTTTATCCACCATTTGAACATTCCTTTGTTGCAATCTTTGATACATTTTTCTCTTTCATACACATCCAGGAAGATTAGCTACAGTGCCCTGGGCTGTAAACTTCTTGACAATGTTACGCACAGTGGACACAGGAATATTAAGATCTCTGGAGATGAACTTGTAACCTTGAGCTAGTTCATGCTTTTCCACAAATTTTGTTCTCAAATCCTCAAACAATTATTTGCTGCTCTTTCTCTTTTCCATGCTCCATGTGGCACACAGAGACACACAACAGAAAGGTTGAGTACATTTTTCACCATTTTAACTGGTCGCCAATGTGGTTTCTATATTGTAAGCACCTGTTAAGTGATACAGATGAGTTGTGCCAATAATTCTGTCCAGTCCATTTTTGGAGTTTTGTGTGGAATGTGTCAGATTTGGCTTTTTGTTTCTCCACTTTTTTGTGTCATACCAATACAAACAAAATAAATAAAAACGAGAATGCTTGAACATTTGTAATTGCAACAATTTTCTGGATGAAGTGGTGCATTATCTGACAGTAGGGATGAGCCAAACACCTCCCTGTTCGGGTCTCACCAGAATATGCGAACAGTCAAAAAATTTGTTCGAACACGCGAACACCATTAAAGTCTATGTGACTCAAACATGAATAATCAAAAGTGCTAATTTTAAAGGCTTATATGTAAGTTATTGTCATAAAAAAGTGTTTGGGGACCTGGGTCCTGCCCCAGGGGACATGGATCAATGCAAAAAAAGTTTTAAAAACGGACGTTTTTTCGGGAGCAGTGATTTTAATCATGCTTAAAGCGAAACAATAAAAGTGTAATATTCCTTTAAATTTCGTACCTGGGGGTTGTCTATAGTATGCCTATAAGGGGGCTTATGTTTCCCGTGTTTAAAACAGTCTGATAGCAAACAGACATTTCAAAGGAAAGAAAGTCATTTAAAACTACTCGCGGCTATTAATAAATTGACGGTCCGACAATACACATAAGAATTCATTGATAAAAACAGCATGGGATTTCCCCACAGGGGAACCCCGAACCAAAATTTAAAAAAAAATGACGTGGGGGTCCCCCTAAATTTCATATCCGGCCCTTCAGGTCTGGTATGGGTATTAAGGGGGACCCCGGGCAAATAATTTTTTTAAAAATGGCATGGGGGTCCCCCTCAAAGATCCATACCAGACCCTTATATGAGCACGAAACATGGCAGAGGAACCCCACGTCAAAATTTAAAAAATGGCGTAGGGTCCCCCCAAAAATCCATACCAGACCCTTATACGAGCATGAAACATGGCAGGCCGCAGGAAAAGAGGGGGGACGGGAGAGCGCCCCCCCTCCTGAACCGTACCAGGCCACATGCCCTCAACATTGGGAGGGTGCTTTGGGGTAGCCCCCCAATACACCTTGTCCCCATGTTGACGGGGATAAGGGCCTCATCCCCATGACCCCTGCCCGGTGGTTGTGGGGGTCTGCGGATGGGGGGCTTATCGGTGTTCTCATCCGGCATCTTCCTCCACTGCATCTTCTTTCCTTCTTCTTCTCGGGCGGCTCCGCATCTATAATGGGAGGCTTCCGCTGTGTGACACTTCTTGTTTTCTTACGGTTCCTAAACAACAGAGGGTGGGAGGGTGACCCCGCCCTCCTCTGACCAACGGGGACTTGACGGGGACTTCCCTGTGGCATTCCCCGTGACGTCAGAGGGGGGGCGGGATCACCTCACACTGGAGGAAGAACCAGAAGAAGAAAAAGATGGAGGAAGAAACTGAAGGATGATAGAAGAAAGAAGATAAAAGATAGAAGAAAGAAGATGGAAAAAAGAAGACTTTAAATAACGGAATTGTCAAAAAACTGTCTCTTGTCATTTTTAACATTATTGACAGTTTTTTGTGAAATGGTAGGGGTACAAGTACCCCCTTACAATTTCACACAGGGGGGGCATGATCTGGGGGTCCCCTTGTTAAAGGGGGCTTCCAGATTCCGATAACCCCCCTGTCAGAAGACCCCCACAACCACCTGGCAAGGGTTGTGGGGATGAGGCCCTTGTCCCCATCAACATGGGGACAAGGTGCTTTGGGGGGCTACCCCAAAGCACCCTCCCAATGTTGAGGGCATGTGGCCTGGTACCGTTCAGGAGGGGGGCGCTCTCTCCTCCCCCCTCTTTTCCTGCGGTCTGCCAGGTTGCGTGCTCGGATAAGGGTCTGGTATGGATTTTTGGGGGCACCCCAAGACATTTTTTTTTTTATTTTGGCACAGGGTTCCTCTTAAAATCCATACCAGACCTAAAATGATGGCAATATCCCTTATCCAAGAGAATATCCCTCCAAATCCAAAATCAACATTTCCAAAAGGACTCCAGATCTGGGCTATGTTGCGAGCCTCTTGTTGCAGCTTGGCCACCTCTTTTCTATGCTGAGCTATCACATCATAATAATCTGGCACCTCTATATTGGTATTGTGTACTCAAGTACAACATTCATAATCCTCAGTCATTTTACATAATCCTGTAATGAATGGCTAAAGTCATGCAATTCTAGTTGTTTTCTAATAGCCCTAGTTTCAACATTAAGTTTAGAAATGTCATCAGAATTTCCATCATCTCATCAATAATTCCTGAGTAATTATTTAACCTTTTCATCAAATCTATGCCCCATCCTGTCCACGAAGGGAACCATGCCCAGGCCATATCCTTTTCAAGGAAAAACTCTCTCTTGTTACAATGTTTTAATGGATACCTTGGGTGTATACTAGCTTCAAGTAAATGACTCCCATCACTATCACCTACCACCCCCATTATGGGCACCAGTGAAGCCAGGTAACACCAGCCTTGGGCCTCTTGTGGAATCCAGGGATAACAAGTCTTTCCACAACAAACATAAGTGTGGTTACTAAATGAGAAGGGCATATTCACAGCAGTCTCTTGATCTACTGCTGTAACTATTGCTAGAACCTGGAACAAATGCTGTACAGATTTACTACTATCATTTTTAGAGGCAAGAGTCTTTTTAAAATCAGCCCGTACGCTGAGCTTATCGTGGTGTGTTTGATATGAAGAACAAGACTTCCCACTAGGGGCATAGCAATTAGAAATGTTCAAAACCGATTGACTACAGGTATGAGCATTTCTATTTGAATTCCCTAAATTAAAACATCAGGTAGGATTGTGACTTCTATTGATGATGTGAAAGGAAATGGTGTCATTAGTTCTTCTGCTGACATTCAAAAGGTCAAGGGGAATCTTTCCTCTCAAAAGGGGAGTAATATTTAAAGGTATAGCCATTAAGGGTATCCTAACGGTGCTAGGGTGCAGTTTACCACAGATCCAACATTTCTGAAATCCTGATCTCTGAGCATAAGCATATTTAAATTTTAGCAAAAGCATTTTATCAGCAAAATTATCTTCAATGTCTCTCCTATTTCTAACTTGTATCACTGTAACGTTCTCCTGTGTATGTGTGTTCCCACAAATACTTTTGATGGCACCCAAATCTTCAGGGTGGTAGATACAGTTAGTGATGATCCAAATGGGCGGGAACACTATCAGGGTGATCAGGAATAGGAGGCAGAATGCCTTGCCAGAAGTCTGTGGTGAAATAAGCGAGGTCATCTTCTCTGGCCGGACCTGCTTTTCCAGGAACTCCTCCTTCATCTGCTTGGACTTCTGCTTGGGGGCCTCCTGTGTTTAGGATCTCCTTCCTGCTCTTGGGGCTTTGGGCAACCTTTTTCACTCAGCTGGCATGGATCCAGGATTGGCAATTCTCCACCAGGATAGCCGTTCTGGTCACTGCAATCACCGTAGTAGGAGGTCCAAAAGGATATTCCCGTTTCTTGCTTCTGTTCAACTGCTGGACCATCACCGTGTCTCCTACTTTAAAAGGATGGGTAGGTTCCCATGAAGAAAAAGGAGAGGTGCAAGCAACATTTCTCTCAACTGTATCCAAAGTTTTGATTAGTTACCTCACATACTCTGACTGTACTAGATCCAAATCCCCCTGCTCTATCATAAGAGGTGCTCTGGCTCAGGAAGTGGGAAAGGGACGACCCATCAACACTTCAAAAGGAGAGTAGCCCGTAGTTTTGGAAGGAGTACTTCTTATCTCAGCCAAAACCACTGGGAGAACCCTCTCCCAATGGACAAAAGTTCCTCCTGTGGCTTTATTTATTTTATCTTTCACAGTCCTATTTACCCTTTCCACTATCCCTGAACTTTGGGGATGATATGGAATGTGAAAATTCCATTCTATTTGGAGTGAGTGTACCAAGTCCAATACTTTTGAGGTGAATGCAGGACCTCTGTCTGAGTTTATCTGAAGTGGGCATCCCCATCGAGGAATAATTTCCTGTGTGAGAATTTTCACTACTGTTTGTGCGTCTTCCTTTGTAGTTACAAAAAGTTCGACCATCTCGAAAACATGTCCACGAGTACCAAAAGATATTCCTGTCTTTTCCCTAACGTTTTTTCAGGAGCAGTGATTTTAATAATGCTTAAAGTCAAACAATAAAAGTGTAATATCCCTTTAAATTTCGTACCTGGGGGGTGTCTATAGTATGCCTGTAAAGGGGCGCATGTTTCCTGTGTTTAGAACAGTCTGACAGCAAAATGACATTTTGAAGGAAAAAACTCATTTAAAACTACCGCGGCTATTGCATTGCCGACAATACACATAGAAGTTCATTGATAAAAACGGCATGGGATTCCCCAAAGGGGAACCCCGAACCAAAATAAAAAAAAAAAAAGACGTAGGAGTCCCCCTAAATTCCATACCAGGCCCTTCAGGTCTGATATGGATATTAAGGGGAACCCCGGCCAAAATTTTTTAAAAAAATGACGTGGGGTTCCCCCTAAATTCCATACCAGACCCTTCAAGTCTGGTATGGATTTTAAGGGGAACCCCGCGCCAAAAAAAAAAAAAACGGCATGGGGTCCCCCCAAAAATCCATACCAGACCCTTATCCGAGCACGCAACCTGGCAGGCCGCAGGAAAAGAGGGGGGGGCGAGAGTGCGGCCCCCCCCTCCTGAACCGTACCAGGCCACATGCCCTCAACATTGGGAGGGTGCTTTGGGGTAGCCCCCCAAAACACCTTGTCCCCATGTTGATGAGGACAAGGGCCTCATCCCCACAACCCTGGCCGGTGGTTGTGGGGGTCTGCGGGCGGGGGGCTTATCGGAATCTGGAAGCCCCCTTTAACAAGGGGACCCCCAGATCCCGCTCCCCCCTGTGTGAAATGGTAAGGGGGTACAAAAGTACCCCTACCATTTCACTAAAAAACTGTCAAAAATGTTAAAAATGACAAGAGACAGTTTTTGACAATTCCTTTATTTAAATACTTCTTCTTTCTTCTATCTTCCTTCATCTTCTGGTTCTTCTGGTTCTTCCTCCGGCGTTCTCGTCCAGCATCTCCTCTGCGGCGTCTTCTATCTTCTTCTCCTTGGGCCGCTCCGCACCCATGGCATGGGGGGAGGCTCCCGCTCTTCTCTTCATCTTCTTCATCTTCTTCTCTTCTTCTTTTCTTCTCTTCTTCTCTTCTTCTCTTCTTCATTTCCTTCTCCGGGCCACTCCGCACCCATGCTGGCATGGAGGGAGGCTCCCGCTGTGTGATGGTGCTCCTCGTCTGACAGTTCTTAAATAACGGGGGGCGGGGCCACCCGGTGACCCCGCCCCCCTCTGACGCACGGTGACTTGCCGGGACTTCCCTGTGACGTCACGGGTAATGCCACAGGGAAGTCCCGTCATGTCCCGTGCGTCAGAGGGGGGCGGGGTCACCGGGTGGCCCCGCCCCGTTATTTAAGAACTGTCATACGAGGAGCGCCGTCACACAGCGGGAGCCTCCCTCCATGCCAGCATGGGTGTGGAGTGGCCCGGAGAAGAAAATGAAGAAGAGAAGAAGAGAAGAAGAGAAGAAAAGAAGAAGAGAAGAAGATGAAGAGGATGAAGAGAAGAGCGGGAGCCTCCCCCCATGCCATGGGTGCGGAGCGGCCCGAGGAGAAGAAGATAGAAGACGCCGCGGAGGAGATGCTGGACGAGAACGCTGGAGGAAGAACCAGAAGAGCCAGAAGAACCAGAAGATGAAGGAAGATAAAAGAAAGAAGAAGTATTTAAATAAAGGAATTGTCAAAAACTGTCTCTTGTCATTTTTAACATTTTTGACAGTTTTTTAGTGAAATGGTAGGGGTAAGTACCCCCTTACCATTTCACACAGGGGGGGGGCAGGATCTGGGGGTCCCCTTGTTAAAGGGGGCTTCCAGATTCCGATAAGCCCCCCGCCCGCAGACCCCCACAACCACCGGCCAGGGTTGTGGGGATGAGGCCCTTGTCCTCATCAACATGGGGACAAGGTGTTTTGGGGGGCTACCCCAAAGCACCCTCCCAATGTTGAGGGCATGTGGCCTGGTACGGTTCAGGAGGGGGGGGCGCACTCTCGTCCCCCCTCTTTTCCTGCGGCCTGCCAGGTTGCGTGCTCGGATAAGGGTCTGGTATGGATTTTTGGGGGGACCCCACGCCACTTTTTTTTTTTTTTTGGCGCGGGGTTCCCCTTAAAATCCATACCAGACCTGAGGGGTCTGGTATGGAATTTAGGGGGAACCCCACGTCATTTTTTTTTTAAATTTTGGCCGGGGTTCCCCTTAATATCCATATCAGACCTGAAGGGCCTGGTATGGAATTTAGGGGGACTCCTACGTCTTTTTTTTTTTTTTAATTTTGGTTCGGGGTTCCCCTTTGGGGAATTCCCATGCCGTTTTTATCATTGAACTTCTATGTGTATTGTCGGCAATGCAATAGCCGCGGTAGTTTTAAATGAGTTTTTCCCTTCAAAATGTCATTTTTCTGTCAGACTGTTCTAAACACAGGAAACATGCGCCCCTTTACAGGCATACTTTAGACACCCCCCAGGTACGAAATTTAAAGGGATATTACACTTTTATTGTTTGACTTTAAGCATAATTAAAATCACTGCTCCTGAAAAAACGGCCGTTTTTAAAAAATTTTTTTGCATTGATCCATGTCCCCTGGGGGAGGACCCAGGTCCCCAAACACTTTTTATGACAATAACTTGCATATTAGCCTTTAAAATTAGCACTTTTGATTATTCATGTTCGTGTCCCATAGACTTTAACGGTGTTCGCGTGTTCGAACGAACTTTTTTCCTGTTCGCATGTTCTGGTGCGAACCGAACAGGGGGGTGTTCAGCTCATCCCTAGCAATCAGGTATCCATTGGCGGCAGTAACCAATCATACCTAGGAAGGTGAGCATGTCCTTCCTGTTGAGTGGGCGGGGCAGACCCATTAGAGCCATAACTCTTTTATGACTGACTCTTTTTTCTCCTTTTGTGAGAACAAACCCTAGATAGTCAACTGTTTTCTGACACCATTGCAACTTTTTCTTTGACACTTTATGACCACTTTCAAAAAGACATTTCAAAAGATTTCTCCCATCCTCCAGGGCGGCCTCCCTTGTCAAGCTGCAGAGTAGCAGATCATCCGCATACTGCAGCAAGACTGAACCATGTTCAGGTGTCCAAGCTCTAAGAGTGGTTTGGAGAACAATAAAATAGACAACAGGTGAGTCTATATAGCCCTGGGGCAATCTACACCAGGTCAGCGTCCGATTTTTAAATCGGAATGCAAAGAGTGGCTGTGTCTCCCCATCCACGGGAATTGAAAAAAATGCATTTGAAAGGTCAATTACAGAAAAATACTCAGCATCGGATGGTATGGAGGTGAGCAATGATGGCACATCAGGCCCTATTGGGGCAATTGGTACCACTAAGTTGTTTATGGCCCTAAGGTCCTGTACAAACCTGTAACTGCCATCCAGCTTTTTAACAGGATTGATAGGAGTGTTGTAAGGAGAAATGATTTCTTTCAAAATACCTTTCTTTAAGAAATCCTCCACAATGGGCTCTATACCCTCTTATTTTTCTCTAGATATGGGGTACTGTTTATGATACACAGGTAAAGCTCCTGGTTTCAAAGTGGCTTTATAGGGCGTACAGGAAATTAACCCTACATCAAGAGGATTCACTGCCCATACCCCCTCCTCACTCAATTTGACATCTTCCTCTTCCGGGTGAACCTTGTCAGATTTTACATATAAGCCTCCTTTTGCAGTAATTTTCATTGTAATGCCTAATTTTCCCAGCAAGTCCCTTCCCAAGAGACTCACGGGACAATCAGGAATAATTCTAAAACAATGTTGCAGACCACAATCAGCACCAGTACGGGTGCTAGTGAAAGCGGGGGTGTTTTAAAAGTTTTGGTGAGTATCCCATTTATTCCCATTGAAGGCTCAGCATCCACAACCTCTCCCCTATAAAAATCCTTGCTAATGGTACTGTATGTCGCTCCTGAATCGGGCATGAATGGTACCTCATGCCCGTCTAATTATAGGCTGTTCATAATAAGAATGAGAGACAAGTGAAAATGCCGGGATACTACCTTCCGGCAGCTTCATTGTGACTGCTGTTGTTTCCAAGAAATGGGGTACTTAACACCATGTTGCTGCTGTACTGGGGTTGGTGCCTGAGGGGGAGTGGGGGCAGCAGGTGGCCCTGAATTTGTACACTTCTGGTCATACCAGGGGCATTGAGCTTTCCAATGTCCGGGGTCTCCACAGTTAAAACACCCTGTCTCAGGTTGCCTCTGCTGGAAGTCCCCTCTTTGTGGCCGTCCTCTTCCCCTATATCCATCTCTATAACCCCCTCTGTCCTGTCCCCTTTTCTTATAAAAGTTTCCCCTTTGATTTCCTGAGAAATTATCCTCATAATGTATCGGTACTGGTGTTTGTTTGGGGATGTCAAAACATCCCGCTGCCTCTTTTTCAGTCAATTTTTTTTTAAAGTCAGTCATACTCTTTGTAGCCCAGTCTGAAATCTGCTGTCTCACAATGAGTGCATATTTATGGGTCAGGTTGCTAAGATAAGTCTGTATTAGAAGACTCTGCATTTCATCCTGAGTATTAAGTCCGGCATCTTGTGTCCAGACCTCCTAAAATCTTTTCCAAAATTCCAACACTGACTCTGATGATTTTTGTTTACAAGCTACTGCAGTAGGGAGTGATGACATATTAATGAAAACTCTTTTAATTTCCTTCTCTAGCTCTTCCCACATAATGTTCCTTCCTTCAACAGTGTTTAGTGAATAAGCCTCTGCCTTGGTGTTGGGTGCCTCTAGGACATCTATTGTGGGTACTTTAGTCCAATCCCAAGGGGAGGTAGTTCCCACCAAACTATCTATAATGATCCTTATATCTTCCTGTGTATAATTTCTAGACTTACAAGCTTTCTTTAAATAAGCTATCACCCCCAAAGCTGATGTGGAAGGTTTGGGGCAATGTTTGATAATACGATTGATATCCTCGATATCGATAGATTTTATTACCAGGACGTCACCGACAATTAAAAAAGGAAAACTCTGCATTACTAATTGCGTAGCTACTTCCTCTTTTTCTCCTGGCTGCTCTCTGTCAGCTATTTGTTTTAAAACTGTGTGTTTTGTGATCTCACCCTCTGCAGCTTGTTTTAACTTCTGCGTTGCACTCCTAGTTTGAGCAGGATCTTCTCTATGGGGTCCACTAGGCATCTTTGGTTTATGTTCCCCCGCAGGTGTCTTTTCAGGTAACTCCTCATCCATAGTGGAGGAGGCAGCACCAATCGGCTGTTGCATTTGTGAAACTATAGGCAGTGGCTGATCTGATAGGACAGCAACCTGTGATTCTGATAGGACCACAGGCAGTGCCTGACCCACCACTGCACCCTGCTGTGGAATGGGTACAGGGAGAGCAGGTGCCTCTGCAGGTGACACTCTATTCTCAAATGGATGAACTGCTGCAACTGCAGCCAAAAACTCCATGTCCTCTTTTGAGAACGAGGGGTATATTTGTTTTGGTGATCCCCTTTTTGGTTGCGGTATATAAGGTGGAGGTGGCGGGGCACAGGGAACTGGGGCAAGAGCTAGTGCACATGGACGGGGAACCTGATTTAAGTCTCTTCTCACAGGCATGTAACACCGGGGCTTCCTTGTCCCTTGGATTTGGACTTTTCTTTCTTATTTTCTTATCCGCTCTCTCATACCAGTAGGGGGCATACAATAACCAATTTTCCCGCCTTTCCTCATATATTCCCTATCCCATTGGGGGTCTCCCGTATAATATGGGAAAGCTTCCCTATCTCCCAAGCAAAGGCCCTTAACCATTTCCATGTAAAAAGTATCATTTTTGCCCTGTCGGGGAAACGGGTTACTACTCCTCATGGTTTCAGTCCATCCCGCCAGATTATCTACCCAAGGGTTAATATAAACATAATCAGTTCCACATATTCTGGCTACATAACATTTACATGTCTCTCCTACATCTGGAGGGGAATCTTCTTCCCTGAAAACTGACCCATAACAATACAGTGGTGAACACCACCTCACCTCGCAGCGTCTGACAAAATCCACACAATACACGTACAAATTATCTTATTTTATATCCTCTAAGCGATAGATAAGATAAGCAAAGAGGTTGGGTTTTTCTGGCACACTCTATCAGATATCTTTATAAAACTTCTTATGCCCCATACACACGGTCGGACTTTGTTCGGACATTCCGACAACAAAATCCTAGGATTTTTTCCGACGGATGTTGGCTCCAACTTGTCTTGCATACACACGGTCACACAAAGTTGTCGGAAAATCCGATCGTTCTGAACGCGGTGACGTAAAACACGTACGTCGGGACTATAAACGGGGCAGTGGCCAATAGCTTTCATCTCTTTATTTATTCTGAGCATGCGTGGCACTTTGTCCGTCGGCTTTGTGTACACACGATCGGAATTTCCGACAACGGATTTTGTTGTCGGAAAATTTTATCTCCTGCTCTCCAACTTTGTGTGTCGGAAAATCCGATGGAAAATGTCCGATGGAGCCCACACACGGTCGGAATTTCCGACAACACGCTCCGATCGGACATTTTTCCATCGGAAAATCCGACCGTGTGTACGGGGCATTACAGTACTGTATTATATTACTTTGGGCTTCTCAGAACCCCTTGGAACTACTCAGAGTCCCTTCTTTTTGGAACTACTCAGAGTCCCTTACACTTTCGTCACCCGAACAGACTTCTACCGAGGTTCATACATTTACATAAATGTTTTTAACACTACACCTTCTGTTAACCCCATATAAAGAAACGGTCTTTTAAACTAAAAGTCACGGTAAGAGAAATAATAATAAATAAATCAAACTTACCGGAATTAAATGATGACCATCCCACCGCTGCCACCAAGCTGATGGGGCGTAAAAATGTTCTAGGAGCAAGTGAACCCTCGTCTGATATCCTGCCTAGAGTGTTCCTTCAAACCCAATCAGGCCTGGAGATCATTCCGATAAGAAAATAATGACACACAGTCAATACATGCGGAATGTTCTGCTTTTTATTTCTGTATTCTTCCACTTATATAACCAAAATGACATCACAAGAAAAGTCCAACCTTTTCATTAATATATGCTAAAGTTACAGACATACAGACATACAGGATGTTTAAAACGAGCAAAAATAGAACATGATTTCTTCATATAGAAACTGTCAACAAGAAAAAGCTTCCTGCATCATTTCGGAGAAATCAAACCATTTATAACAATTTGAAACTAACTTGTGATAAACGTCACATATACATATTATTCTAAAAAGGATACACATTTTTATAGCTAAAATGGTGGACAGCAAGCTAAAATATCCCTACAACCCCCACATCATTTTTTTTTTAAATTTTGGCCGTGGTTCCCCTTAATATCCATACCAGACCTGAAGGGCCTGGTATGAAATTTAGGGGGACCCCCACGCCATTTTTTTTTACATTTTGGTTTGGGGTTCCCCTGTGGGGAAATCCCATGCCATTTTTGTCAATGAACTTTTATGTGTATTGTCGGACTGTCAATTCATTAATAGCCGCAAGTAGTTTTAAATTACTTTTTTTCCTTTGAAATGTCCTTTTGCTGTCAGACTGTTCTAAATACAGGAAACATGTGCCCCTTTGCAGGCATACTATAGACTCCCCCCAGGGACGAAATTTAAAGGAATATTACACTTTTAATGTTTCACTTTAAGCATTATTAAAATCACTGCTCCCGAAAAAACGGACGTTTTTAAAACTTTTTTTGCATTGATCCATGTCCCCTGGGGCAGGAGCCAGGTCCCCAAACACTTTTTATGGCAATACAATGCATATAAGCCTTTAAAATTAGCACTTTTGATTTCTCCCATAGACTTTGAAAGGGTGTCCTGCGGCTTTCGAATTTGCCACGAACACCCCAAATTGTTCGCTGTTCAGCGAACTGGCGAACAGCCGATGTTCGAGTCGAACATGAGTTCGACTCAAACTCAAAGCTCATTCCTATCTGACAGAAATGCAGGGGTGCCAATATTTTTGGCCATGACTACATATGCCTCTTAAATGTTGTATGTTTTGAGGTGCTTTAGTGTGCATGTTTTGATCCATTTTTGTTAATTTGAACAAGTTTTTAACCATACATTCAAATGTGTTTTATGACACCCAATGTATTTAAAGGACACACTTAATTGCAGCAAAATACATCAAAATACTTTTGAAAATGCTCTCTCTTTAAAACAAAACAGTGCAAACTTGCAGACTTGAGCACTTGAACAATGCACTAGATGGCTGATTTGTCTTCTTAGCGGTATTTAAGTAAGAGACTGAGTAAATGCAGTGAAATACAAGACTAATTTACAAATCTCTACAAAAATGCCTCAGACACTTTAAAAAAAATTTAAATCAGCCACCTAGAGGTGCCTACACTTTTCGGCAACAGCTTCTATTTTTACCTTTACTTCCAAATGCTGGGCCATTCTGATCAGCTAAATGACTTCTTGGTAATGATAAAGCTTGCCCATCTGTTTGACCTCCAACTCATTGCTATCATAGTGATGGGCCAACAGAACATATCGGGGGTGAGAGGAATAGTGCAAACTCTGCCGCTATATCAAGGTTTTAGAACTTTGACCAATAGAAGTGGCCCAGCATTTGGTCATGATGTGGACAGTAACAGCTAAAGCTGTGTGAAACAAAGTCACTTTAAAACAGTAACACATGGATATAAATGTGAATGAAATATAAAATTCGGATCAACATTGCAATGGTAATTAACAGCATAATATGTATACCTTTAAAGTGCATGTCAGGACAAAATTAAAAAAACGACATATGCTGTACAACTCTGCAATACATGCCCCTATGTTTTAATCCTTTTAAAGATCGCAGAGGCACAAGAAAATACTGTTTGATTTGCCATAAATGCACTTAGCTCCTAATTTCCACTTGACGAATGACAGTACATGCACTTTTGTGAACTAGAATTGCAAGGTTTTGTGTCAGCCCTGCTCAGATGTTCTTGTTAAACTACAACTCCCCCAATGCTTGTCTTCCCAGCCTAGGGACTCATTTTTTCATAGAGCAGAAAAAAAGGAGCTAGGAGGAGTCCTTAGATAACACAGGAAAATACACATGACACAGAACAACTCTGAACTTCTGGCTTTATCAATAGGTTTTATTTTACATACCTAAAAGGGAACAGGTAAGAGAACATCAAAGTCGGGGATTACATACACTGTTTGTGTATGTAAACTGTTTAGTAAAGCAATTACAGAGTCACTCCAATACTTAGTAAATGTTTCAAAGGCAAAGCACCTAATGATTTTTATATTTATTGAGGACTCTGTGTCAGGAACAGAATTGGAATATTCAGCATGAAGAGCTTTTACTGGAGTTCCCCTATATACAAAAAGCTATCAAATGCGGGCCTGGCCCTTTAATTTCAGTAATAGTCTGTAATATATGTGAGTTCAACTTTATAGAATGTAATTTTAAAGATGTTCTTAGTTTATAACACTTCTTGGAAGCATATTCCTCACTGCTGTACTTGTTTCCTGTCTACATATGTACTTATCCTTTATAATGCAGTAGTAGAGAGGGAGAATTGCTGCTTTCAACCCTTAACAAAGCAATTCAAGGTCATTGCTGCAGCTCTGCAAGAGTGTTCCATGCAATTACCACAGCTGAATCTTCAATAAATAAACCAGTAAAAGTGAGAAGAGAATTTGGTCCTGCTGAGACTTGGCACCATTGTATCACATATATATGTATGAAATAGAATGCCTTGCTTTTGGGTTAGAACCTTAGAACTAATGTCAAGAAGAAGTTAATTACATTTTGTGGTTATGATAAAAAATTATGATTTTGACATTTTCACTGATGACACAGCTAGGCAGCAATGCATCCAATGCACTCAAAAAAAGAGCTATGCTCCAGCAATCATAAATAAAAAAAGTGCAGCACTCCCCCTATTACCAACAAACTGTTAAATGCATTAATGTCAAATTGCAATTAATCAATAAACTATTTGCAATATATCACAAAGTGCAATTATTCAACAAAGTGCTAGTAATCAGTAAATATGTGCAAATACAGCAAAAAGTGCTTAATGTGCTGAAGATTGTCATAAACAAGTACAGAAATAGTCAATCAAGTGACTTGTGCTCAGTGCATCCTTTTGAGCACTTTCCCCGTACTCTTTCACACTCCCCCACCAGGTTTCTCACTCACCAGCAAATGTGGACCACTTATTAATTATAAGAAGGTTAATCTGCACCCAGAAATTCTATACTTTATTTTGAACTAATTGCATGCGCTCCAAATGGCAGAAGCAATGTCACAACTTGAAGTCCTGCCTCTTTGCATTTCATCACATCCAGGATGTCATCAGGAAGCAAGCTAGATACCATCTCTTTAGTGCTACTTATACCTCTCTTGATTTAACTCTATATAAGCCAAATAATGATACTGAAACTTTTCATTTTGACAAATTACAATGTAGATACTAAAAATATCTTCCTTATTTTTGCATTTATATCTTCCTTTTTTGGCAGGTCCTCTTATGCATTTATGTGTCCAAGCATATACCAGTAGAGGAGACTCCCATAGACACGGAAAACAAGTAGGGGACTTGAGTTCATCCAGGCAAATGGCACCACATACTGGTCACATATCCACATATATAAGGAGGGTAGAACACCGCCCAGGACAGTCAGTCCTGTGTAGCCCTGAGGTACAGCCAGAGTCAAGATATACAAAATATATCTCTGTTCAATTCCTCTAATGTGTAAATCACCAACTGGCTAGGGCTGCTAAGTTGCAAAGCAAATGACCAGGCTGTCTCTCCATCGAAAAAATGCCATTGGCTATGGAAGTCTATCCTACTGGTATATGCTTGGACACATAAAATGATCCTAATGAAACTGCAACAGTGAAATGCTTAGAGATATCATACTTACTTTGACCCACCTGTCTGTATATGGATTTGTAACTTATTAGTTATGTTATGACATGACATATTATTTTTTGACACCATGATGTCGAGTGGGTTGAAGACAGATCTGTGTCTGGCATAAAATATACCTATCATTGTTTTTGACCTTTTAAGGGCTTTATTGATATTCCTTTTTTATCTCATAAACCAATAAAATATCTTTTATTAATTTCAATAGTTTTTATTGGGTTTAGTCAATACACAGAAAGAAATGCAAAATGCTAAATGAGGCACATTAACGATGGTTGCTATAAAAGTACATTAAGTATATGTAACAATTTCAAGAATAGGCAGATGTACCAGAACATGAAAATTACTCAGAGAGAGGAGAACGTAGTCAGGACAATTTAAGCAAACAGTATAGTGTATTACAGAAACTGCTTTGAAACCATTTGAGCCACTGGGCCCGCAATTTAGAAGTAGTAACTAGTCTACCTTCCGAAGCTGTGAATATGCTCTCATAAGAGCCATGGGTATGTACCAAGGAGATTTCCTCTTCCAAAAGGATAGGGTCGGTAATTTTCCAATGACGGGTAATAAGTTATGCAGCTAATAGGATGTGTATGGTCACACAGTGGAGTTGGGAAGGTAAATTGTCAATTCCTATGCTTAACAGGGTGAGTTCAGGGGATGGGACTACTGGGACTCTGGTGATACAAATAAATGCAAAGACTTCTTCCCAAAATTTTGAGAGTTTGTTGCATCCCCAGAGAATGTGCATATGGTTGCCTGTTTCCCCTCAATTTCTCCAACATGTGGGTGGTGCAGATGGGTCATAGGTACGTATTTGAGTCTGGGTGATATAGGGGCTAAAAGATCAACCTATGTCTTTTTCCCACTTTAACATCGGTGGTAGTTTGGTAAAATTCATTTTTTGCATCTAGTAGGTTGTAAAAAGTGACATAACTTTGATACAGGTGGTAGCACTTGATAGGTACCTCCAAACTTTTTTGTGTACAAAAAGATGTAGGCGGGGGTTGTGTATTAGACAATATGCTATCTTGATATATTTAAAGTAATTTGTGGTGGGAATGGAGAACTCCTCTCAAAGCATGGCAAATGATTTGAGGAACTTACCAGAATATCAGAGAGATGTGTTAAACCTAATCTTTGCCAGTTTTGCATGGAGGATCCTGTGATCAGTAAAGATATGACAGAGATAGGTACAGGTATTTGGCAGGGTGTGTCGCCTTTAGAGGCCTTGGATATACAGGAGTTGAAGGCCAGGGATTTGTTAAATCATGGCCAGGGATTTGTGTATATTCCATACCTCTCCAAGGACAGACTGCACTGCTCATAAACCAGTATTTGAGTTGCGCCAAAATAGAAGCATAGTAGTCTTTGAAACTTATGTACCCTGCACCACCCACAGATCTATGTTTCATTAGGTTGGACTGGGAATTCCTAGCTTTGGATTTCTGCCATATAAATTTACCCACCTGTTTCTGTAGAGATGTGAAGGATGGAGGCACAGGAATGGAAAGGGATCTAAGAATATAGAGGACTTGTGGCAATTTAATCACTTTTAAAGCTTGATTTGCTGAGTACAAGAGTCACCTGAACAAGTTGAACATTTGGCTATTCTGGAGTTTTTCTCATGTCATATATACATTATTTTTGGGACTTGTATTTTGAGTAACTCTTTCTTACACACATTTTGTGTGGGGCTACTTATACTTTTTACACACATCTGTTTGGGATTTATTTTTGGTTAATTATAATAATTTTTGGCACTTTTTTACTTTTTGGTTATTTCTTTACTATATATATATATATATATATATATATATATATATATATATATATATATATATATATATATATATATAATCAATATATATATATATATATATATATATATATATATATATATATATATATATATATATATATATATATATATATATATATATATATATATGTATAATCAATATATATATATATATAATCAATATATATATATATATATATATATATATATATATATATATATATATATATATATATCATCAATATATAATATATTTATCATCCTGCGGGTGGCATCGGACGTTTGACATCCTTTTGTGAATCCTGATTGGTCAGGATGAATAAGGTTCAGGAGTAAATCAAACAATCTATTGGTGATCACCTTAGCATATCATTTTGTACGTGGTTAACAACTTCAGCCCCAGAAAATTTGGCTGCTCAATGACCAGGCCCTTTTTTGCGATACGGCACTGCGTCATTTTAATTGACAATTGCGCGGTCATGCAACGCTGTACCCAAACAAAATTGATGTCCTTTTTTTCCCACAAATAGAGCTTTATTTTGGTGGTATTTGATCACCTCTGCGATTTTTATTTTTTGCGCTATAAACAAAAGAAGAGAGACAATTTTGAAAAAAACACAATATCTTTTACTTTTTGCTATAATAAATATCCCACATTTTTAATCAAAAAAACACATTTTTTCCTCAGTTTAGGCCGATATGTATTCTTCTGCATATTTTGGGTTAAAAAAATTGCAATAAGCTTATATTGATTGGTTTGCTCAAAAGTTATAGCGTCTACAAAATAGGGGATAGATTTATGGCATTTTTTTATTATTATTTTTTTACTAGTAATGGCATTGCAATATTGCGACGGACAAATTGGACACTTTTGACACATTTTTTGGGACCATTGACAATTATACAGCGATCAGTGCTATAAAAATGCACTGATTTCTGTATAAATGTTACTAGCAGGGAAGAGGTTAACACTAGGGGGTGATCAAGGGGTTAACTGTGTTCCCTAGGTGTTTACTAACTGTAGGGGGGATGGGATTGTCTTGGAGGAGAGACAGATCGGTGTTCATACTTGTATGAGATTCTTTACCTGGCTTCGGCAAGGTGATAATTAAGGCTTTTAACATTTCCTGGAGGAACAATGTCAAAGAGGCAGCAGCATTGAACATGGGGGTGATGTGGTCTACTAGAAGACATTTAAACTGTTTGTAATATTCTCCTACGAAACCAGCGGGTCCAGGGGCTTTGTTATTTGGTCAAGAATCAATGGCTTTCCCTTTTTCTAAGGTCGTAAATGGGGCATTAGGGGGAGCTAGTTGGTCAATCGATAATTGGGGAAGGTGAACTGAGTCTCGGAATGCCTGGATAGAGGCATCATCTGGCTGTACTAGGGATTTGTCATCTTTTAAGTTGTAAAGATTGTTGTAGAATGCACTAAATGTGTTTGTGATAGCCTGTATGTCAGATAGTTTTTGGTTAGAGGATGAAAGGAATGTAAGTCTTGGTTTGGAATTCTTTAATTTGAGGAGATAACAATTTCCCTGATTTGTTACCACAAGCATTTAGTTGCATTTTAAAGCATTTTTGGGTTTTGTCAAAGTTGTACAATAGGAGTGAGCGTAATTCGAGCCATAGCTTAAGGATTTTGGATAAAAGCTTGTCAATGTGCTGCCTCCTTTGCCTCCTATCCCGGGTTCCTATTTGTATGAAAAGGCCCCACACAAATGCTTTGTGCACAGCCCAAAGAGTATGAGGGTTGTCTACTGATCCTGTGTTACGTACAAAGAAGTCCTCCAGTTCAGTGCGTAAGGAGTCTTAATAAGAGTTGGATTGTAGAACCTGAATGTTCATTCTTCAAAGAAAGGCGGGGGGTACTCTAGGAGTGTCCTCAATGGTAATGCAGATTGGGGAGTGGTCCGACCAGGAGGTAGGAAGTATAATTGAAGATGAAACTTTTTGCAATGTCCACTGGTCCAATAGAAATAAGTCAAGGTGGGAATATGAGTAGGGATGGGCTTTATGTTCGGGTCGAACATGAGTTCAACTCGAACATTGGCTGTTCGCCTGTTCGCCGAATAGTGAACAATTTGGGGTGTTCGCAGCAAATTCAAAAGCCGCGGAACACCCTTTAAAAGTCTAGTGTAGAAATCAAAAGTGCTAATTTTAAAGGTTAATATGCAAGTTATTGTCATAAAAAGTGTTTGGGGACCTGGGTCCTTCCCCAGGGGACATGTATCAATACAAAAAAAGTTTTAAAAAAGGTTGTTTTTTTGGGAGCTGTAAAGTGGTGCATGTTTCCCGTGTTTGGAACAGTCTGACGGCAAAATGACATTTCTAAAGGAAAAAAGTCATTTAAAACTACTCGCGGCTATAGTGAATTGTCGGTCCGACAATACACATAAAAGTTCATTGATAAAAACGGCATGGGATTCCCCCACAGGGAAACCCCAAACCAAAATAAAAAAAAAAATGTGCGGGTGCCGCCCCAAATTCCATATCTGGCCCTTCAGGACTGGTATGGCTATTAAGGGGAACCCCGTGCTTTTTTTTTTTTTTTAATGGCGTGGGGCCCCCCCTAAAAATCCATACCAGACCTGAAGGGTCTGGTATGGATTTAAGGGGAATCCCGTGCCAGAAATTTTAAAAAAATTGCGTGGGGTCTCCCCAAAAATCCATACCAGACCCTTATCCGAGCATGCAACCTGGCAGGCCGCAGGAAAAGAGGGGGGACGAGAGAGCGCCACCCCTCCTGAACCATACCAGGCCACGTGACCTCAACATTGGGAGGGTGCTTTGGGGTAGCCCCCAAAGCACCTTGTCCCCATGTTGATGAGGAGAAGGGCCTCATCCCCACAACCCTTGCGGTGGTTGTGGGGGTCTGCGGGCGGGGGGGCTTATCGGAATCTGGAAGCTCCCTTTAACAAGGGGACCCCCAGATCCAGGCCCACCCCTGTGTGAATTGGTAATGGGGTACTAATGTACCCCTACCATTTCACAAAAAAGTGTCAAAATGTTAAAAAAACATAATAGACGTTTTTTGACAATACCTTTATTAATGTCTTCTTCTTTCCCCGCTTCTTCTTACATCTTCTATTCTTCCTTCGGTGTTCTTCTTATTCCTCCATCTTGTTCTTCCCCCGCTTCTTCCTCTATCTTCCTCCAATCTTCTTGTCTGGCATCTTCCTCTGGCTTCTTCTTCTCCGCTTCGAACATGAAAAATCAAAAGTGCTAATTTTAAAGTGCTAGTTTTTACATAAACGGGTTATCCGTCCCCCTCTGACAACACAGGGAAAGTCATAGGGAAGTCCCAGTGCATCAGAGGGAGGCGGGGTCACCAGGTAGCCTCGCTCTCCATTATATAAGAGCTGTCACCTGAACAGAAGCATCACACAGCAGGAGACTCCCATTGAGGCGGATTGTCCGGAGGATGAAGCGGAGAAGAAGAAGCGGGAGGAAAAAGCGGAGGAAGATAGAGGAAGAAGTGGGGGAAGAAAAGGATGGAGAAAGAAGAAGATACATGTCCCCTGGGGCAGTACCCAGGTCCCCAAACACTTTTTAAGACAATACCATGCATATAAGCCTTTCAAATTAGCACTTTTGATTTTTCATGTTCGTGTCCCATAAACTTTAACGGTGTTTGTGTGTTCGAACAAATTTTTTGCCTGTTCGCATGTTCTGGTGCGAACCGAACGGGGGGGTGTTCGGCCCATCCCTAAATATGAGTTGTGACTGGCTGATAAAAACGTATAATTGCACTCATCTGCATGCTGGCATCTCCATACATTGTGAAGGTGCAGGGTAAAGATAAAAAAGTTTAGAGCAGGATTACCTCATTTTGGAAGAGACATGGAGTCAATGTTGGGGTCTGGAGTGATGTTGAAGTCGCAACACCACACAACTGCACCTTGCTAAACAGTAAGAACTTTCTTGTGGAGTTTGCGGAGGAATTGCAGTTGGTGGACATTGGGAGCATAGACAGATACAATGGTGTACAGAGTATTGTTGAGAGAGCTACCAAAATGAGATAACGCCCTTCTGGATCTTTCACACATGTTTGCAGTTGAAAGGAGATGGAGTTTTTGATGGCTATCAGGGTGCCTTTCTTTTTGTTTAGGGCATTAGCAGTAAAGATGTTAGCAAAGTTTCTGTTTCTTTTCTGTGCAAGAAGGAAGATTGGATGCGCAGAAGTGCGTTTCTTGGGCACAGATGATATCACATTTGTGCAGCAAGTTTCCATAGGGATGATTTCTTAGCTGGGTGGTTGAGGTCGTTAGCATTGATTGACAGGATCTTGATGGTCATGTGAAGGTAGTGATGATGATGGACATAAAGAAGATGACTTGTGGATCTTTGATGTCCTCTGAGCAAATTAGATACCACAGAACAGTGGGGTGCAAATGTGAAATTGTGAAAACACGTGAAAGTGATATTCTTTTAGCAAAAACTTTAGAAAGTCACGAATAACAGTCAGGTGTAGCTTCTACTATAAACTAAAGAGACAAAAAAAAAGTAACAAAAGGGGTAAAAAATGAAAAAAACTTACTCTAGGTCAGCACCTGCATCACTATTCCTGAGATCAGACACAATGGGTGCCAAGGAATGCGAAAGAGGGGGTAAAGAGTTCTTGAGACTGAGTGTGGATCTAGTATACATCACACCAGGCCGCCTTAATTCGGATATTCCTAAATCTTCTAATTAGCATGAGGGAAGTCTGTTGGATCTTTGGGGTAAAGGATGAGCTTTCTGGTTCCCTTCAGAGCTCTGTTCCATGGGGACAGTGGAAGATGAATGAGAAATAATTTCCCATCCTTGCAAGAGACATAGCCCATCTTGAACCAAAGCCACGGTGTGCTTGGAGCCATTATGAGTAATGGAGATCTTGGATGGCACTATCCATTGTTATTGGATACAGTGGTTGCGCAACACCTTAGTAATGGTATTTAACTGTCTACAGAGATTCAGGGTGTGTTGGGACAGGTCCACAAAGATCACCAGTTGGCTATAGGGATCGGGTAAGGTGCCAAATGCTCTCGATTTCTGCATAAATTTCTCCTTTTTATGGTAGAAGTGGACCCATAGGATCACATTTCATGGTACAGTTTCAGAGAGGATTGTGGGTTTGGGTAACCTGTGGATGCTGTCAATGATCAGCTAAATATTTCTCAGGTCAGGCAGTATAGCTTTAAACAGGCCACGTGCATATGGGGATAAATCAGAGGGCTGCACTGATTCAGGTATTTAATGTTGTTGCGGTGAGACTTATCCTCTATGTCCGCTAATTTATCTTTAATCCACTTATTGTCATGTGCTGGATCCTCCTGAGCATTAATAATTTCATTCACAGTGGTAGTAAAGTCTCCAATGTTAGCTTCAATATGAGAGACTCTGTCCTCTAATACATTTATGCTGTGGCCAAAATTATGCATGAGAGAGAGCATATCAGTTTGTAAAGAACTTCTCAAAGACATTAACATGTCCTTTAGTGTAGTGTCCATCACAGGATGACTCCCAGTGGGAAAGGCAGCTATGGAGTCAGGTTGGGAGCCTTGCAGTGACAGCATGGGGGAAATGGAGAAATGTGGCTGAACTCAGAGCTGGCTGCAGGTGCATTTTTAATTTGGCTGGGCTGTTGGAGACAGGGGTGCCTGGAGGAGACAGCGAGGAGTACATCCTGGGTTGTAAGAAAGTGCTATGGCTGTCGTGGGAGAGCAGACTGTGCAGACTGCAGAGAGAGGAGAGCCAGAGTGTTGTAATCAGTGAGCCGGCCACTGCGCCATTTTGGCTGAGCCTTGCAGCCGGCTGGTACATGTAAGCTGTCAGCTTTCGGGGGAGCCAGTCATCCTTTCTCTTCAGCGACATGGTCGGAGGTGGTGAGGAAGGTGTAGCGGGGTTCCGGAGTGCTGAGGAAGACAGCTGGAAGCAGGCAGACAATATCTATATCGGGCCGATGTGAGGAGCTCTTCCCTTATGCGTCCATCTTGTCTGCACGCCAGTCACGCCCCCAAAATATCTTTTTTAATCATCCATTATTGTTTCCCATTTTTTTACTTGGTATGTTTGTATGTTCTATACATAATATAATAATAATAATTATTATTACTATATTATTATTAATAATAATAATATACATAATATATTCCCACTGGTTCTCATGAAACTCTGGTAAATGAATCATACTGTATATAAAGAAATGTTCACATAAATACCGTATTTATCGGCGTATAACACGCACTTTTTTCCCCTTAAAATCAGGGGAAAGTCGCAGGTGCATGTTATACGCCGATACCATGCGATCCCGAGCTGTCACAATCTTAAAATCGCCGACCGCGATTTGAAAATGGCGCCGCCGGCGCCGAAATACACCGAGCCGATCCTCGGCTCTTTCCGGCGGCTCTCGTTTACTTTCGGCTCCACTCGTAGTCCCGAGCGGAGCTATCCGAACCTACTCGGCTAGGTTCGGATAGCTCCGCTCGGGACTACGAGTGGAGCCGAAAATGAACGAGAGCCGCCGGAAAGAGCCGAGGATCGGCTCGGTGTATTTCGGCGCCGGCGGCGCCATTTTCAAATCGCGGTCGGCGATTTTAAAGCTCAGGACAGGGGATCAAAGCGAAGGCTGCACTGGGGAAGGCTGAACTGGGGAAGGCTGAACTGGGGAAGGCTGAACTGGGGAAGGCTGAACTGGGAAAGGCTGAACTGGGAAAGGCTGCACTGGGGAAGGCTGCACTGGGGAAGGCTGCACTGGGGAAGGCTGCACTGGGAATGGCTGCACTGGGAATGGCTGCACTGGGAATGGCTGCACTGGGAAAGGCTGCACTGACAAGGCTGCACTAACAAGGCTGCACTAACAAGGCTGCACTGGGGAAGGCTGCACTGACATGGCTGCACTGACATGGCTGTACTGACATGGCTGCACTAACAAGGCTGCACTGAGAAGGCTGCACTGAGAAGGCTGCAATGATGGGCATTTAAATGTAAGTTTTTTTTCCTTCAACTTCTCTCCTAAAAGTTTTTTTTCCTTAAAATTCCCTCCTAAATTGGGGTGCGTGTTATACGCCGGTGCGTGTTATACGCCGATAAATACGGATTATTGTGTCCATGTTAAAATGCCAACTACACCCCTACCCTCCAGTTAATATGACAGATGAATGGGCCCATATATATATACAAAGTAAACTAAAGATTAAACAAAACAAGGCCTGCTCTCCCCCCCCCCCACAAGTTATCAACCCTCCCCCATGGAGAAACCCTAGTGTGTATATTATAGTTTTTATTTAATATACCTAACTTTTCCATTATCTCCTTGCTGGTCTCATATTACACCGGGGAGTTTTTTGTCCCCCATTATTTTTCATCATTGGGTAATACTTCAACATACAGAAATTGGTACATACAGTATCTCACAAAAAGGGAGTACAGCCCTCACATTTTTGTAAATATTTTATTATATCTTTTCATGTGACAACACTGAAGAAATGACACTTTGCTACAATGTAAAGTAATGATTGTACAGCTTGTATAACAGTGTAAATGTGCTGTCCCCTCAAAGTAACTTAACACACAGCCATTAATTTCTAAACTGCTGGCAACAATAGTGAGTATACCCCTACGTGAAAATGTCCAAATTGGTCCCAATTAGCCATTTTCCCTCCCCGTGTCATGTGACTCATTAGTGTTTTAAGGTCTCAGGTATGAATGGGGAGCAGGTGTGTTAAATTTGGTTTTATCACTCTCACTCTGTCATACTGGTCACTGGAAGTTCAACATGGCACCTCATGGCAAAAAACTCTCTGAGGATCTAAAAAAAGAATTGTTGCTCTACATAAAGATGGCATAGACTATAGGAAGATTGCCAAGACCCTGAAACTGAGCTGCAGCACAGTGGCAAAACCATACAGTGGTTTAACAGGACAGTTTCCACTCAGAACAGGCCTCGCCATGGTCGACCAAAGAAGTTGAGTGCATGTGCTCAGCATCATATCCAGAGGTTGTCTTTGGGAAATAGAAGTATGATTGCTGCCAGCATTGCTGCTGAGGTTGAAGGGATGGGGGGGTCAGCCTGAGACCAAGATAAACTTATTTGGTTAAGATGATATCAAGCCTGTGTGGCGACCACCAGGTGAGGAGTACAAAGACAAGTGTGTCTTGTCTACTTGTCTACATTCAAGCATGTTGGGGGGGGGTTCATGGTCTTAGGCTGCATGAGTGCTGCTGGCACTGGGGAGCTACAGTTCATTGAGGGAACCATAAGTGCCAACATGTACTGTGACACAACGAAGCAGAGCATGATCCCCTCCCTTCAGAAACTGGGCCACAGGGCAGTATTCCAACATGATAACAACCCCAAAAACACCTCTAATGCCCCGTACACACGGTCGGATTTTCCGATGGAAAATGTCCGATCGGAGCGTGTTGTTGGAAATTCCGACCGTGTGTGGGCTCCATCGGACATTTTCCATCGGATTTTCCGACACACAAAGTTGGACAGCAGGAGATAAAATTTTCCGACAACAAAATCCAATCGCGTCAATTCCGACCGTGTGTGGCCTGTTCCGACGCACAAAGTGCAACGCATGCTCAGAAGAAATTCCGACACGGGACAGCTCGTTCTGGTAAACTTAGCGTTCGCAATGGATACAGCACTTTCGTCACGCTGCAATGTAAAAAATGGTTTAATACAGCGCACTCTCTTCTTCTTTATAATGTGACAAGAATTAAGTAGTTTTGCTGCTCATATTCACACACACTTCTCACAAAGTTTTATTTGTGTTTTTTTAGTGGGATTCCCTCAATATATTGTTATTAGTTGTCACATCTGACAGTTTTATATTTTTTATGTTTTTTTTTTATTTTTAAGCCTTTTTTTTTCTTTAATGTTTGGATTTTTTCCAAGGCTGATCTTTGTTCAATGTTATTTTTATTTTTACTCCAGAATATTTTTGTGTGTGTTTTGTGTGGCAAGTTACCCCAACACCATTGATATCTTTAATTATTTAATCTCCATGAGATTTTTTGTTGTTGGTGTCCCTTGTTCATTTCACATTGTATATTAGAAATGTACCTGAATCCTCACAAACAAACCATCATTTTTGAAGTAAAACACATAGGAGAGTATAATTCAAAACAAAAATCCCTTATTAAGGGCTCAGAACCAAACAAAGAGGAAGGCAACACTGGATCAACAGGAGAAATTAGTGAAGCCTGGGACCCCCACGGCAGACATCAATTCTTAAATCTCAAAATTGGTGGCCTGAGGAGTCCATATGTAAGGGAGGGCAGTCTGGTCCGGGATTCACAGAGACTCGGATAGCAGCAGATGACATCAGTGTCCCCAGGCTGTGGTACCACAAGAGGCTGCATCTTTTGGCCGAACAGACTGTATCCAGGGTCCTCACTGTCTGGTCTTCCTTTCACACTTCCTTCCGGGCTGTGGCTGTGCAGTTGGAGATGTGGCAGGAGGAGGAGTAGGACCTGGAGGAGGAGTAGGACCTGCAGGAGGAGGAGGAGGACCATCCCAAAGCTGTGTGTGAGGTGTAATTTGGCCCCTCACACCTTTCGCCAGAGCCTTAGATATGAGGGCCTCACACATGGCTTTTTGGCCCTCCTCCATCCTCTGCATTTTATAGGCTATGAATGCAGCAAGGTTCTCCTGCCTGGTGTGTGGTGCTCCCAGGACCTCTGTAGCCCTACAAAAAAATCTGATAGCAGCCTCCTCTAGGGTACTCCTCCTACTGCCACTTTCTGTTTCCAGGGGGGGTGGAGGGACCTGCAGATCAGCCAGCCGGCTCGGCCCGGCCACCTCCTGGCTGAGACTTCCCTGTGTATGAAAAAGGGACATGGTTTTAGTTTTTGCATCATCAATCACAATCCTAAATTAGTACTCCCAACTAACATCTAGTTAACATCATTGATTGGACAAGCAGAAATATTTAGAGGAATGCTATACCTGGCTCAATCTGGGCTCCTCCACATGTGGCCTGGAAGGCCCAGGTTGGGCGTCAGAAGCCTCAGCCAGGGGGGAAGGAAGCGTGGAAGGAAGACTGGAGAGGGATGGCCTGGGTTCAGTCTGGCCTGCCAGAAAGTGCAGCCTGTCGTAGTACAACATCCTGGGGACATAGATGTCATCTGCTGCTCCGGATGTCTGTGAATCCAGGACTTTCTTGCGCTCCCTCAGATATGTGCTCCTCAGGCCACCAATGAAAATCTTTAAATAAGTGATGTCTGCCGTGGGGATCACCTGCTTCACAATTTCACACAATTGCTCCAGTGCTGCCTTCCTCTTTGCTTGGTTCTTGTAATGGGGGTTTTTAATCTCCCACAGACAGGGCAGCTCCCTTAGCATCTCTATGAAGACTGAAATGAAGTCCTGATCTTCCAGTACCATATCCATGTTCACTGCAAGACACAACACAAGACAAAGCCTAATGTCACACCAAACTCTCCTAATCTTGTTACAATATAGGCCTCAATCTATAGAAGCAGTATAGGCCCAAGTTTGTCTCTTACCTTCGTTCTTACGATCGCCGCGTTCAATGCTCCTTCCTCTGCTCACAGATCAAACGTAATACGCGTGTTACGCTTTATATACACTGCGCATGCGTGTAACTCCGCCCGCCCCTGACGTTCTTTCTAGTCTATTCCCCGCCCCTTTTCGTTCGGCGCAGTGGGGGAAGAGCATGATGGCGGACATACAGCAGGTGCGGGCTAATTGTAGCAACGAGGAGGAGGAGGAAAGGGCGGATCCAGGCACGTCCCGATCCAGAAGGAGACGTTTTGAAGCCACAAATATGTCGTTTGGGGAGATGTTGGAGATGGTAGACATCATGAGGAAGTCCGACTATGACGGAAAATATGGGCCTTACCCCCACCCCAACATCCGAAAGGCCAAAATCATTGGTAAAGTGGTCCGGAGTCTAGAGCGGAATTTCGGGGTACGAAGGTCTAAAGATCAGCTCAGGAAGCGGTGGTCGGACCTGAAGTTGAGAGAGCCAGAGCAGTACCGAAAGATCCGGAGAGTGCTGCAAAAAAGTAAGTAGTTGTGCTGTGTTCCTATTCTTTCTGTCTTTATTACGTTCGTTCTGCTCCATATGCTTTGATTAGTTGTAACGTTTCCAAAGGTCAACTTTAATGTTCATGGGCACATTATTCGTTCGTATCAAACATTTTTCTTTCGGCCTCTAGAACACCATTGTTTAGGCCATATGCATTTTCACACATTTTTGGGGGCCTACTTGGATGCCAAATATTTGTTTGTGTAGATGGGTTTGTTACTAGAATGAAATGCAAACTAGATTGTGTGTAAGGAGAGGACACTGAGCAGCTGTTTTCACATCTGGACACTGGAGCACTAGTGTGGGACACAAGAACACCATTTTTATTAGGGGGCCACACAGGTGCTCCAGTGTATACTATAGGGGGGTCTCCATCTGTGAAGCTTGTACCAAACAGGTAAAGTATTGCAGCTTGACAAAGGGCAATAAAAAATATACATCTTGGAACTCGGCTAAAATAGACAATTGTACCCCACTTCCAAGCAATGTTTCCTATTTCTATAGTTCTGCCATCAAATATCTGTGTGCTAAGTATACCATTTTTGTTTAACATAGGGGAGAAAAGACTCGGACACCCCTCATCCGAGGAGACCAGAGACCCCCCACCTCTGGAAGAAGGGGAAATACCGCAAACCCAAGAAGCTGAGCAGGAGGAAGAAGAAGACGTGGTGGAGATTGGCACCACAACAGGTGAGTGTCTGCGACCACAGACTCAGGTAAAAGAGATGGCTGGTGGCAGATTTTTGAGACCTTTTTTTTTGTTCTTTATCTCTTTTTAGGTGATCGTGATGTGAGGGATCCAGAACGCTTTACATCTGAAAGTGCCCAGATACTGATAGGGGAGATCATGGGGTGTAATCTCCAATTGCAAAACATTCAGCAACAAATCAGTGATGTTATTAAAAAAAATAATAACATCATTGATGTTTTGGGGCGAATTTAAACCCCACAAAATCACCTGTTTTATGGTACCAAACTTTTTTCAATGTTTAGAAAAGCCAAATTTGGAGGATGCACACAGTGTGCCAACATGTGCTATCTGCCATCACGGGAGATCAATGGACGCGTTTTGGGGGGGCAACCCCTTCCTCAATTATAAAGTAGCGTTGAGGAAGGGCTTGCTCCCCCCAAACACGTCCCTTGATCCCCCATGATGGCAGATAGCACATGTGGACATTTGTAAATTGGTGTGCATCTTCCAAATTTGGCTTTTCCAGGGGTGATTTCCCCCCATCTGAACGCTATATCAAACCCAGTTCCTAAATACTGATGTTTGATATAGCCTTCAGGTTTTACCTAATGTGAACTTTGTAAGTTCAAGTTTTTTGGCTTTCTTGTTGGTTTTACACAGGCCTGTTTTATCTGAAATGGATATTTTGATTTTTCATAATGCTACTGCAAACATTTTATACAACAAACATGTTGGTTTGTTTTAAAAACCTTTGGTAAATGCGCATGTGATTGTGCAGGTATAAAAAAGTGCCTTACTCAAGAATGTGTGGATTATTGTCTCAACACTACAACACTTTTGGGGTGATGTAATTGTTGTTTTATGCACAAATGGGGGTTATTTCCTAAGGGCAAATCCTCTTTGCACTACAAGTGCAGGTTCAGTGCAGTTGCAAGTGCACTTGTAGTGAAATGTGTTTTTGCATTTAGGAAGTACCAGCCAACACTGTTTTTTTATAAGGTTACCCAATCACGACATTTTCTGCACTCGACACATTTCTGTCAGGGTCAGCTAAAACAAACACAAGCAGTAAATGTCCACCAAGAATTTCTTTTGGTTGTTTTTTATTTGAAAAAGGTGTCACATATTGTCTGGCATATTGATAGCCCCCCTACCCGCAAAGAACTCCAGGTATCGTAACCGGACATCACGGGCATTCAGGGAGGGCAAGCCAGGACGGCCGCTTTCAAGTGCCGTCATTGTTGATGTATTTGGGATTCCGGCCTCAGGCCCAACTGAGCCAGCATAGTTGGCTGAATGTTTTCGTAGAAAATTATGGAGAACACAGCAGGCAAGTATTATATGGTTCAGTTTATACTCCGCCATATGGATGGGTGTCATAAATAATCGGAACCGGCTGGCCAGGATTCCAAATGTGTTCTCCACCACTCTTCGGGCTCTGGCCAGCCGGTAATTAAAAACCCTCTGTTCCAGGGTGAGGGTCCTCATCGGGAATGGCCGCATCAGGTGGTCCCCCAGCGCAAATGCTTCATCAGCAACGAACACAAATGGGAGACCTTCAACATTGTCCTCTGGAGGTGGCAAGTCCAAGCTGCCATTCTGGAGACGCCTGTAGAACTCCGTCTGGGCGATCACTCCACCATCGGACATCCGGCCATTCTTCCCCACATCCACATACAAGAAGTCGTAATTAGCCGACACCACCGCCAACATCACTATACTATTAAACCCCTTGTAATTATAATAGTACGACCCCGAGTTGGGTGGTGGGACGATGTGGACGTGTTTCCCATCAATTGCCCCTCCGCAGTTAGGAAAGTCCCACCGCTGGGCAAAGTGGGAGGCCACAGTCTGCCATTCCTGTGGCGTGGAAGGAAACTGTTGAGGAAAAAACAATAAACATTACTATTTTTTCACAGAAACCTGGCAAGCAGATTAGACACAAACATTATGGGTCAACCTCCAGATAGCATTTATTAAGGGGAATTTAACAACAACAAAGTGTAAAGTACACCTATCATATTCCCCCCCCCCCTCTCATGGGCCATTTCTAACATTATAGGGGGGGGAACTCTTGGACAGGTAACCCTCTTCACTTCATTGAGAGATGAATGCCTAAATACAGGGTATTACTTGGAACAGCCCCTCCTTAGTTACACTATTGGCAGCCCACTGGACAGGTAAGAAGTGTCATAATACAAAGATATAAATACACATTGTACACATTTGAGCACATTTGGACATTCTGCTATTACCTATCAAGATCATAATAGGATACAAGAACTTTAAACAGTACCATTGGAAAGTATACAGGCAGGCCCTTGCACTACATGCTTTGGGGAATTCATCCATAAATCTGAGCACTAAAGAGGTGGGTATAGTGTGTATGGGTTTGGCAAAGTCAGCAGATAGATGATTGAGGATAGAGAATTGGGATCAGCTGACTTAGCAGTTGGGGGAGGGAGGGTTACAAAAAATTTGGGGACACCACAAAAAAAAGCCTCTGGCCCTCTGCCTGAATTTAAATCAAAAATAACATTTCAAAACATTTTAGGGGGTGTTTGTGGTAAAGCACTACTATGGAGCTGATAAAATACATTGTTAAGTAACTACATGAGGTGAATATAGGGCAGGAGACACCATGCTGGGGAGGTTATTGAAGGGCAAATATGTATGAAGGACATAAAATAATAATTACATAAAAATCCAGCATGCATGAGGACAAAGGGGACATTCACAGCATATTACAATCATGGTAATTAGGGAATGAGGAAAGAAATACAATATATTATCAAACATTCAATACAATAAAATGTGATATAAAAGGATAAAAATCTTACCTTCATATACTCCTTCTGTAGGACCTGGATGATGGCAGAACAGGTCTCTGGGATAATGATCCCCAGAGCCTGGGGGGAGATGCCTGTCGAGAACTTGAGGTCCTGCAGGCTTCTCCCTGTGGCCAAATACCGCAAGGTAGCGACCAACCTCTGCTCCGGAGTGATGGCTTGCCTCATGCAGGTATCCTGCCTGCTGATATAGGGGGTCAGCGAAGCCAACAAACGGTGAAATACGGGGTCCGTCATCCTGAGAAAGTTCCTGAAATCATCAGGATTATTCTCACGGATCTCACGGAGCAAAGGCATATGACAGAACTGGTCACGCTGAAGCAACCAATTCTTGGTCCATGAACTCCTCCCCACCCTGTTCATGGACTGGACTTGTGTCAAGGTCAGGACCCCAACACCAAGCCCCCGCACAGCACGAACTCTACGAGGAGTACGCATACGCAACATGGCTAGAAAACGGTCGGCTGCTCAGAACGAAGTAACAGAACGCACTGAAGAACAGCAAGGCCTGTGAAGAGCGACCTGAAAAACAGCAACGAGCGGACAAGATCGCACAGAAAACTCCGATACGAACTGACTGCACGCACTGAAGAGTAGATACAAACCCACAAGCACAAACTGAACGGCAGAAAACGATCTGAAAGCCACGAGTCTGAAAAAGCGCGAATCGTCTCTCACCAAACTTTTACTAACACGAGATTAGCAAAAGGAGCCCAAAGGGTGCCTCGCTTGGTTCTGAACTGGCCTTTTCTAGTCTCGTCGTACGTGCTTGACGTCACCGCGTTCTTGGCGATCGGAAATTCCGACAACTTTGTGCGACCGTGTGTAGGCAAAACAAGTTTGAGCCAACATCCGTCGGAAAAAATCCGAGGATTTTGTTGTCGGAATGTCCGAACAAAGTCCGACTGTGTGTACGGGGCATATGACAACCACTGCCTTACTAAAGAAGCTGAGGGTAAAGGTGATGGACTGGCCAAGCATGTCTCCAGACCTAAACCCTTTTGAGCATCTGTGGGGAATCCTCAAACGGAGGGTGGAGGAGTGCAAGGTCTCTAACATCCATCAGCTCCGTGATGTCATGGAGGAGTGGAAGAAAACTCCAATGGCAACCTGTGAAGCTCTGGTGAACTCCATGCTGTACACTGACTACTTTACATTACAATGTGAGGGGTGTACTCACTTTTGATAGATGCTATATATATATATATATATATACTCTGCATCCAGTGTAGCCTATATCTACAGTGCATTTTTTGGTGTACTGTTTCTAATACACATCAGGCGGTTTACACAGTATCTAATGCAGTGTGTACAGTTTCTATTACACTGCTGATGGTGTACACAGTATACAATACAGTGCAGCCCTAGTACAGTTGCTACAGCAGTGAAGGCGGTGTACACAGTATCTAATACAGCGTGTACAGTTTCTACTACACTTTTGGTGGTTTACACAGTATACAATACAGTGCAGCTGTAGTACAGTTTCTAATACAGTGCAGGCAGTGTACACAGTATCTAATACAGTGTGTACAGTTTCTACTACACTTCTGGTGGTGTACACAGTACACAATACAGTGCAGCCATAGTACAGTTTCTACTACTTTTCTGGTGGTGTACACATTATCTAATACAGTGTGTACAGTTTCAGGCGGTGTACACAGTAACTAATACAGTGTGTACAGTTTTGAATACACTTCAAGTGTATTTATTCTAATATATATATATATATATATATATATATATATATATAGGGATGAGCTTCGTATTCGAGACGAACCCATGTTCGACGAATTCCGAACGTTATGGGCCGTTCGCGCCAAATTCCTGTGGCACGTCACGGCTCATAATTCACTGCGGCATCGCAGTGCATTGCTGGCTGATGATTGGCCAAGCATGCACTATGACCCGCATGTTTGGCCAATCACAGCGTCATCGGTAGAGAGAGCTGTAATTGGCCAAAGCCAGGGTGGCTTTGGCCAATTATGGCTAGGGGGTTTAGAACACGCCCCACACTATATAAGGCCGCCTGCACGGCGGCCCTGTGTAGTGTGTGTTCCGGCGTTGAGATACATAGATAGACAGAGAGACAGTGTCATTTCATTTGAGTTAGCTAGATTAGGCAGGACAATCAGTGAGTTAGCTGCACTTACAGTGTATTGTGTATATATATGCATCCCAGGTGTTGCATATATATATATATATACACTGTATTCAGTTTAGCTAGATCCGTTCCTGTTATCTTCCTACTGACAGGCAGGCTTGTCTTGTTACAGTATTTACAGCTACCTGAAGAAAATTGCTGGTGTTCTTTTAATCCTATTAGTACCACAGTCAGGCAGCTAGACTATTTACAGTTAGTGTAGTGCGTCTGCTCACAGTGTTCAGCTAAAACTACAAGTTAGTGTAGTGAGACCTCTGCACTGTGTTCATCTAAAGCTACAAGTTAGTGTAGTGCGTCCTGCTCACAGTCTTCAGCTAAAACTACAAGTTAGTGTGATGCGTCCTCCTCACAGTGTTCAGCTAAACCTACAAGTTATTTTTTTGCGAGCTCTGCACAGTGTTCATCTAAAGCTACAAGTTAGTGCAGTGCGTCCTGCTCACAGTGTTCATCTAAAACTACAAGTTAGTGTAGTGAGACCTCTGCACAGTGTTCATCTAAAGCTACAAGTTAGTGTAGTGCGTCCTGCTCACAGTGTTCAGCTAAAACTACAAGTTAGTGTAGTGAGACCTCTGCACCGTGTTCATCTAAAGCTAAAAGTTAGTATAGTGCGTCCTGCTCACAGTGTTCAGCTAAAACTACAAGTTAGTGTGGTGCATCCTCCTCACAGTGTTCAGCTAAACCTACAAGTTATTTTTTTGCGAGCTCTGCACAGTGTTCAGCTAAAGCTACCTGTAGAAGGTTGGTGGTGTTTTCCTGATCCTATCACTATCGCAGACATCTAATAAGGGTGCAAGTTTTTTTTTTGCGAGCTCTGCACAGTGTTCAGCTAAAGCTACCTGTAGAAGGTTGGTGGTGTTTTCCTGATCCTATCACTACCGCAGGCAGCTAAATAAGCTGCAAGTTATTTTTTGGCGAGCTCTGCACAGTGTTCACCTAAAGCTACCTGTAGAAGTTTGGTGGTGTTTTCCTGATCCTATCACTACCGCAGGCAGCTAAAAAAGCTACAAGTTAGTTTTTTGCAATCTCTGCACAGTGTTCAGCTAAAGCTACCTGTAGAAGGTTGGTGGTGTTCTCATACTTCAGGCAGGCAGTTGATTTTGCTAGCTGCAGTATCAGTACATATATATATATATATATATCCCAGCTTAGTGCAGCTACAGGCCATTAGTATGTCTGGAAGGCCAAGAAGGAGAGGCAGACAGTCACAAGCCAATAAAAGAGTGCAAGCAGGGTCTGTGTCTAGTGCTGGTCGTGGAGACGGTGCATCCTCATTAGTACGTGGCTGTGGGACACACTTGGCCTTTTTTTCGTCAGCTGGCCATGTTGAGCCGCAACATGCGGAAGACTTGGTCGAGTGGATGACCAAGCCGTCCTCATCCTCCTCATCCTCTCTCACCCATGCTCAGGGTACTTTGTCTGACAAAGCAGCGGCCTCTTCCCTTGGCTCACCCACCATGTCCTCCTGAGGAGTCCCTCGAACTGTTTGACCACAGTGTTGGGTACATGCTCCAGGAGGATGCCCAGAGTTTGGAAGGCTCTGATGATGATACTGAGCTCAATGAAGGCAGTAACGTGAGCACGGACAGAGGGGGTGCCCAAGAAGGACAGCAATCTGGCAGTCATGCTCCCCCTGCTGCAGCATACTGCCAGGTTTGCTCCAGTGATGAGGAGGGAGGGGATGATGAGGTCACTCAATCAATGTGGGTGCCTGATAGGAGAGAGGAGGAGGAGAAGGAGGTGGCACATCACCAACGAGGCAGGATGCCCTCCAGGGGCCAGCCTAAGGGCAGCACACTGACTGCATCACACCCCAAAGCACCAAATGTGCAGGGCGCTGCAGTCTCTGCGCGTTATTCAAAAAGTTCTTTGGTGTGGGCCTTTTTTGAGACAAGTGCATCAGATGACACCGCTGCTATTTGCAACATATGTCTCAAGCGTATCTCGCATGGCCAAAACATCTCCCGCTTGGGTACCACATGCTTGACCAGATATATATTGACCTGCCATGCAGTTCGTTGGCAAGCGTATCTAAAAGACCCACACCAAAGAACAAAAAGGACCTCTCCTTGCTCCTCATCAGCTGAGATCTCCAACCCCACTATACCTTCAGTCCTCTTTGAGACCTGCACTGAGAGGAATGAAGGTGTAGAATTAGGTGTGTCACAGCCAAGTACTTGTGGGCAATCTGCTTTCAGTACACCGACGTCAGATTGTACCAGGCAAACTTTCCTGCCCCAGCTGCTGAAAGAAGTTTGCTCCCAGCCATCCACATGCCCAGCAGTTGAATGCTAGCTTGGCAAAATTGCTAGCACTTAATCTGCTGCCTTTTCAGTTGGTAGACTCTTCCCCCTTCCGTGCGTTTATGGAATGTGCGGTTCCTCAGTGGCAGGTACCCAAACGCTACTTTTTCTCACGGAAGGCGATTCCGGCTCTCTACCGGCATGTGGAAGGCAATGTCCATGCCTCGCTGGACAGGGCGGTCAGTGGTAAGGTGCATATTACCGCTGACTCATGGTCCAGCAGGCAATGGACAGGGACGTTACCTAAGTTTCACGGTGCATTGGGTGACTCTGCTGGAAGCTGGGAAGAATGCAGGACAAGGTGCAGTAGTGTTGGAGGTTGTTCCGCCACCACGCCTCCAAAATGCCACTACTAAGGATTGTGACACACCTCTCTTCTCCACCCCCTCCTCTTCTTCTTCCTCCATGGCCTCTTCCTGTGCTTTGTCCTTGGAACCAGCGGTGCTCCGTAGCCATTCAAGGGGCTACGCAAGTACACAGGCCAAAAGATGCCATGTAGTGCTTGAGCTGGTGTGCTTGGGGGACAGGAGCCACACTGGGGCAGAGGTTCTGTTAGCTCTGCAGGGGCAGGTTCAGAGGTGGTTGATGCCACGCCAACTTAAGGCAGGAATGGTGGTTTGCGACAATGGCACCAACCTCCTCTCTGCCCTCCGATAGGGACAAATGACCCATGTGCCCTGTTTGGCTCACGTCCTTCACTTGGTGGTGCAGCGGTTCTTGGGCGGGTACCTGGGCTTACAGGATGTCCTGAGGCAGGCCAGGAAAGTCTGTGTGCATTTCTGCTGGTCATATAATGCCAGTGCTCGGCTGGCGGACCTCCAAAAGGAGTTTAACCTGCCAAAGAACCGCCTAATCTGTGACATGCCCACCAGGTGGAACTCAACGTTGGCCATGCTGCAGTGGCTGCACACGCAGCAGAGGGCCATCAATGAGTACCTGTGCGACTATGGCACCAGGACAGGGTCAGGGTAACTTGTTTTTTTTCCCCACGCCAGTGGGCCATGATCAGGGATGCATGCACTGTCCTGTCACCATTTGAGGAGGCCACGAGGATGGTGAGCAGTGATAGTGCATGCATCAGTGACACTGTCCCCCTTGTCCACCTGTTGGAGCACACGCTGCATGGAATAATGGACAGGGCACTTGAGGCAGAACAGAGGCAGGAAGAGGAGGACTTCCTTAGCTCTCAAGGCCCCCCTTATCCAGACAGTGTCCGATCACACAGGAAGAGGAGGAGGAGGAGGAGGAGGAGGAAGATTGTGTCAGTATGGAGGTGGAGCCTGGCACTCAGCATCAGCAGCAGTCTTTAAGGGATCAGTCCCAAGAAACACATGGACTTGTACGTGGCTGGGAGGAGGTGGCTGCGGACCATATCGTCCTTAGTGACCCAGAGGTCTCCAGACCGAATGCCTCAGCAAACCTACACTGCATGGCCTCCCTGATCCTGCAAAGCCTGCGTAAGGATCCTCGTATTCGTGGTATCAAGGAGAAGGGCAAATACTGGCTGGCAACCCTCCTTGATCCACGTTACAAGGGTAAGGTTGCGGACCTTATCTTGCCACCGCAGAGGGAGCAGAGGATGAAACATCTTCGGGAGGCCTTGCAGAAAGGTTTGTGCAACGCGTTCCCAGAGACTGGGAGGTTACAAACTCCTGTTTCTGGACAACGTGTTGCTGAGGCTTCGGTCAGTCAAAGAAGGAGCGGTGGAGAAGGTGGCCGTCTGACCGATGTGTTCAGACAATTTTTTGGTCCGCAGCCCCAAGGTATGATCGGTTCCAGCAACCATCACCTGTGTCTGTTTTACGTGGCGCAGGAATACCTAGGGGCAAGATCTGACTTGGACACCTTTCCCACCGAAAATCTTCTGGGTTACTGGGTCTTGAGGATGGATCACTGGCCAGAGCTTGCACAGTATGCAATTGAGCTACTGGCCTGTCCTGCATCCAGCGCTCTTTCGGAATGCACATTCAGTGCTGCTGGAGGCTTTGTAACCGATCACAGGGTGCGTCTGTCCACCGACTCGGTCGATCGACTGACCTTCATAAAAATGAATCAGTCTTAGATCACCACCAGCTACCAAGCACCTGATGCTGATGTAACCGAATAATTTTTTTTGAAATCTCAGATCCCTTCAAAGACTGCCTATGCTGATACTGAGTGACTATCCTGAGTAATTATCCTCTTCCTCCTCAATGATCACGCTGATAGCTTGTAAGAACATTTTTGGTTCTGGCCGCCACCACCAGTGCCTAAGGCCCAATTTTTCAGCCCCTGTTTAACAGAGGCATGTAATTACAATTTTTGATGCAATACTTTGCAGCAGGGCTCGTTCCTGCGTTCCAACTAGAGTATCTGTGAGGAGTTGTAGTGTTGTGGCACCAGCACCAGTGCCTAAGGCCTAATTTTTCAGCCCCTGTTCAACAGGGGCATGTAATTACAATTCTTGATCTAATATTTCACAGCAGGGCCCGTTTCTGCTCCCACCAAGAGCGAGTGAGGACTTACAGTGCTGTGGCACCAGCACCACCACCAAAGGCCCAATTTTTCTGCCCCTGTTCAACAGGGGCATGTAATTACAATTCTTGATCTTATATTTCACAGCAGGGCCCTGTGAGGGCTTACAGTGTTGTGGCCACAACAACACCTAAGGCCCAAATTTGTGCTGAGTATATAGGGCAGGCCCCTACTTTCAAACATCTAACTTACAAACGACTCCTACTTGCAAACGGAAGGAGACAACAGGAAGTGAGATGAAATCTACCGCTAGGAAGGGAAATTCTCTCCTGAAAGAGTTAATATGGGAAAAACATTTCTCCTTTCCACTGATGCTTTCCAATCCTTGTTCCACAAAAAACCCCAAATTTTCAAAAAACATTTGTCATTGGGACAAAAAGTGAGGTGAAATCTTCTGAAAAGGAGGACAGACAGCAAAACAAATGTCACAGGGGTGATAATCCTTCCCTATGTTTTCCAAAAAGCTTAAAAAAGATTTTTTGGCTGGAGCTAAACACGTTAAAAATGTACCCGTTCAAAATTACAAACAGATTCTACTTAACAACAAACCTACAGTCCCTGTCTTGTTTGCACCGCCTGTGTACTGCTTTTCAGAATATATAGGGCCTGGTGGCCCCACACCTTTCCTTATTTTAATTTGGGTGCGGGGTTCCCCTTAATATCCATACAAGACCCAAAGGGCCTGATAATGGACTGGGAGTTACCCATGCCGTTTGTCTCACTGATTTTCATCCATTTTGCCAGGACCCGACATTACATTAAAGCCGCAAGCAGTTTTAAACGACGTTTTTTCCTTTAAAAATGACATTTTGTGCAGGGACTGTTCTAAGCACGGGAAACACACGCCACTTTACAGGCATACTATAGACACCCCCCAGGTACGATATTTAAAGGAATATTTACTTTAAGCATCATTAAAATCACTGCTCCCGAAAAAACGGCCATTTTTAAAAGTTTTTTTGCATTGATACATGTCCCCTGGGGCAGGACCCGGGTCCCCAAACCCTTTTCAGGACAATATCATGCAAATTAGCCTTTAAAATGAGCACTTTTGATTTCGAACGTTCGAGTCCCATAGACGTCAATGGGGTTCTAACGTTCGTGCAAATTTTCGGTCCGTTCACAGGTTCTGGTGCAAACCGAACCAGGGGGTGTTCGGCTCATCCCTATATATATATATATATATATATATATATATATATATATATATATATATATATATATATATATATATATATACTCTGCATTCAGTGTAACCCATATATACAGTGCAATCGGTGGTGTATAGTTTCTAATACACTGCAGGCAGTGTACACAGTATCTAATACAGTGTAGTGTGGCATTGCAAAACAAAAAATACATCATGTCCGGAAGGCCACCAAGGAGAGGCAGACGCTCACAGGCCTCTAAAAGTGGGCAAGCAGCCTCTGTGTATTTCAGTCAACAGTGGGGGTCATGGACATGGTACATCGTCTGGAGGTGGCCGTGGGGCACACTTGTCCCTTTTTTCTGCTGCTGGCTGTGTTATTGAGCCACAACATGCAGAAGAGTTCGGGGAGTGGATAACAAAGCTGTCCTCATCGTCCTCATCCTCTGTCACCCAGGCTCAGAGTAGTTTGTCTTCCAACGCAGCTGCCAAAGAGGCCTATTCCACCAGCTCCTTGTCCACAGCCCCACCATCTTGCATGGAGGAGTCCCCAGAATTATTCAACCACAGTGTCAGGTACATGATGCTGGAGGATGCGCAGCGATTTGAAGGTTTCAATGTTGGTTCCCAGGTTGAGGAAGGGAATAACGTGAGCCTAGAGAGAGGGGGTGCCCAAGAAGGACTGGCAGTCATGTTACCCCAGCTGCAGCATACTGCCAAGTTTGCTCCAGTGACGAGGAGGGAGGGGATGATGAGGACACTGACTGTACTTGGGTGCCTGAGAGAAGAGAAGAGAAAAGGAAGGTGAGGAGAAGGCACAACTCCAACAAAGCAGAATGTCCTCTAGGGGGCAGCTTAAAGGCAGCCACCCTACTGCATCACACCGCAGAGCTCTGCAGGGGCAGGGCGCTGCTGACTCCCCGCTGACTTTTAAAAGATCCTTGGTGTGGGTTTTTTTTCGACACGTGTGCAGCAGATCGCACCGTTGCTATTTGTAACCTATGTCTGAAGCAGATCAAACATGGCCAGAACAGCAGGCGGTTGAGCACCACATGCTTGACCAGACATATGACAACCTGCCATGCACTCTGTTGGCAACAGCACTTGAAAGACCCACATCAAAGAAAAAGGCAGATTTCTCCTTGCTCCTCATCTGGGTTCTCCAACCCTACTATACCTCCAGTCCTCTCAAAAACCTGCACTGAGAGGAATGAAGGTATAGCAATAGGTGTCCCAAGTACTTGCAACCAATTTGCTAGCAGTACACCACCATGGATTTTAGCAGGCAAATTTCCCTACCCCAGTTGCTGAATCATAAAAAGAAATTTGGTCTCAGCCATCCACATGCTCAGTGTCTAAATCAGGGATCCTCAAACTACGGCCCTCCAGCTGTTGCGGAACTACACGTCCCATGAGGCATTGTAAAAATCTGACATTCACAGACATGACTAGGCATGATGGGAATTGTAGTTTCTGAACAACTGGGGGGCCTTAATTTGAAGACCCCTGGTCTAAATGCTAGCTTGGCCAAATTGCTAGCACTGCAACTTATGCCTTTTCAGCTGGTAGACTCTGCCCCCTTTCGTGAATTTGTGGAGTGTGCTGTACCTCAGTGGCAGGTTCCAAGATGCCATTTCTTTTCATGGAAGGCCATTCCGGCTCTCTACTGGCATGTGGAAGGCAATGTTTTGGCCTCGTTGGACAGGGCGGTCAGTAGTAAGGTTCATATTACCACTGACTCATAGTCAAGCAGGCATGGACAGGGACGTTACCTTTCCTTCACGGCACACTGGGTAACTCTGCTGGCATCTGGGAAGGATGTAGGACAGGGTTCAGTGTTGTTGGAGCTTGTTCCGCCACCACGCCTCCAAAATGCTAGTGGTGATTCTGCCACAGCTCTCTCCTCCACCCCTCCTCTTCTTCTTCCTCTATGGCCTCTTCTGCAGATTTGTCCTCTGAACCAGTGGTGCTCCATAAGCGTTCAAGGGGCTATGTAAGTAGCCAGGCTAAAAGATGCCATGCGGTGCTTGAGTTGGTCTGCCTAGGGGACAGAAGCCACACTGGAGCAGGGATTCTGTCAGCTCTGCAGGGGCACGCTCAGAGGTGGTTGATGCCACTCCAGCTTCAGCCAGGAATAGTTGTATGCGATAATAGCACCAACCTTCTCTCTGCCCTCCAACAGGGACACTTGACCCATGTTCCATGTTTGGCACACGTCCTGAATTTAGTGGTGACGAGGTTCTTTAGCAGGTACCCAGTCTTGCAAGATCTCCTGAGGCAGACCAAAAAGTCTGTGTCATTTCCACCAGTCATACAATGCCAGTGCTCGGCTAGCTGACATTCAAAGGGAATGCAACCTGCCCATCAAGCTCAATGTTGGCAATGTTGCAGTGGCTGCACACACATCAGAGGGCCATCAATGAGTACCTGGCATCAGGACAGGGTTAGGGGAGCTTGGCTTCTTTTCACCATGTCAGTGGCTACTGATCAAGGATGTATACACTGTCCTGTCACCATTTGAGGAGGCCACAAGGATGGTGCACAGCAACAATGCATGCATCAGTGACACTGTCCCTCTAGTCTTCCTGCTGGAGCACATGCTTCGTGGAATCATGGACAAGGCACTTGAGGCAGAACAGCGGGAGGAAGAGGAGGACTTCCTTACCTCTCAAGGCCCCCTTTATCCAGATAGCATTCCTGCGGGCCCACCAAGCACACAGGAAGAAGAGGAGGAGGAGGATTGTGTCAGCATGGATGTAGAGGATAACACTCAGAAGCAGTCTTCAAGGGATGGTTTTCAGTCCCCAGAAACCCAAGGAGTTGTACATGGCTGGAAGGAGGTAGTTACGGATAATGTGATCCTTAGTGACCCAGAGGTCTCTGAATCGAATGCCTCTGCAAACTTACGCTGCTTGGCCTCCCTGATTCTGCAAAGCCTGCAAAAGGACCCTAGCATTTGTGGTATCAAGGAGAGGGATCATTACTGGCTGGCAACCCTTCTTGATCCATGTTACAAGGGTAAACGTGCAGAACTCAACCTGCTTTCACAGAGGGAGTAGAGGATGAAACATCTTCAGGAGGCCTTGAAGAAAGGTTTTTTGTAATGCATTTCCAGACCCTGGGAGGTTACCATTTCCTGGTGCTGGACAACGTGTTGCTGAGGCTTTGTTCAGTCAGAGGAAGAGCGGTAGAGAAGGTGGCCGGCTGAACGATGCCTTTAAACAATTTTTCAGTCCTCAGTGCCAAGGTCTGATCGGTTCAAGCAACAATCGCCAACATCTGCATTATATGGTGCAGGAATATCTAGGGGCAAGAGCAGACTTGGAGAACTTTCCAACAGAGTATCCACTGGGTTACTGGGCCTTGAGGATAGACCACTGGCCAGAACTTGCTCATTATGCAATTGAGCTACTGGCCTGTCCTGCATCTAGCGTGCTTTCTGAAAGCATATTCAGTGCTGCTGGAGGGTTTGTAACCGGTCAAAGAGTGCGCCTGTCCACTAATTCTGTTGATAAGCTCACATTCATAAAAATGAACCAGTCTTGGATCAGCAGCTATCAATATTTAACAGGGGCATGTAATTACAATGTTTGCTCTAATATTTTACAGCAGGGCCCAACAAGAGTATTTGTTACGTACCTAAAGGGTGAGCCCGAATTGCAGAGGATGGCCTCTCCTATGCCTCCGACTCGAGAGCCCCTGATAGTGGTGACAGGGGTGCAGGAGTGCGGAGTGGTATGAGTGCCTGGCAGGATCAACAGCAGAAGGATCAGATGGCCGGCACAGCTGACGGGATGGATCAGTAGACAGGAACTGCAGACTGGATGACTCAGCAGACAGGACAGCAGACTGGATGGATCAGGCAGACAGGTGAGCAGCCTGGATGGCTCAGCAGACAGGCCCAGCAGACTGGATGATCAGCAGACAGGTGAACAGCCTGGATGGCTCAGCAGACAGGCCCAGCAGACTGGATGATCAGCAGACAGGTGAACAGCCTGGATGGCTCAGCAGACAGGCTCAGCAGATTGGATGGGAGTCCAGGATCGTCAGACAGGCCGGGTCGGTAAGCAGGCTGGCAGCAGAGGTACAAAAGGAGCAGGCAGAGGGATCGTCAAACAAGCCAGGGATCAGGTACAGGCAGATAACAGGAATAGTCTCAAGCAAGCCGGGTCAAAACAGAAGCAGATATCAGGTTTTCAGGGAACACATACACAGAGCTGCAGAGCAAACAGCAATGATGCAAGTGCCAGACAGGTTTAACCACTAGGCGTCCGCGCTATAGCCGAAAGACGGCTACAGCGCGGACTCAAATTGCCGGGAGGGCGTCCCTGGACGTCCTCCTGTTTACTTCCGCATTGCGCGCTCCCGCGAGCGCGCATCGCGGAAGTTTTGTGCTGGCCGTGTCCCTCGGACACAGCCAGTCACAGATCACCGTAAACGGCCAATGACAGCGGCCGTTTACGGTGCGATCGGCGATGCCAATGAGAGAGGATCTCATATGTAAACATATGAGATCATCTCTCATCGCCGGCTCTCCCTCCTCACACAGAGACAGCGTGTGAGGAGGGAGAGCGGAACCGCTGCGGCGGTGAGTGTAAAAAAAAAAAAAAAAAAGTGTCCCGCTGTTAACAGTCCCTGCCATCTGCCCTGTCATCTGCCCTGTCATCTGCCCCTGCCATCTGCCCTGTCATCTGCCCTGTCATCTGCCCTGTCATCTGCCCTGTCATCTGCCCCTGCCATCTGCCCTGTCATCTGCCCTGTCATCTGCCCTGTCATCTGCCCTGTCATCTGCCCTGTCATCTGCCCCTGTCATCTGCCCCTGCCATCTGCCCCTGCCATCTGCCCCTGCCATCTGCCCCTGTCATCTGCCCTGTCATCTGCCCCTGTCATCTGCCCCTGTCATCTGCCCTGTCATCTGCCCCTGCCATCTGCCCCTGCCATCTGCCCCGTCATCTGCCCCGTCATCTGCCCCTGTCATCTGCCCCTGTCATCTGCCCTGTCATCTGCCCCTGCCATCTGCCCCTGCCATCTGCCCCTGCCATCTGCCCCTGTCATCTGCCCCTGCCATCTGCCCCTGCCATCTGCCCCGTCATCTGCCCTGTCATCTGCCCCTGCCATCTGCCCCTGCCATCTGTCCCCACTGCCACGTATAAGTGCCATCTGTCATCAGTGCCACATAGTGCCATCTGTCATCAGTGCCACATAGTGCCATCTGTCATCAGTGCCACATAGTGCCATCTGTCATCAGTGCCATCTTTCATCAGTGCCACCTGTCAGTGTCACGTGCCATCTGTCATCAGTGTCACGTGTCATCAGTGCCACGTATTAGTGCCACCTGTCATCAGTGTCATCAGTGCCACGTATCAGTGCCACCTGTCATCAGTGTCATCAGTGCCACGTATTAGTGCCATCTGTCATCAGTGCCACGTATTAGTGCCATCTGTCATCAGTGCCACGTATTAGTGCCATCTGTCATCAGTGCCATGTATTAGTGCCATCTTTCATCAGTGCCACATGTCATCAGTGCCACATATCAGTGCCATTTGTCATCAGCGCCACATGCCGTCAGTGCCACATATTAGTGCCATGTGTCATCAGTGCCACATATTAGTGCCATCTGTCAGTGCCACGTATTAGTGCCATCTGTCAGTGCCACGTATTAGTGCCATCTGTCATCAGTGCCATGTATTAGTGCCATCTGTCATCAGTGCCACGTCAGTGCCACGTATCAGTGCCATCTGTCATCAGTGCCACATCAGTGCCACGTATCAGTGCCATTTGTCATCAGTGCCACCTCAGTGTCACGTGTCATTGTCCTGGTGCTCCAGGGCCTTCAAAAGTGTAATAGGTAGTCAACAAATTAGATGTGTAATTTATGCTCCTAGAACACCTGATGGTGCTCCATGCATGTTGGGCCTCTCTATGTGGCCAGGCTGTGAAAAAAGTCCCACACATGTGGTATCGTAATACTCAGGAGGAGTAGCAGAATGTATTTTGGGGTATCATTTGTGGTATATACATGCCATGTGAGAGAAATAACCTATTACAATGACAATTTTGTGAGGGGAAAAAAAAAAAAAAAAAATCTTCATTTTGCAAAGAATTGTGGGAAAAAATGACAACATCAAAAACCTCACCATGCATCTTACTAAATACCTTGGAATGTCTACTTTCAAAAAAGGGGTCATTTGGGGGGTATTTGTACTTTCCTGACTTGTTCGGGTCACAAGAAATGAGATAGGCCGTCAGTGCATCACGTGTGATCAATTTTTATGATTTGCACCATAACTTGTAGACTCTCTAACTTTCAGAAAGACCAAATAATATCCACTAATTTGGGTTATTTTTACCAAAGATATGTAGCAGTATAAATTGTGGCCAAAATTTATGAAGAAAAATTACTAATTTGAAAAATTTTATCACAGAAACTAAGAAAAATGCGTTTTTTTTCAAAATTTGCGGTCTTTTTTCATTTATAGCGCAAAAAATAAAAAACCCAGAGGTGATCAAATACCACCAAAAGAAAGCTCTATTTGTATGAAAAAAAGGACAAAAAATTCATTTGGGTACAGTATTGCATGACTGAGTAATTGTCATTCAAAGTGTGAGAGCGCTGAAAGCTGAAAATTGGTCTGGTCACGAAGGGGGTTTAAGTGCCCAGTTGTCAGGTGGTTAAATAACCCGCCAGACACTAACGAGTGCATGTGCGCGTGCGCATAGATGCCCGCAATCGTGCACCGATGGGTCTACTCTGCCTGTTACTGGCAGGATCTTCATGACAGTATCTGTGAGGGCTTACAGTGTTGTGGCACCCCCACCACCCAAGGCCCAATTTTTCTGCCCCTGTTTAACCACTTCAGCCCCAGAAGAATTGACCCCTCTTCCTGACTAGAGCACTTTTTGTGATATGGCACTGCGTCGCTTTAACGGACAATTGCGTAGTCATGCAACGTTGCACTCAAATAAAATTTGCTTCCTTTTTTTCCCACAAATAGAGTTTTCTTTTGGTGGTATTTGACCACCTCTGCGGTTTTTCTTTTTTACGCTATAAACAAAAAAAGAGCAACAATTTTGAAAAAAAGCAATATTTTTTTACTTTCTGCTATAATAAATATACCCAAAATATATATAAAAAGACAAATTTCTGTGTCAGTTTAGACCGATATGTATTCTACATAGTTTTGGTAAAAAAAATCGCAATAAGCGTATATTGATTGGTTTGCGCAAAAGTTATAGCATCTACAAAATAGGGGATAGATTTATGGTATTTTTATTATTATTTTTTTTATTAGTAAAGGCGGTGATCTGCGATTTTTATCATGACTGCAACATTATGGCAGACACATTGGACACTTTTGATACTATTTTGGGACCATTTTCATTTACACAGTGATCAGTGCTATAAAAAATGCACTGATTACTGTATAAATGACACTGGCAGGGAAGAGTTAAACACTAGGGGGTGATCACGGGGTTATGTGTGTCCTAGGGAGTGGTTCTAACTATGGGGGGATGGGCTACCATTGACATGACAGTGATCACTGCTCCTGAAGACAAGGGAGCAGTAGATCTCTAACATGTCACTAGGCAGAACGAGGAAATTCCTTGTTTACATAAGCATCTCCCCGTTCTGCCTCTCTGTGACACGATCGCCGCACACCAGCTGAAATCAAGTCCGCGGGACCCGCAGGCACGGTCATGGAGTACGCGGTGGGTGTTCAATTGCCCCGCCGGCGGCACGCATGCCCACTATGCCATCCGCGCGTGCCCACAATGCCGTGTCTTAAAGGGATGTACCTGTATGCCCATTTGCGGAGCCGTGCCATTGTGCCGACGTATATTGTCGTGCACTAGTCGGCAAGCGGTTAACAGGGACATGTAATTAAAATTTTTGATATTATATTTCACAGCAGGGCCCATTCCTGCGCCCAACAAGAGTAACTGTGAGGGGGTACAGTGTTCTGGTACCACCAAAACCTAAGACCCAATTTTTTTGCCCCTGTTTAACAGGGCTATTTAGTTACAATTTTTGATTTAATATTTCACAGCAGGGTCCATTTCTGCCCCTAACAAGAGTAACTGTGAGGGATTACAGTGTTCTGGTACCAGCAAAACCTAAGGCCCAGTTCTTCTGTAGAATATATAGGGCAAGCCGTATAGTATATACACTGCTGTTCAGAGTAAATAGTGCCTGGGGGCCTGGGGGACCCCCACTCTATGGGTCCTATGGGTCTGGTATGGATTTTAAGGGGAACCCCACCCCAGAATTTTTAAAAAATGGCGTGGGGTTCCCCCAAAATCCATACAAGACCCTCATCCGAGCATGCAGCCTGGATGGTCAGGAAAGGGGGGGTGAGAGCGCCTGAACAATACCAGGCCACATGCCCTCAACATGGGGGGTGGGTGGTTTGGGGCAGGGGGGCTCTGCGCCCCCACCCCAAAGTACCTTGTCCACATGATGATGGGGACAAGGGCCTCTTCCTGACAACCATGGGCTGTGGTTGTCGGGGTCTGCGGGTGGGGGCTTACCAGGTACAGGTACACCGTACCCCTACCCATTCACCAAAAAAGTGTCCAAAAGTAAGAAAAACAGGAGACAGTTTTTGACAAATTCTTTATTTAAAGAAAAAAAATGTCCTGTGATGTAATCCACCGTCAATAACGCCGCCCACTGACCGAAGAATAGAAAACTGTAAAAGACGCTTTGCCTCCTAAGAGGTCTCCCGACAAAAGGGGCTCTCTTTGGGTTTGTGAGCTTTTTTATAGGCAAGGGCCACCAGGGTACGCCACCTGGTGGCACCGCCCCATTCTGACATCACATGTTGTCACATGTGACGTCAGAAAAGGGTGGTGCCACCAGGTAACATACTTGGGTGGCCCAGCCTTGCCTATAAAAGAGCTGTCAAACCCGAAGAGTGCTCATATGTTACATCGCGGGACACTTTTTGGGGATGGGGACAAGGTGCTTTGGGGTGGGGGGGCGCAGAGCCCCCATGCCCTATGTTGAGGGCATCTGGCCTGGTATGGTTCAGAAGGGGGGCGCTCTCTCGTCCCCCCTTTTCCTGACCAGCCAGGCTACATGCTTGGATAAGGGTTTGGTATGGATTTTGGGATGGACCCGGCGCCGTATTTTTTTTCTATTTTTGACGTGGGGTTCCCCTTAAAACCCATACCAGGCCCTTCGCTAGGGGGACCCTATGCCATTTTTTTAAACATTTTTCTGCTACAAGTTAATAGACCATGTCTATTTTCTGAGAAGGGTAAGGCAGGAGATGGAGCTATATCAATTGAATACAGAGCTGGACTATACATAGACTGAGAGTACTGTACAAGGGAGTAGGGGTCAAGTCATCTGGCTGACATTGCTGAGCTCTCCTGAAGATGCTCCCTAGCTAAGCAAGCGATAAAACAAAGAAATACCAAACAAAAAGCTCACGTGATATAAAAATTTTTTAAAAAGCAATTTTAATAATGTAATTAAGGACTAAAATAAAATACTTTTATGCTCAAAATTATCACTATCTGACACAGATCTAAAAATACAATCTTGTCTGACATACCTCACAACATACATTGTGTGGATTCAGTTATTATTATACAGGATTTATAAAGCATCAATAGTTTGCGCAGCACTTTACAATGTAGATGGAGACATTACACCAACAGGACAATTAAAAACAAAAGGGTTAGAGGAGCCCTGCGAGCTTACAATCTAAGAGGGAGGGGCTGGTGAAACAAAAGGTAGGGACTGTGACGGTTGAACTGATGAGGGGAGTAGAAGATTCGGTTGTTAGCTGGAGGCAGGATAGGATTCCCTGAAGAGATGAGTTTTCATGGATCCCGTAAAAGTGTACAAAGTAGGAGATAATTGGGGTAGTGAGATCCCGAGGATGGGAGAGGCTCTGGAGATGAGCATGGGAGGTGAAGACAAGGGAGCTAGAGCGCAGAAGGTCTTGGGAGGAGTGGAGAGGACAATTTGGGTGATATTTGGAGATAAGATTGGTGATGTAGCTCGGGGCAGAATTGTGAATGGCTTTATATGTTATTGTTAGTGTTTTGAATTTTATTCATTGGGCATTGGGAAGCCAGTGGAGGGATTGGCAGAGAGGAGTGGCGGACACTGAAAGGTTGGTAAGGTGGATGAGTCTGGCAGCGACATTCATGATAGACTGAAGATGCCATAGCTTGCAGAGAGGTAGACCAATGAGGAGGGAGTTACACTAGTCAAGACGAGAGATAACAAGGGACTGAATAAGTTGCTTAGTGGTGTCATCGGTTAGAAAGGGGTATGTTTCGGAGGTGAAGTCTGGACGATTTGCATAGTGATAGGATTTGGGGCTGTAAGGACAGGTCAGAGTCTAGGATCACACCTAGTACCGTGGCATGAGGGAAGGGACAAATGGTTGTATTATTGATCTGGATGGAGAAGTCGGGGGGGTTTCATCGGCTGGAGAGAAAATTATGAGCTCTGTTTTAGAAAGATTAAGTTTGAGGAAGTGGTGTAACATCCATGTTGATATGTCAGTTTTTAATTTAGTAATGTGAGAGAAGACTAAAAGAGTGAGGTCAGGACTAGAGAGATAGATTTGTGTGTTGTCAGCATAGAGGTGGTACTGGAAGCCATGGGAGTTTATTAACAGACCAAGGGTGGATGTGTAAATGGAGAAGAGAAGGGGTTTGAGGACAGAACCTTGAGGTACTTCTACAAAAAGAGGAAGTGGAGAGGAGGAAACATATTTATAGGTCACACTGATGGAGCGCTGTGATAGGTAGTGATAGATAGGTAGGAGGAGAGCCAGGAGAGAGCAGAGTCTTGAAGGCCAAGACGGAGTTTTTTGAGGAGGCGGGGATGGTCAACAAAATCAAAGGCTGCAGAGAGGTCAAGTAGTATGAGTATGGAGTAGTGGCCATTGGTTTTAGCAGTTAGTAGGTTATTAGTGAGTTTCAGTAGGGCAGTTTCAGTGGAGTGTAGCAAGCGAAAGCCAGACTGTAAGGGGTCAAGAAGGTTGTTGTCAGTGAGGTAGAAGCTAAGACGGTTGTAGACTAAGCATTCTAAAAGTTTTGACGCAAATGGGAGCAAGGAGATGGGTCTTAAGTCGTTCTTGCTGGTGGATCCCAGTGAGGGCTTTTTAAGTGTGGGGATGTTCATGGAATGTTTTAGAGGGGAGGGGAAGGTGCCAGTAGAGAGGGAGAGATTGAAGATGTGAGTGAGGGAGCATAAGATAGAAGAAGAGGGTGACCATAGTAAATGTGAGGGAACAGGATCCGGGGGACAGGTGGTAAAGCAGGCTTCTGAGAAATCTTTAGAGACCTCTTCGGTAGTAGCAAGGTCAAAAGAGGAGAGTGGATTTATACAGGGTATGTTAAGTGGGTTAGATGTCTGTGCAGTGGAGATGTCCCCACAAATTGCATCAATCTTGTTTTTGAAGTGATTGTCAATCTCGTGAGCAGTGATCGAGTTACTGGGTGGAGATGGTGGTGGAGACAGTAGAGAGTTAAAAGTAGAGAGTTAAAAGTAGAGAAAAGAAATGAGGACTGAAAATGTATAGTATACAGAGTGCATTGTATTAAAAAAGTCTTAACAATGTTTATGCAGGTTAAGCTATGTAGTAAACTTTGATTGAACTGTCAATGAATCATTTTGTAAAGTTTTACTGTAACAAAATTTTATAATATCCAAAATAACCCAGAACATAGTGAATACATGTCAAATAATTCAAAGAATTATGTATACATTTTACTCATGTCATCCAAAAGAAGTTCCTGAACTTTTTTTGGATGACTTATGTTGCCCAATTCGATTTGCGCAATTTGTTGTGTGACAATCGTGGGAGAATTGTAATGCATTTCTACGTGCCATTAAAATGAATGCCATCTGAATATGCTGATGTGCGATTTGACATTTTAACAGCGAGTTTTGAAATCGCGAGCAGAAGTATGGCGATTCTGCCCGCGATTCAAAATGCCTGTGTGAACGGAGCTTTAAGGTCAAGCTTCATCTATATATTAAGGTAAAATTTCACGAAATTTAGTTAGAAAACAAAGTTCTCAATCAGCTGATAGGAGGTGTTCTTGTCGAATATATTTTCTATAACATCTATACAGTTCTCGTGTTATAGGATTGTTTATTCAATTTAAAATTAGCAGTTTTGGCTAAAATTTAAAAAATAAAAATAAACGTTTGAAAACAAGAAACCAAGATGGGAAACTTTCTTGTGTGTACTGTATTTTTAGAACTGCAGGGAAGATGATATGTATTAATTAGAGATGGGCTTGGGCGTGTTCAAAATCCCACATGCCCGATCCCGCCAGGAAGCTGACACTGCACATGGCTAATCACAGGCAGTGAGACATTTCCCTATATGCAGCTGGGATTGGGCATGTGGGATTGTGTACACCAAGCCCATCTCTAGTATTAATGTTCTTCTCTCTGTTGTGTTTATTTATTTTCTCAATAAATCTCCTTTATGTCACTATTATTATATATTTTATCTTAGAAAGGATAAGTTATATAGCAGTCAGTCGGTATTTATTTATAAAAATTAGGATCATATGATATATCATAATTGATAAATCAAATCCATTTCAACAACAATATATGTGGCAAGTTATCACCTAAAGTAAATACTATAATAAAGTGAGGCAATCCTAGAGTTAATAGTATAGGGTGTGGTTGTCAACAGCAATGCTCTTTGTCTATATGGGATCTAGAGGGCTGGGTGCCTAGCTTTGGATGTAGATACATTCCATGTCATATAGCCTATAGAATTCACTGAGAGATCAAAACTTCTTTATGAATTGTTTAGACATACAGAAGAGTGCATTGGACAATGTTTCAAATAAAACATATTGTAGCATTTGCACCACTAGTTTACCAAACACTACATGCTATGTTGAAAGTGTTACTGCAAAAAGTGTTAATTCACAAAGATTTGCACAATTACAGACTTTGAAGAAATACTTGACAGTGTAAGTGGGAGAAATATAATCCTTTGTTCAGTTAATGCAGTATAACTGAAAAATGATAGGATGATACATTTCCTGAAGAGGGTCTCTTGTGCTTGTAATGACAATGTCCAGTATTGGCACAATGGAGCTTCTGAAAAAAGGATTGGCTATCTGGATTTCTGATCAACAACTCTTCTTGTGGTATGAGATCCCTGGCTATGTACTGTATGTTCAGCGAACAGAACATTGCATTATAGGTTTTACAGTCACAGAGCAGTTCACTGGGTATTTAAATGCCTGTGTTTACTGGTTTTTCCTCTCTTAAATAATATCTTCCAATATGATCCCAAAAGGTCAAGAAAATTCTCAGACTAAACCACTTGAATAAAAGCATAAATAAAAAGTTTTAATTTAGGCTTTATTTCGTTTTTCATACCTATAACAATACATATAATATTACACTGTGAGATTAACAAAATAAGCATATCTTTTTCAAAAATTTGGGCTTGTCAGATGCAGTCCAGTGCATTTTTAATCTGCATCAAAAACACGTGGACAGTGTTTTCCATGTATTCCAATGGCCCTAGTTCACATCAGTGCAGTGCGTTCCAGTGCAGTCAACAAAAGTAAAACATGCTGCATTTTTTCTGTATGGAATGCACCTGGAATGTGGCAAAACAAGTCAAAAATGCACCGGAATGCATCAAAAATGCACCAGATTGAACATGTCCTGAATTGAGACGAAGGAAAAAAAAAGAGGAAAAACGCATTAAAAACACACCTGAATGCCTCAAAAAGGAATCAGAGAGGCGCATGCAGAAAAACATCCAGAACTCAGAAATTGTGGTGCCAACTGGCCTAAATAGCATATCTGACCTTACAGAGGGACCCGCAGTGTGTCACTTCATTGACTACAACAACAACAGTCCAAAATATATGTACAATAATTCTGCGCTACCTAAGAGGTGGGGGAGAAAAAGCAGCTAACACAACCAACAAATGTAAACAGCAACCAAGAAAACAACTTCAGTGTAGCGCTCAATTTAAAAAAAGGGGGGGAACAAAATGTGTATGATAAAACAAATGAATCAGAGTCCAAATGCTGACAATAATGTCTATAAAGACAATGTATAGTCCTCTGGACCGAATAATGAGCCCGTGATGCAAATCCTCTATGAAGAAAGCCCACACACCACCAATAGTAACAGGGAGGCTTACCAGACTCGGTGGACCCGACCGGGCGTACGCCAAGTGGGGTCAAACAGGCTTAGGTGGTGCTGGGCTGGAGCGGATACTGGAGAGCAGGGGTGATGAGGTGGCTTCCACGTGACTTTGCTCCTAGTAGGTGGTCCGGGCCAAGACCGTGATGCTCAGATCCGTGTTGAAACGTATGGAAAGGAATAAAAATGGGCCAAATAGTGTGAATCCGTATAGATAAAATTTGTTTGAAGTGAAAATACACACTTACATAAAAAATAGCTAAAAGCAGCGCTGTATATCAAGATGGCGACAGTGGGGTCCTGCCCGACGCGTTTCGTCTGCATAGACGTCATCTGGGGGGATCCCCCCAGATGACGTCTATGCAGACGAAACGCGTCGGGCAGGACCCCACTGTCGTCATCTTGATATACAGCGCTGCTTTTAGCTATTTTTTATGTAAGTGTGTATTTTCACTTCAAACAAATTTTATCTATACGGATTCACACTATTTGGCCCATTTTTATTCCTTTCCATACGTTTCAACACGGATCTGAGCATCACGGTCTTGGCCCGGACCACCTACTAGGAGCAAAGTCACGTGGAAGCCACCTCATCACCCCTGCTCTCCAGTATCCGCTCCAGCCCAGCACCACCTAAGCCTGTTTGACCCCACTTGGCGTACGCCCGGTCGGGTCCACCGAGTCTGGTAAGCCTCCCTGTTACTATTGGTGGTGTGTGGGCTTTCTTCATAGAGGATTTGCATCACGGGCTCATTATTCGGTCCAGAGGACTATACATTGTCTTTATAGACATTATTGTCAGCATTTGGACATTGATTCATTTGTTTTATCATACACATTTTGTTCCCCCCCTTTTTTTAAATTGAGCGCTACACTGAAGTTGTTTTCTTGGTAACAACAGTCCAAAACAGCTCACAAAATACAATACACGATCTGATACATCAAACAAACAAACACACAAAAATCCCCATAAAACAAACAAAAACAGTATCAATAGTACAATCAGCAACTCAAAGCATCCTCATTTCATTCTTAAAACAATATATGCTTGAGCTCAGGATGCAGGTATAACGGACAGCAATAAATAAGGGTAATAAAAGCAGGACCTAAAAATTAGACATGTGCACAACGAAAAATTTTGTTTAGTTTTGGTTTGTTGTCATTCATAAAATACATAAGTTTGTTCTGTTATATTCATTGTGTTGCGTTAATTCGTTTTCGGATAATTCGTTATTGCTGTAGAGTGTCGATATTCGTTACACTGAATCTCGAATCATAACGAAATCATTCGTTATATCCGCTATAATTTCTTTTGTATTAGTTGAAATTCGATATGTACTTTGTCAGTAATCCAACCTCCAGCACAAAATTAATCAGCTGATTGGACTGTAAGATTTACTTTGGGTTGACCTTTTGTTTCATTAGATCTTTAACAAGCTATCGATTGAATGATTGTTGAATTCATTCAATATATTCGCTATAATTTCTTTCATATTAGTTGAAATTCGATATTTATGTATGTATATTGATTTGTGATAATGATTCATAGTTTGGAAAGTTGTTTTTTTATTGAATCTATTAACACACACAATGACAATATCTCTTCTCCTCTGCTCAAATGCAATACAACTCCCTTCTCACTCAGTTCTCAGGAACGCACTTTGCCAGCTGATTGGACTGTAAGATTTACTTTGAGTTGACCTCTTGTTTCATTAGATCAGGGATCTTCAAACTACGGCCCTCCAGCTGTTGCAGAACTACACATCCCATGAGGCATTGTAAAACTCTGACATTCACAGACATGACTAGGCATGATGGGAATTGTAGTTCCTGAACAACTGGAGGGCCATAGTTTGAAGACCCATGCATTAGATCATTAACAAATTGCCAAATCATGTTGAATTCATTTGTTATATTCGCTATAATTTCTTTCGTATTAGTTGAAATTCGTTATTTTTTTATTCGGACATTCAGATGCATCCGAATGTCCAAAAGATGCAAAATTCGGCTAAATTTCGATTCGTTTTAAAATGTATTGCACATGTCTACTAAGAATGGATATAAAATGGGTATAGAAAGTCCAAGGGTAAAGATAAAATGTCTAAGATGGTGTTTCTTGAGAGATGATGATGATAATGTGGAATGGAGTCTTGGGAAACATGCACTAAAGGCCAGCTTTTCTCAAGAGTGAAGCCAACTCAGGATATCAACATAGAAAAAAACACACAGGAAAGTGCCTCTAAGTGCAATGTTTAACCACTTCAATACAGGGCACTTTCCCCCCTTCCTGCCCAAGCCAATTTTCAGCTTTTAACGCTGTCACTTTATAAATGACAATTGCGCAGTCATGCTACAATGTACCCAAACAAAATTTTTATCATTTTGTTCCCACAAATATAGCTTTCTTTTAGTGATATAAGATCACCTCTGCGGTTTTTATTTTTTGCTAAACAAATAAAAAAATACTGAAAATTTAGAAAAAAAAAAGTTTTTCTTTGTTTCTGTTATAAAATGTTGTAAATAAGTATATTTTCTCCTACACTGATGGGCACTGATAAGGCAGCACCAATGATGTGGCACTGATGAGGTGGCACTGATAGATGGCACTGATATGCAGCACTGATGGGCATTGATAGGTGGCACTGATTGGCACTCATAGGTGGCACTGGTGGGCACCGATGAGCACTGAAAGGCTGCACTGATGGGTACTTAAGAGTGACACTGATCGGTGGCACTGATGGGCATTGATGTGCACTGATAGGCAGCATTGATGGGCACTGATGGGTGGCACTGATAGATGGCACTGATAGACATCGGTGATGGCACTGGCACTGGCAGGCATTGCTGATGGGCACTGATTGGCATCTGCCTGGGCACTAATTTGCATCTGCCTGGGCACTGATTGGCATATCCCTGGAGGTCCAGGGTGGCATACCTGGTGGGCGTCCTTTGTGGGCATTCCTGGTGGTCCTGGTGGCATCCTTGGTGGTCCCGGGCAGGCATCTGCAGGGGGCTTCACTGATAAACAATCAGCACAGACCCCACTGTCAGGAGAGCCGCTGATCGGCTCTCCTCTACTCGCATCTGTCAGACGCGAGTGAGAAAAAGTCGGTAAACGGCTCTTCCTGTTTACACTGTGATCAGCTGTGATTGGACACGACTGATCACATGATAAAGAGCCTCCATCAGAGTATCTTTACTGAGATCTGTGTTGCGGTGTGTCAGACTGACACACTACAACAGCAATCACGGCTTATCCTGCTGGACATCATATGACACCCAGTCAGGACAACTGAAACACTTCATTTTGCTATAGGCTGGGCGGGAAGTGGTTAATATGCAGTATAATAAAAATATCCAACACTTACATCTAAGTAAGGACTGGTATGCTTGTGGGAGATTAAAATCTCCTGGAATTGTCTCCAGCGTCCAAAGCATGTCCTGAGCAATCATTGTGTCCAGGCTGTGAGAGCCGCAAGGAGCCAGAGAGGAAGCCGGATGATCCCTTGGATGGCAGGAGGAGATGGTATCAGTCAGCTCGTGGAACAACGCTTCTGGGCATGTGCTGTCAGCAGGATGTAGAGGAACCACAACGCGTTTCAGAGCATGTGCAAGGCTCGTATAGAGCATGCACGCTCCTTTCCCAAGTGTACAGGGGAAAGGAAGGGGCAAAGTTTAAATGTTCTGCTCAAAGAGAATGTCAATTGGCTGACCGCTTGATGGATTTACTGAACAGCCAATAATATAATTGAACTGTGCAGTGAGGGAGGAAATAATAAAGTTTAAGCAAGGTCAATTATCCTTAATGTAAATTCAATAATGGTTAAAAGAAATATATATACACATAGTAAATGCTGGATAATATTTGTGAATAAAAATGAATTTAATTATAAAATTAATAAATATGAATTGATATTTCAAAGCAGCTATTGGATAGATGGGGCAAGGGTTAATTAATATATAAGAGTATAGCTCACATACAAGTACATAGAATGAATTTGATGATCAATATACTGAAGGTGGATCAAATTGATATATCATATCAGAGTAATCCAAATGGATATAAAGAATAATATAATATAATGAGGGGTGACTTAGATAGTGGTAGGGAAAACGTTTTTGTTATACTATCGTATTATAACCACTAGTGGACAACAAGATAAAGGAGGGTGGTAAATAATTGAATAAATAAAACAAATAATGTACATGTAATGATTCTAAAAAAAAAATTAATAAATCAATTATAGTAAAAATTAGTAATAAATAAATCACTATAATACTGGCATGTATTAATAGATGAAAGGATGTCCTAGTGTGGTAAATATATATACACACGCGCACAAAGTCACTAAACCTTGAGGGGAAGGAAGGAAAAATGTGTCACTAAACCTTGAGGATGAAAGAAAAATGTGAATATGTAAAAAATTAACAATGAAATAAAAAAATTAAAATTAATAATTAAAAGGGTTATATGATAGTTTTACTTCCAATTTCTCAATAAGCCCATTAGGCGCAAGGGTGTCTAGAGTGTATATCCAGAACATTTCACGTTCACATAATCTGGAGAAACATTCGGCTTCAGACAGGCCTCTGGGTATGGCTTCTATAGCCCATACCCACAAGCCTGTCGTAGACTGGTTATGGTGCTCTAAGAAGTGACATGGTACGCTGTGTTCATCGCAACCCACCTTCACGAAGTGACAGTGTTTGCCGAAGCATTGTCTAAGTGGACGGATGGTGCGACCAACATACAGCAGCTTGCAGGGACATGTGAGACAATATTCAATGTAATCAGTAGAGCAATTGTAAAAGTTGTGAAGATGATAGATCTTGTCTTTGTCCATGTCTTACAAATTTGCAGGTCTTCCACAAGGGCTTGTTACATCTATACATGCCTTTGAGAGGAATTAGGCAAAAGGGATTGCCTTTTTTTAACAAGTTTAATTTGCTTGGCGCTATTTTATTTTTTAGTGTGGGAGCCCTCCTATAGGTAACCTTGGGTCTTTTGCAAAGAGTGGTGATCAAATGGGGATTTTGTTTTAAGATGTTCCAGTGTTTATTGAGGATTAGGGATGGGCGAACGGTTTGGCCTGAGCATAAGTTCAGGCCGAAATTTCGTTGTTCAGACGTTCAGCGAACATCCGAACAAACGGGTCGTTCAACCATTTGTTTCCCCCCCCGAACCTACCACAATGCACTGAGGCGCTGAACAGTGCATTGCAAGCCCTGATTGGCTAAAGCAGTGAAAGCTTCAAACAATCAGGGTACAGAGCACTGTTAGAGTCATGATTGGACACTGTCATCATGACTTTATCCAATCACGGCTCATTCCTGCCCCACAGTATAAAAGTATTCTTTCAATGGCAGCCATTTTTAGTGTGATTTTGACGTAGAGAGAGATAGAACAGGGCTCCGTTCAGTGCTATTAGTTAGTGTGCTATACTGTGCTATTTTGCTTCAATTGTCAGTGTAGAATATTAGTTTAGTGTCAGTCTAGGCATAGCGTGAGTGTAGTGAGGAGGACCATCATTGAGCTTTGCATTGTGTGCAGTTAGAGTAGGGACAGCTAAGATAATTTCAGTGTAGCGTAGTGAGGCCGTGTCAATAATCTTGACATTAGTGTATAGCTAGAGCAGTGACAGTTCAGATAGCGTCAGCGTAGTGACGGTTGAACATGGTCTATTTGATTGTGTTTGTTTAACGCCATTTGCTTCTGTGTGCGTTGCTGCCAGTTTAACGCCATTTACTTCTGTGTGCGTTGCTGCCAGTTTAACGCCATTTACTTCTGTGTGCGTTACTGCCAGTTTAACGCCATATAGTTTTGTGTGTGTTACTGCCAGTTTAATGCCATATAGTTCTGTGTGCGTTACTGCCAGTTTAACGCCATATCGTTTTTTGTGCGTTACTGACAGTTTAACGCCATATCGTTTTCTGTGCATTACTGCCAGTTTAACACCATATAGTTTTTTGTGCGTTACTGCCAGTTTAACGCCATATAATTTTGTGCGTTACTGCAAGTTTAACACCATTTACTTCTGTGTGTGTTACTGCCAGTTTATCGCCATATAGTTATGTGTGCATTATTGCCAGTATAACGCCATATAGTTCTGTGTGCGTTACTGCCAGTTTAACGCCAAATAGTTTTGTGCGCATTACTGCCAGTTTAACACCATATAGTTTTGTGTGTTACAGTACAATTGGCGCATTGTATTGCAGTATATTATAGTGTATCCATGGCGTGTGTCTGTGTAGTGTGAATACTCAAATTAAAGTGCACCAAACACCACTTTACATTAATTAAAGTTCATCTACGTTCAGATTTCCACTTCTTCTTTACAAGGAGAGGTAGACGTTCCCTTGGCACTGTAATGGCGCCAGCAACAAATGTGTCCACAGGCAAAGGTGGACATAGTAGTCAGTCCTCAGGCAGTGCATCATTTCCTCTGTTTAGTGAGTTTGCCTGTGCTATCCAGCCACAGCATGCAGAGGAGGTGGTGGACTGGCTTACTAAACCTTCCTCATCCTCCTCATCCTCTGTCATGCAAGCAGAGACAAGTGTGCAGTCCCATGCAGTTGCCAGAGTGGATAAACCTGCCTCCTTGTCCACATCTATTCCTGCCGTAGCCCCAACATCAGCCATGGAGGAGTCAGCTGAGTTATTTAACCACAGCGTTAGCCACATGCTCCTTGATGATGCTCAGCCATTACTGGATTCAGATGTTGGTTCTGAGGTTGAGGATGACAGGAACATGAGCCTAGAGAGAAGGAAGAACACTGGTAGACAAATTGGCATTCATGTTCCCCCAGCCGCAGCGTATTGCTAAGTTGTCTCCAGTGGTAATGATAATGATGGAGGAGATGGAGATGATGATTGATGATGATGAGGTCACTGATGCGACTTGGGTGCCAGATAGAGCAGAGGAGGAAACTGAAGGTAAGGCGGCAGAACCCCAATGAGGCCAACATCAAGAAAGAGTAGAGAGCAGCCACCCTGCAGCAGATCGCACTGTTGCTATCTGCAAACTGTGTCTCAGGCACATTAAACATGGCAAAAATACCAGACATTTGTGTACCATATGCTTAACAAGTTATTTAACGTCCAACCACTCAACCCGTGGGCAAGAGCACCTAAAAGCCACACAAAAGGGGCACAAATCTGTCCATCCTCCTCCTCTTCCTCCTTACCCACTTCAGTCTACCCCTGCGATACCGAGTCATTACATCTCAGCAGCCTCCACTGACATGGATGATGGTATAGCACAGGGTGTCCCAGGTCCTAGCAGCACATCTGCAAGCAGCACACCACCAGCTGTAGACTGTAGCCATCAAATTTGTCTGCCCCATCTGCTGCAGTGGAAAAAAAATACAGTCCCTGCCACCCACATGCCCAGCATCTAAATGCAAGCTTGTCAAAGCTGTTGGCTCTCCAACTTCTGTCTTTCAGCCTGGTGGATTCTGTCCCTTTCCGTGAATTCGCACATGTGCTGTACCACAATGTCAGGTTCCCAGTCGCTACTACTTTTCACATAAGGCTCTTCCATCCCTCTACCATCACGTGGAAGGGAATGTTCTGGCATTGTTGGGCAAGGCAGTCAGCTGTAAAATCCACCTTACTGCTGACACGTGGTCCAGCAAGCAGGCGCAGGGATGATGTATTTCATTCACAGCACAATGGCTAACACTGCTTGCAACTCAAAAGGATGCAGGACAGGGCTCAATGCTGCAGCTTGTTGTGCTCCCACATCTCCATACAGCTGGTTGTGATGATGCCAGACCTGTGAGCTATACCCCCTCCTCCTCTGCCACCTCCATGCCCTCTTCTGCAGAATTGTCCTATGAACATCAGGTACCCCCTAAGCGTTCAAAGAGCTATTCCATGAAATAGGCTAAAAGGTGCAATGCAGTGCTACAGCTGGTGTGTTAATGGACAGGAACCACATTGGAGCAGAGATTCTTGCAGCTCTGCAGGAACAGGCCCAGAGGTGGTTCACACCACACCAGTTGGAGCCAGAAATGGTGGTGTGCGATAAAGGCTCAAATCTCCTGTCCGCACTTAGACAAGGAAAGTTGACACGTGTCATGCCTGGCATTTTTGGCAGTTTGGTAGTGCAGCGTTTTCTAAATACGTACCCAGGGTTTGAACAATGTGCTAAAGCTGGCCAGAAGAGTCTATAGCCATTTCAGGCAGTCATTCCACCTGCCCGTAAACCGCCTGATTTATCCAGACACCATCATTCCTATGTCACAGAACACACAGGAGGAGAGAGGGGAGGAGGATAAGGATGAGGATTCTGGCACTTTCATAGGCTTCGAAGAAGAGGAAGATATGCTTAAATCTGTAAGCGATGGCTTTCCAACCCCAGGAGCCTTGGGAGTAGTACGTGACTGGGAGGAGGAAGTTCCAGATGCTGTCATCCTGAGTGCCCCCGAGGAGTCTGCTTCTCAAGCCTCGGAAAATTTGAGGTGCATGGGCAACCTCATGCTTCAAAGCCTGCAAAAGAACCCAAGAATACGTGGAAAAAAGGAGAAGGATGATTACTGGTTGGCAATCCTCCTTGACCACCATTATAAGGGGAAAATCTCAGAACCCATCCCGTCCCCACAGAGAGTGCAGAAGATAAAATCTCTAGAGGACACGTTAAAGAAGATTTTATTGAAAGGTTACAGTGGTTACAGAAGGTTACAGTGTCATGGAAAACATAGTTTCGAGTCTTCTGTTGGTCAAGAGAGGAGCGTTGGAGAAGGTGTCTACCTAAGGGAGGCATTTCAGATTTTTTTTAGTCCTCGGCTCATCTGCATCACATGGTGGATGATTACCTCAGGGCCAAAACAGAGATGGGGAGCTTTCCAGCTGACGATCCACTGACTTACTGGGTCATGAGAATAGACCACTGGTCAGAACTTGCCCAGTATGCTATTGAGTTGGACTGCCCTGCATCCAGCGTGTTTTCAGAACGGGCATTCAGTGCTGCAGGAGGTTTCGTTACTGTTCATAGAACGCGTCTGTCCACAGACTCCGTGGACTGTTTGACTTTTATAAAAATGAATCAGTCCTGGATTACCAGCTATGAAGCCCCTGATGTCAATGTCACTGATTACATCTTTTTGGGATGTGGAATCTCTGCAAGGTTTCGAGGCTGCCTAGCTTTGAGGGTGTTCAATCATTTCATCTGGAAAAATGTTTTTGGTATAGGTTTCATGGGCACAATTAACACCCAAAGACCATTTTTTCAGCATCTGTTTGACAAGTGCATATCATTGCAAGTTTTAACAGCAAGGCTAATTCTTGCTTTCATCAAGAGTACCTCTATAAGGTTATGGTGGGAAGGCACCACCGACACCCAAAGACCAATTTTTCTGCATCTGTTTGACAGGTGCATATTATTGCATTATTTTTTACAGCAAGGCCAATTCTTGCTTTCATCAAGAGTACCTCTATGGGGTTATGGTGGGTAGGTGCCACCGACACCCAAAGACCAATTTTTCTGCACCTGTTTGATAGGCGCATATCATTGCAATTTTTTACAGCAAGGCCAATTCTTGTTTTCATCAAGAGTATAAACAGAAAAGTCAGTGCTACTACCCATACAACACATAGATGGCAGTCACTGGCTGAGTAGAGCAATGTAGAAAAAATGATCCGCACTCCAGTTGTTGCTCTTTTTTTAAAATTTTATAAATTTTTTAAAATTTCTTTATTTTATTGAATAGCCACAGTGAACAAACACAGTCAGTTGACACGTTTCAGCCTATAAGGCCTTAGTCATAACCATATTACAGACATAAAATTTTCCTCAAGAGTACCTCTATAGGGTTACGGTGGGAAGGCGCCACTGCACCCAAAGACCAATTTTTACGCACCCATTACTTATATCCAAAGTCAAAGTGACACCAGAATGTATCCAAAAATCTCTAATCTTGTTCCCAGTACACTACCTTGTGGCCTCATCATACACACTGGCTCTCCAGCTATTGCTGAGGAAAATGAAGGCAGCTTGCAGGGAAAATGTCATTTTTTTGGCTTTATAAATGCAATTATTGCTGCAGCAGATTCTAGACATGGTACAGATCTGCCACTTTCAGGGGACCCCCCAGGTATTATATTGGAAGGAATTTTTCATTTTTATGCTTTCACTTTAACCTTTTCAGATCCGCGCTATTGCCAAATGATGGCTACAGCGTGGACCTGCTTTGCCAGGACTACGTCTATTGACGCCGTCCCGTGCACGAGCGGCCTGCGCGCCCCCTGCAGGGCACGCTCGGTGATCAGCGAGTCTATGAGACTCGCCTGATCACAGATCAGCGTAAGGGGTCGGTCCCGACCCCTTACCACATGATCAGCTGTCAGCCAATGACAGCTGATCATGTGATGTAAACACATCGTGCTGACAGCGTGAGGAGGAAAAAAACCCGATCACCGGCGGCCGTGAAAGGGACATCAGTCCCAATCACGGCGATCATCTGTCCCCTGCCAGTGACACAGCAATAGGCAGCAGTGCCACCTACCAGTGCCCACCAGCGTCACCCATCAGTGCCCACAGTGCCACCCATCAGTGCCACCCATCAGTGCCATCCATCAGTGCCATCCATCAGTGCCCACAGTGCCACCCATCAGTGCCCACAGTGCCACCCATCAGCGCCCACATCAGTGCAACAACAGTGCTGCACATCAGTGCCACCTATCAGTGCCCATCAGTGTCACCTACCAGTGCCCATTAGTGCCCATCAGTGCCGCCCATCACTGCCCATCAGTGCCCCCATCAGTGCCCCCCATTAGTGCCGCCCATCAGTGCCCCCCATCAGTGGTACCCATCAGTGCTCATCAGTGCCACCAATCCGTGCCACCCATCTGTGCCACCCACCAGTGCCACCCATCAGCGCCCATCAGTGGCCATCAGTGCCGCCTTATCTGTGCCCTTCAGTACCGCCTTATCTGTCCTCATCAGTGCCGCCTTAACTGTGCCTATCAGTGCCACCTTAACTGTGCCTATCAGTGCTACCTTAACTGTGCCTATCAGTGCCGCCTTAACTGTGCCTATCCGTGCCCATCAGTGCAGCCTATCAGTGCCCACCAGTGCCGCCTCATCAGCGCATATCAATGAAGGAGAAAAATTACCTGTTTGCAAAATTTTATAACAAACTATGAAACATGATTTTTTTTTTTCAAAATTTTCTATCTTTTTTTGTTTGTTTAGCAAAAAAAAAAAAAACCAGCTGTGATTAAATACCACCAAAAGAAAGCACTATTTGTGGGAAAAAAATGATAAAAATTTCATTTGGGTACAGTGTTGTATGACCGCACAATTATCATTCAAAGTGCGACAGCGCTGAAAGCTGAAAATTGGTCTGGGCAGGAGGGGGGTTTAAGTACCCAGTAAGCAAATGGTTAAAAATCAAAAAATCATTGCTCATTTAACCACTTAAGGACCGAGTCTCTTTCTGAGATTTGTTGTGTACAAGTTAAAAACAGTTTTTTTTGCTAGAAAATGACTTAGAACCCCCAAACATTATACATTTTTTTCTAACACCCTAGAGAACAAAATGGCGGTCATTGCAATACTTTCTGTCACACTGTATTTGCGCAGCGGTCTTACAAGTGCACTTTTTTTGGAAAACACTTTTTTGAATTAAAAAATAAGACAACAGTGAAGTTAGCCCAATTTTTTCTATATTGTGAAAGATAATGTTACGCCGAGTATATTAATACCCAACATGTCACGCTTCAAAATTGCACCCGCTCGTGCAATGGTGACAAACTTTTACCCTTAAAAATCTCTATAGAGGACATTTAAAAAATTCTACAGGTTTCATGTTACAGAGGAGGTCTACGGCTAGAATTATTGCACTCGCTCTATCGCGAAGATACCTCACAAGTGTGGTTTGAACACTTTTTGTCACGTTTTCATATGCGGGTGCTACTAACGTATGTGTTTGCTTCTCCACGCAAGCTTGTCAGGACGGGGCACGTTTAAAACTTTTTTTTCTTATTTATTTTACCTTTTATTTTTTATTTTTACACAGTTTTAAAAAAAAAATGTGTCACTTTTATTCCTACTACAAGGAATGTAAACTCCCTTGTAATAGAAAAAAAGCATGACAGGATCTCTTAAATATGAGATCTGGGGTCAAAAAGACCTCAGCTCTCACATTTACACTAAAATGCAATAAAAAAAAAAAATATTTAAAAAATGGCCCTTTAAGAGCTATGGGCTGTAGCGACGTTTTGACGTCACTTACGCCCTGTAATGATATGGAGATGGGTGGGGACCATCTTCCTCTCACTCATCTCCATGTCAGGCTACAAGAAAGATCCGATCACCTCTGCTGATGGCTCCGGTAAGCGGTGGAGGGCACCGGAGCGTGGTGGGAGGTGGCCCCTCTCCTGCTGCCGATAAAAGTGATCACGTGGCGAATCCACCACAGAGACCACTTTTATCTTAAACTGCATCGCTCACTGAAGAAAAGGATACCGGGGTTATGGCAGCTAGCTGCTGCCATAACAACTACATTCCTCTTCAAACAGCCGATGTATAACGACGGTGGGCAGTCCAGAAGTGGTTAAAAATGAAGTTTTTCACAAACTTTTTTTATTGATACATGTCCCCCAGGGCAGGACCAAGACCCCTATAACCATTGTATGCCCAATTACTTGCATACATTTAAGCCTTCAAAATGGGCATTTTTGATTTTTGATATTCGGGTCCCATTGACTTTAATGTGGTTTGTTATTGGGGCCAGAACTTTCGCATTGTTCGAAAGTTCTGGTGCAAACTGAATAGGGGTCCGTTCGGCTCATCCCTATTGAGGATGTGTTCCATCTTCTTATATTGTCTATGATAGTGGTGTAGGCCTGGTCTACTATTTTTTCTGGGTATCCTTTTTCTAAGAATTTTTGTTTAAGGTGTGTGCTCTGAGAAATGTAGTCACAATCTCTTGTACACTTCTGCTTTCATCTACAGAACTGTTCTTTAAGTATATTTTTAACCCATTGAGGGTGGTGGCAGCTGTCAAAATGAAGATATGAACAAAGAAAACGGATATCCAAGAAATATTAAAAAAAAACAATAAACAAGTAAAAAGAGTGCAGTAAAATATGGCCACGGTCGGAGTATTAACCCTACGCGTTTTGTCTTAGAAGACTTCAACTGGGCTTTCATTGATCAATTCCATCACAGCAAAAAAACACAGAATAGGTAAAGGGCAGGTTGTATGATGTGGGCAAGCAAAAGGACAAACTGAATTATCCTGTAGCAGAGCAAAATAGCAGGAGCAATGTAAAGGCGAATAATAAAAATGAAAATGATCTAAGGGAATTCAAATAGTGACAGTACAAAAAAGGTTTAAAACCTATATCACATCAGAAATATCAATAATAATAATAATAATAATAAAGCCAATAATTCTAGCTGCTATGCAAGACTTCACAAAGGAATCATACACAAAAAACAACAGATGCTAGCGCTCAGGATGCAGGTATAACGGACAGCAACAATAAGGGTAATAAAAGAAGGACCTAAAATGGATATAAAATGAGTATAGAAAGCCCAAGGGTAAAGATAAAAAGTCCAATAATTTGAAAATGGTGTTTCTTGAGAGATGATGATGATAATGTTGAATGGAGTCTTGGGAAACTAAGGGCCAGCTTTTCTCAAGAGTGAAGCCAACTCAGGATATCAACATAGAAAAAACACACAGAAAAGTGCAAAAAACACTGGAGCATCTTAAAACAAGATCCCTATTTGATCACCACTCTTTACAAAAGACCCAAGATTACCTATAGGAGGGCTCCCACACTAAAAAATAAAATAGCGCCAAGCAAATTAAAATGTATCAAAAAAGGCCTAATGCCTTATTATTATTATTATACAGGATTTATATAGTGCCAACAGTTTAGGCAGCGCTTTACAATACAAAAAGGGAGACAATATAGTTATAATACAATAAAATACAAGAGGATTAAGAGGGCCATGCTCAGAAGAGCTTACAATCTAATAGGGTGTGGCAGTTGCTACAAAAGGTTGTAACTGTGGGGAATGAGCTGATAGAAGTGGAAGGATATTAGTTGGAGACATGATAGGCTTTCCTGAAGAGATGAGTTTTCAGGGATCGCCTGAAGGTAGCAAGAGTAGGGGATAGCCGGACAGGTTGAGGTAGCGAGTTCCAGAGGATGGGAGAGGCTCTGGAGAAATCTTGGAGATGGGAGGAGGAGGCAAGAGAGCTTGAGAGCAGGAGGTCTTGAGAAGAGTGGAGAGGACGATTTGGGTGATAATTCCTCCCAAATGGATGTATAGATGTAACAAGCCCTTGTGTAAGACCTGCAAATTTGTAAGACATGGACAAAAGTGTTTTATGCACAAAGAAAAGCTCTATCATCTTGACAACTTTTACAACTGTTCTACTGATTACGTTGTATATTGTCTCACATGTCCCTGCAAGCTGCTGTATGTTGGTCGCACCATCCGTCCACTAAGATAACGATTCGGCAAACACCGTCGCTTCGTGGAGGTGGGTTGTGATGAACACAGCATACCACGTCATTTCTTAGAGCACCATAACCAATCTACGACAGGCTTGTGGGTATGGGCTATAGAAGCCATACCCAGAGGCCTGTCTGAAGCCGAACGTTTCTCCAGATTATGTGAACGTGAAAAGGTTCACATAAAGGTTGGATATACACTCTAGACACCCTTGCGCCTAATGGGCTTAACAAGGAATTGGAAGTAAGCTCTATCATATAACCCTTTTAATTATTATTTTTTATTTTTAATTTTAATGTTAATTTTTCACATATTCCCATTTTTCCTTCATCCTTCCCCTCAAGGTCTAGCGACTTTGTGCGCGTGTGTATATATATATATTTACCACACTAGGACATCCTTTCATCTATTAATACATGCCAGTATTATATTGATTTATTTATTACTAATTTTTTACTATAATCGATTTATTCATTTTTCTTTAACATCATTACATGTACATTATTTGTTTTATTTATTCAATTGTTTACCACCCCCCTTCATCTGGTTGTCCACTAACGGTTATAATACGATAATATAATGAAAACGTCTTCCCTACCACTATCCAAGTCACCCCTCATTATATTTCATTATATTATATTATTTCTTATATTCATTTGGATCACTCTGATATGATATATAAATTTGATGCACCTTCTGTATATCGATCATCAAATTCATTCTATGTACTTGTATGTGAGCTATACTCTCATATATTAATTGAACCTTGCCCCATCTACCTAATAGCTGCTTTGAACTATCAATTCATATCTAATAATTTATAATTAAATTCATTTTTATTTATTTTATTCAAAAATTTTATCCAGCATCTACTATGTTTATATATATTTCTTTTAACCATTATTGAGTTTACACATTATTATTTCCTCCCTCACTGCACAGTTCAATTAAATTATTGGCTGTTCAGTAAATCCATCAAGCAATTGGTCAATTAATGTTCTCTTTGAACAGAGCATTTAAACTTCGCCCCTTTCTTTCCCCTGTACACCTGAGAAATAAGCGCATGCTCTATACGCATTGTGGTTCCTCTACATCCTGCTGGTGTCACACACCCAGAAGCATCATTCCACGAGCTTACTGTTACCATCTCCTCCAGCCATCCAAGGGATCAGCCGGCTTCCTCTCTGGCTCCTTGCGGCTCTCGCAGCTTGGACTCAATGATCGCTCAGGACACGCTTGTCAGAAACCATGAATCAGACCGAGACAGAAGTACAGTAAATCACACTTGTTTAATAATAATAAAAAAGTAAACAGAGTAAGCATAGTCAATACATAGCCAGAGTTCAGTAACCAGATCGGGTAGACAGCCAATGCCAATGTCAGGGAGCCAGAGATCAACGTAGTAGTACAGCAAGCAGGATCAGGAGCCAGAAGGGAAGTCAGCTGAGAAAGTCTTCAACAGGAACGCAGGAGAAAGTCTCTGAGATGTGACCAAAGGCGAAGGCAGAGATGAAGTGAGCTGGACGGCTTTAAGTAGCCAGGACTGATGAGCAGATCATCAACAGCTGAGTCAGTGTGGAGAGAAAGGAGCTGGCAATTTGCTGACAGCTGAGCGGCCAGCTCAGAGAAGGAAGGGCTGAGCCCAGCCCTGACAACGCTTTAGATGCTGGAGACAATCCTAGGAGATTTTAATCTCCCACGAGCATACCAGTCCTTACCTAGATGTAAGTGTTGGATATTTTTATTATACTGCATATTAAACATTGCAAAATTGCAAACAAAAATACTGAGCCGCCTGGCTCTCTTCAGTAGCAGCACCACTGCTCAGGTTCCCACATGGAGCCCTCTTGGCCCCTGTCAGGCTCGGGTCTCCTCTGGCTACTCCTGTACACGCTTGCACTCTTGGGTTCTCCAGTGCACACCTGCTCTCTCTGGGTTCTCCAGTGCACACCTGCTCTCTCTGGGTTCTCCAGTGCACACCTGCACTCTCTGGGTTCTCCAGTGCACACCTGCACTCTCTGGGTTCTCCAGTGCACACCTGCTCTCTCTGGGTTCTCCAGTGCACACCTGCACTCTCTGGGTTCTCCAGTGCACACCTGCACTCTCTGGGTTCTCCAGCGCAAGCCTGGACTCCTCTGGAGGGTGGGGCCCAGAACCATAGTCCTGACTCTACTATTAGGCCCACACGCACCTGAACAATCAGTGTGCCGGTGAGTCTCAAAACCCAGACCCAGGACTGGGGATTTCACTCCATCCGGATCTCTAAGAATTCCTTGGGCTCCAGGTCCCAAAGTCGACTTTACTAAATAATGAGGAAACTGCAAAGCCAGTTTCCTCCCAAACAAGCAAATACACTGGAGACCCTCAACCTGCCTGTTTGAGAATCCTGGACCCATACAGTACACTGGTGGGGTACCACACTACCACAGCATATTTTGGGATTTTTTTATGTTTACTGTATGATGCTAAATAACTGTTATCAATATTTGCACTTGTAAAGAGTTAATTATAATGATATTTTAGAAGAAACATTGCAATGCACTATTTTATAACATATTTAATTAGCTTCATTACATTTAACATTTTATAACAGAATAATTCCTCAAATTACTGTATTTATTGGCGTATAACACTCACTTTTTCACCATGAATATTGGGTGCAAATAGCGTGTGCATGTTATACGCCAATACTTCAATTTTAGCTGCCTGGGAGGGGACAGGGAAGGAGGCGGGACGAGCGCCATCAGATTACATACAGTGAGAAACTCCTGTTTATTTGGAGGCCTCTGTAATAGGAAGTCCTGTCTCCTGGGCCGCCATTGGATCATTATTCTGTCTATCATAGGAGATTCTCACTGTAATCTGTCGGCGCTTGTCCCGCCCCCTCCCTGTCCACTCTAGGCTGCAGATGGGCATCAATCAGGCTGCACTGATGGCAATGGTGAGGCTGCTGCATTGATGTGGACTGGTGAGGCTGCATTGATGTGGACTGGTGAGGCTGCATTGATGTGGACTGATGAGGCTGCATTGATGTGGACTGATGAGGCTGCATTGATGTGGACTGATGAGGCTGCATTGATGGCACTTGTGGAGCTGCAGATGGGCATTGATCAGGCTGCATTGATGTCAATGGTGAGGCTGCAGATGGGCACTGACCCTTATTTTGCTTCAAAGTTCCTTATTTAAAATTTAAGTTTTTTTCCTGAAACTTCTCTCTTAAAATGAATGTGCGTGTTATACGCCTGTGCGTGTTATACACCGATAAATACGGTACCTAATTTATGATAAACATATTTGTTTCCTGTACAGTAATAAATATATTTTAAAGTTTCAGTCAATATTGTGTGCATAACTAGAACAATGAAACATGTTTGTTCAAGAAAGGAACACACCAAAATAATACCTTTTCTTACTGTGACTTTGATTCTTTGTGACTTTCAAATTAGGTTGTTTGACAGCAAAATGTCTTATCCGCCTGTGAAAAGTCAGTAATTAATTTGTTCAAATTGTGTTTACTTTTGAAGCAAGTGCCTAAAAAATATTTTTTTTTGTTTATTTCAGTCATTAAGTCCTAATTCCACTGTTATTAAAAGTGATTAGTTTATTGCGATCTGGAAGATAATCACTTAGGTAATTAATTTCTAAAAGAACTCTTACAGAGGGATTCTTAGCAGAACATCTGCAAACTAATTAGAAATCAAAATAAGAATACACCTGCATAATTTATATTAATATGAACATAAAACCCACCTATAAATGTACCACTGTCGCATCAATCAGTTGCAGAAGTTAATATTTACTCCTAATTAGATATATATGGCATATATTTCATGCATGAAATAACTGAGGGCAAGGGAAATGTACTATGTTGTACTTGGTATTAGACAAGGCTAGATGAAAAAAGGTTGTGTTTCTTGATAGAAGAGTTTTTATGGGATTTCCAATTTAGCTAGATTCAGTTCCCCATTCACATAGCCCCATCTGCTGTAAAGAACAGTGTTCTTTAATAATCTTTTTGTTTACAAACTTTTTTTATTTGGTACAAAGAAATAGTACAAAAAGCTTATTGACATATGCCATAAAATGTACAAAATAATTTCTACAAAAAGGAATAACAATATATATTAAGCGGTTCTTGAATGGAGTATAAATTTATATATAAATATAGCAATTCCTATTATACATTAAACTCTATATTCATATAATACTATTCAGTGAACTTCAGTATTTGGTAGAATTATTCAGGGTTAAAGAAGAGATTAGCATGATTAAACCATGGGTCCCATTTCTTTGTGTAGAATTGGTTAGTGTTTTGTAGTGTGTGGAATATTTTTTCCATTAAATTAATATTGTTAATTCTGGTTTTCAAATGTGAAAGAGGAACTGTGGGGGATTTCCAATGGTATGCTATCAACCAGTGTACAGCAACACATAATGTGTGGATCAATTTCATATTATGTATGGAAAGACCGATGATAGGGGAAAATAGGAGACAGTTATATATAGTGAGGTTTATGTTGTTATTTGAAATTTTGGAGGCAAATTTTTCCAGTTGTTTCCATATCTGAGTAACTCTATCACAATCCCAGAAGATATGAGAAAAGGATCCTGCTGAATTGCAACCTCTGAAACATGTATGAGGGGTGTCAGGGAAAATAGCATGAATTTTAAGTGAAGTATAATACCACCTTGTAAAAAGTTTGATTGCAGTTTCTTTGATCGTGATTGATCTTGTGCATTTGTGTAAGTTAGAGATACATTTGTCCCAGTTTTCCATTGTAAATGAGAAATCACATTCTTGTTCCCACTTGAGCATATAGGGAGGTTTGGATTGTTCTGCAGTATTGACTAGATTAGAGTAGATTTCAGATATCAGGCCTGCTCTCCTAGGTGTTTTTAGACAAATGTTTTCAAAAAATGATGGTGGGAGTGAGTTTACTGTTTGGAAATATGTACTAAAAAAATGTCTAATTTGGAGAAATGTATTAAATTCGGTATTGGGGATCTGATGTCTAGATTTCAATGAAGAGAATGAAGTGAAGTTGTTTTCTAAAAAATTATAGAGGGATATTAGGTTATTATTTGTCCACCATGAAAAGTCTCCTCTTTCATTGGAGGTAAGGTGGAATTTTGGGTCACCAATAAAAGATGCAAGTGGAGGTGTGTTAGAGGTTAAGTTATATTTTTTTGTTATGTAGTTTCAGTGTTCTTTAATAATCGTGCACCCCAGTGTCAAATTTTACAACTGCACATTTGTAACTGCCAGAACAATTAAATATTACTTGGATATTTATGTATGATTGTATTTAAAAGCTTTTTAAAATACAGTAGGCATTTGGACTACTGAAAACGAATCAGTTGACATTCAAAGACTTTGTGAAAGTGACAACAAAACAGCATAGTTCTGTAAACACACCCAGTACTTATTTATTTATTCTTCTTTGAGTAATACCTTTGCTCATGATATCTCCTGTCTGAGCTTTTGAGTTTTAACTATATGATCAGTCAGCCTACCTACCTACGTTATTCTCAAACAAAAGTGTTACTTGCATCCTCTAGCAGGAAGTTATTTAAATATCTATATCCCAGTATTTTAATTGAAAATGGCTAATTAGTCATATGATCACTCTGGTGCTGTAACTATTGTGCTGTAGTGTTAAGGAGGTGCAGGTAGACAGGTCATCTCATCCTTGTGGATGAAAAGGACCTTGCCAAGAAAGTTCTACTAACTCACTCCAGAAGAAGATACCCCAAAAGAAAATCTAACTTGCAATGGAATAAGTCAGCAGTTAGAAGATGGTACAGCAAAGGAAAAATTTAGAAATGGAAAGAAATCTGTCACACACAGGGAGAGAAATTACATAAGTTCTTGAAGGTGACCAAAATCAACCAAAGGCTGTAGTGAAAATAACCGAATTAAACTCTTGTCTGAAGTTCACAGTAAAACAATTAGATAAATTAATGGCTTTGAAAAATTTTACAGAAGGATGCCCAACATACTGTGGCCCTAGATTAAAAGTGGATATAGCAGACAGACTACAGCCATTGTGGCTGACAGCTTGAAGTTCTCAATGAAATGCAAGGGCGCAGGTGAGCACTCTCGCAGTCCATTTGCTTCTGGGACTTCAATAACTGCCTTCCCATATCAGAGGTATGGGAAGACTGTCCTACAGTCTGTAAGAGTCTTATATTGGACCTGCTATCTGCTAATCATTGGTGCAATGCCTTACAGGCTACCTGAAAAAAATGTGCATTTATAATTTTTTTTTAAAGTGAACTTATCCTTTGTTTTCATGAATGTCAAGAATATTTCACTAGTACTTAAACAATACAAATGTATCCAAAAAATTTAATGAGTCCATTAACCCCTTACCTGCCAGGTCCGTATGTCCGACAGACCTGACAGCAGGGGATTTTACACACACACACACTGCAGTCATGGGAAGTGTGTGTGTATATCTGACAAGCCAACTGCTGCCTGTCAGGTGGAAGCAATCCAAGCGCCTCCAAAGATTTCTGATTGCTTTCACAACCCCTGGTATGGGCTGCCACATGTACACCCCAGTCATGTATTCCAGGCTCTGCTTGCCCATCTGCGAGCCCAGGACTGGTATGGCAGGTGCCACCTTGTAGATGGGAGGAATTTGAGCAGACATGCATCTGCTCTCCTCCCCTTCTTCTTGCTGACCCAGAAGCACCATGTAAAACATCACTTCCGGGTCCTCCAGATTATTTGTTGGCTATCATAGGCATGCGAACAGGGTGTGCCGGGTGTGCCCAGGCACACCCTAAACACCCCGTGCACATTAGTGTTATCGCTCTGTGTAGCAGCAGAAACAGGGGAAAGATCTCCCTCTTACCCGCTCTGCCATAAGAGAAGTGTTTATGCTCTTCTCTGCTTCTCTTTCACTGTGCCAGCAGGGAGATCAATGTGCCAGGGTCATATATATGTAGACACCCACACACGCATGTGTGTTTGAGCTTAAGGGTGCACACCCTAATGCAATAGGCTGTGCACACCTATGTTGGCTATATATTGAAAATCTTAACAACAATGACTGGTTATATGAAATAATGATTCTAATTATGCTAAAACATGTAATGCACATGAACCAATCTGTGTAATTAACATTGCACCTATAATATACACCTGCAGTGACTGATTCCTAAATGTGACATTCATTGCTTTAGCTTTACATTAAAGCTAAATTCATGCACTCCCAAAGTATATGAATTAGCAAATTTACCAGTCTTATCAGAACTGGGAACTTGACACTGGAGTCACCAGCCCCACCTTGAATAAAAACAGCAGCTGCACCCTCTGAAAAGAAAATAATGTGTTAAAAACATGTTTATTATATTCTTGTAGAAAAAACATTGGTAAAATGTGTCACCTCTATTATCGGTATTGCAATCTCCCCGATTGCAGCATGTATGACATCATGAAAAATGGTCTCCAAATTCTTTTGAAACTCTGTCAGGCTGGAGTCTTCGAAGGGTCCTCCTCCAGAGTGGATTGAAACCCTATGATGCTCACTGGATTTACAGGTTATGTTTCTGTAAAATATCGTGCATCATTTTTTTATTGTTAGAACATTCACAATGTCCATAATTTAAATGCATGCCATTAAGGCCTCATGCACACTGGAATTTATAAAAATGCCAGTAGTATTAGTTGTAGAACGTTAGTTTTGCTGCGTATTGCAGTGTTTTTGCATTAGCATTTTGTCATGTTTTGCCGTGTTATCTGTTTTTAGCATTTTTTAGCAAAAAAACACCACTCTGCTATTTTTAACTCCCACTTTCACACAATCCATCTTTAAATAGTTATTGTGTATTTGTTTATTTGCCATTTTCAGAGCAGAGAGAGCAGTAGAGCAGAGAGCACTTTATAGTTCTTTCTTTTTTTTATTGCTGCGTATATTATGGACCCTGTAATGCAGTAAATTGAGGCTATGCTTCTGATTCTGTTAATAATGGTGAGGAGACAGAGACAGCTGGAGGAGAGAAGCAGCCATTGACGATGATTCTGAACCCATTCTTTGACATCCTGTTGTGTATACTCTGGATATTTTTCCAACATGTACAAGGGGCTGTGTAATTATCCAGAGGTGTTTTAAATTTTTTTTATTTATTTTTATATCTTTAGCTTTACACACATGTCTGTTACATCTTTTTCTGATCTACTGGAGAGGCGTCAAACAAGACTAACAAGAATGGACACCCAGATGAGCATTTTACCAGAGGAATGTCTCCTTGTGACACTGGCACTGTGGGAGGAGCTGCATAAAGCTGCAAATCCTGTGCCCAATGAGGACATGTGGGAAGAGATTACAGATGAGTTCTGGGAAAAGCACAGTTCACAAATTGCATCAGAGCCCTCGACAGGAAGCATGTGAGGGTGAAAAAGCCTCCGCCTTCTAGCTCTATGTATTTTAATTATAAAAATATTTTTTGGTGTTCTCCCTGCATTTGCTGAACCAAATCTATGCTTTGTGTGTGTTGCATACTGCAGCCAAGGAGATGCAAAAACTGAAATAAAAAGCCTGATTATGCTCAACCACCTTCAAATGAATATTTAATAATTTTATGATACTTCAGCTCATTGGGCTGATTAGAAAAAAAGTTTTACTAGTATCAAGCATATGCATTATATCAAATATTATATAATAACATGGTACCATAACACACAAAACACTGTAAGAGAACTATTGGAATACCTTTGGTGCGTGCACGTGTGCATGCGCGTGCTCACAGGCGACTGCATATTCCCATAGGCATCAATGCGCATGTGGGATGGACTGCGTGCATGCGCAGGAGTGCATCCCTAATCCCAATTGGACAGCCTATTTAAAGGGTGCCCTGACTCTTGATCAATGCTGACTGGTCTTCAGCTGTTTCCTGATACTCTGAATCCTGCTTAAACTCTGCTTGATACCTGTTGCTGAACTTGGCTTTCCTTACCCTGCTTTTGGACTCTGTTACATGCTTGATTAATGGTTCTTGATCCCGGCTTCCTACTGACCTTGCTACTGCCTAATGCCTTGGTACCTTGCTGCCCACCTGCTACAGAACCCGGCTATCCTAGTGACCTCGCTCCTGTTCCCTGCTTGGCTCAACGCTGTCTCTGAGTGCCTGTGATGGCTACCCCTCATCCCAGCTCCATTGGGTCCAGTGTACTCCTGTCTCCAGACTACAGGAAGTTCTGGCCAGCCACGTATCCTGAACCTGCAAGCTGGTTGGAGTTCCACTTTAACCTCGGCTGATCTATCGAGCATCATTCCAGTTACATACCTGATGTTCTGCCTGAATCACTGAGCCTACAACTTCTGCCGCAAGCACTGCAAGCAACACTTACAGGCACTCATGTCCTGACCCCAGCCACCATCTGTTCCACCATCAGTGGGGCCTGGGCTGGAGATACAAGAGAGGGCGACCTCATCATTTCAATCTCCTAACAGGTACGTGACAGTTCCAATTAGCCACGGATGGAGTCTGAAAGGGAGGCCTCTCCATTAGAGGACATTTGCAGATCAATCTCTGCTCTATCTTATATTGTGCAGAGTTTACAAAAGAACCTTAGTTCGCATGGAAGAGTGAATAGCGGACAACCGGACAAGATAGATGTCGCATCTGCCCATGCTCCTCCCACAGTCATAGATTCCTTTGCTCAAACCGAGTCTGTGAGGCTACTCCCCCTCTGGAACCCAGGGTGCCTATCCCCGAGCGATTTTCCAGAGATTGTAAAGAGTTCCATACCTTCCTGAATGCCTGTGAACTATACTTCTCCCTGTTACCCCAAACCTTTGCATCAGAGGACATCAAGGTGGGGTTTATCATCATGCTGTTATTGCACAAACCACTTTCCTGGGCTCATCACCTCTAGAAACAACATAATCCTGTTCTAGCAGCTACTGATTTGTTCTTCTCAGCCATGTCCCAGCTATACACTGATCCCTTCTACCATCTGTAAGGAAACCAGCAGAAATCGCCTGGCGCGCGCTGGTGCGCATGCGCGCACGGGAAGCCCCAGATGCCCGGGAGACCCCAGGAGCACGCCCTAGCGCCAGTTGGCGCCAATGGGCCTATTTAAAGGAGGCCCCAGCTACTGATCAGTGCTGAATGGTCTTCAGCTGTGCCCCTGTTACTCTGAACCTGTGTTATTCTGCCTGATTCCCGTTGCTGACTTTGGCTCCTGTTTACCCGGCCCTGAACTTTGTTATACCTGATCTCTGGTTCCTGATCCTGGCTTCCCATCTGACCCGCCTCTGCCTGATGTTCTGGTACCCTGCTGCCTGCCTGTTGATGAACCAGGCTATCCCTGTGACCTGGCCCTGGTGCCCAGCTTGGCCCAGCACAACTACCCGAGTGTCTACAGCTACAGTCCTGTGACCAGCTGTGACTTCCTGCTCTGCAATTACAGTCCTGCGACCGGCTGCGACTTCCTGCTCTGCGACTACAGTCCTGCGACCAGCTGCGACTTCCTGCTCTGCAGTCCTGTGACCAGCTGCGACTTCCTGCTCTGTAGCTACAGTCCTGCGACCAGCTGGAACTTCCTGCAACAGGATTTCTGGCTTCCACCTGCAGGTACACGTGTGCCTCCTGTTCATTGGCTCCTTCTGTTTCACTCTCAGCGGGACCTGGACTGGAGATACAAGAGAAGCCGACCTCGTCAATTCAGTCTCCCTTCAGGTACGTGACACCATCAGACTGCTGATGCTTGACAAATTGCAACAGGGCCCCAGACCTGTCGAGGAATAGGTAACTGACTTTTGTGTTTGGAGTGCAGACACACAATGGAATAACTCTGCAATTTGTCACCAGTTTTGTCTAGGACCTTTTGAGACCCTGAAAAGACAAACTTGCCAGATTGGGAGTACCAGCATCTCTGGAAGATCTGATTAGTCTAACCATTTAGATCGATCAACGGTTACAGGAGAGACAATCTGAAAAGTTAAATAGGACCCTCTCAGTGGCTTCAAGGACTGAGTCTCCTGCTTCTTCATCTGTTGCACTCCCCAGAAAGAAGGAACAGCATAAGGCCCCCATAAGAGTTTTCAAAGACCACCTCTTTCACCTGCTGAGTGTCTTCGGCGACAATGTGCCAATCTATGTCTCTATTGTGGGGAGGCTGGTCACTTTATACAGACTTGTCCAGCAAAACCTGCAGATCTATTTCGCTTCAGTCTCATATGATGCATGTCCCTTGGAGAGATCAGTCACATGTCTCCCTCTCTATCATGCTACAGTTTTCCGAAAAAACTGTTTCAGTACCTGTAATCATAGACTCTGGGGCCTGTAGCTGTTTTGTGGACTCAGCATTTGTCACTCAACATCAGCTCCCTGTGTGTGCCAAAAGAGAAGGATTTCATGTTCACCTGGCTGACGGCTCCTGCATTAAATCAGGCCTGGTTACGCAATAGATTGCACCTATCCTCTGCCAGACTTCTTCAGGTTACCACGAACTCCTAAGATTGGATGTCATAACTTCTCCCATGTTCCCTGTTATCCTTGGCATACCTTGGTTGAAGGTGCATAATCCTCATATTAACTGGCTTACAGGAGATATCTCTTTTTCATCCAACTAATGCCAGATGCACTGTTTTCCAGGAAAAGACTGTTAACACCGTTCCTCTCCTGACCATGAAACATTAAAGTTGATTCCTGCTGCCTATTATGAATACTTGGACATGTTTAACAAAAAGGGTGAAGACACTCTTCCTCCCTATAGGACTTATGATTGTCCCATCAAACATTTACCAGGGTCCGAGATCCCATTTGGTTGAATCTATCCCCTCTCTGAGCCTGGACTGGAAGCCCTACGTACATATATCGATGAAAGCCTAGAAAACTAGAGCGCACTAGAGCGCAACACCATATATTGATTTTTATTTACTTATTGTTGGTGAGGTTTGACCAGTTTGGTGTCTGCTGCAGCTAGTCTTCTGTTATTTATTGTTGTCCTGGTAGCGCTGATATATTTTTTCTTATTTATGCTGGTGAGAGTGTCATGGTCTGGGGCTGCATGAGTGCTGCCGGCACTGGGGAGCTAGAGTTCATTGAGGGAACCATGAATGCCAGAGCATATACCTTGTAACAAGAATGTGTGGGTGGGTGCTGATGTAGGGGTGGAAAAGAAAGTGGGGATTGGGGGTCTGTGGGAGCCAAACAGGAAAAATCAAAAGTGCCCATTTTGAAGGTTTATATGCAAGTACTTGGCAATAAAAGGGGTATGGGGGTCTGGGTACTGTCCTAGGGGACATGTATCAATATATTTATTTTTAAACAATCGTTTTTTTAGGAGCAGTGATTTTAATTATGCCTAAAGTGCAACAAATAAATAACAAATTCCTTTAAATATAGTGCCTGGGGGCCCCCCTAATGTGCCTCTAAAGTGGCGCATCTGTAGCATTCATAAAACATGCTGCAGCAAAAATTACACTTCTAAAGAAAAAAAACGAGTCAAATCCCATTTAAAATGACTCATGGTTATCTATTATCTATATAAGAAATGGCAACGCAGAGAAGAGGCATTCAGCGAGAGGCCTCCCAGGAGGAGGGAGTGTTTTTAATTTTTCTTATTTTTTGGGACAGCGGGCGGCGTGATTGACGATGGATTTACATCGAGGGACACTAATGTTTTTATTTTTTAATACAGGATTTGTCAAAAACTGTTGTGTTTATTACTTTTTTCCACTTTCATTCACATGTGGGGGGTCGGGATCTGGGCCGATAAGCCCCCCCACCCCAGACACCAACAACCACAGTCCAAGGTGGTCGGGAAGAGGCCCTTGTCCATATCAACATGAGCCCCCCTACCTCAAAGCACCCCCCATGTTGAGGACATGTGGCCTGGTATAGTGCATGAGGGGGGCATTCGCTCACCCTCCTCTTTCATTACTTGCCAGGCTAAATGCCCAGATAAGGGTCTGGTATGGATTTTGGGGAACCATACTTTTTTGGGGGGGGCCAAGGGCCCTATATACTCTGTCCACCTCTATGTCCTCCACTGGAACATTTCCTAGCAGGCGGTTGAAGATGTCAAGTGTCTCAGAGGTGAAGAAGAAAGAAACACCTGGTACCAAAGGTACAGTGAGAGACCCCTTAGGGTCGTTAATAGACAGATCAAACCAAGAGTAAAAAGGTATAAATTTTATTACAAAATGTCAATAATATACATGTTAGAACAAAACATACAAAGCATAAAAACCATATCTAATACCCTGATTAATATAATTGTATAGATTAGTCACCATCCTGGTGCAGAAAGGACTGGCAGCGATCAACACAATGTAAATAACACCTGACATGTGACGGACTTAAAGTCCTTCTTCAGAAATGTTATGTTATTAATTCAGATGAGTATAGAGTTTCTACAAAAAGAGAAGGGAGTATGCAAATAAATTAGGAATTAATAAAAACCATAATTGTTCAGTCTAAACAGCAACTATGCAGTGTAATTTCTAACAGCAAACTATTGAGGCCGTCAATTATCTGTAAAAACTGGATTGTATCTTTGATATGAGAAGGCAGCTCCTCAACCAATGGTCTCAGCTGATTGTCAATGAATTTACTGAGGTTGTCAGTAAGACTGCCTCTTCCTGAGATAATCGGTCTGCCTGGGGGTTTGCTTGAATTTTTATGCACCTTCAGGAGGGCATAAAAAGTAGCCACTCTTGGAAGTTTAATCCTGACAAATTCCCAGGTGTTTTTGTACAATAGTCCACAATAAAAGGCTTCATCCACAAGATTGCAAAGTTGGTCAACAAAACTGTTGATTAAGGCCTTAGAAACTGGGCAATACCACTCACAATTATCCAGGATATTTGTACACATTTGTATGTAATCAATATTATCCTGGATAATGATGTTTCCGTCTTTATCGGCTGGCTTAATAGTGATGTTAGGGTTCGCCATCAATGTTTTTATAGCTTAAGATTCAGTCTGGGTCAAGTTCCCAGTTGGATGCAATGCACCCTTGATCTCTTGAATATCTTTAGCCACAGCCTTTAAAAATGTTGCAGCGCTTGGGTTTGAACTGGGGGCTGAAACCAATTCGATTTTTTCTTTAGATTAGTGACAGAAGAGGTTGGAGAGGGAGAAATAGGTCCACCCACCTCCACATAAGCTAAAATTGTCTCCAGATCAATAAGATTGGGTGAATTCTCAGGATCGTTTTCCTCAAGTAGCTCGGTGAGTTGTTCTATTGCTTCCAGTTCTTGATGAGTAGGGATGAGCCGAACACCCCCCTGTTCGGTTCGCATCAGAACATGCGAACAGGAAAAAAGTTCGCTCGAACACCATTAAAGTCTATGGGACACGAACATGAATAATCAAAAGTGCTAATTTTAAAGGCTTATATGCAAACTATTGTCATAGTTCCCCGCCCACAGACCCCCACAACCCCGCCCACAGACCCCCACAACCACCGGCCAGGGTTGTGGGGATGAGGCCCTTGTCCTCATCAACATGGGGACAAGGTGTTTTGGGGGGCTACCCCAAAGCACCCTCCCAATGTTGAGGGCATGTTGCCTGGTACGGTTCAGGAGGGGGGGCGCACTCTCGTCCCCCCTCTTTTCCTGCGGCCTGCCAGGTTGCGTGCACGGATAAGGGTCTGGTATGGATATTTGGGGGGACCCACTGTGTATTGTCGGCAATGCAATAGCCGCGGGTAGTTTTAAATGGGTTTTTTCCTTCGAAACACGGGAAACATGCGCCCCTTTACAGGCATACTATAGACACCCCCCAGGTACGAAATTTAAAGGGATATTACACTTTTATTGTTTGACTTTAAGCATTATTAAAATCACTGCTCCTGAAAAAAACGTCCATTTTTAAAACTTTTTTTTGCATTGATCCATGTCCCCTGGGGCAGGACCCGGGTCCCCAAACACTTTTTATGACAATAACTTGCATATAAGCCTTTAAAATTAGCACTTTTAATTTCTCCCATAGACTTTTAAAGGGTGTTCTGCGGCATTCGAATTTGCCGCGAACACCCCAATTTGTTCGCTATTCGGCGAACTTGCGAACAGCCAATGTTCGAGTCGAACATGAGTTCGACTCGAACTTGAAGCTCATCCCTATTGATGAGTATAGGTCTGATCTCCACATAATTGTTTTTTCATGAACATACTTTTGACCAACAGGTTGCACACAAAAAGATGAATATCTTTAATTGTATTAAACTTGTTGATTTGGGACGTTGGAAGAAAGTAAGCCCTTTCTCTAAAATTTCAATCTCATCTCTAGTGGGAACATACGAAGATAAATAATAACATTTTGTGAAGCTAAGGTTTTTGAGACCATTGGGTCTTTGGACCCTGTTTTTTGGTGTGTTGATGCTGTTTTTGTGACTGTGCACGTAGTAGATCTAAAAAATAACCCCGTTGTGATCCTCCTACTGTTGGGGTGGATATAGGGATGCTAGATCTTGATGTTCCTCGACTTGGGTGAGTTTTAAATTGAGTGATATGATAAATACTGATGTGTTGGCCATTAGTATGCATGGAAGAAACATCTTCCAACTCTGAGCTGTTATTGGTGGATGTGTTACTTTTGGATGATCTTTTGGACCACCGTGATCCTTGTGATTGTGTGGGGGTAAATGGGGGACATTCCCTCTTGTAGGGAAGTGTCTAGGGGGGGATGAAATTTGGTGCTAAATTAGAGGGGCTATTTCTTACTGTTTCTGTTGATAAAGTATCCCATTTATAAGCCCACTCTTCTCTAAAGGCCTTCCTGACTCAATAGAACTTTTTGTCCTTCTTGACAAGAATATCCTTATTAAATTTTTGCAAGTGTTCTTTAAGTTTATTTTCCATAGATAAAAATGAAGAATGAGTTTTAAATTTTACAATTTGAGTATTCAAACCATGAATCTTGGCATCGCTATCCCTAATTCTTTTCCCATATGCAGTAATGAGAAGTTGCATCAAAGCTGTGAAACATTGTTTAAGAAATTGTTCACATGCAGTTTTAAATCTTTTCAATTTTTCAATCTTTTTAAATGATGGAAAGATCTGTACCCAGAGACCAATTGGGTTCATGCCTTCCCTATTATAATCTTCAAAAGATTTTATGTGCCAGTGGAGACTGGAGAGACGCCTTTTTCTCAACCAAATTGGTAAGGTTAGAAAAAGCATATAAAAGTTCTGATTCTGCTGATTCATTGGTGTCAAAGTCTTTAAGAGACCTCGACATCAGACTGTTCCAATCATCCCCAAGGTAAGCCGCCGTGTTGACTGTATTGAATGACTGTAAAAATGGTGGTCCCCTAAAAAGCTACTAGTTGGAAATAAACTCTGAACAAGGCAATATTCGCCAAGGAAAGGACAAGCATGAAACCCAACTGCATAAAGTAGCTGAACAATTACAATGAGTATAATAAATATAACTTGGTTGTCAAAAAATTGGTTATATACACAAACAGTCCCAGGCCTCAAATTAAGGGGATTTGTGGGCGGTAAGCCCGAAGGTTGAGAACCAAAAAATAAAGGGAGGGATGGGACTATGAGTGAAAAAGTTTGGTCTGTCTGATCCAAATATTGAGAACAATAAAGAAACACCTGGTACCAAAGTTACGGTGAGAGATCCCTTAGGGTCATTAATAGACAGATCAAACCAAGAGTAAAAAGGTATAAATTTTATTACAAAGGGGGTCATTTACTATAGCGCCAAAAAATTATCCTGCAGTACCAAAAAATAACTCTCAAAAAAGGCCAGAAAGACTTCAACTCTCAGAAAGTCAGCGCTATTGTGGCAATAATGCCTGTCAGATCACATATGCTGGAATAGTGGAATTCAATGGGGCTCAAACCTGCAAAATCCAAAGTTTTCACTGAAGGCTTATATGCAAGTTCTTTGCCATAATAAGTGTTTGGAGACCCAGGTCCTGCCCCAGGGGACATGTATCAATGCAGAATTTTTTTTAAAAAACTGACATTTTTTCGGGAGCAGTGATTTTAATCATGCTTAGAGTAAAACAACAAAAATGTAATATTCCTTTAAATTTCGTATCTGGGGGGTGTCTATAGTATACCTGTGAAGGGGCGCATGTTTCCCGTGTTTAGAACAGTCTGACAGCAAAATGACATTTCAAAGGAAAAAAAGTCATTTAAAACTACTTGCGGCTATTAATGAATTGCCGGTCCGACAATACACATAAAAGTTCATTGATAAAAACAGCTTGGGAATTCCCCACAGGGGAACCCCGAACCAAAATTTAAAAACTAAATGGCGTGGGGGTCCCCCTAAATTCCATACCAGGCCCTTCAGGTCTGGTATGGATATTAAGGGGAACCCAGGCCAAAATTTTAAAAAAAATTGCGTGGGGTTCCCCTCAAAATTTATACCAGACCCCTACCTGAGCACGCAACCTGGCAGGCCGCAGGAAAAGAGGGGGGATGAGAGAGTGCCCCCCCTCCTGAACCGTACCAGGCCACATGCCCTCAACATTGGGAGGGTGCTTTGGGATAGGCCCCCAAAACACCTTGTCCCCATGTTGATGGTTACAAGGGCCTCATCCCCACAACCCTTGCCCTGTGGTTGTGGGGGTCTGCGGGCGGGGGGCTTATCAGAATCTGGAAGCCCCCTTTAACAAGGGGTCCCCCAGATCCCGGCCCCCCGTGTGAAATGGTAAGGGGGTGCAAAAGTACCCCTACCATTTCACAAAAAAAGTGTCAAAAATGTTAAAAATGACAAGAGACAGTTTTTGACAATTCCTTTATTTAAATGATTCTTCTTTCTTCTATATTCTATCTTCTTTCTTCTATCTTCTATCTTCCTTCGGTTTCTTCCTCCATCCCCTTTTTCTTCTGGTTCTTCTGGTTCTTCCTCTGGTGTTCTCGTCCGACAACTTCCTCCCCCATCTGATGCACAGGGACTTCCCTGTGGCATTCCCCGTGATGTCAGAGGGGGCGGGGTCACCATTATTTAAGAACCATCAGAAGACGAGAAGCGTCACACAGAGGGAGCCTCCCATCATGGATGCAGAGTGGCCCGAAGAAGAAGAATGCCGTGGAGGAAGATGCCAGGCGAGAACACCGGAGGAAGAACCAGAAGAACAAGAAGAAGAAGAAGATGGAGGAAGAAACCGAAGGACCCTCCCAATGTTGAGGGCATGTGGCCTGGTACGGTTCAGGAGGGGGGGCGCTCTCTCGTCCCCCCTCTTTTCCTGCGGCCTGCCAAGTTGCGTGCTCGGATAGGGGACTGGTATGGATTTTTGGGGGGACCCCACACCATTTTTTTTTAATTTTGGCGCGGGGTTCCCATTAAAATCCATACCAGACCTGAAGGGTCTGATATAGATTTTGAGGGGGACCCCATCCCATTTTTTTTTGGCCGGGGTTCCCCTTAATATCCATACCAGACCTGAAGGGCCTAGTATGGAATTTGGGGGGACCCCCACACAATTTTTTTTACATTTTGGTTTGGGGTTCCCCTTAATATTCATACCAGACCCAAAGGGCCTGGTGATGGACTGTGGGGGAATCCCAGGCCATTTTTATCAATGAACTTTTATGTGTATTGTCGGAACCAACAATTCATTAATAGCTAGTGTCTTGCCATGAAAGTTCCCCCTGGCGGATAAGGACCCCCCTGTACTGCGCATGCGCTGCGCTTGCACAGTACGAACGTCTACGGAGCCGCCTAAAGTCTCTGAAGTTGAACAGCTGATCATGCTCTACACGGCGCCTGCGCACTACCTTCTGCCTTGAGTCCAGGTTCAAGCCCCACCATCCAAGTGGACATAGAGTTAGACTAAAAATATGCTGAATGAAGTAAGGCAGTGCCCAAAGTGTGGCTAGCAAAGCGAGCCTGTGAGGGGCCCTGTTACAGGCGCCCTGTACAGCTGACTCACAGGTGTTCAGCTTCGGCTATTTTCGACGGCTCGTACTGCGCAAGTGCTGCACCTGCGCAGTACTGGGGAGTCCTTATCCGCTGGGGGGGGACTTTCTCGGCAGAACACTGACACTAGCGCTAGCACTTTTAAATGACTTTTTTTCTTCCTTTAGAAATGTCATTTTGCTGTCAGACTGTTCTAAACACGGGGAAAATGCACCACTTTACAGGCATACTATAGACACCCCCCAGGTACGAAATTTAAAGGAATATTACACTTTTATTGTTTCACTTTAAGCATTATTGAAAACACTGCTCCTGAAAAAAACAGCCATTTTTAAAACTTTTTTGCCATTGATACATGTCCCCTGGGGAAGGACCCGGGTCCCCAAACACTTTTTATGACAATAAATTCCATATTACCTTTAAAATTAGCACTTTTGATTATACATGTTCGTGTCCCATAGACTTTAATGGTGTTCGCATAAATTTTTTCTCTGTTCGCATGTTCTGCTGTGAACCGAACAGGGGGGATGTTCGGCCCATCCCTAGTTATCATTGAGAATCATGGGGTACAACTTGTCAAGCAACTAAGAGGTCCAAAATCGCCCAACTGTGAAACAAGTCATATATATTTTAATAGAAAGGAGCTCTCATTTACATCAGCAGAACAAATGCAGGAAGTGATGTGTGCACATGGGCCTAGAAGCAAATGTGTGGGGATGCCAAACAAATCAAAGAACCCCACCCGCACCAAATCTACCTACCACATCCACCCCACATTGATTAAGCACAAGTACATATCATACCCTTATCCGGAAAATGAGCAGCACCCCCTCTTTGCTAAAGAGGGATCTCGCCATGTCCACCTAGATGGAGATCCTGACCAGCACAGGAACTTCTGGGTGATTACAATGACTTATTTCTGGGTCAGAATGCGAAACCACACTCTTTTGATCGCTGCTGCGAATATTTGATCACAACCACTATTAGAATTTTATTATTTTTGTTTATTTGCAGATATGCAAATTTGTATTTCTACTTATGATATTTAAAGGCGTTCGATAAGAAATGGTGTCCCTGGGTTGGCAGCAGGTGAATGACAAAAACAAAAGGCCCAGTTAGAGCCCTGGTTCACACTGATAGAGGAAGGAAATTGTTCAGCTGAAATCACATACTTTCATTCCTGCATGTCAGTCCCGCCTGCAGGGGGAATTTCAGAGACATCTGTGCAGGTTTCTGCACTGATATCAATACCAATTGCACCCCAAAGTCGCACCAATTAAAACAGTGCAATTGTCACCGCTTTGACATGTCAAATCGCACCAATGTGAACTAAAGCTGACACATACAACACTGCCTATCCACCAGCTGAATTCATTACCTGCAATTCTCCACAGTTGTTATATATAAAGATCCCACCTTTATCATTAACTTGCAGGTGTGCAGAAGCCTAGGTTTACATTGGAGCAATTTGTCATGCAATTGAGAGATCAAATCGCATGACTATTGGCAGCAATGGCACTGTTCCAATCGAAGCGACTTTTTTTGTGGCGCCGCACCAATTTGCTGAAGTAGTTCCTGCACTACTTTTTTTTCAGGTGCGACTTCAATAAACATTTGTGTATGAAGCCACATGGATGTCTATCAAGTAGCACCTGAAATCACGCTGACCTTGCTACTTTGAAATCATGCTACTTCAAGTGAAGTAGCGCAATTTCAAAGTAGCATCAATGTGGACCAGCGCAAAGATTATTTTTTTGGTGCACAAATACATATTGAAATAAAATATAAGAGATATTGCACTTTCCCAAAACCACCACCCACAAAAACTAAAGAGAAAAAAAAGTAGAAGAAAAAAAAACAACACAACAAAGCTCAATAATGTACTTTTATTTTACCAGTAGAAAAAAAAAATGAATTTACTAGCTTAAAAAAATTTGGACAGGATATATGGTGCTACATTTAGCAATGGGATTTTAAGGCCCTGCTCATAGGAGCTTACAATCTAAAATTTGACAAAACCTTAGAGTGGACACAGCTTTAATTTCAGTGTATAACAACACATCACATTTTTATCTGCAAGATTATAGAAACAAACTTAACAGTCATTCTTACAAAGCATTCCAACATAATATTACAAAAAAGACTTATTCAAAACACCCACCACCAGCCCACAATCTACACATACATACATTCGTGACCATGTTCTGTTGGAAGCTGCATTTCGGTGTACACGATTAAACAACGAGATCAAAATGAGTAGGTCAGCAGATGCTTCCAAACGATGTTTGCATGATCAGACAGGAACAATACACGTACAACATTGACAGCATGGCCACATAAACCCACTTTTGATTGAAAAAATGCACAAGAATTTCATCAAATCTCCCTAGTTGGGCATTTGCCAATATGCAAAATATCATTGCTTCTCCCCCACAAATCACAGCAAAAAACCTGACCATCTCAGGCCAAAAGAACCCCCCTACTGCAGGCCTTTATATAAGAGAGGTTGTATTGTTAGCACACTGATACACCCAATAGAAGTACACACCCACCAGTATCTTTCAATCTCACTCTTCATGTATGTCTAAAGTGATTGCACCTGATGAGCAGGAAACCATAATACTATTCGCAACTGTGTTAGCCCTTGGCTATGTGCATCAAATCTCCAACTACAGGACAAAGATCAAAGTCCATTTGCATCCACATAAACAAAGCAACAGTTTTCTAAGCATATGTACCTGTGCAGTGTAAACCCTAAAATTTGAAATGTCCAAGTCCCTGGGCATGATTAGTGCTAATAAACATTAACAACAGTCCCTGGCTGCAATGAGCTTCCAATATAAAGTCCAAAATTAACTTTCTTACATTAGAACCTATTTCGACAGGAGGCAAATAAGATGCCAGCATGTCATTGGATTGTGGTGAGAAACCCACACAGGGAGAACATATAAACTTCAACACAAGGATTAGCATGTTGGGGAATTGAACCAACATCCCAGGTGCTGCTAGACAGAACTGCTACCCACTTAGCCACACATGTTCTTTGCATCTCTGTGGTGTGAGCCAGCCCTAAGTCCATAGCCATGCTCAGTGTGACAAGCAATATACAATATATTGGCCTAAGTATTGGGACGCCTGCCTTTAAACGCACATGAACTGTAATGGCATCCTAGTATTAGTATTGGGTTCAAAACTCATTTGGCCCACCCTTTGCAGCTATAACAGCTTCAACTCTTCTGGGAAGGCTGTCCACAAGGTTTAGGAGTGTGTCTATGGGAATGTTTGACCATTCTTCCGAGTGCATTTGTGAGGTCAGGCACTAATGTTGGACAAGAAGGCCTGACCTACAGTTTCCTCTCTAATTCATCCCCAAGGTGTTCTGTTGTGTTGAGGTCAGGACTCTGTCCAGGCCAGTCAAGTTCCTCCACCCCAAAATCACTCATCCATGTCTTTATGGACCTTGCTTTGTGCACTGGTCCAAATGATTTGGTGGAGGGGGGATTATGATGTGGGGTTGTTTTTCCAGGGGTTGGGCTTGGCCTCTTAGTTCCAGTTAAGGGAACTCTTAAGGCTTCAGCATACCAAGACATTTTGGACAATTTCATGCTCCCAACTTTGTGGGAACAGTTTGGGGAAAGCCCCTTCCTGTTCCAACATGACTGCATACCAGTGCACAAAGCAAGGTCCATAAAGACATGGATGAGCAAGTTTGGGGTGAAGAAATGTGACTGGCCTGCACAGAGTCCTGGCCTCAACCCGACAGAACACCCTTTGGCTGAATTAGAGTAGAGACTGTGAGCCAGGCCTTCTCATCCAACATCAGTGCCTGGCCTCACAAATGCACTTCTGGAAAAATGATCAAACATTCCCATAGGCACACTAAACCTTGTGGACAGCCTTCCCAGAAGCTGTTCTAGCTGCAAAGGGTGTGCCAAATCAAATTTTAACCCTACAGACTAAGATTGGGCTGCCATTAAAGTTCATGTGTGTGTAAAGGCAGACATCCCAATACTTTTGGCTAAATATTGTATCTGGAAAAGACTTAAAATGGTGGTGGAACCCTCCTACACATAAATACTACATTTAGACATAATTATAGCACCTGAGAGATGAGACAACTTCTTTACATGAAGCAACATGTTTGGGATTTGAATCCAGACCCTCAGGGATACTAAGCAGAATTTCTAACCTCTAAGCCACGGAGCTGCCATGTGTGAGAACCTCCTACACCTAAGTACACATAAATACACATAAAACACATAAAAACACATACATACTGCATTTCTTTGGACATACAGGTGATGGAATTACATTACTCAAGAGTTATTCTTCTTGATTTATCCTGTGATATTTGGTGTTTTTTTGTGGGTGAGAGTGGAATATTACCCTCAAATTTTTGGGAATTACATTTTGCTTTCTGATGTTGGTACACATATCACATTTTTGGGCTCAAATTATGAATATTTGGAAATAATAAAAAGCACAAAAAATTGTGATTCATTTTAAATTTGCATCAGCAATGGTATTGTTTGTGGATTATAAAGACACCTGTGTGAGTTTGGGTAGAGATGGTTGTAAGATGGAGAGTGACAAGTGAATGTGACAGAGAAAAATATATTTTACCAAAACATCAAAACATTCCACATTCTAGTATTATTAAAAACAAAATATTTTAGGTAGAAGCAACAATGTTGCAAAGGAAAATTTATTTCACAGAAAGATACATTTCATCTCAACATTAAAAGGTTTTTATTGTGAAAGTTAGAATTGTTCCATTAGAATCAATGGCTGAAACTTGATTTGGACTAAAATAGAGCAGATTTTCACTTAAAAAAAAATCCTCTCTAATTAGCTCTCATTTCGGTATTTACTATAGCACCTAAAAAAGACACTTGAGTTAAAATGAGAGTTATTTTCAGGTCTGAGCATGCTCAGTTGTGTTGGCACCTAGTTGTCCAAAATGGGGAAATTTTCACTTCTCAGACTTTTAAAGATATTTTAGTGTAGAAATCACTTTTTCACACAGTTTAAAAGCAGATTATCTTTAAATAATATACCGCATATTTCAGTACCATTAGGCAAGTATATCATGCTCTAAACATTATTTCCATGTGCAATTCTCCAGGTTTTAGCAGAGTATGGGTCTGTGCGCTATTTGGTTTCAGGGAACTATAGTAAATTCAATTTTGGGAGTATTTTCTCACTAGCGCTATAGTTATTACCGTTTTAGCGCTAATTTGCGCTAATTCACGGCAATTAACGCCGCAGCTCTATAGTAAATGACCCCAAAATGTCAATAATATACATGTTAGAACAAAACATATGAAGCATAAAAACCATATCTAATACCCTGATTAATACAATTGTATAGATTAGTCACCATCCTGGTGCAGAAAGGACTGGCGGCGAACGACACAGTTTATATAACACCTTACATGTTACGGACTGAAAGTCCTTCTTCTGAGGTTTTATGTTATTAATTCAGATGGGTATAGAATTTCTACAAAAAGAGAAGGGATTATGCAAATAAATTTGGCATTAATAAAAAGTAATAATATCCATAATTATTCAGCTAAACAGCAAACTACATATTAACATGGCATGAACTAGTTTACTTACATGGCAAACAATCACATTGGACATATATCTGAAGGGATTGACTTGGTCAGAGATATTCATTGGTCATAAAAGGCATGCATCCGCAAAATCCGCCAAGCAGACAAACCACAAGGGAGAACCGGGGCTTACTTCACAACGTTGACTCAAATTGGTGGGGCAAAAAACAAGCCGCCACCAAAGCTGGACCAATGCTGCTATAAATGGTATAAAAAGTGTTTATCAAAATCAAATGCTATGGAAATGTATCCAAAAAAAATGAAGAGTGGAGCAAACAATTGCCCATTGCATCCTAAAGAGTACGGATGCAGGGCGAAATATGCCATTGCCAGTATTATTAAGTAAACCAACCTGAGAGATGGAATGTGCTCCCTCATAGTGCCTCCCCCCATAGGTGTGAAGGTGGGGTGAATTCAGGGAACCCATTGATGTGAATGCTATTACTCTAGCTTCTGTCGTTAAGGTCTTCAGCCTGTAGCTGGAGGCTAACAAAATTAAGAAAGATGGTTGCAAGCTGCAACTCCATGGCTTGGAGACAAATCACTGTTGAAGAGGAGGTGGCTTCCACTGTGTTGATACAAGTAGTGAGTGGTTCCATGATCTGGTAGAGAGTGTTAATATCCTTCCTGAAAGATTTTTCCATCAGAGCAAAATGGGAATCAAAGTCTGCTTTGAAGTGGATGTAATGGGATATATGCTAAGGTGTCAGGTAAATCATTTGGTGGGTGATTGGAGGTAAGTGGTGCTCCCAATCCAATTCAGCAGTCTGGGACCACTACAATGAGTGCTTGAATTGATGCAGAATCCTTAAAGAGATCATCATGACAGCTATAGGGATCTGGTATGTGTGTGCCCATAGTTCTGGCCTCTCGGCCTGCTGTAGTTAATGTCAGCTTCATCTTCGATATCCTGTAGCCCAAAGAAACTGGAGTCTGAGTGGGGCAGACCTGGTTGTCACCTGGTTCTTATGTGTCTTTCCTTCAGTCTTGACCCTGTTTGTTTTTGGGTATGGCAATTTGAGAGCAGCTACTTTGAAAAGTAAAGTAACCATAAGGATGAAGAGTAATCATCAGCATAGGTGGCTCTCCCCTCACATGGCCATGCCTCAGACATCCCCCCAGATGATTAAAAACTTTTATTAACCGCTTGCCAACTGGCTCACCCCGATATACGTCGGCAGAATGGCTCTGCTGGGCAAAACACTGTATGGGTACGTTGTACCCTTTATGAGCTGCCAGAGGGTGGGCGCACGTGCCCGCTGCACGGCGGGGGACCCAATGCAAGTGGCTGGTGGGCATGATCACCAATGGCTACACGCGATCGCAGGCACAAGCGCCAACATGGGGATTTGTTTGTGTAAACACACAAATCCCTGTTCTGTCAGGGGAGAGGAGACATTGTTTGTTCCTACTAAGTAGGAACAAAGATATGTCTCCTCCCCCAGTCTGTCACATCCCTATACAGTTAAAACACATCTAGGGAACACACATTTAACCCCTTGATCACCCCTAATGTTAAACCCTTCCCTACCAGTGACATTTACACAGTAATCAGTGCATTTTTATAGCACTGATCGCTGTATAAATTTCAATGGTCCCATAAATGTGTCAAAAGTGTCTGATCTGTCACAGTACCACTAAAAATTGCAGATCACTGCCATTACTACCCTGTTTCCCCGAAAATAAGCCCTACCCTGAAAATAAGACCTACAAGGACTTTAACTAGGGGGGGTAGGGCTTATATTGCAGCCATCACTGACAATCACGCTAGGTCTTATATTCGGGGAAACAGGGTAGTAAAAAAAAAAATGCCGTAAAAATGCCATAAATCTTTCCCATAATTTGTAGACGCTATAACTTTTGCACAAACCAATCAATATACGCTTATTGCAATTTTTTTCCCAAAAAAATGTAAAATAATATATATTGGCCTAAACTGATGAAGAAATTTGTTTTTAAAAACATTTTTGGAGATATTTATTAAAATATTAAAAATATTTAAAAGTTAAAAATATTGTTGTTTTTTTTCAAAATTGTCGCTATTTTTTTGTTTATAGCACAAAAAATAAAAACCACAGAGGTGATCAAATACCACCAAAAGGAAGCTATATTTGTGGAGAAAAAAGGATGCAAATTTTGTTTGGGTACAGCATTGCATGACCGTGCAATTGTCAGTTAAACGACGCAGTGCCAAATTGTAAAAAGTGCTCTGGTCAGGAAGGGGGTAAAATCTTCCAGGGCTGAAGTGGTTAAATATATACTGTATATCCTGTGCTACTCTAATAAGGTACTGTTTAATTCTAGCTACACAAGCCCAAGGTTTATAACAGGAGGGTCTATCTGATGGCAAATATTTTAAGTGATTTTTTTAGGTTGACTTTCATACTATATTATTATTGTTGATCCTTATAGGTCTGGAAGACAAAATCTGTGGGACCAGCTTGACAAAAAACAAAATTAAGATGCTAACTGACCAAAACACATTTTTGGGAAACTAAAGGCACAACTGAGTAAAAAAATGTTTGTATTCCATGTGTTAAAAAGTGTAACTCATATAAAGAAATAATATAAATACCATAAAAGTATCTTCTAAAATATAGTCACTTGACCTGGCTGCCCTGTTTTCCTTTATCAAAGAAGCAAGCTAGGAGGAGAGATATCTGTAGGGGATTGGATTGGCAATATGTTATGTATTTATCTAACAGTGGGTGGATATTTGCTAATCACTCAAAGCTAAGACTCAAAGAGGAAGTATGCTGCCAATCAGCCTCCACTGGCAGAGAGAGAGACATGGAAAGGCACTTATATCACCACATGGTCATGAGGCACTACTAGTACACATTTCGAGCTGTGGTGGGCTCATAGGTGGGGAAATTTAGTGCCTAACATATCATATATACTGTCTACAAAGAAACCATGTAAAGCACACTGATAGGGCGGGAGGGTATGGGTATAAGGATTGCTACAGGTAAATAAAATGGCTTTATTTCCACTTTAAATATAACTTACACCCTCATCTACAGGTTATTTTGTGATGTTAAATAATATTATAAAATTCAGAATCATGAACAGAGTAATAGTAAATCAGAATAACGTATGCAGAGTAGATATACGAAGTGTGTCTTTTAAATAACAAACCTTTATTTATATTTATTACAAATGTAATGCTTGTCCCCTTCAATATATTCCCCATTTGCGCTAATACATTGCTGCAGTCATGTTTTCACTGGTTGAAGACACGGAGAAAATCAATTTCTGTCAGCTGTTTCAACACATCCGCCGTTTTCTTCTTTACAGCATCAACTGACTCAAAACTGATTCAAACACACGTGCATGAGACAAGCTGTCATTCCCATAAACTGTAGTAAGAATTTGAAAACATTCTGTTGTTGTTTTGTGCAATTTTACAAAAAAATTTCAAATTGACACGTTGTTCAACTTTTAAACTTAGCATTTTTTTGGCACACTATAGAAAACACAACCAAACTGAATGTCATAGAGTGTTGCTGCTTGTCATGCAGGTTCAAACATGTTCAAGGTCACCACGCATGCAGTTATAATCGGTTCTGACTGCTTTGTTTATGAGGTGGGATCAGTCTCATTATTTAATAGACACACCTTGAACATTAAGAAACATATATTCTTACAGAAAGAAACATATGGCTACCTCTTATATAATATATAAAAGATAAAAGGTTATCTATCATAATGAATAGATTTTTGATACATTTTCAAAATATTTTTTAAGCATAACTATAACTTGATTTCTAATGTCATGCCACTGCCATCCTATAAATATTGACAAGCATAGTATGGTTATTTTCAAAAGCATAATGTAACCATTAAAGTGTTGCTAAACCCAGTAATATGAAAATAGTTCATTGCCCCCCCGACACACACACACACAGTGCCCAAAGCTTATAAATCTTCTTTTTACATTAAAATACTGCCACTATATACCCTTTTGGATGATCTGTATACCATGGTTACATGATAAACTGCACAGTTTCTCTAGTGCTGAGAGTTCAGGTAGGAGGAGATTTCCACTACAGCCTGTATACACGCCCACATGTGTGATGTCAATATCATGTGATCTGGCTAGCTCTGAGAACAAGTAAATGTTCTCTCCAGCATAAAAGACACAACTGAGCATGTGCAGGTCGGCTACCCTGCCTGTATTAGCTGGCTTTCCCCATATAGACAGTGCAGGAGGGGGAGGATCTGTGAATACAGGATAAAACAGCTTTTTTACACAATGCAGAGGATTAACCCCTTAAGTTCCACAGTGAGTATAACAAGCATGCTATGCTGCATAAACAGACTGATTTTACTGTTGTGGGTTTAGTAATACTTTAAGCATTATAAGTATATCATAATTTGTCGGCTATTGGTACTTGTGATAACAACTAAATGAAGCAGCATAACTTGTTCATTATTCCTTCGGAGAGAAACAAAATAATGCTTTACACACTTTCATCACATTATCTTTAATCTATGGGAGAGTATATTAAGAAAATCTTTGTTGGTTCCCTGACAGATGTTTTATTTTACATAGTAAATCAATTCCCTGCAGACATTGGACTAGAGAGATTTTTCTCTAAGAAAGCAATTTGTCAGAGCTCAGGTATAATCCAGTAATTCAAAATTGATTTTCTGACCAAGATCACAATCATGTCAGTTATATTCAAAGATTAAGTGACTGTTTGTTAAATAATGTAATAGTCCCACAATGTAAAACATTCTTTTGTGCTCCTTTTTATGCACCTAGCCAATGCTTATGTCTTGCAAAACAGTAGTATGTTTGGGGGTAAAGGGTTCTGGGGTGGGGTCAAAAACTTCCTCTCATGGCAGGACCTCCACAGTGTAGAGCAGAGATTGACAACCCGTAAATTATGATCTATCAATAAACAGTTGACAGCTGACAAGTAGATCACAGGGATAAGCTCAGGCAGCTTCAGACACTAGTCTGAAGCTGCCTGAGCTATCCAACTGGAAAGCTCTCAAAGCCAACACTCACAAGTGGCAGAGGCATTCCCTGCCTATGATTAGCTGTCGGCAGGATAGTTTAGGTGGTTTTGGACTAGTGTATGGAGATACCTGAATAGATTACCTCACTTGTGTTTTGGCAGGTGGGTACTGTTAGCCAAGCAGGCATTTGAATTTCCTGGCATTGGTAAATACGGTACTCATGTCTGGACTAAGAAAGTTAGTGCACCTCAGTGTACCATTCACTCATTGCTTTTCTCCTCACAGAAAACATAGTGCTGCTTGAGAGACTCCACACAGCATTTATTTTTAAAAAGGCAGAATTTGTTAAATATAAGCTGTGAAATGCCTGGTTGTTAAAGCCTGCACTCAGGGATACAGGGAGTAACAACACACACCTGTAAATATTGCACTCCACCTTCAGTGACAGTGGTTGCACAGCCATACCTCCCCAGATGGTCCATGAGTATTCCAGGGGAAGTGATAAATTCTATAGCTGCAGTTGACCCACTGACTAAGGACTCTATTTGCACTTTATGGAAGGTTAAGCTGGGTGCAGGCTGCACTTTTTATAGATCCCAAAAGGGACTGACTTCATTGGTGGCCTTTTCTTATACCACCCTTTGCAGCTATAACAGCTTCAGCTCTTCTGGTAAGGCTGTCCACAAGGTTTAGGAGTGTGTCTATGGGAATGTTTGACCATTCTTCCAGAAGTGCATTTGTGAGGTCAGGCACTGATGTTGGACGAGAAGGCCTGGCTTGCAGTCTCCGCTTGAATTAATCCCAAAGGTTTTTATCGGGTTGAGGTCAAGACTCTGTGCAGGCTAGTCAAGTTCCTCCACCCCAAACTCGCTCATCCATATCTTTATAGTCAATGGAATGGTCAAACATTACCATTGACACACTCTTAAACCTTATGGATAGCCTTCCTAGAAGATTTGAAGCTCTTATAGCTGCAAAGGGTGGGCCAACTCAATATTGAACCCTATGGACTAAGACTGGGATGCCAGTATGCGTGTAAAGGCAGACGTCCCAATACATTTGACAAAAAATGTATATATATGACCAAAAAAGACTGCGCTAGCAACAAAATAAATTAAAATAAAAGAGTGTCAAAACCAAATGCACTATAAAAAAGAATATGGTGGATGAGACAAAATGTTATATGAAAGGAAGGGTAGGATAGGATAAACACCTAACACAACACAACATGTGCTAAATAGAAGCGTGCACGAATGCACTAACAAAATAAATAGCTCATAATAGCATAAAAAGTGTACATAATACACATGTGCAACTGTGGAGTGATAAGGGTGAGCCTATCACTGCACTAAAACAAAAAAATATATATAAATGTATGTGCTCTCCTAGTTTCGCAGACACCAATATAGATAACACTGATGCGGACTTCTAAGAAAATGCTGCGTGAAATAGTAAAACGAAAAAGTCACCAATAACAAAAGTTGCAAACTAAAAGTATTAGGTTGGATGAAAATCTACCAGCTATCCAATCTGTGTAGTAAGCAGGGCAAACGGTAAGCTGGTGTTAGAGATGCCCAGAAGAAACCTTTGGAGGACCACAGAGACTCGCGTTCTGCACAAAAAAGGGAAGAAAGAAAAGGTATATGGTGTAAAACCTTACGGTACCATAGGGTCACCTGCGCATATATGCGCTACTCATGGGACCAGGATGCAGAGCAGGCAATCAGATACTAGGTTGGTTCGCCGCTAGCCAGCGTGCGTTCTACCAACTCCAGGAAGTGATGTCACTGGTCACTGGTTGCTAGTTTAGCGTAGGCAGGATGTTGCGTCGACGCGTTTCGCCCCTTCCCAGGGCGTTATCAAAGACTTAACACCCTGCTCACGTAAGAAATTATTTATATTGTTACGCTCGGTGAGTGACAGCCATTTACGGCCAATGGGTGAATTAACTCCCATTACTTCCTTTATCATCATATCCTGTTGCAATCAAAACTTTAATCGGTGATTGGAGACACAAACATTTCTAATGGCAAATGTATATGCTTGTGTTACACAGACTGACAGGTTAAATGCTCATCGTCTTAAACAAAGGCAAAATATGTGTTACAACAGGATATTTGGACGAATACAAATTCTATACAATGTGTGTTGACTATCTGATTTCCTAATTATATTTAACAATAAAAATTCATTCTTTAATTTATAAACATCAAATATGTAAAAAATTTAAATTAAAATTAAGATTAAAAATAAAAATAAAATAAAAAATATTAAAAATATAGATGTATGTGAGGGGATCCTACACATACAGATGGATACATAATTCATCATATATTTCTATAATACTTAAAAACATAACACTATACCTTGCTAATTGCTAGCAATATTGCACCAAAAGAGAATATTTATATCACGTGATCATGGGTAGTAAGATATGGAAATATCCCAACTAATATTAAAAATTGATAACAGTATTGGTGGACAGGAAAGAGACAAGTGGGAAAAAAGTGAATAAAAATATACAATAAAAAATAATAAAAAAATATAAATGTCAGAATCTAATGGGATGAAATCAAATAAGGAAATGTAATTAGGATATAATAAAAATTACCAATTAGAAAGAAAACAATTTAAGTCCAACTCAATGTTCAAACCCAGGGGATTCAGCGTACGCAAGCTATGTATCCACTGGGTTTCATTTTGTGAAATGTTTTGCCTAAGGTTAGAACCTCGCCAGTGTTCCTCAACCCTATCAATCCCACAAAAAGTGAGTAGACTAGGGTCCTGGTTGTGAAATAACCTGAAATGGTTAGAGAGGCCATGGAACTTATACCCCTTTTTTATCCTATTCACATGTTCTTTAAGTCTTATGCCCAATTGTCTGGTGGTTCTTCCTACGTACTGAAGATTACAAGGACAGGACAAAAGGTAGGTGACATGTGTGGTACTGCAAGTTATGAATTTATTGATTTCATAGGATCTACCGTCTGCCAAAGAACTGAAGTGGGTGGTTTTCCGTTTTCGGAATTTAGATGTCCTATACATTACACACCTGCCACAGCTGTAAAACCCAACACTATCTAGAAAGGTACATACCTTTCTAGGGGGGTCTATGACATTGTGGGCCAGCTGGAGTCTTAAAGTGGGTGGCTTGGTGTAAATGAATTTGGGCTGTTTGGGCAACACCTTCTTGAGGTCATTGTCCTGAAGCAGAAGGGGCCAATGCCTCCTGACAATTTTCTCCAGGTCACGATACTGTCTGTTGAAGCCTGTAAAAAAGGACAAACTAAAATTTTCCTGTTCCCTTTTCTCTTTTGTTTTAAACAGATCGCTTCTATCCATTTCCCCAACCGTTTGTTTTATCTTTTCTAATTTCTCCGAACTATAACCCTTTTCTAGAAATCTTTTCAGAATGATGTTGGCTTGCAAATTGTAGTCACTCAAATTGCTACAGTTTCTCCTGATCCTGAGTAGCTGACTTTTTGGAATACCCCCTAGCCATCTTGGATGATGGCAGCTTGTCAGGGGGATGTAGCCATTTCGATCTACATCTTTAAAGAAGGTACGAGTTATGACCATAGAGGGTCCCATAACCAAAGAGGATATAATAACAGAGGGGGAGAATATGGAGGACAGTCTTGGGCCTATAACCAATCCGATTACTATCCCCCAACCAATCGGGGAAGAGGATGGTACTCTAGTAATCAAAGAGGGGATTTTTAGAGGAGAGGAACAGGGGGACCACCTATCACGAGAGGGAGAGGTGCTCCCACCCCCAGGGGTTGGGGGAGAGACCAGAGTCCACCAAAAGAATGGAGACCATGGTATCCCATGACCCCTCAATCAAATCCAGAAAGAAGAGGAGAGCAAGAGGATGCAGAGGAGGGAAAAGGAAAGCGAAAAAGAATGGCTTAATGGAAGGAATTTTCAACTTAAGTGATGTCACCTTCTCCCAAGAAGAATTAAAAGTCTTAGATTTAGGCTTAAAATACGCTATGGAAAAAAATCTCAACAAATTTGATGTGTTCATTGACCTGCAAAAATTCATCAGGAAAGTTAATATTAAAAAGTATTTCTCCAATAAAGAATCTGCATCAAACTCCCCGGAAGAGGAGTACATGCATACAACCTTGAGGAACAACTCAATTTTCAACCCCCAGATCAATAACAACCACTTTGTTGGGGTGTTCAAGTCTCTGGTAGAACAAGACCTGGACAAACTGGTTGTTAAACCCCTCAGAAGAAAAAAGGATCTAGAAAGAGGCCTAGAGTCACTAATAAAAAACAAAAACATAGTGATCAGGTCAGCTGACAAAGGAAGGGGGTGGTGATACTCAATAAATCTGACTACCTAGAAGAATTAAACAAACTGGTAGGAGACCGAGAAACCTACTAAAAGCTGAAGAACAACCCTACAAAGAAATTTAAGGTAAAGTTAAAGAATTTAATTAAAATAGCAACTGAAGAGGGCATTTTGAAGAAAAAAGAGGCTAGATACCTCATTCCCGATGCACCACGAGTACCGGTGATATACCAATTGCCGAAGATTCACAAGAACAGATCCAAGCCTCCAGGTCAACCGATAATCAGCGGGATTGGATCCCTCTTTTCCAGACTTGGTGAATACCTAGACTGCTTTCTACAACCACTCACCAAGAAATACCCTGCATACCTCAAAGACAGCAGAGAACTCATCGAACTAATTAAGACCGTAACAATAGATGAAAATTGTTTACTTGCAAGTATTGATGTAAATTCACTCTATACCAACATTCAACAAGAACATGCGCTACAAGCAGTTGAATGGGCCCTGAGTAACACAGATATGAAATCAAAACAAAAGAAGTTTATCCTAAAAGCTCTTGATCTAGCAATGAGCCACAACTTCTTTTGGCATCAAAAAGAATACTATAGGCAAAAGAGAGGTGTTGCAATGGGTGCCAAGTATGCACCTTCAGTGGCTAACCTGTTCATGAGCTTTTGGGAGGATGAAGCTATCTACCAATCCAGTATCCCTGAGTTTAGGCTATACAAGAGGTATATAGACGATATTCTAATTATTTGGGCAGGATCACCTGACTCCTTTTCAAATTTCTTGGCCGAAATAGGAACAAATGGATTTGGTATATCTTTTTCTGAATGTTTCAGTTACCAACAAATCAACTTTTTAGATTTGACATTATTTAGAGAGGGGAACAAAATATCTACTCGTACCTTCTTTAAAGATGTAGATCGAAATGGCTACATCCCCCTGACAAGCTGCCATCATCCAAGATGGCTAGGGGGTATTCCAAAAAGTCAGCTACTCAGGATCAGGAGAAACTGTAGCAATTTGAGTGGCTACAACTTGCAAGCCAACATCATTCTGAAAAGATTTCTAGAAAAGGGTTATAGTTCGGAGAAATTAGAAAAGATAAAACAAACGGTTGGGGAAATGGATAGAAGCGATCTGTTTAAAACAAAAGAGAAAAGGGAACAGGAAAATTTTAGTTTGTCCTTTTTTACAGGCTTCAACAGACAGTATCGTGACCTGGAGAAAATTGTCAGGAGGCATTGGCCCCTTCTGCTTCAGGACAATGACCTCAAGAAGGTGTTGCCCAAACAGCCCAAATTCATTTACACCAAGCCACCCACTTTAAGACTCCAGCTGGCCCACAATGTCATAGACCCCCCTAGAAAGGTATGTACCTTTCTAGATAGTGTTGGGTTTTACAGCTGTGGCAGGTGTGTAATGTGTAGGACATCTAAATTCCGAAAACGGAAAACCACCCACTTCAGTTCTTTGGCAGACGGTAGATCCTATGAAATCAATAAATTCATAACTTGCAGCACCACACATGTCACCTACCTTTTGTCCTGTCCTTGTAATCTTCAGTACGTAGGAAGAACCACCAGACAATTGGGCATAAGACTTAAAGAACATGTGAATAGGATAAAAAAGGGGTATAAGTTCCATGGCCTCTCTAACCATTTCAGGGTATTTCACAACCAGGACCCTAGTCTACTCACTTTTTGTGGGATTGATAGGGTTGAGGAACACTGGCGAGGTTCTAACCTTAGGCAAAACATTTCACAAAATGAAACCCAGTGGATACATAGATTGCGTACGCTGAATCCCCTGGGTTTGAACATTGAGTTGGACTTAAATTGTTTTCTTTCTAATTGGTAATTTTTATTATATCCTAATTACATTTCCTTATTTGATTTCATCCCATTAGATTCTGACATTTATATTTTTTTATTATTTTTTATTGTATATTTTTATTCACTTTTTTCCCACTTGTCTCTTTCCTGTCCACCAATACTGTTATCAATTTTTAATATTAGTTGGGATATTTCCATATCTTACTACCCATGATCACGTGATATAAATATTCTCTTTTGGTGCAATATTGCTAGCAATTAGCAAGGTATAGTGTTATGTTTTTAAGTATTATAGAAATATATGATGAATTATGTATCCATCTGTATGTGTAGGATCCCCTCACATACATCTATATTTTTAATATTTTTTATTTTATTTTTATTTTTAATCTTAATTTTAATTTTAATTTTTTACATATTTGAAGTTTATATATTAAAGAATGAATTTTTATTGTTAAATATAATTAGGAAATCAGATAGTCAACACACATTGTATAGAATTTGTATTCGTCCAAATATCCTGTTGTAACACATATTTTGCCTTTGTTTAAGACGATGAGCATTTAACCTGTCAGTCTGTGTAACACAAGCATATACATTTGCCATTAGAAATGTTTGTGTCTCCAATCACCGATTAAAGTTTTGATTGCAACAGGATATGATGATAAAGGAAGTAATGGGAGTTAATTCACCCATTGGCCGTAAATGGCTGTCACTCACCGAGCGTAACAATATAAATAATTTCTTACGTGAGCAGGGTGTTAAGTCTTTGATAACGCCCCGGGGGAGGGGCGAAATGCGTCGACGCAACATCCTGCCTACGCTAAACTAGCAACCAGTGACCAGTGACATCACTTCCTGGAGTTGGTGGAACGCACGCTGGCTAGCGGCGAACCGACCTAGTATCTGATTGCCTGCTCTGCATCCCGGTCCCGTGAGTAGCACATATATGCGCAGGTGACCCTATGGTACCGTAAGGTTTTACACCATATACCTTTTCTTTCTTCCCTTTTTTGTGCGGAACGCGAGTCTCTGTGGTCCTCCAAAGGTTTCTTCCGGGCATCTCTAACACCAGCTTACCGTTTGCCCTGCTTACTACACGGATTGGATAGCTGGTAGTCTGCCAATTGTCTCTGCTATGGAAGATTTTCATCCAACCTAATACTTTTAGTTTGCAACTTTTGTTATTGGTGACTTTTTCGTTTTACTATTTCACGCAGCATTTTCTTAGAAGTCCGCATCAGTGTTATCTATATTGTCTGCGAAACTAGGAGAGCACATACATTTATATATATTTTTTTGTTTTAGTGCAGTGATAGGCTCACCCTTATCACTCCACAGTTGCACATGTGTATTATGTACACTTTTTATGCTATTATGAGCTATTTATTTTGTTATGCCGCGTACACACGAGCGGACTTTACGGCGGACTTTGCCCGGCGGACTGGATTTCGTCGGACAATTCGATGTGTGTGGGCTCCAGCGGACTTTGTTTTCTAAAAAGTTGGACGGAATTAGATTTGAAACTTGTTTAAAATTTATCCGACGGACTCTTCTTTCTAGCGGACAAACCGATCGTCTGTGTGCTAGTCCGACGAACTCAAACTGACGCATGCTCTGAAGCAATTACAAGACGGAAGCGCTCGGTCTGGTAAAACTAGCCTTCGTCTTGAAGCTAGCACATTCCTCTTCTGTCGTCTTTTAATACAGCCTTTTTTTAGGATTGATAATGCGAGAGGAATGAAGTTGTTTTTCTGCTTTATATTCACACAGAGTTCTCACAAACTTCTTTCTTCGTGATTTATCCTCCTGCCATGACTAATATAATATTTTGTAACAGCCAGATCTCCATAAATTTTTAATTGTAAAATATAATTTTTTTTTTTTGTTTTTTTTTATTTCAACACTTTAGCTATTTTACAATGTGTGTTAAATGCTAACCACATTTTTGGTGTGTATTTTCAAGTTACCACAATTAACATTCATATTTTGTGTTGTTTTAAAGAACCTTAATGAGGTTGTTGTCCCTTGTTCATTAGACATAGGGGGGTGTTTTTAACAAATGCAAAATCATTTTTCACTCCAATTGCTAATTATACATATAATTCCACATAAAGAGCATTTTGAAGTGTGTTCGCTGTGGATCCGAGGGGCACATGCAAGGAAGCCCAAACCAAAACAATTAATTTTTTTTTTACATGTTTTTCAGAAAAAATCAGCAGAGCTTACCCCGAGCTTGTTTTTGACAAAAGGCTTAAATCATTTAAGAATATCAAGTGAAACGTTCACTTGAGAAATTGCACACCAAGTGTACTTGTTGGAAGTGCAGTCGCATAAAAACTGAGGGCAAGAGCTTAAATTCGGGGAAGCTCTGCTGATTGATTCCTAAAATCATGTAAAATCAAAATACATTCTTTTTATTTGACAAAAACACACATAGGGGTTGCTTTCCTAAAGGTAAAAAGGCTGTGCATTTTAGAAATTGCATTTGCCCTCTGCAAGAGCAGTTGCTCCCAAGCTTTATTAAATGTGAAGCAGCTCTGCTGACTTCCATCATCCAATCATGTGCAAGCAAAAAGGTTTTTTTTTTGGTTTTACTTGCACAGGATTGGGTACTCTTTGCAAAGTCAAGCTTTTAACTAATTTCTGATGCTCTGGAGCAATTGCACTTGCAGAGGGCAACTGCCCTCTGCAAAGTGCACAGACTATTTGCTTTTGTAAAATCAACCCCATAGTCTTTTCGACCTGTACCTGCCTACTCCCACACAAAATGGCATCTTTTAATCCAAACACATAGGCAAGAATGTAAGGTAAACACAAAATTTTTTTTTTAATAAACACAAAAAATAGGAAGGCAACACTGGACACACTTTTAGAATCTGGGAAGCCTTTCGTCCCCCAGGACACACATCAAGTTTCAGGACAAGAAAATAGGTATCTTGCGACTATAGGGAGCACAGGGAGCACAGTCAGAACAGACAGAAACCAGGCAATCACTTTCGACTCTTCCGTGTAGCCTTCCCTCCACGCTTCTCTGCAGCCTTCCCTCCACGCTTCTCTGCAGCCTTCCTCGGAGGTTGTGCCTCTGGTGGTGTAATTGGGGCAGGAGGAGGAGGAGGAGGAGGAGTGGCTTCATCTGCTATATATGTGTTAGCAGTAAGCTCCCCTCTCAAGCCCTTCTGGTAAGCCTGGAAAAATAGACCCTCACAGAGGAGGCGTTGGCCCTTTTCCAACTCCTGTAATCTGCCGGCTAGATAGGTGCCATACGCCTCCTCTACATTGGGAGGTTTACTCAGGATCCGGCTTGCTTCCCGTATGAGCTCTAGGGATTCCTGCTCTGTTGCAGTCATCCTCCTGGGCCTTTGGTGGAGAATGCGGAGGGGAGGCACCTGACACTCTGTGCGGCTTCTACTTGGCCCAGCCACAGCCTCCTCCTCTCTCCCACTGGGCAAGGCCTCCTCCTCTCTCCCACTGGGCAAGGCCTCCTCCTGGCTGAGGTCATCCTGTGTAAAAAAAAGGGACATAGTTGTAATTTTCTGTTATGCAATCACACACAATTTTCAGCTCCTTAACTTTCAAAGATAATTACACAAAATAGTAAAGGCTATCTATTTGACCACACCATTATTTCAGATGATCAACAAGATCTGAAGTTACGTATATATTTGGCCACTACTGTCTAGTGATATGTCTACATATTACTCTTTGTGCAGAAGTGATTTTTGATGAAGCACTTTCAAAATTAACACCTTAACATCATTAATAACATTTACACAATCCCAAAATGTTCCAAAAAAGTATACCTGGCTGAAGCTGGGCGCATCCACTTCATCTATGGTGAAAAGGCCCAGTTCATCCTGGGACTCCTCAGCTGGGGTGGAGGTGGATGGAAGGCTGGAGGGAAGGCTGGAGGGAAGGGTAGAGGGAAGGCTGGAGGGAAGGGTGGAAAGGGATTGCCTGGCTTCGGTCTGCTCATCCAGGAATCGCAGTTTGTGGTAATACCACAACTTGGGTACATAAACTTGGTCAGCTGCTGCCCCGGATCTCAGCGACTCCTGGATTTTTCTGTGTTCCCGCTTATACATATTACGCAAGATACCTATTTTCCTGTCCACAAACTTGAGGTCTGCCTGGGGGAGTCGAGTCTTCACAAACTCTAAAAGTGTGCCCAGTGTTGCCTTCCTAACATCACGATTATAATATTGGTGGTGTTTGACCTCCCAGAGGTTTTTCTTCTGCTCATAGAGATCAATGAAATGTGTCAAAAACTCTTCCTCTTTAAAGGGATTCATTATTTCTGCAAGCCAAGACACAAGATCAAAACTTAAATGTCAGTCCCAAATCTCAGGATTAGTTTGTGTTGTAATCTAGGGGACACACACGGGGACACACACAAACACACACACACACACACACACACTTTAATCTTACCTTCGTTTGTTCCGCTCGCTACTTCCGCACGGACATACATAGGCCATCGTACTAGCTTTATATACACTGCGCATGTGTCATGCTCCGCCTGCGTCGCCCGCCCCTGACGTTCGTAAGTACGATTTGGCCCCGCCCCTTCACTCTTCGTTGCGCAGTGGGAGTAGATAGCAAAAGATGGCGGAGCGATTAAGTGAGAGTAGCGCGGAGGAAAGCCCGGAGCCCCAAACATCCACATCCCGGAGGAGATATAAGGCCACCAACATGGCTTTTGGAGAGATGGTGGAGATGGTGTCCATATTAAGAAGGGACGACTACGATGGCAAAAAAGGACCGTACACACGACCCAATCTGAGAAAGGACAAAATAATGTCCTCAGTGGTCACCGCTCTGGAAGAGAAATTTGGGACAAAACGTTCGAAAGAACAATTGCGGAAGCGGTGGTCTGACATAAAAAGTCGTGAGCCAGAGCAATATTTGCGAATAAAGAAGCTGCTGAAAAAAAGTAAGTACTTGTGTTTTACTATTGAGATACAGAACTTGCATGCTGATCCTTATTTTTGGCGGTTTTTCTGCATCGTTCGTAAATACCGTTCTTTGGAATAGATCGTATACTTTAGAAAGTGACGTTATTTTTTCGCCAAATACGATGGGACAGGGTTGGATATACATTTATGGCTTGATAATTTTGCGAATTCCCACAATGAGTTGATGTGGTGTAGATGTGTTTGAAAATATAATGCTTCATCCAAAATGATTCAGTGTAATGTAGGGACAGGACACAGCAGCTGTTTCCACATCTGGACTCACGAGCACTATAGTTGTTGGGAATGATTTAGCAGTCCCACTATTGTTCTTCGATTTTATTTGTGTCTAAATTTTTAGACTTTTCTTCCGTACGTTTTTTGGCTCTGCGTAACTTCTGCATACTTTCAGCTATTAAAACCATTCAACTATTAAAATGTTCGTCTCTTTTAGCTGATGTGTGGTCATTTTAAAATTTGTTAATAACATTTATACTTTCTTAAATATTAATTTTTTATTAACTTTTTTCAACATTGAATTCAATGGGAGCATGCTTGAAATCCTCAAATTCTTCTTCCGCTCCCAAAAGTTTCCGGTCCTTCATACTTTCACCTAGAGACACCAAACAAACTTTACAATGTTCACTAAATATTCATCTATCTGGCTATATCCTTTCTGTTTGATATTTTTTTTAATTTTGGAGAAAAACCTTTTTGTTTAGAGGTCATTTCGTGACATTTTAGACATTAATCAGAGTGTACTGTGTTTGTTTTGTTGCCATGGTTACCCAAGCTTCTGTTATACACAGGGGGGAGGTGGCTGGAGCATCTCAGCTCTGATTACAGAGCCCGGGGGGAGGGGACAGACACACCATGTACTGATTTATAATATAGGAATATGATGGGGCAGTTTTGATGGCGGTCATTTTAGCCATGTAGCTATTCAGCATTCCCACGCATTTTGCGAAGGAAATGCATTTTCTAGTGTACTATGTGACCATAACGAAATTTTTGAGGGGTAATACACATAGGAGATCATTGAGGTGTCAGCATCTGTGAAAATTTCAAAAAAATATTAAACAACGTTCTACTTTATTTATTAAAACATAAAAGATCAGTGTTTTTTAACTATATACCTTTTTTTCTAATCTCATAGGGGAGAAAAGACTCAGACAACAGTCCAAGGATCTCAGGACCCCCCCAAGTCACCAGCCTAAGGCCGAACCTACCCCAAGCCCCAGCCCAAGACCACGCCCACCTGACGACCTTGAGGAAGGAGAGGTGGAGGAAGTGTGCGAGGTTTCAAGCCCACCAAGTGAGTGACTGACACCCCAGCTTCAGTTTTACTGTATTTTGGCGTGCATATTGTAAACCTTGTTTTTATTCACTCGTTTTAGGTGAGTTTCTGGTTGTGGAAGGCCAAGCGGCAGAGCACTTCACCACAGACAGTGCGCAAAGATTAATTGGCCAGATTATGCTGTGGAATGGCCACATAGATCAAATGCGTGAACAAATTCACAGCATGAAACTTCGCCTGGACTCCATGCAACAGGAAATGAAGAACATGATTGATGTTTTGGGCCGAATATAATCACGTTTGGCCTAAAAACATCAATCATGTTCTTCATTTCCTTGTGAAGTTATTTTGTTAACACAAAGTTTTTGAAGTTTTTGGGGGTATACCCAAATTTAAAGTGTGTGATGCACACGGTGTGTCATCATGTGCTATCTTCCATCATGGGTTAGCAATGTACTTGTTTTGTGTTTGCAAACCCTTCATCCTGAAAATTCTTTGGTGGTGAGAGGAACCAAAAATGGGTTTGCACACACAAAACACGTACATTGCTCTCCCATGATAGGAGATAGCACATGTTGACTTGACCCTTTCTTAAAGCTCAATTTTGAGCATCTTATAAATGAACAATTTCCAAGGGTGACATTACATGCACCGTTCTCGAAATATTGTTGAACTTTGTAAGTTCATTTATATTCTAATTTTTGTTTCTAAAAACACTGTTGTGTATGTAAATCTTGTTAGATAAAGGTCTATATTTTAGAGAAAAAATGGCTTTAATAATTTAAGAAAATAGTATTTTTTTACACAACGTAAAATATTTTTGAAATAAAATTATAAAAAAAATAAAATAAAAACATATGGTAAAAAATGCACCTTTCAATGTGCACCAAGTAAAATTTTTTACCCTATACAATGTGTGTGGCTGTTTCTTGAAGTCAAAATTTAGGGGTTGTTTTTGTGGGCCTGATTAACTAAAGCGAAACGCACTTGACACTACTACAAGTGCACTAGGAGACAGACATAACTTAAAGGTAAACAACAAGAAAAACAAGATATTTAGATAAAACAATTTTCGTTTTTATTTATGATCTAAACTTACAGCTGTTGCTGAATAGCAATGGCCCCCCGACCATTAAAATAATTGACATAACGGTCACGCACTTGACGTGCGGTTCGGGGGGCCAAGCCAATACGCCCAATTTCTAGGCCTGTTAAAGTGCTAGTAGACTCTTCCAGTCTGGGCTCAGGCCCAACAGAGGATAGATATGTAGCTGAATGTCTCCTTAAAAAGTTATGCAAGATGCAGCAAGCAAGGATGACATGGTTGATTTTATAGTCCGCCAAATTAATAGCCGTAAGGAAGATACGGAACCGGCTGGCCAGAATACCAAAGGCATTCTCCACAACCCTTCTTGCTCTGGCCAGCCGATAATTAAATACCCTCCTCTCAGGGGTGAGTGTCCTTTGGGGGAACGGCCTCATCAAGTTCTCACAGAGAGCAAATGCTTCATCAGCAATAAAAACTGAGGGGAGTCCATCCACATTATCGTCATCAGGTGGCAATTCCAGGCCACCGGTCTGGAGACGATGGCACAGCTCGGTCTGTGCAAAGACTCCTCCATCAGACATCCGGCCGTTCTTCCCCACATCCACAAACATAAACTCCAAATGTGCCGAGACCACCGCCATCAAAACTACACTATGGAACCCCTTGTAGTTAAAGAAATAAGACCCCGAATGCGGTGGTGGCACAATCCGGACATGTTTCCCGTCAATCGCCCCGACACAGTTGGGAAAGTCCCAACGGTCAGCGAACTGGGAGGCCACAGTCTGCCATTCCTGTGGACTTGTAGGAAACTGTGAAGTGCAAAAAAAAAAGATAAGGACTTTAATAACAAAAATTTTCGTTCAGATTACACCAAAACATTAGTAAACAACAGCAGTCAAATATTATGAATATGTGTGTTTATAATTGAAATGTTGAAAAACATAAGGCACACTTATTAAGATTAATCACCCCCTATGATGGCCCATTGATACATTTGAATGTGGGGGAGGGGTTCTAATTAGGTTAACAAACACACCTGACTGGCTGAAACATTAGTGGGGTGGGGGAGGGGTTCTAATTAGGTTAACAAACAAACAAACTTATAACAAACGCACTGAAGAACAGCAAGGCCTATGAAGAACGACCTGAAAATCAGGAACGAGCGGAGCAGAACGGCCTGCAAGGCAGGTTACGAACTGACCAACACGCACTGAAAAGCAGATACAAACCTCACAAGCACAAACTGAACCGCAGAAAACGAACGAAATAAGCTGAAGTGTGAAAAGCGCGAATCGTCTCTAACCAAACTTCTACTGACACGAGATTAGCAGAAGGAGCCCAAAGGGTGCCGGAGTGGGGCTTGGACTTCCTTTTTCTAGTCCCGTCGTACGTGCTATACGTCACCGCGTTCAAAACCAGCGGACTTTTGCAGTGACCGTGTGTGGCCAAGTCCGTTCGTTTTTAAGTCCGGCGCAAGGAGCAAACAAAGTCCGACGAAAAGTCCGCCGGGCAAAGTCCGCCGTAAAGTCCGCTCGTGTGTACGCGGCATTAGTGCATTCGTGCACGCTTCTATTTAGCACATGTTGTGTTGTGTTAGGTGTTTATCCTATCCTACCCTTCCTTTCATATAACATTTTGTCTCATCCACCATATTCTTTTTTATAGTGCATTTGGTTTTGACACTCTTTTATTTTAATTTATTTTGTTGCTAGCGCAGTCTTATTTGGTCATATATATCACTAAAAGTTTAGCACTTTTTGTTTCTGCTGCTGCAACAGGCTAGTTCGATCAACACCATATCACCCATTATTTGCGAGCGCTGGTTTTTATGTATATAAAAAATGTATATAGTATCTCACAAAAGTGAGTACACCCCTCACATTTTTTATATATTTTATTATATCTTTTCATGTGACAACACTGAATAAATTAAACTTTGTTACATTGGAAAGTAGTAAATGTATAGCTTGTATAACAGTGTAAATTTGCTGTCCCCTCAAAATAACTCAACACACAGCCATTAATGTCTAAACCGCTGGCAACAAAAGTGAGTACACCCCTAAGTGAAAATGTCCAAATTGGGCCCAATTAGCCATTTTTCCTCCCCGGTGTCATGTGACTTTTTAATGTTACAAAGTCTCAGGTGTGAATGGAGAGCAGGTGTGTTAAATTTGGTGTTCTCGCTCTCACTCTCATCTACTGGTCAATGGAAGTTCAACATGGTACCTCATGGCAAAGAACTCTATGAGGATCTCAAAAAAAGAATTGTTGCTCTACATAAAGATGGCCTAGGCTATAAGAAGATTGCCAAGACCCTGAAACTGAGCTGCAGCACACTGATCAAGACCATACAGCAGTTTAATAGGACAGGTTCCACTCAGAACAGGCCTCGCCATGGTCAAGCAATAAAGCTGAGTGCACATGCTCAGTGTCATATCCAGAGGTTGGCATTGGGAAATAGATGTATGAGTGCTGCCATCATTGCTGCAGAGGTTGAAGGGGTTGGGGGTCAGCCTTTCAGTGCTCAGACCATACGCCGCACACTGCATCAAATTGGTCTGCATGGCTATCATCCCAGAAGGAAGCTTCTTCTAAGGATGATGCACAAAAAAATCTCACAAACAGTTTGCTGAAGGCAAGCAGACTAAGGACATGGATTACTGGAACCATGTCCTGTGGTCTGATGAGACCAAGATAAACTTATTTGGTTCAGATGGTGTCAAGTGTGTGTGGCGGCAACCAGGTGAGGAGTACAAAGATAAATGTACCTTGCCTACAGTCAAGCATGGTGGTGGGTGTGTCATAGTCTGGGGGCTGCATGAGTGCTGCCAGCACTGGGGAGCTACAGTTCATTGAGGGATCCATGAATGCCAACATGTACTGTGACATACTGAAGCAGAGCATGATCCCCTCACTTCGGGGACTGGGCCACAGGGCAGTATTCCAACATGATAACGACCCCAAACACACCTCCAAGAGGACCACTGCCTTGCTAAATAAGCTGAGGGTAAAGGTGATGGACTGGCCAAGCATGTCTCCAGACCTAAACCCTACTGGAGGAGCGCAAGGTCTCTAACTGTCAGGAACCATGAATCAGACTGAGACAGAAGTGCAGTAAAAATCACACTGTTTAATAATAATAGTGGTAAAAGGTAAACAGACCAAACGTAGTCAAAACATAGCCAGAGTTCGGTAACCGGAATGGATAGTCAGACAAGCCAGGACATCAGGAAGCCATGGATCAGCGTACTTCAGAACAGGCCAGAAAATCAGGAAACCAGAGAATCAGCATAGTGGAACAGCAAGAAGGATCAGGAACCAGAAGGAACGTCAGCCAGGCAAGTCTTAACAGGAACACAGGAGCGAGTCTCTTGATATGTTGACCAAGGCGAAGGCAGAGAGGATCTGGACTGAACAGCTTACGTAGCCAGCAGGACTGACGAACAGGATATCATCACTGTGAGTCACTGTGGAAAGATTAGAGCTGGCAATTAACTGACAGCTGAGTGGCCTGTTCTAAGAAGAAAGGGCTGTACCCCCTCCTCAATGACCCTTACCCCTCAGAGGACCACCAGGTTTGATGGGAAAATGTAAAAGGAAAGCACGGAGGAGGACAGGGGCATGCACGTCCAAGGATAAGACCCAAGAGCGTTCCTCCGGACCGTACCCTTTCCAATGAACCAGGTACTGTATGCGCCCATGAAACCTAAAGTCAGCAATGGACTGTACTTCATACTCCTGATGTTTCTCAATCTGTACTGGGTGAGGACGTGGCACAGAGGTGGTGAAGCGTTTGCAGACCAAAGGTTTTCAAAAGGAGGTATGAAATACACACATATTCAAAGGAAGGTCTAAAGCGTAAGCCACTGGGTTAACTTTGCGGAGAATACGGAAAGGCCCAATAAACTGAGGTGCGAACTTCAGTGAGGGAACACGGAGTTGGATGTTGCGAGATGACAACCCGACCCTGTCCCCAACCTGGTAGGAAGGCACAGGCAGGCATCTGCGGTCAGCATGGAGTATGTACCTTTCATTGGCATATCGCAAGGACTCCTGAACTTGTACCCAAGTGGAACAAAGACCACGGAGATGCTCTTCTAACACAGGAATGCTCCGAGGAGCAAATGAGTCAACATAGTTGGTTGGAAACCATAGTTTTCCATAACAGGGACAATCAGGAAGCAGAATTCATGGCACTATTGTGAGCAAATTCCCCCCAAGTTAAGAGGTCTGACCAGTTGTTATGATGGTCAGAAATACAGCAACGTAGAAACTGCTTCAAGGACTGGTTGGCTCATTCTGTGGCCCCATTAGACTGCGAGTGATACGCAGAGGAGAAAGAAAGCTGAATTCCCAACTGTGCACAAAAGGCTTGCCAGCACCGGAACCTTGGGTAGCCCATGTAAGCGAAAGATATCCCAAGCAAAAATGGAAGATAGTTCCTTAGATGTGGGTAACTTCTTAAGTGGAATACAATGCAACATTTCTGAGAACTGGTCAACCACCATAAGGTTAACTGTGTTGCCCTGAGAGTTGGGTAACTCAACAATGAAATCCATAGACAGGTGGGTCCAGGGCCTCTCTCCATTGGGTATGGGTTGTAGGAGGCCCACTGGAAGGTGTCGTGGTGTCTTACTCTGAGCACACACGGAACAAGCAGCTTTGAAGGCGGGTACATCAGCACGTAGACTAGGCCATCAGAATTGTTGGGAAATGGCCCAAAAGAGTTGATTCTTCCCTGGGTGGCCAGCATCCTTGGGAGAATGGTAAGTCTGGAGCATGGCAGTACGGAGACTTTCAGGGACAAAGCAGCGGTCACAAGGTTTCTCAGGAGGAGCATAGATCTGAGCGGCAAGAATTTTGTCACCCAAAGGAGAAGTGAGACTGGTGCAAACCGTAGTCAGAATACAATCAGGAGGAATTACAGGAACAGGAACCGATTCCATCTTCGAAGTGGAGGAAAACTGTAGCGACAAAGCATCAGCCCTTACATTCTTAGTACCTGGTAAGAATGAAACTATGTAATTGAAACTTGACAAGAAGAGAGCCCACAAGAATGTGAGATTCTTATGATCAGTCAGAATGAGAACCTGCACAATGGTACCTTCGAGGAGATGCCTCCATTCTTTAAGGGCTAAAATGATTGCTAACAACTCTCTGTCCCTTATCTAGTAATTGCATTCTGCAGGTGACAATTTCTTGGAAAAGTAGCCACAAGGATGCATAGCGCTCTCAGAGGTAGGACGTTGAGACAGAAGGGCGCCAACTCCAGTCTCAGAAGCATCAACCTCAAGGATAAAGGGTAACGTAGGATCAGGATGTGCCAACACAGGAGCAGAAACAAAGGCAGCCTTGAGACTCTCAAAGGCCTTAATGGAATCCGGAGACCAACTCTGTGGGTTACCGTCCTTTCTGGTCATATCAGTCAGGGACTTGACCAGAGACGAGAAGTTACGCATAAACTTCTGATAATAATTGGCAAAGCCAAGGAAACATTGTAGAGGGCATAAACCCATGGGTCTGGGCCACTGTAGGACTGCAGAAAGTTTCTCTGGGTCCATCGAAAAACCAGCAGTGTAAATAACATAACCCAGAAATTTAATCTGCTCACGATGGAACTCGCACTTCTCCAATTTACAATACAGATTGTTTTCCCTCAGCCTCTGGAGCACACGACAGACATCTGTGTGGTGGCTCTCTAGGGACTTGGAAAATATGAGGATATCGTCGAGATAAACCACCACACATAGCTACAACAAATCTTGAAGGACATCATTGATAAATTCCTGGAAAACTGACGAAGTGTTGCAAAGGCCAAATGACATTACGAGGAAGGCGGTCAAATAACTCCATAATCAACGGAATTGGATAAGCATTTTTATTCATGAAACGATTGAGACCCCTATAATCAATACAAGGCCTCAGTTCACCACTCTTCTTCTTCACAAAGAGAAAACCAGCACCAGCAGAAGACTAGGATTTGCAGGTGAATCCTCGAGAAAGTGCATCTGCAACATACTCCTCCATAGCCATGTCCTCTGAGACCGACAAAGGGTAAACTGGGCCACAAGGGGGTATGGCACCAGGTTGAAGGTCAATTGCCCAATCATACGACTGGTGTGGAGGCATACTACAGGCTTGACCGTTGTCAAAAACTTTGCTAAACTCGCGGTGCTCCTCCAGCAGGGAGGAAAGTGAAGAGGTGCACCTGACCTTAGCCACATTCTGAAAACATGTCTTTCTGCATTCTGGCAAACAGGAAAGAACCTCAGCACAAAGCCAATCAAAAGATGGGGTTGTACCTCTGTAACCAAGGATAATTAATAACCACCGGAAACTTAGGTGAGGAAATGACTTGGAATTGGATTATCTCATGGTGAAGAACACCTAAGGCCATGGACAACGGAGCAGTCTCATGAGTCACATGGGCAGGCTGTAGAGGTCTCCCATCAAGAGCCACAATAAAGGCACAATCTCTCCCTCCTCCCAAAGGTTCTCTTATCCGAAGAGACGTGTGAAGCCCAACTGCAGGGGTTCCACTTCAATGACCGAATCTGTATCAGGAGGCAGGGGAGATGAAGGAGGAAAGGGTGGGATTGCAACACTCGGAGACAAATGTACAGGAGTCTGGAGTCAATGAGGATGGCAAACATGATCAACTTCTCCAGCTCAGTAGGTATATCTTGGGCTGCTGTCTCATCTTTGATGGTATTGGCAACAGTTCTCCTACTCTGTTTACCCTTTTGAAGGAAGCCACACCCTTTTGAAGGAAACACACAGATCCCAGTTCTCTGAGGGAGAGAGGAGACAGATCGTGTGTTCATACTATGTATGAACACTGATCTCTGTCTCTTCCTATTCAGTCCCACAGTTAGAACACACACTAGGGAACCCCTTGATCGCCCCCTAGTGTTAACCCCTTTCCTGCCAGTGACATTTATACAGTAATCAGTGCATTTTTATAGCACTGATCGCAGTATAAATGTCACTGGTCCCAAAAATGTGTCAAAAGTGTCCAATTTGTCTGCTTCAATAACGCAGTCCCGATTAAAATTGCTGATCACCACCATTACTAGTAAAAAAAAAATAATAATTATAAATATGCCATAAATCTATCCCCTATTTTGTAGACGCTATAACTTTTGCGCAAACCAATCAATATACGCTTATTGCTAATTTTTGTTTACCAAAAATATGTAGAAGAATACATATCGGCCTAAACTTAGGAAATTTTTTTTTTTAATTTGGGATATTTATTATAGCAAAAAGTAAAAGATATTGTGTTTTTTCAAAATTGTCACTCTTCTTTTGTTTATAGCACAAAAAAATGCAGAGGCGATCGAATACCACCAAACGAAAGCTCTATTTGTGGGAAAAAAAGGACGTAAATTTTGTTTGGGTACAGCGTTTCACGACCGCACAATTGTTAGTTAAAGCAATGCATTTTCGTTATCGCAAAAAATGGCCTGGTCAGGAAGGGGGTAAATTCTTCCGGGGCTGAAGTGGTTAAAGTAACTGGTGCATTAAACTTTTTTCACGCCTATGCAAATTGGATGCGGTTTTCCCCACATCCAATTTGCATAGCAGGAGAATGTGACTGGCTCCCTATGGAGCCGGTTCACATATCTCCCTTGTGGCTTTACATCTCCTGTGTGTCTTTGGCTTCGTTTCAGGGCTGAATTCAGGCATAGATTCGGCCCTGATTCGTCCCTGAAATGGGGAGTAGGGACGCACAGCGCTCCTGTGTGATGCACAGCCGATTCCAGTGTGAACCAAACCTTAGAGAAGTATACAATGGAGAATAAAGAGCAAAGAAATTTGTAATTAACAAAAAATCCCATCAAATACAAATTAGATTAACCCTATATGGTCCTTGAAAAATGCTGAGTGCAAAAGCGACTCAAATAAAATGGTGATATTTAGCCACTTCAATACCGAGCGCCTTTACCCCCTTCCTGCCCAAGCCAATTTTCAGCTTTCAGTGCTGTTATGCCCCGTGCACACGGTCGGATTTTCCAAAAGAAAATGTGTGATAGGACCTTGTTGTCGGAAAGTCCGACCGTGTGTAGGCTCCATCACACATTTTCCATCGGATTTTCCAACACACAAAGTTTGAGAGCAGGCTATAAATTTTTCCGACAACAAAATCCATTGTCGGAAATTCCGATCGTGTGTACACAAATCCGACAGGCAAAGTGCCACGCATGCTCAGAATAAATAAAGAGATGAAAGCTATTGGCCACTGCCCCGTTTATAGTCCCGACGTATGTGTTTTACGTCACCGCGTTTAGAACGATTGGATTTTCCGACAACTTTGTGTGACCGGGTGTATGCAAGACAAGTTTGAGCCAACATCCGTCGGAAAAAATCCTAGGATTTTGTTGTTGGAATGTCCGAACAAAGTCCGACCGTGTGTACAGGGCATTACCCTTTGAATGACAATTGCGCTGTCATGCAACACTGTACCCAAACTACATTTTTATCATTTTGTTCACACAAATAGAACTTTCTTTGGTGGTATTTAATCACCACTGAGGTTTTTATTTTTGCTAAATAAACAAAAAAACCTGAAAATTTTTATTATTTGTTAAAGTTTTCTTTGTTTCTGTTATAAAATTTTGCAAATAAATAATCTAATCTATCTTCATGAATTTAGACCAAATTGTATTTTGCTACATTTCTTTGGTGAAAATAACCCAAATCAGTGTATATTATTTAGTTTGTAGGAAAGTTACACAGTCCACAAACTATGGTATATATCTGAGAATTGGTCAATCCTGATGTCAGGAAGGTACAGCTGTCCCCCAAATGCCTCATTTTTGGAAAGAAGACAGTCTAAGGTATTTAGTAAGAGGCATGGCAAGTTTTTTTATATTGTAATTTTTTGTCGTAAGTTTTTGGAAAAGAAGAAGAAATTATTATTATTTTTATTAATATTTACATACTGTCACCAGTGCAGTACAGCTTCATCATATAATGGGTGTACCCATCACATTACCAATCACAGCTAGCAACACAATTGTATACAATAGATGGCTTGAAAGGAAGCCATCCATTGTTTACAATTGTCATGTGACCTGCTGTGATTGCTTACAGTGGTTACATGGTACCAGCACTTAAAATTTATAATGGGGTATGGCGCTTCCTATAGGATTATATGGGATGGTATAGTGGGAGGTGGGGGGGTTGTGATCCCTTAGTTTCCTAATGTGAACTATCTAAATGCAGTTTATACCCCCACCATAACCCCTAGTGGTGGTTCACGCTACCACCAAAAATGATTATGCAAATATAAGCGATCTTAAGTGATAAAAGTTATACAATCATAAAAAACCATAAATGTGAACACAATAAATATAGGGGTGTAAACTAAACACCTAAAATTGTGATCAGACCACAAAGAAAAACCACCATAGATTATAGTGGCTTGGCATTAGACGGAAACATATAAGTGCATCTCTGCCTAATTAGTGCAAGTATATACAAATTAATTTATAATTAGTGATCATAGTCCATAGGATGATGAATCATTGGCATTAAACAAAAAATATAAAAGTGCACCTCTCCCTAATTAGTGCAAATATATGCAAATTAATTTATAATTAGTGATCATAGTCCATAGGATAATGAATCTCTTCAGAAACCAATGTTCAAATTTTCTTCAAGAAAAACTGTGACTGGGGTGCTCTCAGATACCATAAGTGGAACGTGCCTAAAAGAATTAGGCCAAGTGTTTAAGCAACAGCGTGGTGCTGGTTGGAGGTAGTGCTAGTGTTTGCACTCCACCTGCATTCCAAAAGGTCCGTACCTGGAAGTGACGTAGCGTGCATGGCGCCATCGTATGCGTTTCGTCATTGACGTCTTCAGCGACTGTGCCAGCACGCCACACGCTACGTCCATTTGTAAGGAGCCGCCACTTCGGTCACACCCCTCTGTGTGGGATGTCCAATCACACCATGATGAGGCAGAATGGCCATTCCCACCTTTCCTATAGTGTCAGCAAAGGTGAATCAGTAATGATCCTCCCGTGGAACACCATAGATCTGTATTATATTCTCAACATAAACATAAAATACAGATCTATGGTGTTCCACGGGAGGATCGTTACTGATTCACCTTTGCTGACACTATAGGAAAGGTGGGAATGGCCATTCTGCCTCATCATGGTGTGATTGGACATCCCACACAGAGGGGTGTGACCGAAGTGGCGGATCCTTACAAATGGACGTAGCGCGTGGCGTGCTGGCACCGTCGCTGAAGATGTCAATGACGAAACGTGTACGACGGTGCCACGCACGCTACGTCGCTTACGGGTACGGACCTTTTGGAATGCATGTGGAGTGCAAACACTAGCACTACCTCCAACCAGCGCCACGCTGTTGCTTCCACACTTGGCCTAATTCTTTTAGGCACGTTCCACTTATGGTATCCGCACCCTGATTTATGGTGTATTTGATACACTACTGCTGGACTTTTTATTTTTATTTTATTTTTATCTTTAACCAGTTTGGTGTATCCAGTTTATATTTATTTTTTATGGAGATTTGTGAATAAATTTTATCTACTACACTATGGGAGCCTTCTATTCCTTTCTCTATGAGGGAGCTACTATGAATATATTCTAACCACCAATACGGAGAGCGGAGACTACCCTGGATGCCTTATATGATCGTGGCGGTGAGGAGATCGCGGTGGAGATATCTTATGCTGTTTGCCCCTTTTGGGGTTGTTGGATTCGGTAAGTGGGGACCCTTGAGGGGGAGCACAAAAGTCACTAAGATCATCTAAAAGCACCCCAGTCACGGTTTTTCTTGAAAAAAATTTGAACGTTGGTTTCTGAAGAGATTCATTATCCTATGGACTATGATCACTAATTATAAATTAATTACTGATTCACCTTTGCTGACACTATAGGAAAGGTGGGAATGGCCATTCTGCCTCATCATGGTGTGATTGGACATCCCACACAGAGGGGTGTGACCGAAGTGGCGGCTCCTTACAAATGGACGTAGCATGTGGCGTGCTGGCACCGTCGCTGAAGACGTCAATGACGAAACGCATACGACGGCGCCATGCATGCTACGTCACTTCCAGGTACGGACCTTTTGGAATGCAGGTGGAGTGCAAACACTAGCACTACCTCCAACCAGCACCACGCTGTTGCTTAAACACTTGGCCTAATTCTTTTAGGCACGTTCCACTTATGGTATCTGAGAGCACCCCAGTCACAGTTTTTCTTGAAGAAAATTTGAACATTGGTTTCTGAAGAGATTCATTATCCTATGGACTATGATCACTAATTATAAATTAATTTGCATATATTTGCACTAATTAGGGAGAGGTGCACTTTTATATTTTTTGTTTAATGCCAATGATTCATCATCCTATGGACTATGATCACTAATTATAAATTAATTTGTATATACTTGCACTAATTAGGCAGAGATGCACTTATATGTTTCCGTCTAATGCCAAGCCACTATAATCTATGGTGGTTTTTCTTTGTGGTCTGATCACAATTTTAGGTGTTTAGTTTACACCCCTATATTTATTGTGTTCACATTTATGGTTTTTTATGATTGTATAACTTTTATCACTTAAGATCGCTTATATTTGCATAATCATTTTTGGTGGTAGCGTGAACCACCACTAGGGGTTATGGTGGGGGTATAAACTGCATTTAGATAGTTCACATTAGGAAACTAAGGGATCACAACCCCCCCACCTCCCACTATACCATCCCATATAATCCTATAGGAAGCGCCATACCCCATTATAAATTTTAAGTGCTGGTACCATGTAACCACTGTAAGCAATCACAGCAGGTCACATGACAATTGTAAACAATGGATGGCTTCCTTTCAAGCCATCTATTGTATACAATTGTGTTGCTAGCTGTGATTGGTAATGTGATGGGTACACCCATTATATGATGAAGCTGTACTGCACTGGTGACAGTATGTAAATATTATGATAGATAGATAGATAGATAGATAGATAGATAGATAGATAGATAGATAGATAGATAGATAGATAGATAGATAGATAGATAGATAGATAGATAGATAGATAGATAGATAGATAGATAGATCATTTTCTTGTCAAATTTTTGAAAAATATAAACATTGGTACAATTAACAAAATATTGATTACATTAAATGGTAAATAAAACAAAAGTGTAGCGCTAATCTATAACGTGCCTAGTGCAATGTGCACAAGTGAATTTAAACAGCACTAAAACTAAGAATTATAAAATGAATATATCAATATAAACACCCCAGATGATGTCCTGTTGAGACGAAACGTGTCGGGATGATCCTCACTGTTGCTTCTATCGATCTTATATCAGCGCCGTTTTTTATCTTCAATCATGTGATTGTTATTCACTTTTTAATACATTTAATTCTTATATGGAATTACACTATGGTCCTCTTCTGCTTTCTTCCTTTGAAATACCTCTTTATACCTGTGGATATCTGAGCTCCGGCTTGCCTGTTGCATTACATCCCCTGTGATCTCAACTTGGTTGTCTTGGAAGGGAATACCTACCCGAGGATATCGTTCCAGAGTCCGTTCTACTGTTTATAAAAGCTTGTTTGACACGCAGAGCGTATGCCCTGACGTGTTCAAACTATCCGGTAAACCTCCCTTTCAACCGGTGGTGGTTCTTCTCACTTTTTGATATATTCACCGTTTTCAAGATTCACTTCTATCCCTATTCAGACGAGGAATCTGTTTATGGACATTTTTTTCAGTTTTGTCTGTTGTATTGCAATCCCTACATGTGACTTATGCGATATATTCAGACTGAGATTATATACACAGTTTTCACTATGTTTAGACATATCTAAATAATTGTTTATATTGATATATTCATTTTAGAATTCTTAGTTTTAGTGCTATTTAAATTCACTTGTGCACATTGCACTAGGCACGTTATATATTAGCGCTACAATTTTGTTTTATTTGTTGTGTAATACCATTATTTCCATAAGTGGTGTGTTAGCTGCTGTATTTGGAGCAGCGCAAAATTAATTGTTTTTTATTATCTGGTACATTAAATGGTAGCATTAGTTGAATTTACATATCAGATCTTAGTATTTCTTGTAGTTACAAGCAATAAAAGAATCAAATAGGCTATATGTTGTAGAAAGACTAATGCCGCGTACACACAAGCGGACTTTACGGCAGACTTTGTCTGGAGGACTTTTCGATGGACTTTACGACAGACTTTCTGAATGATCGGACTTGCCTTCATATGATTAACCAAAGTCCGACGGATTCGTGCGTGATGACGTACGACCGGACTAAAACAAGGAAGTTCATAGCCAATAGCTGCCCTAGCGTAGCATACAGACGAGCTGACTTTTCGACCGGACTCGAGTCCGTCGGACAGATTTGAAACATTTTTCAAATCTAAGGCCATCAAACTTTTGAGAAAACAAAGTCCGCTGGAGCCCACACACGATTGAATTGTCCGACTAAATCTGGTACGCCAAACCAAGTATGCCGTAAAGTCCGATCGTGTGTATGCGGCATAAGGTGTTACAATCAATTTTAACAATTATATAATCAAGAGCAACAAAAAAAAAAGTTGTTAATCTTTTAACTTTGAGTAATATGTAATAAAGAAATAATATTAATTACTACGAGATTCAGTTATTTATAATAGGACATTAGAGCTTACTATTTATTATTGTATTATAATTGATCATTATAAAGGTGAATGTTTCGCTACCCTTTCGTTATGTAAAAATAAATAGGAGAAGACAGGATAGAATAAGGAGAAAAGAAAAGAATTAAAGGAAAGTAAAGATAAGAAGAAGAAAAAAAAAGTATGGATTAGTAGAGGTTTCCAGGGATTTCTTAGTAACAATATGTACAGAGTATCTTTTTATCAGTTATTCAAAACAAAGTTATATAGTTACCAAGGTCTTAGTAAAGAAGTGTCAAAATTAGGAGAAAGAAAGTGGGTCACCCAAGGACTCCAAATTTTCTCAAATTTAGGTATGTTTTTGTTGGATATGGAATCTGTTTTCGAGAGGATCATGGCCTGATATATTCTATTCGTAGTTTTAGAAAGCATTAATGATGAGGACTTCCACGCTTTGGCGATGGTCTGCTTTGCGGCTGTGGTAATTTGTAGAAGGAGTTTAAATTGTGTATAGGAGATTTGGGTAGGCTTTAAATTTAGAAGCGCAATTGTCGGATCTGAGATGATAGTTTTCTTGAATAATTTAGAGAGCATTAGGAATATTTCTTTTCAATAATTTTTTGCTATATGGCAATCCCAAAAGATATGAAAATGCATTCCTAGATCACCACAGCCGCGAAAGCAAAGTGGAAAGTATTGTGGAACATATTTTGCAATCCTAACAGGGACCAGATACCAACGCATAAGTACTTTATAGTTTGCCTCTAAGGCTACTACATTATGAGAAGATATTTTGGTATTGGCCCACACTTTATCCCATTTGGATGAGTCCATGTGAAAACCAAGATCCTTCTCCCATTTTTCCACATAGGAGGGTGTTTTTGTATCAGGCAAAGCATTCAGGTGACTATACAACATTGACACAAGTTCTTTGAGTGGGGGTCATTTTTACAAATACGTTCAAAATGCGTCATGTCACATAGATTATCTCTACCTTGTATAAATGGCATGAAAAAATTTTAATCTGTAGATAACGAAAGAGTTCTGAATCTGGAAATTGATGGGTTTCACATATTTCAGGAAATGTTTTAAGTGAAGTGGTCATTATCAGGTCATAGAGTTGTGTTAAATCAGCAGAAATCAATTTTTTAAAAGTTTTAGGAGATGTATGAGCCGGGTAGAAAAGTGGATTTCTAATAAATGATACAAGAGGTATATGCAGAGATTGTAGTCTTTTTATTACTTTGAATCTATCCTATATAGCAATTGTATGTTTAGTAATCCTATTTTTTATTATTTTATGGTAAGAAGAGGTAGACCATATTAGATTTGGTATGGAGATCGGATCACAGTCGATTGATTCAATCGCTACCCAGAGGGGGATCTCGTGCTTCGTGTGATATTTAGGAATATGTACTATTTGTGCTGCATGGAAATAATCAGTAAAATTAGGGAAACCTAATCCTCCTTTAAGTTTAGAAAGATAAAGAATGTTTGTGGGTAAGCAAGATTTTAAGGAGCTCTATATGAATGATTGTGTTTTACGTTGTAGGTTCCTAAGGAAGTATTCCGGGATAGGAATGGGTAATACACGAAAGAGATATAACATTTTAGGTAATACAGTCATTTTTATTACATCTATTTGACCAATCCATGATATTGGCAAAGAGGACCATTGTTTAGGAAAATAAGTAATTTTTCATAGTAGTGGAGGATAGTTAGCAGAGAAGATATCAGATAGATTGGGGGTAAGAGTAATACCTAGATATGTGAGGTGAGACGTTGACCATGTAAAAGGGAGAGTTGTTTGAGCTTGTTGTAGTGTTTGCGGGGGTAAAGAGACATTTAAAGCTGTTGATTTTTGTGAGTTTATAATTATTCCAGAAATTTGGGCAAAGTGATCTAGTTTACTTATAAGATTCGGAGCAGAAATATGAGGGAAAGACCTAAAAATTAATATATCGTCAGCAAATAGACATCAGCAAATTTATGTTGATGGCCTGCTAAATCTATGCCCTTGATTGAGGGGTCTGTACGGATAGCCTGGGCAAGAGGTTCAATGAGTAAGGCAAATAAAAGTGGGGAGAGAGGACAACCCTGACGTGTTCCTCTATTTATGTCAAACATGTCTGATTTGTATCCTGCATATTTAACATATGCCTTGGGATTATTATAAAGTGAAGTGACCCAGCTTAGAAAATAAGGGCCAAAGCCCCATTTTTGTAGAGTGAAATTTAAGTAGGGCCAGGTCACTGTATCAAATGCTTTTTTGATATCTAATGACAGGAGACACAGAGGTATTCGCCTTGTTTTAGCTGCTTGAATCAATAATGATGCTCTACGGACATTATCTGCTGCTTGTCGTAAAGGGATGACACCTACTTGATCTTTGCTTATTAATGAACCAATTATATTATTAAGAGGAGAAGCCATTACTTTTGCTAGTAGTTTTATATCTAGGTTTAATAAGGATATAGGTCTAAAGTTAGTACAAGATGAGTCATCAAACTGAGGTTTAGGGACCATTGAAATTATTGCTGTTAAAGTTTCCGGTCGAAAGGATTGTTTGTTAAGTAGGGAGTTAAATGCTTTTGTCAGCATGGGAGTAAGAATATGGGAAATTTTTTATAGTAGAGGGCTGAGAATTCGTCAGGGCCTGGTCGTTTATTTAACTTAAGGGATTTAATTGCTATTTCGATTTCTATAGATTCAATAGGACTTTCAAGGTTATCGTATTGAACTTGAGAAATGGTTGGAAGTTTAACTTGTGAAAAAAATGATTCTGCTGAGGATTGGTTGAAGGATCCTTCTTTTTTGTATAAAGAAGAAAGATGTTTATGAAAGATGTGTAATATTTTTACTAGGTTTCTAGTGTATTTATCATGGGGTATTTTTAGGCGTTTGGCTTAAAGGGGTTATTTAATTTTTGAAGCGCACGTGCAAGAAGGGTGCCAGGTTTCTTAGCTTTAAAGTAGAATTTATGTTTAGATTTACGTATTGTTTTGTCCACCGATTCTGATAGGAATAGGTCAAGATTTAAACTTGCCTTATCAAGTTGTGCTTTTGACACTGGAGTAGGGTTTGATTGGAAATTTGTGTGGCAGTCATTAAATTCTTTTTCTAGTTTTTGTTGTAGTTGTCGTTTTTCTTTTTTAAGGTATGATGCTTGTCGTAAACAGACCCCTCTATGAACAGGTTTATGGGTTTCCCACAATGTCAGTGAGGATATATCAGGAGTATCATTGTTTCCCAGATATTCTTTTATTGCTGATTCTAAGTCAGATGAATGATGTGTGAGAATTGAATCGTTTATGTGCCATGTGGGGTCTTGAGCTTTTGGGATTAAAGAAGTAAAGGTTGAAATTATCGCACAATGATCTGTCCAAGTATAAGGTTTAATAAAAGAGTTGAGCAATTCTGGTGACATACTTATAGATATTAGGATATGGTCAATACGGCAAAAAGATTTATGTGGGTGGGAGTAAAAAGAGAATTGACGTTTTGAAGAATTTATTTCACGCCAGGAATCTAGCAGTGAATGTTGTTGAAGAAAAAATGGGGGAAATAACTGCGCTACGGTGAAGTACATAAACAATAACAATTACAGCTGCAATTCATCTATGTAACACAAACACAGTGTAATTAAATGAGAAAAAAGAGTGGTTTAATCACGCTAGAATGGATTGGTGATCATACACATCATCACCAAACCAAATGATTAGAACTGAGTGTAGAGTTCCCCTTTAGTGCATTCATAATGAAATTCAAAACACATATCAAATTAATAATCGATCCAAAATGAAAAAATTCAAAGTAATAAATAAGAGTCCATATACAAAAAATGGGTCACCCAAGACCAAGTGGTATAAAAGTATATATAAGAAACTCGAAAGGTTCCAAAAAACATGAATTCTTGCTGTGAGAAGAGAAAAAATGTGCTTGTTCCACCACTGTAAAATAAGACTGGCCGCTTACCAGAAACTCATGATCCCCCGTTACAGAGGATCAGAGAGAGCTGTTTATCAATACTGATTCGAACCACGACCAATGGACCAGAGGCCTTATACCGAGATGAGACATCAAAGAATTTGGGATCAAGCTAGGGATGTTCACACTGACAGGTACTCAGACATCAGCCCACAGCATTATGGATATGGTCATGAAAGGAAAAAAGGCTCCATATAGTGTAAAATCGTTGACTTTATTTGAATAAGTAAAAAGTTAAACTCACATGTTAGTAGAAAGAAAATAAGAGGTTGCGCTAGTACTAATAAAACACAATAAATACTTTACAGTGAAGAAAGAATTCATATGAGGATTATAAATAAATAAATGTGCAAAACTCAGTAGAAAAAAATTATATATAAAAGTCCATAAATTAAAACATCACTCAAGTGTTGTGAAAAAGTCCATGGGAATAAAACATCAATAAAGTGTTATAAAACGTCCAAATCACCAAAAAAATGTAAAAGATGATGAAAAAATCCAAGTGGTAAATAATAAAGATCTGTGTAAACTAGGAGTGGTCCACCACCAGATATTGAAGGGGTTACTCCTTACCAGAAGGCCATGACCCCCCACTACAGAGGATCACAGCAAGCAGAGATCTTTGAAGCCAAAATGGGGATTACCAGCGGTGTCCACTAGGGGTCATCTCGTCAGCAGCCACTCCAATGGCCCAAGGCATGGATACCTTTGCTGTTGTGAAGAGAAACAGGCTTGTCCCAGGATTTTCTTTCCAGAATGACTTCTGAATGGGAGGGTCTGTTCACATGTTAGTAGACAATAGTAGGCATGTAGTGTAGTCTGGAGCACCAGCCGGAAGCTCACAGACAACCTGTCCTACTGGAAACAACAGCAGCCATGGGAGGTGACGAGAACACGTCGCTCTGCCCTATGTGGCGTTTCGTGATAGAGTCACGTCATCCATATATATCTATAGATATAGATATATATAGATATATAAATATATACTGGGGCCCTTTACTACGACCCCACAATGGCCCTTTCACATGTTCTGCAGTGAGCTCCCTTCCTACTGTATTGGGGTCCCCCAGTGTGGCAGAAAACAAGATATATATGTCACCAGCATACCAAGAAAATATAAGGATCCAAAGCAGTGGGATAACTATCAGGGTTGCAAAGGTTGTCTTGCCTCCGGGCCCTGGTGTTCTGCCACTGTGGGGTTTCCCAGCCTCCTCTTGCTGTCCTGCCCCTGCTATTGACTGCTCTTGTCTGGCATCTCTTGAAATTTACAGGCTGGTTCTCCTGCCCTAAGGATGGGAGAAATCAGTCTGTTTTTTCAGTAACTGAGAGTCCTGGTGGAGTCCTTCCTGCAACTCGCTCTTCTCCCTGCCAATGAGGATGCAGGGGAAGGAACAGATCGGATGGCCGCGGTTGTATGAGTGCTCGCATTATGCAGTGTCATCAAGCAGAGGGAGGGGGAGGAATCACCCGCAGGAGCTGACTGGGGACTCTCCCTCTTAGACATTGATTTTTTGTAAAAAAAAAAAAAAATTTTATTGGGGGGCACATGGTGGGGCACAGCATAATGTTGGGGGGGTCAGGGCCCCCTCTGCCCCCCCCCCCCCTAGGGACGCCATTGTCGAAGTCCCAGGAATAACAGAGCCTCAGCGGGACATGTCCATCGCTGTCTGCTCCGTGCATTAACCCTCCGGATAGATCATTTTCTAAATTGTGTTGATTGTAGGAGTTTGTCTTTTCAAGGTAAGGTAAGAATGCAATGTAATAAAAACTGAAAATCTAATTTCTGGTGTTGTTTACAAAGGACATGAACTTGATGTGAATGATCAAGGTAAAACCCTTTTCTTTAGCAACAATACCCAACAGTAATTAAAACATATAAATGGTATAATTTTTTTTAAAATCAGTTCTACAAAACTTTTTCTAACAAAGGCTACCTCTTCTGTTACAGCCTGTGCTTCAAACATTCATCTTTTTTTTTTCTCTAAGATTGACAGGAAGAGATTCAATAGCTTTAGCTTTTTCAATCAAAAGATTTCTCTTGACTATATAAGCACTAAGAGACAGTATGTAAAGAACAGCAAGTACTCGTATTGGTGTCTTTCATTACCAAATGTTCCATTGCCACACACATTACCTACTGAACAGCATATTATTCTTATTTGCTGTTATTGGGTGCAACAATTTATCTGTCAACTTTATTTAGATAATTTTTATCAGCAGCAGTGCACAGACTTTTCACCAGCAGCTGAACATTGACTGAAACATGACTTTAAAGTTGGGCTTTTTGTCAGCTTAGAAACACTTGCTGTGTGTTTAACAAGGTGTGTCGACCCCAAATTGCATTAAAATGAATGAATGAATAAAATTCATAATATAAAATGTTTCAGCTGCCTGCATTTTCACTTACAGTATATGCATATATTGATAATGGAACATAATGTACTGTATATACAGGTTACTAAATTATGATTACAATGTACTAAAAGATTAAGAATGTTTCTGCTACCTATGAAAGAACTAGGCTTACTAAGATCACCTATAGATATTAGGTTTTGTGCTCTTGTAGTAATATACATTTCAGAAAGCTACATAATTTCTATAGGTATCAACTTAGTTCTCAAAGTTCTTCTAAAGATTTAGGACAAGACTCTTTTTTATGCAATATTCAAGCCATTTCAATGATGTCACAGATAATTCTTCTTCTAGCATAGTGGCTTAGTATACATTAGTTTTTTTACTATGGTCAAAAAGACTAAAACAATATATTTTTTTTTCTTTTTAGGAAAAGTTCATAAAACTATCCCATATTAACATTTGTATTTTCATATTTCATCCAGCATGTGGAGCTCTTAGCTTCTTTTCCCATTTTCCAGGCTCTCCTTAGAAATGAAAAGTAAAAAATAGTAAGAATTCACATGAATTTTGCTTTCATTTTTTTGTCTATTTCAAAAACGTTCTTTTTAAACTATTTTCATTCCCATTCTGTGAATGCTACACCATCCAACCTGTATTGCCTATTCATCTACCTGCTCAGCGCTTGTTTTGGAATAAGGATATCATGATCCCACCCCTTGACTTCTTTGTTCATATTGGATCACATTTTATCTACAGTGTTACACGTAAATTGTTACCAAATAACTCTATGCTTATGCAATCCATGGAATACATATAATGCAACCTATAATTTAAAAAAAGTTAACATCCTAAGGTCTAAAAAAAATGTTCTCCTTTAATGTATTACCTGTGGGACCACATTCATTAAAATATATGATCACTCGTTGCTTTAAGTAGTGGGTCAATTTAGTGACAAATTGTTGTAACAGCAAAATGGAACATTAAAATGAAAATGTCATTTGTTGTCAAGAATGGCAGATGCTATTGACAGAAAACATATTAAAAATGCCCTTTCTTCACATATGTGTACTGTATGGAATTGTATCCTTCCTTGAGATTTCAGATCTTCAAGATGAAAAGATTCTTTTATACATAGATGTAGCTTTGAAAAATTCTTCAAAGTGTAGTGTTAGAAAGCAAGACCATCACAAGAGCCAAGGTAACAATATATAGAAGAAGATACTATCTATCATGTGCACAAAATGCTCTAGTGCTGTATCTTTAATAATTAAACAAGTTCATCCACTCATTCATTAGCACATTCTTTTTCAATGTTCTTCTTAAAATGTATCCATCTGAGTTGAAGTAGAGGTCAACTCAATAGAGCTCTATATCTTTGATAACAAGTGTGATTTCCAGTATCATTTTTAATGCTTGCAGATTATTCAAGGGCAGAATGTAAGGGGGGAAAATATCAAGCAATACATAAAACTGATGGAGTATATCAAGGCAATTGCCACTGTAAATGTTTCTGCATTAGAAATTGTTAAGTAAAAAATTGTTGTACCCTGACACTTTCTTAAATCTCTAAAGTACTAGGAGAAGCAATGGCAAAGTCACGGTACAGAAGTACAAAGAAAGGGCTCCACCTGTGATCAGCAGTATTGCTTTATGGACAAAGCCAGGAGAACCCACTCACCTGTTTTGCCATTACTCTGACCATGGACCATGTGACAAGTGATAACAATGGGAGGCACTTTAAGGGAAGAATATGCACAGACCTGCAACTAAAAGTTGTTTAATTTAATATTGATTATGCTATGTACACAATGGACAGGACCACTTGAGATGCAGTTTAATTTTTGAATGAAGTCAATGATAAACCTGTATATTACAGGGAGAAGATCTAGTTAAGGATGCTTTTCTATAAGCCAGGATAGAAGTTAGCTGGAGCTTAGTACAGGCAAAAAGTATAGAATGCTTTACACAGAGTCCAATTAGATGTGTAGTATCCCAATAGTCATGTTGCTGAATTCACCTCTTTTTCAGTGATGCTGGAATACTATGTGTATTTTGAATAATTCCTCCAGTATTGTAAATATCCTGCTAACTCCTTTAGTGTTACTGAAAGGTACCAACCCTACTTCCCTCTGCAGACTTAAAGAGGAATTTCAGGTATACAGTAGATATTTTATACTGTACAAAGTTTTATTGATCCAGCTTGTACCAATGTAGCTATTTATATTCTATACCTAGCTGATGCCTTGGAAGTTGGAAATCACTGAAGTAGTGATGAGCCGAACTGGTCTGGGTTTTGATTGGCAAACTTTGAAGAAGTTAAAAAATTTTGAATAACAAACCCAAACCCTATTGAAATCAATGATTTCTAAATCTATCGAACTATAAATGCCCATTTTCAAGGCTAATAGGCAAGAGGGTGTTAAAAAAAAAAGCATGGGGTGTGGGCACTGCCCTGGGGAACATGTACTAATGCAAAGAAATTTTTTAGCATTGACATTAACAAAGGAAAAAAGATTTAAAATTTCCAGCAAACGGCTTTGACATCCATCAATGACAATAAATTTGTTTTTGGAAATCAGTACACAGACCCCCCCCTCCAAAAAAAAGTGTCTGCTATATTTTTGGGGGGACATTTGGAGGTGCCTGTGTGCTGTTTTCTGTTTTTTTTTCAATGAATGTCATTTGCCATCAATTTGATTACATTTTTGTAAAATTGTCATCTTTGCTGTAGCACATCCTACAGCAAGAATGAAAAAATGCGCAGAGCCCCACCTAAAATGCAAACCACATCCTTTGAAGCTTATATGGATTTTAAATGGGTACCTCACACAAAACAAAAAAAATGTGTGAAGTCCCCTTAAAATATCCATACCAGACCCTTAATCAAAGCATGTAGCCTAAAATCACAATGCCCAACTGCCGACAATGCGCTCAAAGAAAAAAAACACCTTTACACATCCCAAGCATTTACTTGTCATTGCCACACCTCTCCACCTCACCCAATCAGAGAATGATTCACATTCATTCATAAAATGAGCCTGTGCCAAGTGGGTAATATCCTGTGTTCACAATTCAGCAGGGCAGTCACTTGGCACAGTACCCAGAAGCAAGTGTGAATTTCCAGCTTCCAGGGGCATTCTGCCTGATATGGTATATGTATAGCTACATTGGCTCAAGCTGGACCAATTTAGCTATGTATAAAATATCTTCAAGAAGGTTACCGCCTCCCCACAGAGTGTAAGGGTTCCATTTTGCAGCATGGAAACATGTGAAGAGCTTTTCTACTCAGGATTTGTGGCTGCTTTAGAAAGAAAACAAACTGTAATACATTGAATGCCTTTTGTTTTGAAGCACTAAATGTAGTTTCTAATTTAAAGAGGAGCTACCGTCTCTACCCAAATAACTAAAAGGCAGCAGCTAAAAATACTGTAGCTGCTGACTTTTAATAAGGACACTTAGCTGTATCTGTCCAGGGACGGTGGATTGCTATGAAATATGACACTGCATTTTAGATTTGGTCTTCACTCTATTTCATTGTATACACCTGTTTATCTCAACCAGGGTCCAATATTAGATGGCTGCTTTCATAGTTTTATGCAGTATAAGCATACCTAATAAATACTGCAATGCTTACATTTTGATTCATTGCAGTTATTTTGTAGAAGACAGTGCCAAAAAAAAAAAACTTTGGACATTTAAACTACTAAAGCAGTGTTCATTGAACTTTAAAAGGTGACTTTCAGCTGAAAGAAAAATAACTATAGTGCTATAACAAGTCCATGTTTGCCTACTGAGCCAAGTAGGGTGTGGAAATATTTAGGAAGTAGTATTGATTTTAGGCATCATTTGATCCATGGAATGGATTTCACATGACCTTCCACAGTGATAATAACACATGTAATCTGAGAAAAAGAGCAGCGTGTACAAGGTAAAAATGAAACTTTAGAAAAAAGAACTAAATCTTTTAAGTAGGTCAACTGGTAAATTGTAGTCCAGATTAGCTCATGGTCAATAGACCAGGAAGATCAAAAATTTAAACAGAGGCAATTAAACCCTTCACCATTTTTATCTGATAAAATTGTCTTATTTCTTTTAGCTCTGTGTGTTTCTGTCCTTTAGAGCACTATATAAAATAAATGTAAAAGTCACTGGGACATGCTTCTGAACAACGCATTCAGTTTAAGCAAGCATAGCATATGTTGCAATTGAAAGTCTTAATTGCCACCCATCTATTAGCCAGGCACTCAGCAAACCACTCTTCATTGCACTAAATGTAGCTATGTATCATTAGGCTGGCCTTTATAATGGCAGGTAGATGAACTGTAAACTTCATTTAAAATAAAAATGTTTTAGAGCAAAAGGAAGAAATACAATTAAACAGTGCTATAGGTTACATTCTATTCATGTGTATATAATATGCATTGCCTGTATAACGAAAAAAAGGATAGTTGTGTCCAATGTATTTTCTTTGCATATATTAAAGCAGTAGTAAACTCTGTAAAACATATCCACTAAAAGCACAATTCCAGAATGATATGCACTTTCAAACACATAGGGATAATCCAAACCATAATGTAATGGCTCTTACTATTTCTGCAGCTCATTATTATTGAAGCCCCTTCTGTCTGAAGCCATGGCCATCTTTGTGGAGTACTCTCTTCCTTTCCCACCTGAACTTCCACCCTTTTTGTCAGATGGTGCAGTAGTCTTGCGCAATCTTGTGCATGTGCAGTAAGATTAAAAGAAGGAAATGGTGAATGGGATGAGATTACAATGTAATGCGGTGGAATAATGCTGATGGAGACACGAGACATAGCTCCATTAATTGACAGCACATGCAGTGTGCATCATTTGGCATAACAATGCACATATGTGAGAGACATAATTGAAACAAGGAGCAGGCAAAATCTCCTAAACAGTGACCCTTAAAGAACTGTTAAAGACATTTTGAAAGCTTACACGCAAGTAATTTGCCATAAAAAGCGGTATGAGGGTCTGGGTACTGCACTGGGGGACATGTATCAATGCAAATTTTTTTTTTTTTTAACTATCGTTTTTTCAGGAGCAGTGATTTTATTAATGACAAAAGAGAGGGTCCTAGTGTTAAAGTACCTAATATACAGGGTGACTCTGTAGGTACTTAAGATTTGCTTGTGCCAACGTCCCGGATACTGAATTGGGATTATCAAAAGATAAGATAAGCTCTCCCTACCTACAACTTTGTGATGTGACATATCTGGGAGGCCCCGGTGTCCGTTTGCTGTTTGCTTGATCTTTATTAATATCCATACCTCGATCGCTGTTTGCGACTTACTGATTAAATTCATCTGTGTGAACAATTTTTCTCTTTACACACTTACTTGAACCTCTAGCTGCTGAAGAAGCGTTCCTTGTCAACGTGAAACATGTAGAGCAATTGGAGAACACACCCCTCTAGGAATACCAGACCTGCAGTGCTCCCCCAATTTCAACTCTCTTAGGGGAGGTTTATATATAATTTCGTTTTTCCCTTTTCTGGGATTGTGTTTGAATTGCACACTATATAGAAATACACACTAAACTGCAGTATAGGATCCTTAAGATGGTGTTATGATATGCGTTGTATGTCCAGATCTGATGTGTTTTTAATAATGTTTTGTTTATTCTTTTTGTTCTCTTGTATACTACTAATAAAATTCGACTTTTTTATATACGCTGTGTAGCTCACTACAGTTGTGCCTTTAAAGTCCCATTAAGGTTTTTAGTCTTTTGATTTTATTAATGCTTTAAATACAACAAGAAAAACGGCAAATTCCTTCCTTTAAATATAGTGCCTGGGATGTCCCCTTGGTCTGCCTGTAAAGTAGCGCATTTGTAGCATCTATAGAACATGCTCTAGAAAAAATTACATTTCTAAAGAAAAAATCATATTTAAATTGACAGTTGCAATGGCCAGCACCCAGCTATTGAAACAAAAATAAAAAAAACACATTTTTTTTTAAAAACAGCATGGGTCCCCCCAAAATCCATACTGGACCCCAGACTGGCAGGTCAGGAAAGAGACGAAACCAGGCCACATGCCCTCAGCATGTGGGGGTGGGTGCTTTGGGGCGGAGGTGGGCTCTGCCCCCTACTCCAAAGCACCTTGTTGATGGGGACAAGGGACTCATCCCCACAACCGTGGCCAGTGGTTGTGGGGGGTCCACCTAAGAAAAGTGTCATGAGAATTATGATAGTCCTTAAATCAATGTCTTAGAGCAGCAGATCAGAAATCCACCTACAGGAAAAAGAAGGAACAATCCACCATAAAAAAAAGAAACCATATATATCTTCCTTTACTGCACTAATTCCTCCACCAATAAACACTCCTGCTTACTAGGGAAGAACACCCCCCCCGGTTTGGTTCGCACCAAAACACCTCGAAGAGGCAAAATGTTCTAGCGAACATGCAAACCCTATTAAAGTCTATGGACACGAACATGAAAAATCAAAAGTCCTCATTTTAAAGGCTTATATGCAAGTTATTGCCATAAAAAGTTTATGGGTACCCAGGTACTGCCCTAGGGGACATGTATCAATGCAATTTTTTTAAAACAATCATTTTAAACCAGTTCTTGACCGGCCGTCGCACTTATACTGCGGCAGAATGGCTCCCCTGGGAGCTGTACGTTGGCCCTTTAAGACGCTGTAGGAGGCATGCGCGCGCATCGGCAGCATGTGCCCAGGGCTGATGCGAGTGCCCAGTGGGCACTATGACCGCTGGGCACCCGCAATCGCTCATGACAGAGCGAAAACAGGGATGTGTGTGTGTAAGCATCCCAGTTCTCTCAGGGGAGAGGAGACAGATCGTGTGTTTATACTAAGTATGAACACCGATCTCTCTCCTCCCTTAGTCAGTTCCATCCCCCCACAGTTAGAACACACCTAGGGAACACAGTTAACCCCTTGATCGCCCCCTAGTGTTAACCCCTTCCCTGCCAGTGACATTTATACAGTAATCAGTGCATTTTTATAGCACTGATCGCTATATAATTGTCAAAGGTCCCAAAAATGTGTCAAAAGTGTCCAATTTGTCCACTGCAATATTGCAGTCCCGATAGAAATCGCAGATCACCGCCATTACTAGTAAAAAAAAAATTATAATAATAAAAATTCCATAAATCTATCACCTATTTTGTAGACACTATAACTTTTGCGCAAACCAATCATTATATGCTTATTGTGATTTTTTTTTACCAAAAATATGTAGAAGAATACATATCGGCCTCAACTGAGGAAAAAAATTGTTTTTTTGAAAAAAAAGTGGGAAATTTATTATAGCAAAACCTAAAAGATATTGTGTTTTTTTTCAAAATTGTCACTCTTCTTTTGTTTATAGCGCAAAAAATAAAAACCACAGAGGTGATCAAATACTACCAAAAGAAAGCTCTATTTATGAGAAGAAAAGGACGTCTATTTTGTTTGGTTACAGTGTCACACGCCTGCACAATTGTCAGTTAAAACAACCCAGTGCCGTATCAAAAAAAATGGCCTGGTCATTGAGCAGCCAAATCTTTCGGTGCTGAAGTGGTTAAAGGAGCAATGATTTTAATGATGCTTATAGTAAAACAATAAAAATGAAATATTCCTTTAAATATCATGCCTTGGGGGTCCCCTTAGTCTGCCTGTAAAGTGGCGCATATGTGCAATGTATAGAACATGCTGCAGCAATAATGACATTTCTAAAGGAAAAAATGTAATTTAAACTTGCTCGTGGCTGTAATGTAATGCGGGCTCCCGGCAATGTGGATAAAAAAATGGCTTGATAGGTTTTAAGGGGAATTCCATGCCAAAAATGTTTAAAAAGTTGGCGTGGGGTCCCCCCCAATCCAAACCAGGCCCTTTGTGTCTGACAAAGATTTTAAGGGGAACTGGCAGCTCACGAGTCCCCCCTCTTGAACCATACCAGGCCGCTTGCCCTCAACATGGGGAGGGTGCTTTGGGGTGCTTATCGGAACAAGAGGGCCCCCAGATCCTGGCCCGCCTATGTGAATGGGTATCGGGTACATCGTACCCCTACCCATTTACCAAAAAAAGTGTCAAAAAAGTAAAAACCACAAGAGACAGTTTTTGACAAATGTTTTATTAAAAAAGAAATGTGTCCCGCGATGCACATCCACCGTCAATCACGCCGCTCGACGACCTGAAAAAACAAAAAAGCTCTGCCTCGATGGGAGGGCTCCCACCGACTGCTATCTCTTCCCTTTGACAGCTGTTGTATAGGCAGGGGCGGGGCCACTTGGTGACGTAACAAGATTTTTAGTTTTTTCTATTTTTCTGGTCATCGGGTGGCGTGATTGACGGTTGATGCACATCGCGGGACACTTTTTTAATAAAGGATTTGTCAAAAACTGTCTCTTGTGGTTTTAACTTTGTTGGCACTTTTTGGTGAATGGGTAGGGGTATGATGCACCCGATACCGATTCACATAGGGGGAGGCCGGTATCTGGGGCCCCCTTGTTAAAGGGGGCTTCCAGATTCCACTAAGCCCTCTGCCCACAGACCCCGACAACCACCAGCCAGGGTTGTCGGGATGAGGCCCTTGTCCCCATCAACATGGGGACAAAGTGCTTTGGGGGCTTCCCAAAGCACTCTCCCCATGTTGAGGGGCAAGCAGCCTGGTATAGTTCAGAAGGGGGGAACGCTCGCTCGTCCCCCCCTTTCATGGCCTGCCAGGTTCCTTGCTCAGATAAGGATCTGATATGGATTTTGGGGGGATCCCATGCCAAGTTACCCTTAAAATCCATGCCAGACCCAAAGGGCCTGGTTAGGTTTGGGGGGGACTCCATGCCAATTTTTTTACATTTTGGCATTAAATTCCCCATTAAAATCTATACCAGACCCGAAGGGCCTGGTATAGATTTTGGAGGGACCCCATGCCATTTTTTTCTCATAGGGTTCCCCTTAACCACTTCAATATACTGTGTTATATACACTACAGTGATTGCACTATATACTCTGCACTGCGTTATATGCACTACACTGACTGCACTATATATTCTGCACTGTATAATTATATGCTCAATCCACTAACTAACCTGCCTAATCTCTCTTCATTCATATAGCCTCTTATAGGCTCACACAGCTCCGATTTGGATCCACTCACTGCTCCAAACTGATTCCAACCCGACCGTCAGTCCAGGTAACAAGCATTCATACAGAGGAAAAAGGAAGGAGAATTACTATAGTGCAGTGTTAAAAACACCTTTTATTTTTAGATATGCTTATACTGACACCAAAGCAAAAAGCAACAGCGTTAAACAAAATGTCCACCAAATACCCTGGTATCACCCCATTTGCTCCAATCTACGCATTTCATCGGCAAGGACCTCTTCCCAGGGGCTTACGGAGATAGCAGTGAGGAGGAAAATTAAAGACTAAAAAGGCTACACTTCTCCACCACTAGAGGGCACTTCTGCCCACTGGTGTTAACATGAACAACACTGTATAATACCATGCCAAATTACTACAAAGTCCACTCGCAAGCAAAAACAAGCCCTACAAGGCAAACCTCCATTTACAATTCTAATTTATATATAAATACAAAAAGAGAAAAAATAAATAAGTAAAATAAAAATGAAAATAAAACAATTTGAAAGCAGGGCAATGAATACAAAAACATTATACAAACCATATAACTGGGGTGAGAGCACCATCTAAGGTGAAAAAAGCTAAATGCACCTTAATGGACATAAGTAATAATACAAATGAAAAACAAAATACATAAAAAAATACAAAAGTTATCATCCAAAAAAATCATCAATAAACATAAAAAAAAATGATAATAATTATTTGTTGGAATATAGATATCAATTATTGACATATGGTATGGGCTAGATATACCTTATTTTGGTTTATAGAGGGACATAAGCTTTACGGTTATATATTTAGATTTTTTTAAACAATACATCCAGCATGTTTCATGTCTGGATATCTCCCTAACGTTGTTACTGCCTCTCCAACGGGGTACAAATGTATTAATACCAACCAATTTTAGGCCAGATGAATCCTTATGATGCTTCAAAGAAAAATTTTGGATAAGCTATGGCCACAGAAGTTTTTCTTGATATTAGTCAAATTCTCACTTATCCTTACCTGCAGTGCTCTTGGTCCTACCAGTATACTGCAGACTTATGGTAAGCGGGGCCAGACTGGGAATAAAATCCAGCCCTGGGAAAACTTTCATACCAGCCCCACAGCATTATTATACCAGTGCAACAGCATAACGTCATTATTTTCTTCTTGTTCATGAAAGGGAAAACCGTACATTTTAAAGCACATTTGAAGAGTGTATTATATATAGATAAGACAAATATGAAATCATATAGGGTTATATATATATATGCAAATTCCAGTTAAAAGTGTTAAGTGGTCACCCATCAAGGGGGACCCCAGGAACTCAGAACGTGGGGGGCGACCACCTTCCGCAGAAAGAATACACTAAGGTAAGGTGGGGGTGGGTTACTGATATAAGGGGGAAACCCTTTATATCAGTGCCCCCTTACATTATCGTATTCACTCCCCCCTTACATCAGTGACCCCCCCTTCAGACTGGCCTAGTGGTGCTGTCACTGACCTCCTCTCAGGTGCACCGTGCAGGGCTCAGTCAGTCAGCTCCAGCTCGGTGGCTCTGGTTTTGTCCTATAGTCTCCTCTCCACAGTCCACACATGTCTGACTTTTCCCATGACCCCCATCCCGGTGGTGCTCCCACTCTTGACTCCTCTCCAGACTCCCTCAGAGACTGCAGACATGATACAGGAGATGGTCAGAGACTGCAGACATGATACAAGAGCTCAGTGCAGCCTCACCAGTGCCCATCAAATGCAGCCTCATCAGTGCCAATCAAATGCAGCCTCACTGTGCCCATTAATGCAGCCTCACTGTGCCCATCAATAAAGCCTCACTGTGCTCATCAAATGCAGCTTTACTCTGTCCGTGAATGCAGTCTTACTGTGCTCATGAATGCGGCCTCACTGTGCCCCCCATTGCAGCCTCACTGTGCCCATCATTACAGCCTCAGTGTGCCCATCATTGCAGCCTCACTGTGCCCATCAATGCAGCCTCACTGTGCCCATCAAATGCAGCTTCACTCTGCCCGTGAATGCAGTCTCACTGTGCCCATGAATGCAGCCTCCCTGTGCCCATCATTGCAGCCCCTCCTGTACCCCATGTCCCAGTCTGCAGTCCCTGTCTGTGGGAAGGTGTGTTGTTGATGCTCAGTACGGTACCTTGCATGCCAGCAGAATGTCCATGATGGCCAGCAGCAGGCAGGGTCTGTTCTCTTTTTGGAAGGGGACAGTGCTCTTACAGAGGATCTGTTTGCTGTGAGATGAAGTGGTCCCTGGCCACCTGCACCTTCAGCCGTCCTCATTTTCCCAACCCAGTCAGCCTCTCCTCTGGTCCTGGGGAAGTGGAGAGCACTGGGTGGGAGCTGGAGAGAAGGGGGAGCAGAGAGTACTGGCGTTGTTGGAGAGCACATGGGTGGGGGCAAAGAGCAGGGGGGAGTGGAGATCACAGGGGTGGGGAGCAGAGAGCACTGGGGGGAACTTGAGAGCACTGGGGGGGCCAAAAAGAACAGGGGTGGAGAGCACGGGAGGCTGAGAGCACTGGGGGGGCTAAGAGTGTGGGGTGGCAAAGAGCACTGGGGGGCAGAAAAACAGGGGTGGAGAGCATGGAGGCTGGAGCGCACTGGGGAGTACTAAGAGCAGGGGGAGTGGAGCGCAATGGGGGGATTGAGAGCACCAGTGGGGGCCAGAAAGAACAGGGGTGGAAAGCACGGGGGACTGGAGAGCACTATGGGAGGCGGAGAGCACTGGCGGGGTTGGAGAGAACATTGGTGGGGGCAAAATGTAGGGGGGAGTGGAGAGTACAGGGGTGGGGAGAAAAGAGTGCTGGGGGGAACTTTAGAGCACTGGAGGGGAAGCCAAAAAGAACAGGGGTGGAGAGCACAGGGAGCAGAGAGCACTGGGGGGCCTGGAGAGCAATGGGTGGAGCTTGAGAGCACCAGAGGGACAGAAAGAACAGGGGTGGGGAGAATGGGGGGCTGGAGAGCAATGTGGGGGGAAGAGAGCACTGGGGGGCTGGAGAGCGATGGGTGGGGCTTGAGAGCACCGGGGGACCAGAAAGAACAGGGGAGGGGAGAATGGGGGGCTGGAGAGCACTGTGGGGGGTGGAGAGCACTGGGGTGGGGGCTGGAGAGTGATGGGGAGAGCTGGAGAGCACTGGGGGGAGAAAAAAATGGGTGGAGAGCACTGGGGGAGTGGGGAGCACTGGGGTGGTGGCTAGAGAAGGATGGGGAGAGCTGGAGAGCAGGGGGGCAGAAAGAGCAGGGGTGGAGAGAACTGTGGAGGGGGCTGGAGAGTGTGGTGGGGGAGAAGAGCACAAGGGGAACTGGGGGGCAATAAAAGAATTTGGAAAGGAGGATCGGTAGGGGGCGCATATAGAGGAAATTAGCTTTCTATATTCCTCCATGCAGCCGCTGAATGCTTGATTTTCCTCCTCTCCCTCCTGCAAGCATTCATTTCCTCTATATACGGCCCCCCTTCCGATCCACCTATCCAGGCACACAGGGCAGGCTGTACGGGCGGGCATCTCCTCTTGTGGATCACAGAGCTGGCTGGGTCTGTGTTCGGCGGCGGCGCTGTAACATGGTCCCACCCCCCTAGACTGACTCATGTGATAGGCGGAACACTGATTCAACCTACTATCACACAAGCCGGTCTAGGGGGGCAGGACCATGCTACAGCGCCGCCGCCGAACACAGACCCAGCCAGCTCCATGATACACAAGAGCAGGAGAGAGGGCAGCACCGGAGTCGCATCACAAAGTGGTCCCAGGGCAGGCGGCCTACCAGGAAATCTCCCAGTATCCCAGTAGGCCAGTCCGGCCCTGCTGGTAAGCGGGAGTGTTAATTGTTGGTGGCTGGTGCACGGAATTTGTAAAGTAAAGAAAGTCATATATGGTCCCTTCTTTCTTATAGTGGACTTTCCTCCTTTTTGCTGTGGGTGAATTTCTGATCTTAGACATTGATTTAAGGACTATTGTGCCCTGTACACACGACCGTTTTTCTCGTCGGAATAAACTCCAAAGGTTTTTCCGACGGAATTCCGCTCAAGCTGTCTTGCATACACACAGTCACACCAAATTCCGACCATCCAGGTGACGTACAACACGTACGACGTTACTAGATAAAGGAAGTTCAATAGTCAGTGCGCCACCCTTTGGGCTCCTTCTGCTAATCTCGTATTTATCTCGTGTTAGTAGCAGTTTGGTGAGAGACGATTCGCGCTTTCCAGACTCGTTCTTTTCACATCATTTTACTGCTGTTCAGTTTGTGCTTGTGGGGTTTGTATCTGTTCTTCAGTGCGTGTAGTCAGTTCGTATCTGTTTCTCAGTGCGTTCTTGTCCACTCATTTCTGATTTACAGCTCGCTCTTCACGGGCCTTGCTGTTCTTTAGTGCGTTCTGTTAGTTCGTTCTGAGCAGCAGACTGCTTTGAAGCCATGTTACCGGTACGTACTTGTTGTAGAGTTCGTGTTGTGTGGGGGCTTGGTGTTGGGGTTCTTACTTGGACCCAAACCCAGTCTATGAACAGGGTGGGGAGGAGTTCATTGACCAAGAATTAGTTACTCCAGCGTGACCAATTCTCTCATATGCCTTTGCTGCGTGAGATCCAGGAGAATAACCCTGATGATTTCAGAAATTTTCTCCAGATGATGGACCCGGTTTTTCACCATCTGTTGGCTTTGCTGTCCCCTTATATTATGAAGCAGGACACCTGCATGCGGCAAGTCATCACTCCGGAGCAGAGGCTAGTCACCACATTGCGGTACCTGGCGACAGGGAGAAGTCTACAGGAACTCAAGTTCTCTACAGGCATCTCCCCCCAGGCTCTGGGGATCATTATTCCAGAGACCTGTTCTGCCATCATTCAGGTCCTGCAGAAGGACTATATTAGGGTAAGTTTTCTCCTTCAACATCACATTCTATGTATTTAATGTATGCTAATGTATTGTATTTCTTTCATCATTCCCTAATTACCATGATTGTAATATGCTGTGAATGTCCCCTTTGTGCCCATGCATGCTTTAAGCTTTTAATGCTTTTTGTCCCTCATGCATATTTGCCTTCACTAACCTCCCCAGCATGCTATCCTGGGGAAAATTAACACCTAGAGCCTAGTTACCTAACAATGTATTTTGTCAGCTCCATTGTAGTGCTTCACCCTAAACACCTCCTAAATGTGTCCAAATGTTATTGTTGTCCTTAAATTCAGGCCAGAGGCTTTTTTTGGGTCCCAAACTCAGCTCGAACCCTCCCCCCCCTTAAATTTTTACAATGGGCCATCAGAGGGGGTGGGAAATCTGATAAGTGGGCCTTATATTTTTGTCTTTAAATACTCCTTAAAATAAATGTTATACTGATGTTGGGCAAGAATGTTTTTGTGTAATCTGCTTGCAATGTTATGTGCAAAAGTACTAATATTTTTTTCTGGTTTGACTCCACAGTTTCCTTCAACACCACAGGAATGGCAGACTGTGGCCTCCCTTTTTGCTGACTGTTGGGACTTTCCCAACTATGAAGGGGCTATAAATAGGAAGCACGCCCACATTGTGCCACCACCCCATTCGGGTTCTTACTATTACAATTATAAGGGTTTTAATAGTATAGTGTTGATGGCGGTGGTGTCGGCACAATATGAGTTCCTCTATGTGGACGTGGGGAAGAATGGCCGGATGGAGGAGTCTTCGCCCAGACGGAGTTTTCCCAACGTCTCCAGACTGGTGGCCTGGCATTGTCAGCTGCTGCGGACAATGTTGAAGGACTCCCGTTCATCTTCATTGCTGATGAAGCATTCGGTCTGGGTGAGCATCTGATGAGGTCATTCACCCAGAGGACCCTCACCCTGGAGAGGAGGGTTTTTAACTACCGGCTGGCCAGAGCCCAAAGAGTCATTGAGAATGCCTTCAGGATAACTATTCCACTCACATTGTGTAAAAAATCTATTAGCACAGTAAACTCCACAGCAATCCGTCCAATATCACACAGCATCTGAGATCAACCTCCTAGGGGGTATGCGGTCACGGCGGACCCTCTAATGCAGAGCGTATTAAGTGTCTCTCACCCTCTCACCGCCTAGTGCTAATAGATTTTTTACACAATGTGAGTGGAATAGTTGAAGTGTTATTTGCAGTGTGTTTCATTAAAGTGTTTGACGTTATTACACTATTGGGAGTGTTTTTCTATTTTCATATGGAACGAGTCTCCTGGATTCACATGCTTTAACCCTTGCCGGTTACAACAGCCATCTATGCCTTTCAGCCTCGCACGAAAGTGGAGGCATGAGGAGCTGGTGAGTGGCTGCCCATAGGGAGAGTGGTCACTGAACACTAAGGTGTGGTGGAAGAGTATAATAAAAGACCTCACATTTCTTCAACAAAAGGACTTGCTGTGGCACTTTATATGCTGTTTTTTGATCACTATCACGGACACTATTTGTTGCACTCTTATTTTTAGACTGTATAAAAATATTTTTTCATAAGGGAAATATGAGCTATTTTGGATGAGCAATTTTTGAGCAATTTAACACTGAGTCACGTCATGTATTATGGTGTATACAATTCAATACGTATGTTGAATAATATGTGGGGATATCACTAAGGGAGTGTTTGCACATATTCTCACAATAATCAATTATTTGGGTGTAGGGTGGATTACACCACATGTAGATATACACCAGTAAAAAGGTGGTTAGGTTTTCATTTGTTATTAGTTTAATTTTCTTAATTTACTATTTATTTTTCACCGTAAGGGGTGAATTAGATGTATTGTGATTAGCGCCACAATTTAATTTGTCACGGGAGGTGATCACCATTCATCACTTAGCACAGATTTAAATTCCATTGTAGCATTGTTTTATTTGTCAAGTGGCAGCTATAGGTAGGAGGTGTTGTACTGGATGTTTAATAGCATCTAGTTGCATAATCCAAGGCACAGTGGGGGTTAACCTAGTTTAGGTTGGGTTGTATCTAGGATTAACCACACATTTATATGTATGTGCTGTTGCTTCAGTTTGCTTCAGTGCGCATGTGCCGATGATGTTGGCACATATAAATACAGGGAATATCTCCTAAACCATTCAGGTTTAGGATATATCCAGGGTAGCTACAGGTAAGCCTTATTATAGGATTACCTGTAGCAAAAAGTGTGTTGTAAGGCAGTGGTCATCAACCCTGTCCTCAGGGCCCACTAACAGGCCAGGTTTTATGTATTACCTTGGGGTGATGCAGACTAGAATACTGCACTCACTGAGCAGCAAATGATATCACCTGTGATGTATTTCAGTTATCTTGCAAACCTGGCCTGTTAGTGGGCCCTGAGGACAAGGTTGATGACCACTGTTGTAAGGGTTTACAACCACTTTTAAAAGCTGTGCTGAAAAGTTTCTCATTTTTTTCAATATCTAGACTTCCAAAAAGATACAAATTTTAGATTTCAAGGTACAATCCTGTTTTTTTATCTCCTTCCAAAAATTACAGCCTCTACAAGAAAGGATTAACCACTTCCCGACTAGCCCATATAGCTTTAGACCCCTTTCACACCAAGGGCGTTTTGCAGGAGCTATAGCGTTAAAAATAGTGCCTGCAATCTGCCCTCAAACAACTGCTCCATTCAATTCAGTGTGAAAGCCCGAGGGCTTTCACTCCGGAGTGGTGCACTGACAGGACGTCAGGAAAAGTCCTGCCAGCAGCTTCTTTGGAGCGGTAAAGGAGCGGTGTGTTTACCGCTCCTCCACCGCTGCTCCCCATTGAAATCAATGGGGCAGCGCTGGGATACCACCGGCAAAACGCCGCTATTGCGGCACATTGCGGGCAGTTTTAACCCTTTCTCGGCCGCTAGCGGGGGGTAAAAGCGCCCCGCTAGCGGCCAAAATGCGCCGCAAATCCGACAGTAAAACGCCGCTAAAAATAGTGGCGTTTTACCGCCGACACTATAGGTGGCTTGGTGTGAAAGGGGTCTTACTGCTACAGGGCAGCTGCTCTGAGCAGAATCATGTATACAGTGGGGACAGAAAGTATTCAGACCCCCTTAAATTTTTCACTCTTTTTTACATTGCAGCCATTTGCTAAAATCATTTAAGTTCATTTTTTTCCTCATTAATGTACACACAGCTCCCCATATTGACATAAAAACACAGAATTGTTGACATTTTTGCAGATTTATTAAAAAAGAAAAACTGAAATATCACATGGCCCAAGTATGCAGACCCTTTGCTGTGAGACTCATATATTTAACTGAGGTGCGGTCCATTTCTTCTGAACATCCTTGAGCTGGTTCTACACCTTCATTTGAGTCCAGCTGTGTTTGATTATACTTATTGGACTTGATTGGGAAAGCCACACACCTGCCTATATAAGACCTTACAGCTCACAGTGCATGTCAGAGCAAATGAGAATCCTGATATCAAAGGAACTGCCTGAAGAGCTCAGAGACAGAATTGTGGCAAGGCACAGATCTGGCCAAGTTTACAAAAAAATTCTGCTGCACTTAAGGTTCCTAAGAGCACAGTGGCCTCCATAATCCTTAAATGGAAGAAGTTTGGGACGACCAGAACCTTTCCTAGAGCTGGCCATCCGGCCAAACTGAGCTAGGGGCAGAAGAGCCTTGGTGAGAGAGGTAAAGAAGAACCCAAAGATCACTGTGGCTGAGCTCCAGAGATGCAGTCGGGAGATGGGAGAAAGTTGTAGAAAGTCAACCATCACTGCAGCCCTCCACCAGTCAGGGTTTTATGGCAGAGTGGCCCGACAGAAGCCTCTCCTCAGTGCAAGACACATAAAAGCCTCATGGAGTTTGCTAAAAAACACCTGAAGGACTCCAAGATGGTGAGAAATAAGATTCTTTGGTCTGATGAGACCAAGATAGAGCTTTTTGGCCTTAATTCTAAGCGGCATGTGTGGAGAAAACCAGGCACTGCTCATCACCTGTCCAATACAGTCCCAACAGTGAAGCATGGTGGCGGCAGCATCATGCTGTGGGGGTGTTTTTCAGCTACAGGGACAGGACGACTGATTGCAATTTAGGGAAATATGAATGCGGCCAAGTACAGGGATATCCTGGACGAAAACCTTCTCCAGAGTGCTCAGGACCTCAGACTGGGTCGAAGATCTACCTTCCAACAAGACAATGACCCTAAGCACACAGCTAAAATAACAAAGGAGTGGCTTCACAACAACTCTGTGACTGTTCTTGAATGGCCCAGCCAGAACCCTGACATAAAACCCAATTGAACATCTCTGTAGAGACCTAAAATGGCTGTCCACCAACGTTTACCATCCAACCTGACAGAAATGGAGAGGATCTGCAAGGAGGAATGGCAGAGGATCCCCAAATCCAGGTGTGAAAAACGTTGCATCTTTCCCAAAAAGACTCATGGCTGTATTAGATCAAAAGGGTGCTTCTACTAAATACTGAGCAAAGGGTCTGAATACTTAGGACCATGTGATATTTCAGTTTTTCTTTTTTAATAAACCTGCAAAAATGTCAACAATTCTGTGTTTTCTGTCAATGTGGGGTGCTGTGTGTACATTAATGAGGAAAAAAATGAACCTAAATGATTTTAGCAAATGGCTGCAATATAACAAAGAGTGCAAAATTTAAGGGGGTCTGAATACTTTCCGTCCCCACTGTATATACGTGATTCTGTATTTCTTGGTAGGGGGTGTGCGTGCACCACTGCTGCGCTGGTTGTGCTGTGATTAGTCACAGCACAAGCCGATCTGCAGGTGTCAGCCAATGGATGACCACCGGAACTTGCTGATCAGTGAGGAGGGAGACAGGACAAATTTCATCCTATGTAAACTACGCAGAGCTCTGTCCTGTCAGTGGGGATTTGTTTTCCTGCAAAGCACCTCACAGTACACACATAAACACTGGTTAGGCACACATTTAACCCTTTGACTGCCTTGGTTGTTTAACCCATTCCCAGCCAGTGTCATTAGTACAGGGAGAGTACATATTTTTAGCACTGATCACTGTATTAGTGTCACTGGTTCCCACAAAGTGTCAGTTGGTGTCAGTTAGTGTCAGACTGCCTGACATACTATCACAGTCCTGCTATAAGTCGCTGATCACCCCCATCACTAGTAAAAAAGTAAATAAATAAAAATTATAGTATATATACCATAGTTTGTAGATGCTATAATGTTTGCATAAACAAATTAGTATACACTTTTTGGGAATTTTTTAAGCAAAGACATGTAGCAGAATACATACTGTATTGGCCTAAATTTATGTAGAAGTTAGATTTTTTTTCATTTTTTAATTGTATATGTTTTATTGCAGAACGTAAAAAATATTGGGGTTTTTTTTGTTAGTTTTTTTCATATTTTTTTATTGACAGTGAAAAAAATAAAAAGCCCTGTGGTGATCAAATACCACCAAAAGAAAGCTCTATTTGTGGGGAAAAATATATATATATAAATTTTGTTTGAGTACAGCATTGCACTAGCACCTAATTGTCAGTTAAATTAACACAGTGCCAAAAAGCAAAAAGTGGCCTGCTCATGAAGGGGGGTAAATCTTCCGAAGGGGAAGTGGTTAAAAGATGTCCTTCCAAACTGTTCCATTTTCAATCCTTAAACTTAGAAATAGCAATTTTTTTAGATGTAATCTGCACATGGTAATGTATATTTTAGTGGGGTAAAATTTGCCTTGTCTCTCTGTTTTGCATTGCAGCCATGTAAAAACACTTACATGACATGCTGCATGTTCTACCATATCTTACCAATCTAAGCACTGCAAGTGTGATCTCTATAACTGACCCAGTTGTGGCAAGATAGCTGTAATTTACAGTCTCAGTAGAATTAGCAGGGGGTGAATCAATCCAAATTACATCTTGCAGATTGTAGAAAGCTTTAATTCAAATCTCATGCAGATCTTCACAGATGAACATTAGATTAGGTCAAAAAATCATAGTATGTCTTGTTCCAGTAATTACATGTTCTCAGAACAGAAATTAAAGACAGACTAAAAAGAGAATGGGACTAGCCATACAGAGTACCTCCTAGCTATGGAATGAGGAAGTGACAAAATTAATTAAAAGCAAATGAGAAGCTGAAAAAAGCTGAAAATTGGTCTGGGCGGGAATGTGTATAAGTGCCCTGTATTGAAGTGGTTAAACACTTTTAGCAATAAAATATACAGACTCTTCTCCTCCTTTTACCCTTGTGCTGTCCACCACTTTTTTTACAATCAGTGCATCAGGGCCATAGAGATAATATAGAGAACATTTTCTTTGGACAACATATTTATTGAATATAGCAAACAAATATACAATGGGTCATATGTCAAAACTCAGATGTGTATGTGCCTGCCCAACACTGGGTATGCTTAGTGTATACTATGGGGGACGTGCCACCACTGCTCCGGCCACCGGTAGCTAGCATTAGGGATGGGCCATACAGATAAAAGAAGTCATTAAAACAAAATGGCATGGTATCCCCCCAGTCCATTACCAGGCCCTTTGGGTCTGGTATAAATATTAAGGGGAACCCCGAACCATTTTTTTTTTTAATTGCGTGGGGGTCTCCCCAAATTCCATACCAGGCCCTTCAGGTCTGGTATGGATATTAAGGGGAACATCTGTGTCAACATTTTTTATTTAAATGGCGTGGGGTCCCCCTCAAACTCCATACCAAACCTGAAGTATAGATTTTAAGGGGAACTCCGCGCCAAAAATAAAAAAAAAATGGTGTAGGGGTCCCCCCAAAAATCCATACCAGACCCCTATCTGAGCATGCAACCTGGCAGGCTGCAAGAAAAGAGGGGGTGAGAGAGCGCCCCCCCTCCTGAACCGTACCAGGCCACATGCCCTCAACATGGGCAGGGTGCTTTGGGGTAGCTTCAAAAGCACCTTGTCCCCATGTTGATGGGGACAAGCAGTGGCGGAAGTATAGGGGTCGCTGAGGTTGCCATGGCGACTGGGCCCCATGCTGCAGGGGGCCCTTGAGGGCCCCCCTGTTTATCTGGATAGGAGGAGCGGCTAAGATCGATCTCCCCATTGTTAGCCGACCTGTAATCGCACTGTGCGGGGAGCCTGTCACACTGTTCTAAAGTGAAAGCCGTGTGTGCTGTGCTCTTTGTCTCCCCCTACAGTGCAGTACCCGACAGGAAGAGGTGTAAGGTAAAGCACTGCCGATTTTAAAAAGGCTTTCTGTAATTCTGTGTTTATGTATGTTCATGTATGTTTATGTGTGTTCATATGTGTGTTCATGTATGTTTATATGTGTGTTCATATGTGTGTTCATGTATGTTTATATGTATGTTCATGTATGTTTATGTGTGTTCATATGTGTGTTCATGTATGTTTATATGTGTGTTCATATGTGTGTTCATGTATGTTTATATGTATGTTCATGTATGTTTATGTGTGTTCATATGTGTGTTCATGTATGTTTATATGTGTGTTCATATGTGTGTTCATGTATGTTTATATGTGTGTTCATGTATGTTTATATGTGTGTTCATGTATATGTTTATATGTGTGTTCATGTATGTGTTTATATGTGTGTTCTTGTGTGTTTATATGTGTGTTCATGTATATGTTTATATGTGTGTTCATGTATGTGTTTATATGTGTGTTCATGTGTGTTTATATGTGTGTTCATGTATGTGTTTATATGTGTGTTCATGTGTGTTTATATGTGTGTTCATGTGTGTTTATATGTGTGTTCATGTGTGTTTATATGTGTGTTCGTGTGTGTTTGCATGTGTGTTCGTGTGTGTTTGCATGTTTATTTATATATGTATATGTGTTTGTGTGTGTATATACAGTATATGTGTGTGTATATTATGTGTGTGTTTATCTATGTGTATGTGTGTGTGTGTGTGTGTGTGTTTAGATGCAGTGGTGGTCCGCGCATTAAGGGCGCACTGGGCGCCGCCCCCTCTCTCCAGCCACCCCTCTATCACCAATAGATAGATTCATGCATTGCATGAATCTATCAATGGCCGCCGCTGCCACCCCCTATTCAGGCGCCCAGCCCCTTTTTGGGCGCAGGGAACCTGAATTACAGCGGCGGGGGGTGTTTTTGAAGCACCGGATTAGAGCCATAGGCTCTAATAGGCATCAAAAAAGGTGACCTCACAGGCCACTCAGCTGTGTTAGAAAAGCGAATGACTATTCGCTTTCCTAACACTAAACTGCCTCTCCACCAATCAGGTGCTCGGGTCTGTTACCTGTCACCTGATTGGCTGAAACGTCAGGTGCCGCTATTGGACGCCTATCAGGAGGAGAGGACGGGAGATGTGGACAGCAGGAGACGCATGGAGGACCTCACTCATTGCAGTCACCCGCTGCCCCACCAAGAAAGGGTAAGTGCCGATGAGCGGTCGGGGGTCACACTGGCGGCATTTGATGGGCACACTGGCAGCATTTGATGGGCACACTGGCAGCATTTGATGGGCACACTGGCAGCGTTTGATGGGCACAGTGCCAGCATTTGGCAAAGTGGCAGCGTTTGATGGGCACACTGGCAGCGTTTGATGGGCACACTGGCAGCATTTGATGGGCACACTGGCTGCGTTTGATGGGCACACTGGTTGCGTTTGATGGGCACAGTGCCAGCATTTGGCAAAGTGGCAGCGTTTGATGGGCACACTGGCAGCGTTTGATGGGCACACTGGCAGCGTTTGATGGGCACACTGGCAGCATTTTATGGGCACAGTGGCAGCATTTAGGTGGCACAGTGGCAGCATTTTATGGGCACAGTGGCAGCAATTGATGGCACAGTGGCAGCATTTTAGTGGCACAGTGGCAGCGTTTGATGGGCACAGTGGCTGCGTTTGATGGGCACAGTGGCTGCTTTTGATGGGCACAGTGGCTGCGTTTGATGGGCACAGTGGCTGCGTTTGATGGGCACAGTGGCTGCATTTAAGTGGCACAGTGGCAGCGTTTGTTGGGCACAGTGGCAGCGTTTGTTGGGCACAGTGGCAGCGTTTGTTGGGCACAGTGGCTGCGTTTGATGGGCACAGTGGCTGCGTTTGATGGGCACAGTGGCTGCGTTTGATGGCACAGTGGCTGCAATTGATGGGCACAGTGGCTGCAATTGATGGGCACAGTGGCTGCAATTGATGGGCACAGTGGCTGCAATTGATGGGCACAGTGGCAGCAATTGATGGGCACAGTGGCTGCATTTGATGATTTTTTTTCAAAAAATGTTTGCGCCCCCAAAATTTTGCGCACCAGCCGCCACTGTTTAGATGTATGTATGCACATTTTATGTATGCAAGTTTAATCCTGACACCCTATATGTGTACAATCAGGACTGATTTTTTTTTTTCTTGCTCATTCAATGTACCAACAAAAAAATGCTATTCCTCTGAAAAGCGATCCATGCTCAGATCACTTTTCAGAGGCATTTGACAGCCGGTAAAGAGGCAATATGTTGCCTCCTGACCACCTGTTTTAACCCCTTAAAGTGATTGTAAAGGGTTTTTTTTTTAAATAACAAACATGTCATAACTTCATTGTGCAGTTAGTTTTGCACAGAGTGGCCCCGAACACGACTTCTGGGGTCCCTCGGCGGCTCTCGCGTCTCCTCCTCTTATCAGACATCCCCCTAGGAAAAGCGCTGTCCAGGGGTCAGGGGGGCCCTTCATGATTTCTTGCATCGGGGCCCTGAAGGTTTTAGTTACGCCACTGGGGACAAGGGCCTCATCCCCACAACCCTTGCTCGGTGGTTGTGGGGGTCTGTGGGCAGGGGGCTTATCGGAATATGGAAATGTACCCCTACCATTTCACAAATAAAGTGTCAACATGGTACAATAGACAAGACACAGCTTGGGACAAGTCCTCTATTAAAAAATAAAAATTAAAAATGTCCCACGAAGTCCATTCATCTTCTCTCGCTCCACCGATGGACCGAAAAAGGAAAAAAAAACAAAGCCGCGACCGACCCGCCTCCATGGGAGGCACCCGCGATATGACGCATCTTCGCTTTGACAGTTCTTGTATAACTGAGGGCGGGGCCCGGGCGGGTGACCCTGCCCCCTCTGACGCATGGGGACTTCCCCATGGCTTTCCCGGGGCACCCATTTATGCAACCGGGTGGCCCCGCCCCCTCTGATGCCACGGGGAAGCCCCCATGCATCAAGGGGGTAGGGTCACCCAGGAACATCACCGTGTGGCCCCGCCCTCAGTTATATAAGAACTGTCAAAGCGAAGATGCGTCATATGGCGGGTGCCTCCCATGGAGGTGGGTCGGTCGCGGCTTTGTTTTTTTTTTCTTTTTCGGTCTGTCGGTGGAGCGAGAGAAGATGAATGGACTTCGTGGGACATTTTTACACATTTTTACATTTGTACCACTACCATTTCACACAGGGGGCGAGACCGGGATCTGGGGGTCCCCTTGTTAAAGGAGGTTTCCAGATTCTGATAAGCCCCCACCCGTAGACCCCCACAACCACCGGACAAGTGTTGTGGGGATGAGGCCCTTGTTCCCATCAACATGGGGAGGGTGCTTTGGGGGGCTACCCCAAAGCACCCTCCCCATCTTGAGGACATGTGGCGCTCTCTTGCCTCCTCTTTTCCTGTGGATTGCCAGGTTGCGGGCTTGGATAACGGTCTGGTATGGATTTTTGGGGGGACCCCCATGCCATTTTTTAAAATTTGGGAGCAGGGTTCCCCTTAAAATCCATACCAGACATGAAGGGTCTGGTATGGATTTTGAGGAGGACCCCCACAGCATTTTTTAAAAATTTTGGCACAGGGTTCCCCATAATATCCATACCAGAACTGAAGGGCCTGGTATGGAATTTGGGGGGACCCCCACACAATTTTTTTTAAATTTTGGTTCAGGGTTTCCCTTAATATTCATACCAGACCCAAAGGGCCTGGTAATGGACTGGGGGGATCCCATGCCATTTTTTTCAATGATTTCTTTTATCGGTATTGCCGTAACCGACAATTCATTATAGGCGCGGGTACTTTTAAATAACTTTTTTCATTTACAAATGTCATTTTGTGCAGGGACTGTTCTAAACACAGGAAAAATGTGCCACTTTACAGGCATACAATAGATACCCCCCAGGTATGAAATTTAAAGGAATATTTCACTTTTATTGTTTCACTTTAAGCATTATTAAAATCACTGCTCCCGAAAAAACGTCCGTTTTTAAAAACTTTGTTTTGCATTGATACATGTCTCCTGGGGCAGGACCCGGGGCCACAAACACTTTTTTCTTAGCCTTTAAAATGAACACTTTTGATTTTTCATGTTAATATCTCAAAATATGCAGTTTTTAGACTACACTGGGATGTGGTTCCCATTAATGTTTCCACTTTCTCCTTTTGGTACATGTCCAAATGTTGGCTGTATAATGCCCAAGTATACCCATGCCATGGTGCTCCCTAAAAAGACTTGTTGCATTAGAACCAAGGAAATCCCCCCGTTTTCATTCCCCTTTTTTCTTTGAGATGAGAGGGCTGCACTATTGACTGTGGAAGAGGGGTTTCTCTATGTTCCCTTATTGTCTCTCTGTGTGTTTGTGTTTCTGTCTTTGCTGGTGTTCATTCTGTGTATCAGGTTAGATATATATGTAGGAATGCTGCGCTATCGGCACCTTGGATAATGTGTGTACATATATTCAATTTTTTCTTGGCTTTGATCGCCCCTGCACACGGCTGTGTGTCTGCACCATATGTGAATGATGTTATTTGACAGGCTGCAGTATTCAGGTGTAGTGAACAATACTGGTTAATTGAGTTTCAATCAGCTGGTTATTTAAACATGGACCCTGATTTACTGCGCATGCTCTGACGAAGCTTGGGACCAAGCGAAACGTGTAAGCATCTAGCCATCACGCTAAGGCTGGTTGGCACACTGGGCTCTGCACCATGATCACGATCCACCTTTGACCACATACGGTCATTTTTCCTGATGTGATTCATTCATTCCTGCTTCGGGACTTGGCTCTCCATTCCGTCTCTAGATACTACCAGTCCGGATGTTCTGAATTTCAAGACACAATGTACATTCCGGTTGGAACGAAAACCTATTGACAGCATTATATGAACTCTATAATGGACACATTCCCAGTGGGGTTATTGCTGTAAGTCGGGACCTCCATGAGCTCTGTATCCAAGTACACAAGACGTCAAATGGTGAGCTGCATTACTCCAGTATACAGGAGCCTCATTGCATATTGCTGGCCACGTTTGTTTTCCTTGTGAGACATTAAGTGAGGTGATTCCTGCCTTCAATCCCCACTACCATTTCCATTGCTGTACACAGCTGTCTTTGAGCCATCATACCCCTAGCTATCACATTTAGGAAACCCTCGTCAGCTTTTAAGCACAAGCACCTTATATTTGGAAGCATGCCCGTGGGACTTTTTCTTATTATTTGATAATACCTAATTTTTGAATCAATTAACCACAATTTTGTGATAGACCCGGGTCCTAGATATTTGTCTGTGTGTATGTGTGCATGACGAGTGTTTGAGAAATCTGTGCATCGATTCAGTGGCCACCAGTGTTTTTATAGGACGTTGGTCTTATTTATAATCATGGTTGGAAGTTGGGTGTATTTTTTGTAAATTTATTTTCTGGGATAATCAATAAAGATATTTAGTTATATTATCGGTCTGTCCTCATTGATGAACTGCTGTTGGATCTCTTCCGTTTTTGTATTATGTATTCTCTAGTTCAGAAGACAACCACCCCCTGATTGTTGAAATGTATTGTTGTTTCCAAAACAGGGTTGACAATTAAAACAGGCTCTATAACCAAATGGGCAATAGATAAGTTCGTAATTTACTTGGCTTGACCTGTATTAAATTGGAAGTATTATGGGGTTCCCCATCTTTTTATTTTTTTAACATGTGTTTCAGGTTGGAGAGCCAGAAATCGGAGGTGACATGGAGCCAGACCCGAAAGTGACGTAATCTCTTGCGACACTTACGGGTCTGGCACCACGTCACTTCCAGTTTTGAGCTCTCAACATTTACATGGTAAAATCACCTGGGTGTAATGGGGTAAGTGTGTGAAACTGTATATGTAAATGTATATTTCTCTCCTTTTTAATGTTACGTGTACATTGCTTTGGATTGCAGTTTTTGTGTAATTTCCAAATGTTGCTTTGTAACACTGTGGGCAGTATGCCAACATAAAAATAAGTCCAGACTTTTTAAGGTTTTTCAAAAAAATATGATGCATGGCATGTCTACTTGTGTTTGTTTGATCAAGTGTCAGTTATTGTGTGTACCCTGTCATTGACATTCTGGTTTAGCAATAGGGATTATTTCATTCTAATTGATTATGGAGGGTAAGTATGACCTTATGAGAAAAAAATATATACCGTAAATAAATATAAATAAAAAAAGAAATTAAAAGAACAATAACAGTAAAATGATAAAGAATAACATGATTAAAAATTAACAAAGGTCAGGTGTCTGCCATGGTGGGCCATGCGGACCAGGAACTAGTGGGAGTTTTTTTATTTCACATGCTATAAGAGATTTGCAGCACTAGAAGCTTGGCCAAATCATAACCAGTCACTCTTTAAACACTACTTCCCCAGGCAGACATAGGGGCAATTGCAGATGCCAGTTGAGGGTTCCCACTGAAGAAGCATACCTGTATACATGTAGCGGTTATTAGGCTGTACCATGGTATTACTTCATTACTTTAGTGATTGCAAGGGCGGAAACAATATGACCCTATGGGTCTACTCCTATAGCCACTATTGCACAGAACACAGTGTACACCAACTTCCAGTGGTAAGAGGACCATTGATCAGTGATCAGTGATCTGAGGAGCATAATAACCCATGAAAATAAAAAGGAATCCTTTAACTCTCATGTGGAAAGGCCCTAAGAATTCTGTGGAGAATCCTCAGCTTATGACTTTGGCTTTCCCTATGTCTGCCTGGGTGTTTGGGCTTTACTTAGTAAAACATATATAAAACAAATGCCCACTTCATTTAAAGTCCCAAAATTTCTTTTCTTCGTTGAATAAACTAATTAGGGATGGAAGCACACAGCAGTAGTTAATTACAGCAATACATTTTTTGTATATATGCATGGTTATTGATGTCAGTGGCCCCATGGTTAATTTTCATTTTCAGTTTTTCTTTTTTGAATTGTAACCTACTTTTTCTTTAATAATACAATTATTTTCTCCTTATTAAATTAATATACATATTGCTTCGGGTTGGTGTGTTCCCATGTTTGCATCGGCGCACCCTGGTCTATGCATTTGGTTTCACTGATCTGCTCGCCATTGCTTGCCTTCCAGTTACTGCATTGTGTGCTGTGGGCCTCCCGTCCTTCCCCCCCTCCTTGTGATGTGGAGGGGGCGGACCCTCGGTTTCTGCTTGCCAGTGGCGCGCAAGGTGCGCTGGACGGTTGGCGTTCTCGTGGCCATCCACTACCGACGCATTACCATCTCCTGGCGAACACATTGGAGATATGGGCTGGCGATAATCGCCGGACGGCCGAGCCGCCCAGGTGAAAGCATCCCACTCACCATTGTTTTTTATGTCCATGTGACACTGGGGGTGGGGCCATGGCTGTGCACCTATATAGGCCTTCCCTAATCTGGGTCACACACACAATGCTCCTTCCTTATGATGGCTCACACTCATATTCATGGATCACGGTCTCCTCCTGTTCATAGGTACACTAATTCCTTGTCTATTGGTGTTTTTCTTTCTCCTTGGTTTGCTGTCATTGTGTTCATTTGACATATATCTTTCTATTTCATTCATTTTCATCCTTCACTCTATCTATGTCCTTCACTTTCACCTTGTTCCATTCTTCCACACACCTTATCACACATTTGTGTATGTATGTACATACATATGTACACATCACCATAACATTAATTTTTCTCACTTATACCCCCATTGGGGGGTGTTCTTATTTTCACTTCATCATTGGCCCCTGTGGTGTCCGGTCGCATTGCTTTCTGGTATTTTGGCGATTCTCAATGCTGCTCCACTGGTGCATGGATGCAGACATAAGTTGGACGCCCTCCCCTCATTAAATAAAAACCAAATTTCCATATTTTACAAACTATATTAATTAATTAACAATAAATATTTTTTTTCTTCTCTCTCTCCTGTTTAGATTTATTATATGCTTTATGCTCCTGATGAGCGACTGTGATGCCACAAAAGCGTCAAGCCTTTTTATTAATTTTTTACCCCCACCTCAATCATGGATAACATATGAGCATATCCTTATTATCTGTCATTTTATTTATTCAAGAAAGCCATACAGACTACTTAAGTTCTAACTATCATGACCTATGTACCATATGTATTGATTGTCACTGTTTGCCCTTTATTACGTGTATATGTCTATATGACTGTGGTTCATTCCATACCCTATATCTATTTCATGTAAGGTTCACTATGTTAAGGCTTGATGCCCAAAATGTTTTTTAGAGACTTGATGCCCAAATTGTTTTATAGTGGACTACAGACTACTGTACTAAAATAAACCTTATTTCTCAGTCGCTTGACCAACCTTTTTACTTTCTATGTGCTTCATTTAAAGTCCCACCTCTCTCTCTCCCCGTTTTTAACCAATGATAGGGATGGAGGCGTGCACCCCTTTGATGCCCGCTTCATTTAAAGTCCCAAAATTTATTTTCTTCATTGAATATATAAAACAAATGTATTGACTTTAAAATTAACTGTGCATTAAAATAAAGTTATGGCATTCAGTCTAGGAGGAAGTGCTGTTTCCATTAGTTCTTCACCATGTATGATTCAAGTCATTATTTTTCTTCCTTCCCACAGCGTGTTATTCCGTGGAATAGACTACAGGGGTTACATTCCATTCCTCTGCCAGTTCCTACATAGAAAACACAACCACATGTTGTGGACTTTTCAAATATTTAAATTGCCTTCCATGCCCATGTTTACTTAACCGATACAGGCATGGTTTTACAAGGAATTAAAAATATTTGTAAATATGCAAATTATAAAAATAATTTAAAAAATGATGGCAGGTGGGAATATGTTACTGTGGTATCTCTTAGGCCAGGAACTTTGCACTAAATATGAAAGGAGTTGCAGGGAATGATTTTTTTGTGTGTGATCCTATTTTTTAGGTCATGCAGCGTGCATCCTAGGAGCGTTTGCATCACTAACCCAGGTTTCATCACAGCTCACCATTTTTGTTATTTCTTCAAAGGGCCAAATATAGGGGATAGGAAGCCTATGACAAGGTTCCCCCTGAAACATTGTGTGAAATGTTACAGTGTTGGAGAACCAAAACCTCTGGGGTGGTGCCATCAGATAGATTAGGATTTGCTCTCTCCAGTCATCTAAAAGTTGCTCCTGGAATAAAAATTCTTGCAGGGGCAGCTTCAGGTAGCTCAGTTCCTACTGATATGATATCCCCAGAACCACATCTCACACAAGCCCTTTCCACACACACACTACTTGGCCAGGCTGTTGGGAGTCAAGGCAGCAGTATTGTTTTTCAATGAAATTAATCAATGTATGAATGTGAAGTGGCACAGAGAGGGGTAGGATAATAGACAGAGTTTTGTAGTCCAGCTGATGGGGCTAAAATCTCACTTCCCTTCTTAACTAACAACACACCCACACACACATACACACACACCATTGCAGTGTCACTCTCCTCAATTATATTACTCCCCCTTTCAGCATAACTCTTACCAGCTAACTTACTCCCTATTGGAGCACATCTCTCCTTGCCCAACTCACTGTCCCCATTGCAGTGTCACCCTCTTCAACCATATTACTCTTCACTTTCAGCATAATCCTTACCAGCCAGCTTACTCCCTAACGCAGCACATCCCTCCCTGCCTAACGCACTGCCCCCCTATTACAACACATGCCTGGCATACTTATAACCATTGCAGCCATATGAAGATTATAATCAGTGTAGATCATGCAGCCATAGACTATGAACACTAGCAGCATTAGTTAACAAAAATAAAGTGCACATCCAGTTACAGACAACTGGTAGTAAACAGCATGTTACCTAATAATAAGAACAATTCCAGGCAGCAGTCTGTTATCTGTCAGCAAGGCTTAAAAGAAAAGTATGGCTTTAAAAAAAAAAAAAACAATCATACTCACCTAGATGACTGCAGCACCGATACTCCCTGCTGCAGCTGCCCCCCATCTCTTAAGCCTCGTACACACGATCGGATTTTCCAACGGGAAATGTAGGATGACCTACTGTTGGTGGAAATTCGTCTGTTTGTATGCTCTGTCGGACAATTGTTGTCGGATTTGCTGCAGACAAATGTTGGATAGCAGGTTTTAAAATTTTCTGCGGACAAATGTCTGTTGTCGGATTTTCCGAGCGTGTGTCCAAAGTACAAACAGACATGCTCGGAAGCAAGGATGGGCCAGAAGCGGTTGGTCTTGTAAACTAGCTTTCGTAATGGAGAATTAACATTTCTGACATGGCTAATTATGAAATCTGGAAATGCAGCGCACATTCTCTTCTTCTTTAATGGAATAATAATGAAGCTGCTTTTTTCTAGTGATATCAAGAATAATATTATTATGCTTTATTATTATTATTTTTTTTTTTTATTTGGGCAAGTTACCACATTACCATTATCCCATAGCTTTTAAGATCAAAGATACAACTATGTTGGTGTTCCTTGTCAATTTTACATTGTATTTTTTTAAATGTAAATGCCTACTCCCAAACTGTCATTTGAAGTAAAACACATAGCCAAGTATTATTCTCCACATGTTTTTTTTTTTTTTATTGTGCATTAAAAAAAAAGAAAACAGGAGCAAGGACCCACTGGATATTGAGAGGGAGGAGTTGCTGCCCAAGATGGCCGCTCACTAAACCAGACGGGCAGACACGCTGACATGCTGCTGAGTCCGGGGATGCAGTGAGCCAGCGAACTGCGGGGAGCTGACACATATCTGCGGTCTATCCCATTAACTACGGATATTGTAGGGAGGAGTGCGGACTCAAGCCCTACCTGTGAGTGCCGAGTAAGGGACCGGAGACTGGACTGCGGGAAGACGCACAGCCACACGAGTTGCTGACGGGTCTACACACACAGACGGCGGATCCGGCAGCGACGGCTCAGTGGCGGGAGCGCGCAGCGCGGGATGGTTCCGGGGCTCTGGCCGGCGTTGATCCAGGAGGAATAGGAGAGTTCAACATCTTGCCAAGTAAGACAAGGAGAATACCACCAGACAAGATTATCAGTACGGGGAGCCGGTAAGATGAATAAATGAGCCAGAATTGGAAGCTGTGTGGATATATGCATGGATATATTATACATACTGCTTACAGTCGTATATAGGAAGTTCGTGATAACCTGCATGGTGTAAAAGACTCTCAATTCTGGCTGGATAATCTGACCGTAACTATATGCTAGCTGATTATATGGATTTGTCTCTCTGGCTTGTGAGAGTTGTGCTCAAACTATTGGCCAAAGGAAGTTAAGCAACAACGCATATAATTAAATTACACTATAAACCAAAACCGACCTGGAAGAGAAGTGATGAAAAAATAAGTAACCTAAGATAGTGGCAACACTTGATAGCATTCTCCTTTAACATATATTAAAGAGCAGAAAAGGACTCTGTAACCCCCGATCCACATACAAGTCCTGATTGTGGAAGCGTTGGGGAGGTGTAACGTAAAGGGAGGGGGTGTATAAAAAAAAAAAAAAAAAATTCTGTAAAAGCTACATAACTATGGCACCTAAAAAGGGAAATAAAACTCCGCAATCCCAGAAGAAAAAGAAAGATAAGGAAGAAAATAAAAGTAAAAACCCCACAGGGTCACAAACCACACAGACGGCAGATATCAAGGAGATATTTCAACAACTACAGCTACAATCTCCCCGCGCAATACAAGCCCTACAAACACCACAGGACATTTCAGATATAGAAGAAACTTCGGGGGGATCTAGATCTTCAGGGGAAATTCAACCCCAACACCCCAGAAGTAGCTCACTAATAGATACCACCGGCTCGGGTAGTGATCCAAAGGAGGGGGAAAAAGAGAATTGGGACATGAGAAAATATATCCAATCCCTGCCAACTAGGGAAGATATGGACCAATATGTGTTCAGATTGGAGAATCTATACAAAAAAGAGGTGCTTGAGCTTAAGGGGTCAATTAAGAACACACAAGAAAAAACAGCCATGTTAGACACTAAGCTTTCGAAGGTCGAGCAGGAAACTATGAAGTTAAAAGCAAATATGCATAAACAAGAAAGGCAAATTCACCACCTAATCAATAGCATCGACGAGCAAGAAAATAGAAGTAGGAGATCCAACATTAGAATAAGAGGATTAAAGGAGGAAGTGGGGGTTAAAGAATTAATAGACACCCTACAAAAGATTTTCCAAGAGTTAATTCCGGGGATAGAAGTAAAAGATCTGATAATTGATCGGGCCCATAGAACAGCAGGAATAAGAAGATTGGATCCTAACAAGACACGGGATGTCATCTGCAAGATGCATTATGCGCATATAAAAGACAGGATTATGCACGCTGCACGTTTAAAGAATATTGTCCTATTTGAAGGGGCCCCAATACAATTCTTTCAAGATTTGTCCAAGTTTACTCTAGATCGTAGAAGGGCGTTAAAACCCCTAGTGGAACAACTAAAGAAGAGTAATCTCCAATATAGATGGAAATTCCCATTCCAACTACAAGCTCAGAAAGATGGACATATTGCTGTATTTAGAGACCTAGAGGACTTGCCGCAGTTTGTGTCAGCCCTTGGTTTGTCAGAGATAGAATTACCAGACTGGCCTATCCCATATATAAAAATGTCTAGATAGGTTCTTTTTTTTTTTTTTTTTTGTCTCCAGCACTATTTGTCGGGGTGAGCGGGGAAGAGGGAGGGAAGGTTAGGAGGAATAAGGGGAAAGAAATGGGTTTTTTTTTTTTTTTTTCTTTTTTCAGAATATACATGTACACAAAGATTTTCACTATAGTGGCTGTGGCCACTTGTGGCCTATATGGAATATTTTACTAAGGGTGTACGCATATGTTTAACCACTACTTTGAAGATGTGGGGAAGGTGGGAGGGTTAGGGGCATGGGTGAGGGGGAGGGGTTTTTTTTTTTTTTTTTTTTTTTTGAATTTACAGGAGCACAAAGATTTTCCACTATAGTTGTTGTGGCCACTTGTGGCCTATATGGAATATTTTATTAAGGGTGTACGCATATGTTTAACCACTACTTTGAAGATGTGGGGAAGGTGGGAGGGTTAGGGGCATGGGTGAGGGGGAGGGTTTTTTTTTTTTTTTTTTTTTTTTTTTTTTTTTTTGAATTTACAGGAGCACAAAGATTTTCCACTATAGTTGTTATGGCCATCAGGGGTCTATATTGAATATTTGATCAAGAGTGTATGTATTAGTTTAACCACTACTTTAAAGATGACGGGAACGCGGGGGTACGGGTGAGGGGGGTGAGGTGGGTGAGGGGGGGGTGATTCTTTTTTTTTCTTTTTTTTTTTTTTTTTTTTGAATTTACAGGAGCACATAGATTTTTCACTATGGATGTTATGGCCACTTGTGGTCTATATTGAATATTTGATTAAGAGTGTATGCATATGTTTATCACTACATTAAGATGACGGGAATGTGGGAAGGTCGGGGGTATGGGTTGGGTGAGGGGTGGTTTTGGGCTGGGGGGGGTGAGGTGGGTGAGGGGGGGGTGGTTTTTTTTTGTTTTTTTTTTTTTTGTTTTTTTTTTTTACTTACAGGAGCACAAAGACTTTACACTATAGTGGTCTATATTGAATATTTGACTAAGAGTATATGCATATGTTTAACCACTACATTAAAGATATCGGGACTGTGGGAAGGTTAGGGGTATGGGTGGGTGGGGGTTGGGTCGGGGGTTCTTTCTTTTTTTTTTTTTTCCATAACAATACTAGAGGATTTATCAGAGTCTTGATGTTAGGATTCTCACAGATGAAGGTTTTAATATTTAATAGTAACATGGATGAGGATGATATTCTGTGTTTTGATTTTTGATACATTATGAATAATGCTAGTTATTGCATTAAAGGAGATATGCAAGTGAGAGGGGGTAAACAGGGGGACTCCCCCCCCTTTTTTTTTTTTTTTCTCCCCTTCTCCCCCCCCTCTATATAGGCATGGCTTATTTAGGCCACTAAGACAGTTTTTAAGATGGCATGGAGTGATATAGATATACTATCCGGGAAGTTCACTATCCTCTATGCAAGCTTGTTCTTCCCCGTAGCCATTGGAACCAACTAGACAGGGGGGTAGTTAAGGAATTAATAGGTTTATAATACACAAAAAAGTCAGCGTGTAGCCACCGACTGGTGGGCGGAAATTCGAGGGTACGCTCCGCTCTCCCTAGTATAGGGAACTTACGTTAAAGTAAGATAGACTGGTTATAGTCAAGTAGGTACGAATTGGTGTGTGTGTGAGTTGGGTGTGAGTGGGTAGAATAGTTTTTTTTCTTTTTTTTTTTTTTTTTTTTTTTTTGTGCGGGGGTTTAGCTCCCGTAAGCCTTGATCAGTAATGAATATATGTTCCTATAACATTAGGGGTCTCAACTCGACATCAAAAAGATCACAGGTGCTATATTCGCTTCACAAACAGAAGGTGGGGATTATTTTCTTTCAGGAGACGCATTTCCGGGCGGACCATATTCCTAACCTACGAAATAAATATTACACCACGTGGTTCCATGATTCCTATGGGTATTCTAAATCGAGAGGGGTATCTATTGCAATCCACAGAACAATTCCAATTCAAGTGCTAGAGGAATGGCGCAATAGAGATGGAAGAGCAATACTACTTAAGCTTAATATATATGGCCAAAAATACACCTTGATAAATATATACCTACCTAATCAAAATCAGATCAAAGTAGGCTTACAACTGATCAACCAACTGTTGGACAAAGCAGAAGGTATAATAATAATCGGGGGCGATTTCAACTTCGTTATGGATGGAGGGATTGACACCACAGCACCAACAATAGTGCAGTGTAGTAAAGACAAGAGGAAATTTAAGGACTTATTGGCCAAACGTCAACTGGTGGATATCTGGCGCTTACTACACCCTACCGAGAAGAACTTTACATTTTATTCTAAGGTACATGGCTCATACCACCGTATAGATTTTTTCTTAATAAATCAGAGAGGGATAAACGCCATCCTCGCGTCAGAAATAGGCAACTCAATATGGTCCGATCACGCACCCGTGTTTCTAAAAGTAGGCTTACATATGGGGGAGAATAGTAGGGGTAAATGGCGCCTTAATGATAATTTACTTTATGACGAGATATGCGTATTAGAAATAAGAAAAGCGATAACGGACTTTGCTGCTGATCATATTGGAGATACTACAGCAGTGCCCACGCAATGGGAAGCACTCAAATGTGTGTTACGAGGCTTATTTATAAAACATGGGGCTAGATTGAAAAAACAGAAAAGCTGCAGAATTACTCAATTAATTAAAGAAATAGAGACGGCAGAAACTCAACATAAACAGAGCCTAACGAGGGAAGCACTATTGATAGTAACAGAATTAAAAGCAGAATTGCAAATATTATTGAATGAAAAGACGCTATATGTTAGAGATAAAAATCGAGCCCTATTCTATCAGCAGGGCAATAAGCCTGGTAAACTACTGGCTAGGGCTCTAAAAAATAGAAGCACTACACTACCCATTGCTAAGATAAAGGCAGGGGATGGAGATATGAGATATGATCCAAAAGGGATTCTAAAAGAATTCCAAATATTCTTTACAGAGCTATATAATATCCCTAAGGGGAAGTTGTTTGACAACCCTGTGACGGCCCAGCAAAAAATACAACAGTATATTAAAGAAACCGCAATCCCGACTTTAACTTCTTTAGAGTCAAGCCAGCTTGAGTGTGATTTCGCTGTGGAAGAAATTCAGAGTGTAATTGACTCATTAGTACCTGGGAAAAGCCCAGGACCGGACGGATTCACCCCTAGGTTCTATAAGACATTCAAAACGGAACTTGTGCCTATAATGAAACAGACATTCAACGCAGTTTCCACGACAACACCTTTTGGCTCTCAGAGTATGCAGGCCTATATTACCCTCGTACCAAAAATGGATAAAGACCATACCCTATGTGGGAATTATAGGCCGATATCTTTGACAAACCTGGATCTCAGAATATACTCCAAAATTATAGCCAATAGACTTACCCCTATAATACCTCGTTATATCCATCTGGACCAGGCGGGATTCGTTAAAGGGAGAGAAGCCAGGGACAACACCCTGAAAACGCTTACTCTAATGGAATATGTACAGAAGGGCTCCATCCCATCCTGCTTGTTAGTAGGGATGAGCCGAACACCCCCCGGTTCGGTTCGCACCAGAACCCGCGAACGGACCGCAAGTTCGCACGAACGTTAGAACCCCATTGACGTCTATGGGACTCGAACGTTCGAAATCAAAAGTGCTCATTTTAAAGGCTAATTTGCATGGTATTGTCCTAAAAAGGGTTTGGGGACCCGGGTCCTACCCCAGGGGACATGTATCAATGCAAAAAAAACTTTTAAAAACGGCCGTTTTTTCGGGAGCAGTGATTTTAATGATGCTTAAAGTAAAAAAAAAAAAGTGAAATATTCCTTTAAATATCGTACCTGGGGGGTGTCTATAGTATGCCTGTAAAGTGACGCGTGTTTCCCATGTTTAGAACAGTCCCTGCACCAAATGTCATTTTTAAAGGAAAAAATCTCATTTAAAACTGCTTGCGGGTTTAATGTCATGTCGGGTCATGGCAATATGGATGAAAATCAGTGAGACAAACGGCATGGGTACCCCCCAGTCCATTACCAGGCCCTTTGGGTCTTGTATGGATATTAAGGGGAACCCCGCACCCAAATTAAAATAAGGAAAGGTCCCTATATACTCTGAACAGCAGTATACAGGCGGTGCAAACAAGACAGGGACTGTAGGTTTGTTGTTAAGTAGAATCTGTTTGTAATTTTGAACATTTTTAATGTGTTTAGCTCCAGCCAAAAAATCTTTTCTAAGCTTTTTGGAAAACATAGGGAAGGGTTATCACCCCTGTGACATTTGTTTTGCGTCTTTCCTCCTCTTCAGAAGATTTCACCTCACTTTTTTGTCCCAATGAAAAATGTTTTTTGAAAATTTGGGTTTTTTTGTGGAACAAGGATTGGAAAGCATCAGTGGAAAGGAAAAATTGTTTTCCCATATTAACTCTTACAGGAGAGAATTTCCCTTCCTTAGGGGTAGATTTCATCTCACTTCCTGTTGTCTCCTTCCGTTTGCAAGTAGGAGTCGTTTGTAAGTTAGATGTTTGAAAGTAGGGTCCTGCCCTATATACTCAGCAGAAATTTGGGCCTTAGGTGTTGCTGTGGCCAAAACACTGTAAGCCCTCACAGGGCCCTGCTGTGAAATATTAGATCAAGAATTGTAATTACATGCCCCTGTTGAACAGGAGCTGAAAAATTAGGCCTTAGGCACTGGTGCTGGTGCCACAACACTGCAACCCCTCACAGATACTCTAGTTGGAACGCAGGAACGAGCCCTGCTGCAAAGTATTGCATCAAAAATTGTAATTACACGCCCCTGTTAGACAGGGGCAGAAAAATTGGGTCTTAGGCACTGGTGCTGGTGCCACAACACTGCAACCCCTCACAGACACTCTAGTTGAAACGCAGGAACAAGCCCTGCTGCAAAGTATTGCATCAAAAATTGTAATTACACGCCCCTGTTAGACAGGGGCTGAAAAATTGGGTCTTAGGCACTGGTGCTGGTGCCACAACACTGCAACCCCTCACAGACACTCTAGTTGAAACGCAGGAACAAGCCCTGCTGCAAAGTATTGCATCAAAAATTGTAATTACACGCCCCTGTTAGACAGGGGCAGAAAAATTGGGTCTTAGGCACTGGTGCTGGTGCCACAACACTGCAACCCCTCACAGACACTCTAGTTGGAATGCAGGAACAAGCCCTGCTGCAAAGTATTGCATCAAAAATTGTAATTACACGCCCCTGTTAGACAGGGGCTGAAAAATTGGGTCTTAGGCACTGGTGCTGGTGCCACAACACTGCAACCCCTCACAGACACTCTAGTTGGAATGCAGGAACGAGCCCTGCTGCAAAGTATTACATCAAAAATTGTAATTACACGCCCCTGTTAAACAGGGGCTGAAAAATTGTGCCTTAGGCACTGGTGGTGGCGCCCAGAACCAAAAATGTTCTTACAAGCTATCAGCGTGATGATTGAGGAGGAAGAGGATAATTACTCAGGGATAGTCACTCAGCATCAGCATAGGCAGTCTTTGAAGGGATCTGAGATTTCAAAAAAAATTATTCGGTTACATCTGCATCAGGTGCTTGGTAGCTGGTGGTGATCCAAGACTGATTCATTTTTATGAAGGTCAGCCGATCGACCGAGTCGGTGGACAGACGCACCCTGTGATCGGTTACCACGCCTCCAGCAGCACTGAATGTGCGTTCCGAAAGAACGCTGGATGCAGGACAGGCCAGTAGCTCAATTGCATACTGTGCAAGCTCTGGCCAGTGATCCATCCTCAAGACCCAGTAACCCAGAGGATTTTCGGTGGGAAAGGTGTCCAAGTCTGATCTTGCCCCTAGGTATTCCTGCACCATGTAAAACAGACGCTGGCGATGGTTGCTGGAACCGATCATACCTTGGGGCTGCGGACCAAAAAATTGTCTGAACGCATCGGTCAGACGGCCACCTTCTCCACCGCTCCTTCTTTGACTGACCGAAGCCTCAGCAACACGTTGTCCAGAAACAGGAGTTTGTAACCTCCCAGTCTCTGGGAACGCGTTGCACAGACCTTTCTGCAAGGCCTCCCGAAGATGTTTCATCCTCTGCTCCCTCTGCGATGGCAAGATAAGGTCCGCAACCTTACCCTTGTAACGTGGATCAAGGAGGGTTGCCAGCCAGTATTGGTCCTTCTCCTTGATACCACGAATACGAGGATCCTTACGCAGGCTTTGCAGGATCAGGGAGGCCATGCAGCGTAGGTTTGCTGAGGCATTCGGTCCGGAGTCCTCTGGGTCACTAAGGACAACAACGTCCGCAGCCACCTCCTCCCAGCCACGTACAAGTCCATGTGTTCCTTGGGACTGATCCCTTAAAGACTGCTGATGCTGAGTGCCAGGCTCCACCTCCATACTGACACAATCTTCCTCCTCCTCCTCCTCCTCCTCCTCGTCCTCTTCCTGTGTGATCGGCGGGCACGCAGGAACACTGTCTGGATAAAGGGGGCCTTGAGAGCTAAGGAAGTCCTCCTCTTCCTGCCTCTGTTCTGCCTCAAGTGCCCTGTCCATTATCCCACGCAGCGTGTGCTCCAACAGGTGGACAAGGGGGACAGTGTCACTGATGCATGCACTGTCAGTGCTCACCATCCTCGTGGCCTCCTCGAATGGTGACAGGACAGTGCATGCATCCCTGATCATGGCCCACTGGCGTGGGGAAAAAAAACCAAGGTCCCCTGACCCTGTCCTGGTGCCATAGTCGCACAGGTACTCATTGATGGCCCTCTGCTGCGTGTGCAGCCGCTGCAGCATGGCCAACGTCGAGTTCCACCTGGTGGGCATGTCACAGATTAGGCGGTTCTTGGGCAGGTTAAACTCCTTTTGGAGGTCCGTCAGCCGAGCACTGGCATTATATGACCGGCGGAAATGCACACAGACTTTCCTGGCCTGCCTCAGGACATCCTGTAAGCCCGGGTACCTGCCCAAGAACCGCTGCACCACCAAGTTAAGGACGTGAGCCAAACAGGGCACATGGGTCAGTTGTCCCTGTCGGAGGGCAGAGAGGAGGTTGGTGCCATTGTCGCAAACCACCATTCCTGCCTTAAGTTGGCGTGGCGTCAACCACCTCTGAACCTGCCCCTGCAGAGCTGACAGAACCTCTGCCCCAGTGTGGCTCCTGTCCCCCAAGCACACCAGCTCAAGCACCGCATGGCATCTTTTGGCCTGCGTACTTGCGTAGCCCCTTGAACGCCTACGGAGCACCGCTGGTTCCGAGGAAGAGGCCATGGAGGAAGAAGAAGAGGAGGGGGTGGAGGAGAGAGGTGTGTCACAATCAGCATTTTGGAGGCGTGGTGGCGGAACAACCTCCAACACTACTGCACCTTGTCCTGCATCCTTCCCAGCTGCCAGCAGAGTCACCCAATGCGCCGTGAAACTTAAGTAACGTCCCTGTCCATGCCTGCTGGACCATGAGTCAGCGGTAATATGCACCTTACCGCTGACCGCCCTGTCCAGCGAGGCATGGACATTGCCTTCCACATGCCGGTAGAGAGCCGGAATCGCCTTCCGTGAGAAAAAGTGGCGTTTGGGTACCTGCCACTGAGGAACCGCACATTCCACAAACTCACGGAAGGGGGCAGAGTCTACCAACTGAAAAGGCAGCAGTTGAAGTGCTAGCAATTTTGCCAAGCTAGCATTCAACCGCTGGGCATGTGGATGGCTGGGAGCAAACTTCTTTCGGCGGTGCAGCAGCTGGGGCAGGGAAATTTGCCTGGTACAATCTGACGTCGGTGTACCAAAAGCAGATTGCCCATAAGTACTTGGCTGTGACACACCTAATTCTACACCTTCATTCCTCTCACTGCAGGTCGCAGAGAGGACTGAAGGTCTAGTGGGGTTGGAAATCTCAGCTGATGAGGAGCAAGGAGAGATCGTCTTTGTTCTTTGGTGTGGGTCTTTTAGATACGCTTGCCAACGAACTGCATGGCAGGTCAACATATGTCTGGTCAAGCATGTGGTACCCAAGCGGGAGATGTTTTGGCCACGCGAGATACGCTTGAGACATATATTGCAAATAGCAGCGGTGCGATCTGATGCACTCGTCTCAAAAAAGGCCCACACCAAAGAACTTTTTGAATAACGCGCAGAGACTGCAGCGCCCTGCACATGTGGAGCTTTGGGGTGTGATGCAGTCAATGTGCTGCCCTTAGGCTGGCCCCTGGAGGGCATCCTGCCTAGTTGGTGATGTGCCACCTCCTCCTCCTCCTCCTCCTCCTCCTCTCTCCTATCAGGCACCCACGTTGAGTCAGTGACCTCATCATCCCCTCCCTCCTCATCACTGGAGCAAACCTGGCAGTATGCTGCAGCAGGGGGAGCATGACTGCCAGATTGCTGTCCTTCTTGGGCACCCCCTCTGTCCGTGCTCATGTTACTGCCTTCATTGAGCTCAGTATCATCATCAGAGCCTTCCAAACGCTGGGCATCCTCCTGGAGCATGTACCCAACACTGTGGTCAAACAGTTCGAGGGAATCCTCAGGAGGACATGGTGGGGCTAGGGAAGGAGTCACTGATGACATTGAGCTGAGGGAAGAGGCCGCTGCTTTGCCAGACAAAGCACCCTGGGCATGGGTGAGAGAGGATGAGGAGGATGAGGACGGCTTGGTCATCCACTCGACCAAGTCTTCCGCATGTTGCGGCTCAACACGGCCAGCTGCCGAAAAAAAGGCCAAGCGTGTCCCATGGCCACGTGCTGATGAGGATGCACCGTCTCCACGACCAGCACTAGACACAGAGCCTGCTTGCCCTCTCTTATTGGCTTGTGACTGTCTGCCTCTCCTTCTTGGCCTTCCAGACATACTAATGGCCTGTAGCTGCACTAAGCTGGGATAGAACACCTGTAATTTTCTTCAGGTAGCTTTATATACTGTAACCAGACAAGCCTGCCTGTCAGTAGGAAGATAACAGGAACGGATCTAGCTGAACACTGTGAGCAGGACGTACTGCACTAAATGTATATAGCAGGAACGGATCTAGCTGAACACTGTGAGCAGGACGCACTGCACTGAATGTAAATAGCAGGAACGGATCTAGCTGAACACTGTGAGCAGGACGCACTGCACTGAATGTAAACAGCAGGAACGGATGTAGCTAAACACTGTGAGCAGGACGCACTGCACTGAATGTAAATAGCAGGAACGGATCTAGCTGAACACTGTGAGCAGGACGCACTGCACTGAATGTAAATAGCAGGAACGGATCTAGCTGAACACTGTGAGCAGCACGCACTGCACTGAATGTAAATAGCAGGAACGGATCTAGCTGAACACTGTGAGCAGGACGCACTGCACTGAATGTAAATAGCAGGAACGGATCTAGCTGAACACTGTGAGCAGGACGCACTGCACTGAATGTAAACAGCAGGAACGGATGTAGCTAAACACTGTGAGCAGGACGCACTGCACTGAATGTAAATAGCAGGAACGGATCTAGCTGAACACTGTGAGCAGGACGCACTGCACTGAATGTAAATAGCAGGAACGGATCTAGCTGAACACTGTGAGCAGCACGCACTGCACTGAATGTAAATAGCAGGAACGGATCTAGCTGAACACTGTGAGCAGGACGCACTGCACTGAATGTAAATAGCAGGAACGGATCTAGCTGAACACTGTGAGCAGGACGCACTGCACTGAATGTAAATAGCAGGAACGGATCTAGCTGAACACTGTGAGCAGGACGCACTGCACTGAATGTAAATAACAGGAACGGATCTAGCTGAACACTGTGAGCAGGACACACTGTACTAAATGTAAATAGTCTAGCTGCCTGACCGTGGTACTAATAGGATCAAAAAGAACACCTGTAATTTTCTTCAGGTAGCTTTATATACTGTAACCAGACAAGCCTGCCTGTCAGTAGGAAGATAACAGGAACGGATCTAGCTGAACACTGTGAGCAGGACGTACTGCACTAAATGTATATAGCAGGAACGGATCTAGCTGAACACTGTGAGCAGGACGCACTGCACTGAATGTAAATAGCAGGAACGGATCTAGCTGAACACTGTGAGCAGGACACACTGTACTAAATGTAAATAGTCTAGCTGCCTGACCGTGGTACTAATAGGATCAAAAAGAACACCTGTAATTTTCTTCAGGTAGCTTTATATACTGTAACCAGACAAGCCTGCCTGTCAGTAGGAAGATAACAGGAACGGATCTAGCTGAACACTGTGAGCAGGACGTACTGCACTAAATGTATATAGCAGGAACGGATCTAGCTGAACACTGTGAGCAGGACGCACTGCACTGAATGTAAATAGCAGGAACGGATCTAGCTGAACACTGTGAGCAGGACGCACTGCACTGAATGTAAATAGCAGGAACGGATCTAGCTGAACACTGTGAGCAGGACGCACTGCACTGAATGTAAACAGCAGGAACGGATGTAGCTAAACACTGTGAGCAGCACGCACTGCACTGAATGTAAATAGCAGGAACGGATCTAGCTGAACACTGTGAGCAGGACACACTGTACTAAATGTAAATAGTCTAGCTGCCTGACCGTGGTACTAATAGGATCAAAAAGAACACCTGTAATTTTCTTCAGGTAGCTTTATATACTGTAACCAGACAAGCCTGCCTGTCAGTAGGAAGATAACAGGAACGGATCTAGCTGAACACTGTGAGCAGGACGTACTGCACTAAATGTATATAGCAGGAACGGATCTAGCTGAACACTGTGAGCAGGACGCACTGCACTGAATGTAAATAGCAGGAACGGATCTAGCTGAACACTGTGAGCAGGACGCACTGCACTGAATGTAAATAGCAGGAACGGATCTAGCTGAACACTGTGAGCAGGACGCACTGCACTGAATGTAAACAGCAGGAACGGATGTAGCTAAACACTGTGAGCAGCACGCACTGCACTGAATGTAAATAGCAGGAACGGATCTAGCTGAACACTGTGAGCAGGACACACTGTACTAAATGTAAATAGTCTAGCTGCCTGACCGTGGTACTAATAGGATCAAAAAGAACACCTGTAATTTTCTTCAGGTAGCTTTATATACTGTAACCAGACAAGCCTGCCTGTCAGTAGGAAGATAACAGGAACGGATCTAGCTGAACACTGTGAGCAGGACGTACTGCACTAAATGTATATAGCAGGAACGGATCTAGCTGAACACTGAGCAGGACGTACTGCACTAAATGTATATAGCAGGAACGGATCTAGCTGAACACTGTGAGCAGGACGCACTGCACTGAATGTAAATAGCAGGAACGGATCTAGCTGAACACTGTGAGCAGCACGTACTGCACTGAATGTAAATAGCAGGAACGGATCTAGCTGAACACTGTGAGCAGGACGTACTGCACTAAATGTATATAGCAGGAACGGATCTAGCTGAACACTGTGAGCAGGACGCACTGCACTGAATGTAAATAGCAGGAACGGATCTAGCTGAACACTGTGAGCAGCACGTACTGCACTGAATGTAAATAGCAGGAACGGATCTAGCTGAACACTGTGAGCAGGAAGCACTGTACTGAATGTAAATAGCAGGAACGGATCTAGCTGAACACTGTGAGCAGGACACACTGCACTGAATGTAAATAGTCTAGATAGAAGATAACAGGAACGGATCTAGCTAAACTGAATACAGTGTATATATATATATGCAACACCTGGGATGCATATATATACACAATACACTGTAAGTGCAGCTAACTGACTGACTGTTCTGCCTAATCTATCTAACTCAAATCAAATGACACTGTCTCTCTCTCTCTCTATCGCTCAGCACACCGGAACACACACTACACAGGGCCGCCGTGCAGGCGGCCTTATATAGTGTGGGGTGTGTACTAAATCCCCTGAGCCATAATTGGCCAAAGCCACCCTGGCTTTGGCCAATTACAGCTCTCTCTACTGACGGCGCTGTGATTGGCCAAGCATGCGGGTCATAGTGCATGCTTGGCCAATCATCAGCCAGCAATGCACTGCGATGCCGCAGTGAATTATGGGCCGTGACGCGCCACACGAATTTGGCGCGAACGGCCCATATCGTTCGCAATTCGACGGACGGTCGAACAGCCGATGTTCGAGTCGAACATGGGTTCGACTCGAACACGAAGCTCATCCCTACTTGTTAGCAATAGACGCTGAAAAAGCTTTTGACAGGGTGGGATGGAGCTTTCTCAAAGAGACCCTTATACAATGGGGGCTGGGAACTGTAATGATAGACAAGATAATGACCCTGTATCAACATCCAACGGCCAAGATACGGGCGAACAGCAACCTGTCCGGAGAAATAACAATAGCAAATGGAACCAGACAAGGCTGCCCACTGTCCCCAATACTATATATATTAATTATGGAACACCTATTAAATGCTATTAGGGTGAATAAAGATATACAAGGTATAAGAGTGGGGGATACAGAATACAAGCTGTCTGTCTATGCAGACGACATTTTGTTGTATGTCACAAACCCGTTGATAACACTACCAAACCTGATAAAGGAATTTAAACGCTTTGGCATCCTGAGTAATTTTAAAGTTAACTATAATAAGTCTGAGGCAATGAATATCAATATGTCCAGAAGTATGGTGGAATTACTCAAGAAGGATTTCCCCTTTAGATGGCAGGAAAATGCTATTAAATACCTGGGCACTTATATCCCTATGGATTTAAAGAAATTAGAAGAGTACAATTATGTCCCGATATTGCAAAAAATAACAAAAACTCTCCAGCAATATAATAAGGGTACTTTCTCATGGTTGGGGAGGGTAAATGTCATAAAAATGGACATACTTCCAAAAATACTATATATATTACAAGCGATCCCCGTGTTTCCTGCAGTGGGCTTTGTGAAAAAGGTTTCCAGGATTATTGGACAATTTGTATGGGCAGGTAAGACCCCCAGGATCAGTAGAAAAGTGCTAAACAAGACTAAAGCAAATGGGGGCCTATCCCTCCCTGATATAGCAGTATATCTTAAGGCGGTAATGGTCACCAGGTTAGTTGACTGGTTCCATAATAGGAATAAAAAACAATGGGTGGGACTCGAGGAAAAGATCACAGGGATGAAACTAAAATCTCTGCCATGGATCAAAAGGACATATAGCTCACCGTATGGCTATACACCCTTCTTAGTGACCTTAACAATGAAAACATGGGACATACTGATTAAAACGGGGCGCGTCTCTACCTTTAGAGGACCCATGACCCCTCTCTTCGATAACCCAGAATTCCCGTTGGCAATCGGGGTAAAATCATTCCTTAAATGGTACAGTCATGAGGACACAAGGGTAATAGAAACACTGGTGGGAAATAGGGTCCTTCCTCTAGAGTCCATGAGGGAGGAACATAGAAAAGATTGGTTGCAGTATGGCTTATTCCAAAAGTATGTCATATCCCTGTTCAAAGAAGCAGAAATAACTAGACCCCTAACGGAGCTAGAAGAAATCTTTACTCAAGCTGAAAGACCTGTGCACGCACTTTCGAAAGTATATAAAATTTTAATTGAGGACGGCCAGAAGTTGGATTTACCATATATTAAGAAGTGGGAAGAGGAACTGGGGAAGGAGATCCCCAGGAAGGAATGGGTAAAAGCCTTAGCAGTCACACACAAACTCTCTGTTTCAACTAAACATCAAGAAAGAAACTATAAGATTTTAGCGAGATGGTATAAGTGCCCTGTAGATCTCTATAGAATTAGCCCTATGAATAAAGAAGTATGCTGGAGGTGTCAGGAAAGACGTGGTACAATGTCCCATATCTGGTACTATTGCTCTAAAATCCTTCCATTCTGGCAGAAAATTTTTGAAATTTTTAGGGCCATGACAGCGAGGGAAATATATCCAGATATACAAATAGCAGTATTATCCATGATCCCCGGATCAATGAAAAGTATAAAGAAAGGCCCATTAAAATATTTTCTAACTGCTGCCCGTACGTGTATAGCCAGAAAATGGAAATGTCCAGATCCACCCTCCTTGGTGGAGTGGGAGTGTGAGATAACGGAGATGCGGACCCTGGAAGAAAGAAAGGTGAGAGAGGAAGGATCCAGTAAGCAGATTAAACGGACAACGGATATTTGGAAGAGATGGGAAACATATAGCGCCTCAGCAGATTTAATATGTGACCCATAAGAGGGTGAGTACCCTTAAGGATATGGGAATATATACCCTTTTTTTTTTTTTTTTTTTTTTTTCCCTTCTCTTTTCTTTTTGTAGGTTAGGTATGCATGACTTAGTATGAGGGATTGGATGGGATCAATTGGTAGGATGTTCGTATGCTGAGTAAAGGCAATTAGAGATGGATTTGAGCATGGTAAATAAATACTATCTATGGTGTATATATGTTTTTAGAATGACTGGTTTTACTAGGATATGTGTTGTAATTGTTAAAATTTAAAAACTGTTTGAATAAATAAAGATATTAAAAAAAAAAAAAAAAAAAGAAAACAAATAAAATTAGACATGCTATCTGTCAATAGAACTTAACCAAAAAGTGCATTCTATACATCCAAAAATATAGAAAATATACCAAATCAAATCATTATTATTCAACCAAAAAATAAAAAACTTCATGCATGTGTCCTGTTTCTTAATATAGGGGGTCAACAATGAGTTGGTGAAAGCAGGGGTCCGTCATCTGGAGATAATTCCGAAAAACATCTGGATTATTCTCCTGGGGCTCCTGCAGCAAAGACATATGACATAATTGGTCACGATTAATAAAGCAACCAATTTTTGCTCCAAGAACTGCTCCTCCTGTTCCTGGACTGGACTTGAGTCAAAGCAATAACGAACTGAAAAGCATGAAATGAAATTAAAAGCACGAATCAACACTCACCAAACTTCTACTAACACAAAATTATCAGAAGGAGCCCAAAGGGTAGCGCTAAAGAGCTGAAAAACAATGTAGTACATCACTACGTTCGTATTTGTTGGCCGACAATTCCATGCCGTTTGTATGCAAGACAAGTTTGGGCCAAGGCCCTTCAGAAAAAAGTCCACGGTTTTGTTGGCCAACAATCTGATCATGTGTACAAGGCTTAAGACCAAAAACTAAGCAATCAAAGGCTACTGAGTTATAGGTCTTGAGCTTGCAGAGAACTGGTGACTGTCAGGAGTTGCTTTAGCCCAGCTGTCAGCTGCATTCCTGTAATCCATATAAGTATAGCCAAAATAGCTTTGGCTATGCTTCTCCTTTAACCTGGCCATACAATTTTCTTGTTCAATTTCCTTTAGATTTACATTCAACTATGTAGTGCAAGAGCCTGCCTGATTGCATACAAATTGAAAGTGTTTAGGTTTGACCTCATATTATATGGTTTTAGTCAATCTAAAATTTACAAGAAAATTGTATAATGTATGGCCAGCCTGTTACATCAATAAGACTCACTCAAACTATTTGTAATATGATTGCAATTTAGAGGAACTGTTTATGCATGGTGGTTTATATTTGTACTAATGAAAGGTTGTTTTACAAACTAAAAAGATAAGATTAAAAGACAAATTGGCCAAGAGTGCCTAAAATATCTCTCTCATAATGTCCTTCAAATTTTTGACCTTAACCTAGCTCCCCATCACTGATTTACCATTTTTACTGACAGCGGGGAATTTCTATGCATTGCATAGCAGGAGTGGCTGTCAAATTGAACCGAGTCCTGTTTAAAATGACACTTGTAGGTAGTCTTGTTACATTATTTTATATATTTTATTCATATTGCGATCAAATGTGTGACCTTTGATCTGCATATCACAAAAGGTAAGAATACTGACAAATGAAAAAAAAAATCTTTAAATAAATGTATTTCAATTTAACTCCTTAGTTAGCTTTATTCAGGCCTAATATACTCCCCCCCCCCCCCCCCTTCTTCCCTTAGTTTTTATTTTTCTGTTGATTATTTTCTATTTTTTACTAATACTATTTACATTTTTTGTTTTCCATATTTTTTCTTTTTTTTTTTACCACATAAAAGAGGCTTTTCCATTTGCACATAACCTTGCTATGCCTTGTACCAGAAACATAATGTCATTTTAGACAGAGCAGTTTATTATAAACTGTATACTTTTTATCTACAGTAAGACAACATCAAAAATAATAATGGCCTAAGTAGAAAAAAAACATTTTACTTTGTTTGGTCTTTTGATTATATAAAGAAAAATATTTGCAAGAAAATATTGCTAAATAAAAAACTAGTTTGCCCCCCCCAAAAATGTATTGATTTATTATTATGGTTAATAGCATAGTTATTGCCGAATAAACATGCCCATAGTGGAGATGTAAAAATTGCTCTAGTAAGGAGCATAAAAGTGCATAAGCTAAAATAGTTAAAGAAGTCCAGAAGAAAGTTTCTAGAATTGGCATACATGTGCGGGAATGTGGCTGTGCCCATTAATTAAAAACAGCCTGGAGCCCAAGCAATTTTTAATCCACCACTGCATTTACCCAGGAAAAAAGTATGCAGATAAATAGTTCTGATATTTCTTTGATTCTACAAGCTGCATGTGCGTGTTGGGTCGGTGACACAGAAACTATTAAAGTCAGAGGCAGCCAAGTAACCATCAGAACAGAAGTTGTTGAACAGTGGTGGTAACGGTATAGAGCATGTTCATTGTGTGATGAATCGTGTGCATGGTAACTAAATTTGCATATTAATGGATGGTTGAAAACAACACATCTTCACATTTTTTAATTTTGGAAAGTGAATTTTCACTTGCTAACTCCAATCATTCAATCTTATGCAAACAAAAATCCTGTTTTTAATTTTCCTTATGCATAATTGGGTAGCTTCCCTTTTTTCACTAATTGAAAATTAACTTTGCACAGTGAACATTCTTTACTCTTTTAGTAAATCAATGCAACTGACAGTATTTGTATTGCTCTCAGTACAGATTTCCATTAAAATAGCTCATGTGGGCCCTAGTTTGGGAATAAACTACACAGATAATTTTCATCTGATGCTACTGAGTGATTTGACCTCTTGTTAACAATTTCTTCATCTGCAGCAAACTTAAATCAATGCATTGCACAGGAGTCATCTGCCAACCAGTGACGCAGTTTCTCAGTAGCATGAGATCATATTGTCAATGCAGTTTACACTTTGTGGATGATAGCACAATTTCCCCTGAATCGTATTAATTAATTCCCAGCTGCTGTGTTGATCTTTGCAATCAAACTATGGGGGTTATTTACTAAAGGCAAATCCACTTTGCACTACAAGTGCAAACTACAAGTGCAAAGTGCACTTGAAATTGTACTGAAAGTGCACTTGGAAGTGCAGTCGCTGTATATCCGAGGGGGACATGCAATAAAAATAAAAAACAGCAATTTAGCTTGCACATGATTGAATAATAAAATCAGCAGATTTTAAATCCCCTCATTTCAAATCTACCCCTCAGATTTACAGCGACTGCACTTCCAAGTGCACTTTTAGTGCAATTTCAAGTGCACTTTGCACTTGCAGTGCAAAGTGGATTTGCCTTTCATAAATAACCCCCTGTGTGTAAATAGTGAAGATTTTGACCAATAGAATAAAGTTGGTGGCACATGCACCTCGAGAACAAGGTAGAATTTCCCGTAATTTGGGAAATTATGTTTTTCTTAGTATTACAGCAACAAAATATACTAAGCTAACTATAATTGATGAAGAATGACTATTCTCAATTGATTCTTAATAAAGACTTATAGAATCCTTAGTAAATACTGATCCAAACACCCTCTTTCAATTCATGCTACAGCTACACTGCTATTTTTTCCCCTTAGAAACTGCAAAAACCTTATAGCAAAGTAAAAATGCCATATAGTGCCACTAAAGAATATTGTTGATTTTTAGCCTCTAGGGAATATAGTAGAGTTATGCAATAAAGAGGTTTTCCAGCCGGGGGGGGGGATTAAAGGCAGCAGCTACAAATACTTTTTATACCTGACTTTTAATAAATGGACACTTACCTGTCCAGGGAGCCCGCAATGTCGGCACCCCAGCCGATTTTCGGGTCGGGTGCTGCCGCAGCCATCTCCACTAAAGAAAACTGGCAGTGAAGCCTTTAGGAGGGGGCCGAACTTCCAAAGGATGTCGTCGTGGCGCCGTCTCCCAAGAGTGGGGACAGGGACCTGTCAAAAACAGGTACCGGTTCCCCCCTGAAAGCTGCCAAATGTGGCACCGGATGAGGGGGAGGAAGCATATAAACGGAAGTTCCACTTTTGGGTGAATGACATATACTTTGTAAAAACACTGCATTGACCACTTGATCTCTGAAAGGTTTTGTCCCCTTCATGACAAGGCCATTTTTTTCTATACCACACTGCATTACTTTAACTGACAATTGCATGGTCATGCGACACTGTATCCAAATAAAATGTATGTTGTCTTTTTCCCACAGATAGAGCTTTCTGCATTTTTTAAAAAAAATTGTGTGCTAAAAACAAAAAAAAACTGACAATTTTGAAAAAAAAACCCCACAATATTTTATACTTTCTGCTATAAAACAGATCCAATAAATATAATTGAAAAATTTAATTTCTTCATATATTCAGGCCAATATGTATTCTGCTACGTGTTTTTGGTAAAAAAAAATCCCAATAAGCGTATATTGATTGGTTTAGGTGAATGTTATAGTGTCTACAAACTATGGTATATATTTATGGAATTTTTTATACTAGTAATGCCAGCAACTAGCAACTTATAGCAGGACTGCGATATTGCGGCAGACAATCAGACACTAACTGACACTTTGCAGGAACCAGTTACACTATTCAGTAATCAGTGCTTAAAATATGCACTATCACTGTACTAATGACACCGGTTGGGAAGGGGTTAAACATCTAGGATGATCAAAGGGATAACTGTGTGCCTAGCCAGTGTTTTTGTGTACTGTGTTAGGTGCTTTTACTAAGGGAAGAGATGGATTTTGTACCCTGCTTTGCATAATCACAGCCGAAGCAGCCCCCGGCAGTGTGTGCATGCTCCCTGCAGGCAGAAGTACACAATCACATATATATATACATCATTCTGCACAGGAGAGCCACCCTGTAGCAGTAAAACTGCTACAAGGCGGTCTTTAAGTAATTAAAAACTGACATTTGTTCTTTATTACTAACACACCATCTTACATATATATCCTTCGTGACATTTCAGTGCTGCTGATCTCTTGTAGACTTTTTGTAGCCACTTTCTTTCTATGTGTACTCCAGTGATGGCTGCATAGGCTGCATGGCCTTTCTCAAGCCAAGTTTCCTGGTGGTAATAGTGGGCCAAGCATGTGCAATGCATTTTGAAATGACCACTGGTAGTCTCGACTAAGTCTTTATGATCGGGTGACACCACAGCAGCAACCAGGGACATCATTAAGGATTATTTAATAGAAACTAAAATAAAGATATTGAAAATCAAATAAAATGAATGTGGCATGCTTTTTCATACAAATAATAAATACAATTCATGTATGTAAAAAAAAAATCACAAATATAAATAATCAAGTGCTATAATAACATGATTCCATATGTGATACTAGTTTGTGGAAAAAATTATAAACTAATTAAATAATGAAAACAATCTACAAAAGTACAGTCTCAAATGGAATTTCTCAGTGTCCAATATAATCCAAGTGAGAAATAACCTGTTGTACTACCATTTGTCTTTGATGCTCATAACGGCTGAGTCCGCATTTGTTCATTTCCTGTTGTATTGTTCATGCTATCAATAAAAACTTTTACAAAAAAAAAAAATCCAAGTGAGATAAAGTCTTCATGTGCAAACTCCTCCTTGTGTTCATCCCTTTGTGGACATTTACTGCTACGTATGCCCTTCCATATTTAATTTCACTCGTGCTCACCCATTAGATGTGCTCTCACCTGATAATATGCAACCCCACACTTAAGTAAGGTCAAACAGTGCTTATAGTATTATTATTTATAATTGTGTTTTTAATTACCTACAGTATATGTATTGTATTTATTAATTTAAAAGGAAAAGCATGGCACATTGATTTTGTTTAGTTTTGGTCAAAGTATTAGGCCCCTTTCACACGGGACGGATCCGTATTGATCCGCCCCGTGTTTATCCGCTGCTCAGCGGGGATCGCTCCGCTTTCCCCAGCTGAGCAGGCAGATGACAGGGCGGGACCCGCACACTGTGCAGGGACCGCCCTGTCAGATCTCCGCTCTCCCCTATGGGGGATCGGAGGAACACGGACCGTCAGTCCGTGTTCCTCCGATCCGCTCTGCAGACGGATAGAAAAATAGGATTTTCTTCCGTCCGCAGAATCGGATGAGAGCGGAGGCGGACAACATCGGGTGTTAGCGGATGTACATCCGCTGATACACGCTATCTCATAGGGATGCATGTATGTCCGTATTTCATGCGAAAACGGATGCATGAAATACGGACATACGGTCCGCACGTGTGAAAGGGGCCTTATGTGATGAGTGTCAGCAGCTACCATTAGAATAAGTAAGTGCAATGCCCTGTACACACGATAGGATTTTCCGATGGAAAATGTGTGATGGGACCTTTTTATCGGAAATTTCGACCATGTGTAGGCTCCATCACACATTTTCCATAGGAATTTCCGACACACAAAGTTTGAGAGCAGGCTATAAAATTTTCCGACAACAAAATCCAATTGGTTAAATTCCGATCGTGTGTACACAAATCCGCACAAAGTGCCACACATGCTCAGAATAAATTAAGAGATAAAAGCTATTGGCTACTGCCCTGTTATTATTTTTGACGTACGTGTTTTACGTCACCGCATTCAGAACAATCGGATTTTCTGACAACTTTGTGTGACCGTGTGTATGCAAGACAAGTTTGAGCCAACATCCGTCAGAAAAAATCCATGGATTTTGTTGTCGGAATGTCCAATCAATTTCCGATCGTGTGTACAGGGCTTTATTCAGTTGCTCGCAAGGTTAATTCGTTAAGGATATTGAAAAAAAAAACATTTAAAATTACATTTAAATAATTAAAGCTTATTTAAAACTTTAGTAATTGAGTTTATGTATAATTTAATTTTACAGGGAAACATTAAGTTTAAAAAATTACCCGAAGTCTCCTAAATCAGCAACTATTGAGTGGTTTCTTGCTGCCCAGTATATGAATAAGGAAAGAGGAGATCAAACTCTGGTTTCAAATACATGAATAAATTCCAGCATTGTGCAATCATGGATGTTTACACTACCAAAAATTGCCTAAACTACTGAAAATCACCTGTGTAGCATTGCTTTTAGATTTTTAGATTTTTATGTTTTTCATATACTGTAACTGTGTATCATGCTAGTTCTGTGCACACATCAAATGCAAGCTTTTTGTTCTGCCCATGGTTCGCATATGATGAGATAATTTTCACAAAAACATCTGAGGAATTCTATTCTGTATTCTAATTGGTGCAACGAAGAACAAACATCAGGCAATATATATATATTCTTACATAGGATATTCATTGGACGCACTCTAAACTTTTACATGTGTGCATGCATGCTAAATAAACTGCAGATGCACTCAGATTTAGACTACCAGTGTTACATTAACTTTACTTTTTCCCACTTTGTAGACATTCATGTGCAAAATTTGACAGATCATAACATTCTGATTCTGTCATTTTTTTTCTCTTTGAAAAAGTTTTGCTTGCTGATCCTCCATTCCCCCTTTATGTTTTGACATTGTTATTTTTGATTTTAGTATGAAGCTTGCAGTGCTGCTAGCTTTCAGTTCAGGGTGAGATCTTAATCAATCCGACATTTGCTTTTCATCTGAAAAGCTCCCAAATACAGATTTCTCCCAGAGGGTTGATTTTCATCTCCGACTCTCCGAGGAACCAATTCTGCACTGTGCCTGTGCTGTGTTTGAAAACAGCGGCTTTTCAAAAATAAATACTTTTTAGTTCAGGCATCAAGGAGTCACTGCTAGTCTTTCAAAACTATGCTTCCTTAGTTATTTATACTTATTTTGAATATATTAAACCATGATGTACTTTAGCAGTAGGTTAAATAGGAAAATAGGACTTGGGCTGATTAAACAATATTAAAAATAAAAATTCTTACTTGAAACAGTTTTCAAATGCAATGCATGAATCCATATTCCACATCTCCTTTCTGAATAAAATATGAGGATTTGCCGCTGCAAGACCATCTCAGTTATAAATAAAAATCTAATGAAAAAAATAGGCTACCTAATATCTGCAAAGCAATAAACATAATAGCAGCTGCTGACAGCCATGGCTTTTAATGTGCTGGGGAGCTGTGTGCAAATATAAGGCATGGGAAATGTCAGCTCCTCATTTGCAAATTAAGATGTAGAAGAAATATCTGTGACAGTACATGCAACAGTTCATATTTGAAGTTTGGCAAGGCAAACTGACAGCAAGGAAGAAACTGCAGTAGCCTAATCCTTGCTTCCTGCCTTCCAGCTACTGAGAGTAAGGAGGTGGAATTTAATAAATACATTATGAAGAAAAAAGCTGTTAAAGGGTAGCAAGATGGTTCATTTGCAAGCATCCTTGTTCAAAAATAATTAACTGGGTTACGTATACAATACACCGTTAACATTGACATCAAATCCATTTCTGGTTAAGAATAATTTAAGCTCCTTATCAGATTTTTTTCCTTTTTTAAAAAAGAATCGCTCAGCTGTCAGGCTTATGTAGTTACTGTGTATTTTTGTCCACATGGGAATTGAAACCTCTTATTTTTATACAGATTCATTTCAGAATCAATTAGAGTTGGTTGCAGTCTCGTCTCTCTTTGCTAGAGGGATTATCTGGGCACTCTGTGACATTACCTATGAATGAACATTCAATACACTTTACAGGATTTTTTTTTTTTTTTTGGAACAACGAGGGGGGAATTGAAATTCTGGAACTGGCAGATGGCAAATAATCACCCACAGTCATCTTCAATTCAAGTAAAAAAGAATTTCTTTGTAAAATGATAATGTAGCTTATTTCAATGTTAACACAAACTTGGAAGCTCGATCAAGGTCATGCAAACTGTGGTAAATTTAAACTTGCAAATTCAGATAGTTGCATAGTTAGGACAAAATAACAAAATAAGTAGTACGTCCATCAAGTTCAACCAAAAGATGAAAATAAATAAATAAAATAAAATGAAACAACCATGCATCCTCAGAACCCTAAACCTGAAAGTGAACTAGAAAAATGCAAAAAATAGCCTTGAATAGTGAAAACATTATTTTCTGATTCCCAAAGGCAATCTCATACTCCTGATACATTGGTAAATTGTATGCATAGCCACACTTTTTTTGATAACCAGAGGTGATAGAACGTTTATTTACTGTATAATGGTTATTAACATATTCAGATATATGTAAAACTGTACACACCGGTTCACTAATCCCTATATACATATACGTTTCTTGGTGAATAGTTTTTTCTCAGATTTTTTTTTTATTAACTATGATAGAATTTTAACTTAATTGATTATCTAACAAACTGAGTTGGTGATTTTAAATGATGGATAGGGGGAGTTAGAAGAGTTGTTCACTCTGTAAAATGTGCTTATATGTGGACCTTAGTATGGGTTGAATGAACTACATAAGCTGCTTCAGGTGTTACATTTATCTGATTATGAGATCATGTACATGTTACTTCCCCCACAATCCTTGCTCTACATTCTTTAGAGTGAGATGCATTAGAGAGAGGGGTTTATATGGGATGTAATGAGAGGAGTACATTTTTATATGGAACCAGTATTGGAATGCAACATCTTTCTCTTGGTGGTGCTTTGGTGACAGCTGTCTTTTGGGGGAAAGGGGGTAGATTCGGGACTTTATATGAGGCATAGGACCCGTAGGTACAATGCCTCCATCCCTGTTTGACAATTCATTGAAGAAAGAGGTTTGGGACTTTGTATGAAGCATACAGCTGGGGGGGGGGGGTGACCACGATGCAAATTTTGTCTGACCAGTTCGTTATATTACTGTAATTACTGAATTTCAAAACAATGCACATAAAGAGTATAATGGAATAAAAATGTATTCCATATAGGATGTGTACAACCAAAACATCATAATAATATAGCATAATAATCCATAATAATAATAATAACGTCAGACACATAACCCATGTATCACACAATACATATATAAAAGTGCATGATTGTTACAACATATTGCAATAAAACAGAATAAAATTGATGGAATGATCCTGACTATAAACATGATAGTGGCATCAACATAGCTTGATGCATTTCATGGATGACCTCCACTCAAAAGGACTACTTCAATTATAGTTAAATAAGATAACCAGAAGTACATCCATTAAAAATATCATAAAACTATATGAAATAATCTTTTTTAAAATTGCTAATATAAATTAATTAAATAAACAATGCCTACATCCGAGACTAACAATTTGTAAAATCTTAAAAGGGACGTGATCCTAAGTGAATTTGATAAAAAAAAAAAATATATATATATATATATATATATATATATATATATATATATATATATATATATATATATATATAAATATACTGTATATATATATATATATATATATATATATATATATATACTGGAGAGCCTAAAACCTCAAGTAGTAAATAAAATCTATATTAATACTACCCTTACTTTCACTACACCAATAAAGCAATTAAGATCAAATTCAATATACATCCTTCTTGGATTTAATACTTTGGTTTTGTATAACCATCAGGATTTACAAGTACTTAATTGCCTAAAACATTACCTCCTCTCCAGTGTCTACTCACTTTTTCAAAGCCTCAACATTTCAAAGCACCTGGATTTTTATTATGTAGCATCCTAAAATGTTTAGAGACTCTATGTTTTTGATACGATTTTTTTATGTTTTAGACATGTTCCCACATCCGCATCCTTAATAAACTAGCTATGCGACCCACGTATTGAAGTCCACATGGACATTCTAACATGCATATAACACCTTTAGTAGAACAAGAAATAAAATCCTTCTCAGTGTACATTTTTTCCTGTCACTGTAGCAGCCAAACTACTTCTTCTCCTTTCATTCAATCTAGTTTCCTTACATCTCACACCTCTACCACATGCATAGAAACCCTTTTAGTTAAATAAAAAGTAAATTACATTTTTTTTTTGGAGGATCTGACACTGATTTGACAAGTAGAAGAGAACAAGAAGACCTGGACAGCCGCACTCCAAAATGGATAAATCCGTCTTTTTATTCAAAATACAGGATCATGGGTTACACACAACACGACTGTGGGGTGGACCAAGAATAGCTGACGCGTTTCACACTTACACCAAGTGCTTACTCATAGCTAGCTAAAATGGGAATGAAAAGCCATATATATATATTAAAAATATTAGCACATGTGACCATGCAATGGTAAGAAAATACAGAACAGCTGAGAAGCAGCCATATGAGATCTCCGCACCTGCTGCTGGTTAGTAAATCTAAAATGGCATATAGCAAGTAGGCATAGAAACAACAATTTGGAGATGTAATAAAATAAAGTGAAAAAATGAATGAGATAAAAATAAAAATAAGTGTTAAAATAATGTGATATCCATAAATGTACAGAATATACATATAATGAATGAGCACATGTGAAGAAATGTGTGTGGTGATATGTGTTATAATATGAACAAATAAAACAATTTACAACCCGGTTATCCAGGGTCAAAATTTTTTTTTTCAAAATGTGAATGTGCGTAGTGACAAATGGGCAGTGATATATATGTTATCTGAGTAAAGACTGATCATGTATGAAAAAGATGTGTAGACACAGGGCAATCAATTCTAAAAATATATATGTATAATAAGATGAGGATTGAGGGTAAATGCATGTGAGTGAATATGTGCAAGACATGCACGCAAAATTAATATGCAAAAAATCAACAACAGGTGCCGTGACCTCAAGACAGCATGATTGTTAGATCTACATAGTCCATAATCATCAAGCCCATGATCTGAAAGAAAAACAAATATGTCACAGACAAACATTCAAAAACAAGTACAAAAAATATATTTAGAAATGTTTTAGTTATGTGGTAAAGACGTACCTGTAACCATATAAAAACATCATATACAAGATTAATATTATGTTTCTAGAATGGTGATGAACCATAAACTTGGACTCATCCATGTGGATGTGTAATTAAACAAATATATATATATATCCATGTGCATATATTGGTTCAAAACCAAATAAATTAAATTGGGGTACTGGAATGGCGTATGAAGCAAAAACGCCAATCTAGACGCCCCTTAGCAGAACTATATTGAAACGCTCTCCAAAAACTTACAAATATTTGTTTAATCATTCGTATTAAGCAGCTAGTTTTAGTTTTAAAAATATGGATATAAGTACAACAAAATATATGTGCGAGCTGCCAGTGAACAAAGGGGAACCTTTTGGAGAAAAAAAAATCAAAAAATACGGCACTTCAAATAACAATTCAGCAAAGAGAAGGGAGGAGGAAAAGGAATGGGACCGGAGTTGTAAAAACAAAAAATGTTGTTAAATGTTGGAAAACAATTTAATTCCGTCCTTAGGTATAACCATATTTGGATTAGAAGGATAAAGATCAATATTGATGTTCACTGAAAAAAACTATAGCCATAAATATGTAAAAAAGTCTTGACAAGTCTTGGAATTTCTGTGAAAATCATTTTCAAAGTTTTATTTTTGATTTCCCAGTGCTTTTTTATGATTTTTTTCTATCCTTTTATGTTGTACATTATAGTCCATAATCTCCATATACTTCCTGTTGGGTACAGTTTCCTTCTTAATCTAATGAATTGTTCTTGTGGAATGTTTAAAAGCCACAATCTATGATTGCAGCTGCCTTGTGGGATATACACAGTTTTATATATTGGTGTAAAATATGCTTGAGTATAAAAAATTTCATCATGGTACTCAATCTAAAGATCCAAAAAAGTAATCATCCTTTTATGTTGCTTCCAATGTAATTGAATATTCTTCTGATAAATATTTCTTTTTGTTTTGAACACTTCCAATGACCTCTCACCCCCCTTCCATATTTATCAATGAATCTACGGTAAGATTTGATTTAGGGGTAATTCCTTAGTACACGTTCTTCTTCCCATTGTGACATAAATACCTTTGCAACACTGGGAGCAAACTTGGCTCCCATAACAATTCCAATCTTTGTTTGTAGAAATAGGAGTCATACAAAAAATACTGTAATTGTGGTTTAAGCAAACATCTAAACATTCCAAAATATTTTTATGCATCATTTTTAAGTCTAAGAATTTATTTAATGCCCACTTTGTAGCATTGATCTCTTCTTCATGATTGATAATAGTGTAAAGGGAGTTGACATTCGCCGTGACTAGCATACATTCATTTCCGCATTTTAAATCCTTTAGGATTTGTATTAAATGCTTTAAATCCCTCAGAAAAGCTTCCATTTTCTGTATTAGTGGTTGGATAAAATAATCAATTTATTGTCCAAAGTGTGCACATAATCCATCTATTCCATTGACAATTGGCCTTCTGTGTGGGTTCTTTTTTTTAATGTATTTTGGTTCATAATATACATCCAGAGTTCTGCATGCTGAAGGTGTTAGGAACTTTGCTTCCACATATAAAGGTACCATTCAGGTGTAGAGTATAAATCCGCTGCGACTGATTTTTTGATAAAATCTGCTAAATCTACATTCTATTTATAGTAGTATTTATTAAGCATTGTGTCGTTGGACTTTCAGTTTTTGTTGATGGCATCACTTTGACATGCAGTTGAGATGCTTCTAAGATCGTTCAGAATTTATTTAAAGGTGCCTTCTTCTGATCTGCATTTGAAAAAGAGATTTTATATACCCATAGACTTGTAAAGGAATGCAAAATCTGCTTGATGCAAACAAAAGCCTGTCAGCACATGCTCCTAATTAGAGATGCTATTATTAAACTTATGATCTACTAAAACCCCCAGATCCTTCTTTACCATTGATTCCCCCAGTTGTACTCCCCTAGTATGTATGCTGCATGCCTATTCTTAGCCCCCAAGTGCATAACTTTACATTTATCAACATTAAATCTCATTTGCCACCTAGTTTCCCAATTAAACAGTGCATTGAGGTTGGCTTGTAAGTTGGAGACATCCTGTAAGGACATTATTCCACTGCATAGCTTGGTGCCATCTGCAAAGACTGAAATGGTACTTTTAATCCCAGACCCTATATCGTTTATAAAGATATTAAAAAGTAAGGGTCCCAACACTGAACTTTGGGGTACACCACTGATAGCCTTAGACCATTCAGAGTATGAATCATTAACGACTACTCTCTGAAATCTGTCTTTTAGCCAGCTTTCTATCCATTTACAAACTGCTCTTTCCAAGCCTGTAGACTTTACCTTACACATTAGCCATGTGTGGGGAACTATGTCAAAAGCTTTAGCAAAATCCAAGTATACTATGTCTACAGCCACCCTTCTGTCCAAGGTTTTACTTACCTCCTCATAAAAAGAAATCAGATTTGTTTGACAACTTCTGTCTTTCATGAATCCATGAATATTTTTTTCCAGGAAGAACTCATCTATGTTGTCTTTTATTAAACTCTCCAGTATCCTACACCAATCCAGTGGTACTATTCCAGTTATTAAAGAGTCCCTAAAAATTAGAAACAATGACTTTGAAATAGCATAGCTCAATTTTTTTAGGATCCGTGGGTGGGTGCTTTAGCATCTGGTCCAGGTGCTTTATCCACCTTTATTCTGTCTAATACATTCAAAGCCCAAGTTTATGAAACAGGGGCTATTATGGCCACACTCTTGTTAAAATGAAAACATCCAGAAAGACATGCCTGTAAATGAAGAATGTGAATACTTAATTTCCTAATGACTGTGCCTCCTTGAGGCTCGATTAACACCTATGCATGTTGCTTTTGAGCATTTTTGGAGGTTTTTTTTTTCATGCTTGCCACGTTTTTGAGCAGCGTTTGTGCCGCGTTTTTGCCGCGATTTTGCCGCGATTTGCGTTTTGCGTTTTTTTTTTTTTTTTTTTACAGTCTTAAAAAAAATAAAAAAAAATAAAAACGGCAAAAACGCATCAAAAACGCACCAAAAACGCATCAAAAACGCTGCAAAAACGGTGCACTTGCGTTTTTGATGCTTGTCCATTGAATTCTATTACGTGCAAAACGCTGCATTTTGCATGAAAAAAAGTCCCTAACCCTTTCCAAAAATGCAGAGAAACAAAAAGGCATTGATGTGAACATGTTCCATAGGAACCCATGTTAAAAAATTCCCGTGCATTTCTGCAAAATGCAAAATGCATCAAAAAACGCGCTAGTGTGAATGGAGCCTAACTCCACTCAATTCATAAGAAACCGTAATATGAAATCTATTGGCATACTGCCACGTCCTTGGTCTCCTGCTGGTTCATCTTGCCAAACTGCACATCTCTATTGTGTCCAAGTTAAGGTCAACAGGAGGTACCAGTAAAATCTGTGGGGAAACCAAGGAGATTGACACGTGATGGAAGCCACATGAAGATTTTTCATAAACAGGGTGCCGTTCTGGTGGTGTGAGCTGAGGAAAAGGCAAGTATTCACATTCTAAGTAAAGTACATAATGGAAGGGGGATAAAACAAAAATAGACTGTGGTAGCTGTGTGACCAGATGGAGAGGCGTCTGAGAGAGAAGGTTATGAGAGGGTAAATCCAAAAAGGTGTGACTGTAAAGAAAGAAGTAGAGATGAAGCAGTAAAATGGGAGTGAGGTGGACAGGGGAGAATCCAACTGTTCCATAAAAAGAGATGCTAATGATCTGAAAAGAACTAAGGACATGGAAAGACAATTGGCCATTTTCCATCAGGTCAGGTAGCAATCAGGTCAGGTATGCCATACACGGGTAGTTTTTTTCATTTAGCTAGTAAGCTAAATGAAAAAAAAAAGGACAAACAGATTCCTTCATTCACACAAACAAGGTGGATGGAGGAATCCCCCCTGTTGGGAAACTGTATTTTGACACTGCCACCCGCAGCTGTTAGAATACACAGATTAGTAGGCTAATTGGCTGCAGCAGCTGATCAATAAACATTTTCCAAATGCCCCTTTCACAGAAGTCAATCAGACAGTTGACTTCTGTAAATTAGGGACTGTTACACACTGATCACAATTTGGCCAGTTCCCAGTGTTGGATCAGTGTATGGCCAGCTTAGGAATTAAAAAGCAGCTATTAACATTTTTCAGGAAACTCAGAGCAGCAGAAAGCAAAACATGAAAGTTTATGACTTTTATAGTTTTTTTTACAGGAATGACACTAACCACTGTACTTATTCATAATGTAGTTACAAAATTAAAACATGCATCACTTAATTTGTTTTGCTTTCATTTACAGTTGTTTGATGTAAAAGTTACTTGTTGCTCTTTGAATGTATCTGCTTTTGACCTATATATTGCCTATGCAGATAACACTTTAAATAGTAACTGAAAACTCCACTCTGCACAACAAACAGTAAGGATTTATTCATAATCCTCTTATGAAACATAAAGTTCATGACCTGCATTCCTTCAAAAATCCCAGAGAACACAAAGCAATTACACTATTTAAGACTTATGGCCATATAGATAAGGACCCATTGACAGGCATGCAGATTAGCCTTTATCCACTTACATTGATCACACAGATTTATACCTACTGTTTTAAAGACAGCCTCTAAGGCATATCTTATGCATTATGTTATAATACAACGGGTTTGTCCTTAGCTGATATCTGTTAAAGTCAGCTGCTACTCTCTGTGATTGGCACAGGTATATTTCCTACCAAATGCAGAGATAGCAGCAGCTGTAAAATGACATTATGAGAAAAATATATTCACGTAAATGTGTATACATTTCAATTATATGGCAGACAGTAATCCACCATGTAACTAAAATATATGCACATTTATATTTACTTTGAACTACAGCTGATTTCAATGTCTGGATGTTTTAATTTGTTATTCTTTATCTGCATTTTTTTTATTTATTTACCTTAAAGATTTTCAGTAGTGGCAAAATGTCATCCAAAACTTACATCTATGAAATAAATATAAATTATTGCAACATAAAAGTCCATATGTATGGTGGTTGCTTTAGTTTTCATTTTTCAGACTTTTTTCCTTCTATTTTAAACTGGTGATTCTGCCAGTAACAAACTTCCTGTTCTAGGGAGATGATGCTCGCTCACTATACTGCATGTATGTTGTCACCCTAGAGCAGTGTTTCTCAACTCCAGTCCTCAAGGCGCACCAACAGGTCATGTTTTCAGGATTTCCCTCAGATGAAACAGCTGTGGTAATTACTAAGGCAGTGAAACTGATCAAATCACCTGTGCAAAATAGTGGAAATCCCAAAAACATGACCTGTTGGTGTGCCTTGAGGACTGGAGTTGAGAAACACTGCCCTAGAGGAATGTTAGGACTATGGGGTTGAGAGAGTGCAAAATCTGGTGCAGCTCTGCATAGAAACCAATTAGCTTCCAGGTTTTACTGCCAAAGCTTAATTGAACAAGCTGAAGTTAAAAGCTGATTGGCTACCATGCACAGCTGCACCTGATTTTGCACTATCCAGTATTAGTAAATAACCCCTATGGGACACCTCTCCTATGTTCATCATACAACATGAGAGGAGGTGTACTAGAGTAAACTTTAATGCTGGATTAAATGAAACATCATTACTGTTCTATTGTTACTATTCTCTGTGGCACTGGTATGGAGATCTCCCTAACCCACGATGTCCATGATAGCTACCAGACAGCTTTGATCTTAGCTCTCTGGGATTGGAACAGATCTTCCTGCTGTGTTATAAAAGTTGAGGTAGGTCAGCGAATCAACAAAATGTTGTTTTCCTCCATTCAAAGAATCTTAAAAAAAAATAAAAATAAAAATAAATATATATATATATATATATATATATATATATATATATATATATATATATATATACATATACACAGTATCTCACAAAAGTGAGTACACCCCTCACATTTTTGTAAATATTTTATTATATCTTTTCATGTGACAACACTGCAGAAATGACACTTTGCTACAATGTTAAGTAATGAGTGTACAGCTTGTATAACAGTGTAAATTTGCTGTCCCCTCAAAACAACTCAACACACAGCCATTAATGTCTAAACCGCTGGCAACAAAAGTGTCATGAAGATCCTGCCAGTAATCGGCGCTCCAGGCGCACTGGAATACTGCCACGGGCACTACTGCACATGCGCGCGCATTCATGCTGTCACGCACGGGCACGCGCGCACGCACTCCCGCTGGAGTCAGGCAGGCTATTTAAACCTGCCTGTCACACTCAATCCCCGCTGTCTGCTCTACAGCGTTCTGTGTACCAAACCTGATCTAATCTGAGTCCTTCTGTTATTTGACCCGGCTTCCTGTTGTGACTATCCAGCTATCTGCCTGCACCTGACCCCCTTGGCTTGCTTGACCATTCTCCTGTGTTATCCCTGGTACCTCTGCTGTCCACCCAATACCAACCACCGGCCTGTTTGACCATTCCTTTGCCTGATACCAGTATCCAGTCTGTTACCTGCTGCTTGTTCCTGGTTCCAGTCCAGCGCTCCAGTATCCAGTCTGTTACCTGCCTATTGTTCCTGGTTCCAGTCCAGCGCTCCAGTATCCAGTCTGTTACCTGCTGCTTGTTCCTGGTTCCAGTCCAGTGCTCCAGTATCCAGTCTGTTACCTGCCGCTTGTTCCTGGTTCCAGTCCAGCGCTCCAGTATCCAGTCTGTTACCTGCTGCTTGTTCCTGGTTCCAGTCCAAGATTATTATTATTATTATTATTATACAGGATTTATATAGCGCCGACAGTTTACGCAGTGCTTTACAACATTAGGGCAGACAATACAAGTACAATACAATTCAATACAGGAGGAATCAGAGGGCCCTGCTCGTTAGAGCTTACAATCTAGGAGGGAGGGTCAAGTTATACAAAAGGGTAATAGCTGTGGGGGATGAGCTAATGGAGAAAATAGTGCAGTTATTAGATGGAGGCAGGATAGGCTTCTCTGAAGAGGAAAGTTTTCAGGGATCGCCTAAAAGTGGATAAATTTGGAGACAGTCTGACAGATTGGGGTAGGGAATTCCAGAGGATGGGCGAGGCTCAGGAGAAGTCCCGGAGGCGGATATGGGAGGAGGTGATGAGGGAGCTGGAGAGCAGGAGGTCTTGGGAGGAACGGAGATGGCGATCAGGTTGGTATTTTGAGACTAGGTTAGTGATGTAGCTGGGGGCAGAGTTGTGGATGGCTTTGTAACTTATTGTTAGTATTTTGAATTTAATTCATTGGGCGAGTGGCAGCCAATGAAGGGATTGGCAGAGAGGGGTAGCAGACACTGAGCGGTTTGTAAGGTGTATAAGTCTGGCAGCAGCATTCATGATGGACTGCAGGGGGGATAGTCTGTTTAAAGGTAAGCCAATGAGGAGTGAGTTGCAGTAGTCAAGGCGAGAGATAACCAGGGAATGAATCAGGAGCTTTGTGGTTTCATTGGTTAGAAAGGGACGTAGTTTAGAGATGTTGCGGAGGTTAAGGCGGCAAGCTTTGGAAAGTGATTGGATGTGGGGCTGAAAGGAGAGTTCAGAATCCAGGATAACACCTAGCACCCTGACATGTGGGGACGGGTGGATGGTTGTGCCATTGCTCTTGACAGAGAAGTCAAAGGAAGAGGCTCGTGGGGGAGGAAATATTATAAGCTCAGTTTTGGACAAGTTGAGTTTAAGGAAGTGGTGTGACATCCATACAGATATGTCGGTTAGTAAGTTAGTGATGCGTGAAGAGACTGATGGAGTGAGTTGAGGGGTGGAGAGGTAGATTTGCATGTCATCAGCATAGAAATGATATTGAAAGCCATGAGAGGCTATCAGCTGACCCAGGGAAGAGGTGTAGATTGAAAAATAAAGAGGTACAGAACAGAACCTTGGGGGACCCCGACAGAGAAGGGAAGAGGAGTGGAGGAAGTACAATTGTAAGTGACACTGAAGGTGCGTTGGGATAGGTAGGATAAGAGCTACTGAAGAGCAAAGTCATGGAGAGAGTGGAGGGAGTAAAGTTTTTTGAGGAGGAGGGGGTGGTCAACCGTGTAAAAGGCAGCTGAAAGATCCAGAAGTAGGAGTACAGAATAGTGTCCATTGGTTTTTGCAGTTAGTAGGTCATTTGTGAGTTTTAAAAGAGCAGTTTCTGTGGAGTGTTGAGGGCGGAATCCAGATTTAAGGGGATCAAGAAGGTTGTTTTTAATGAGGTGGTCACTCAGTTGGTTGTAAACCAGGCGTTCAAGGAGTTTAGAGGAAAAGGGGAGCAAGGAGATAGGGCGTAGGTTGTTAAGATTGGTAGGGTCCAAGGACGGCTTTTTGAGTATGGGGGTGACCAGTGCATGTTTTAGAGCGTCGGGGAAGATGCCAGAGGTGAGGGAGAGATTGAAGATGTGGGTTAGAGAGTGTAGGATGGGGTCAGAGGGTGACCGTAGCATTTGAGAGGGAAAAGGGTCCAGGGGACAGGTGGTTAGGTGGGCGTTAGAAAGGAGTTTAGCAACTTCATCTGTAGTAGCAGATTTGAATAGGGGGAGTGTCAGTTGTACTTGTTGACATGGGGTCTTAGCTGGGGGAGATACCTGTAGAATGGAGATTTCATCACGGATTGTATCAATCTTGTTTTTGAAGTGATTAGCAATCTCCTGGGCAGTGAGTGAGTCCAGTACTCCAGTTCCTGCCTACTTACCTGCTGTGGTTCCTGGTCCAGTCTGCATTCCAGTCTCCAGTCTCCTCTTCAGCTCCTGGTTCCAGAGGGTTCCACCACTCCTGAACTTCTGGTGACTTTTGATCCTGCCAGGCACCCATACCACTCCTCACTCCTGTGCCCTCTGTCTCCATTCCAGAGGAACGAGAGTGGGAGCTGTAAGGGAGGTCTCTCTCTGCACTTCAGGCTCAAAACCTACCAGGTACGTGACAGTAGCAGACAGCCATGTCTGAGCCTGAGCAAGGAACCTCTCCCATGGAGGAACTTTGTGCACACCTGGCGGGATTGACTGAAGCAGTCAAGAATCTGCAGCAAGGATACACCCGGCTGGAGGAACAAGTATTAACTCTGTCTAACCCTATCGGGGTCCAGGGAGTCCCCTCTGCTTCCGCTTCTTCAGTTGGGCCCTCTTCAATGGTGGTGATGCTCCCTCCTGAACCCAAAGTTCCAACACCTGAACGGTTCTCCAGGGATTGACACAAATTCAGGGCTTTCCGCAACTCCTGCGAACTGTTCTTTGCTCTTCAGCCACGTACCTTTTCCCTGGAAGCCACCAAGGTGGGCTATGTGATTTCTCTACTTACAGGCGACCCCCAATCCTGGGCCCATCGCCTCTTGGAGCAAAAAGATGTATCCCTGACCAACCTCACCACCTTCTTCGACGCGCTGGCCCAGTTGTATGAAGACCCCCAGCTTTCTGTGACTGCAGAGACTGCTTTGCATACCCTTCAACAGGGTCGCAGGGCAGCAGAGGACTATGTGGCTGAATTCAGAAGGTGGAGTGCAGACACAAATTGGAATGATGCGGCTCTCCGCTATCAGTTTCGAATGGGACTTTCTGATTCTTTAAAGGATGAGTTGGCCAGGGTGGGTATACCACAGACTCTGAATGCTTTGATCGAGCTAGCCATTCAGATCGATCGACGCTTAAGGGAACGTAGGGCAGAGAGAACTATGGGACTTTCTCGCCCAACCTGGGTGCTTCCAAAACTCCTAATCATACTTCACCAACACCACCTACCTCCACCTGAGCCTATGCAGTTGGGGGTCCTGCGGCCTTCTCTTACCCAGGAGGAACGTCAACGTCGTTGGATGAATAATTTGTGCCTGTACTGCGGGGAACCTGGACACTACGTCAGGAACTGCCCTCTTAAGCTCCGTAAGTGCCTATCCCTGTCCACTGACTATGTTGCACCTCTGGCCAAGAACACTACTCACCTTGCTCTCTCTATCCTGTTACAGCTCCCAGGAGAGACTCTGCAAATAACCGCCATTATTGACTCTGGAGCTTGCAGCTGTTTCATGGACTCCCTTTTTGCAGCTAAACATCTGATACCCCTGTTGCCTAAGGCCCATGGACTTTCCATTCATCTGGCTGATGGAACTGCCATCAAATCCGGACCTGTTACTCAAGAGACTGTTCCTATACCCGTTTCTATACTCAACTCTCATCAGGAATTACTACGCCTGGATATCATCGCTTCACCCCTGTTTCCCAAAATCCTCGGCATGCCTTGGTTGCAAGCTCACAACCCTGACATTAACTTGACCACAGGTGAGGTTACCTTTCCCTCTTCATATTGTCAGCAGTTTTGCAGGATTCAGGACGTTCAGGAGACTCCTACCTTGCTCTGCCTAGACACAGATTCCGGCCTACATCAATCCATTCCCGCAGCTTATCATGACTTCCTATATGTGTTCAGTAAGCAGGGACAGAGGCCTTACCTCCTCACCGGGCCTACGACTGTCCTATCGAGTTACTTCCCGGAGCAGAGATTCCATTTGGAAGGATTTTCCCTTTGACTGAGGTAGAACAAGGGGCACTAAAGGAATATATCGATGAGAACCTAAAGAAGGGCTTAATTCGCCCGTCCATGTCCCCAGCAGGTGCAGGCATCTTCTTTGTACAGAAGAAGGATAATACTCTTAGACCATGCGTGGATTACCGTGAACTAAATAAAATTACAGTAAAAAAACGTTATCCTCTTCCTCTGGTACCAGAATTATTCCAAAGACTTGGAACTGCCACCATATTTACTAAGCTTGACCTCAGCGGGGCCTACAATTTGGTTCGTATCGGGCGGAGACAAATGGAAGACCGCTTTTCGTACCCGCTATGGACATTTTGAATACCTGGTGATGCCCTTCAGTCTGTGCAATGCCCCTGCTACGTTTCAATATTTCATCAACGATGTTTTGCAAAACTTTCTAGATCTGTTTGTTATCGTCTATCTAGACGACATACTAATTTTCTCTTGTTCCCTTGAATCTCATCGCAGGCACGTCAGAAGTGTGTTGGGCCGGCTTTGACAACATGGCTTATATGCAAAGGCTGAGAAGTGTGAATTTGAACAGTAAAGTATTCCATTTTTGTGGTTAATCATTTCCAGTAAAGGCATTAAGATGGACCCTCAAAAGGTCGCTGCAGTCCTAGATTGGCCAGTTCCTACAGACAAAAAGGAAATCCAACGATTCGTTGGATTCGCCAATTTTTACCGAAAATTTATTAAGGGGTTCTCAGCCATCATTACACCCATCACACAGCTAACTAAACAGGGAACACGCTTCCACTGGTCTGCTGAAGCTCAAAAGGCTTTTGAGACCCTCAAGTCCCTCTTTACTTCTGCCTCTGTATTAAAACATCCAGATTCCTCTCTGCCGTTCATACTTGAGGTAGACGCATCTGAAATTGTGGTGGTGGCAGTGTTGTCCCAAAGACAGGGAACTAAGGCCCTGTTATATCCGGTGGCCTTCTTCTCTCGTAAGTTGTCCACGGCAGAGAGAAATTATGATGTAGGTGACAGAGTTGTTGGCAATCAAATCAGCGTTAGAAGAGTGGCGCTATCTTCTGGAAGGAGCTGCTCATCCAGTCTTAATTTTTACAGATCATAAGAACCTGGAGTATTTGAGATCTGCAAAGAGGTTGAAGCCACGACAAGCCAGGTGGGCTCTCTTTTTCTCCAGGTTCTCCTTTCATGTCACTTACCGCCCTGGCTCCAAAAACACTAAACCCAATGCCCTGTCCAGGATGTTCCACAAGACCCAAGAGGGTTCCCCTCCGGACACCATCCTGTCCCCGGGGAATTTTCTTCTGCTTCAGGGGAACCTGCTTTCTCAAATTAAGCAGGCTTCCGCTGGATTAGGACCTTCCGTTGGCCCAGAACTCCAAGTTAAGGATGGGTTACTTTGGCACGAGAATAGGATTTTTATACCTGAAACTCTACGAGTTCCTATATTGGAGCTCTGTCATGATCATCCACTGGCTGGGCATTTTGGTGTAGCTAAGACCACTGATTTGGTACAGCGTACCTTCTGGTGGCCTCAGTTACGGGAGGATTGTAAGAGATTTTTTTAGAATCCTGTACCACCTGTATTAGGAACAAGGGTTACAAAACCAAGGCATGGGGATTACTAAGACCGTTGCCTGTCCCAGATAGGCCATGGAAAATGTTATCCATAGACTTTATTGTTGAACTACCTCCGGCCGGGGGCTACACCTCGATTGTTGTAATAGTGGACCGGCTATCAAAGATGGCCCACTTTGTCCCAATGAAGGGTACCCCCTCAGCTACAGGAACGGCACAGGCGTTCATTAAAGAAGTCATCAGGCTCCACGGGTGCCTGTCAATATTGTTTCAGATCGGGGGGTACAGTTTACCTCCCGATTCTGGAAGTCTCTATGCAAGACACTAAACATTGAGCTTTCATTTTCATCTGCTTATAATCCCCAGACTAATGGGCAAACAGAGGGAACAAACCAAACTCTTGAACAATATTAACACTGTTTTCCTTCTTTTGCCCAAGATGATTGGATTTCTGTGCTTCCATTGGCTTAATTTGCCTACAACAATTCCATTCATTCCGCTATCAAACAGACTCCATTTTTTGCAAATTACGGTTTCCACCCTTCATTTTTACCTAATTCTCTTCCAGAATGTACAGTACCCGCAGTTCAGGAGAAATTGAATTTCTTTACTTCCAATAACCAAGTTTTGCAGGAGACCATGACCAGGACCCAGGAGTATAATAAGACAACCTTCGATAAGAAAAGGCGAGGTGAACTATTACTTGCACCCGGTGACCAGGTATGGTTGTCTACAATAAACCTCAGGCTGGCCTGCCCCTCAAGAAAGTTGGGTTCCAAGTTTTTAGGACCATTCCCTGTCAAACGGAGAATTAATGAGGTGGCATATGAACTCGAACTCCCTGATTCATTAAAGGTTCACCCAGTATTTCATGTGTCTCTGCTCAGACCTTCCATTGTCAATCCATTTCCAGGCCGAAGTATGGATCCTCCTGATCCAATTTTGGTAAATGGCGAGGAGGAATTTGAGGTGGAATCTATCTTGGACCATAGGAGGAGAGGTAATCAGAATCAATTCCTGAGAAAATGAAAGGGGTTTGGTCCCAAAGAAAATTCTTGGGAACCTGAGGACAGTATTCATGCTGAAGATCTGTTACAATCTTTTAAAAGGTCCCATCCTGAGAAATTTCTCCAAAAGGGCTGCCCCTTGGGGGGGGCACTGGAATACTGCCACGGGCACTACCGCGCATGCGCGCGCGTTCACGGGTGCTGTCACGCACGGGCGCACGCGCACGCACTCCCGCGCACTCCCGCTGGCGTCAGGCGGGCTATTAAAACCTGCCTGTCACACTCAATCCCCACTGTCTGCTCTACAGCGTTCTGTGATCTGATCTAGATCCTTCTGTTATTTGACCCGGCTTCCTGTTGTGACTATCCAGCTATCTGCCTGCACCTGACCCCCTTGGCTTGCTTGACCATTCTCCTGTGTTATCCCTGGTACCTCTGCTGTCCGCCCAATACCGACCACCGGCCTGTTTGACCATTCCTTTGCCTGATACCAGTATTTAGTCTGTTACCTGCTGCTTGTTCCTGGTTCCAGTCCAGTGCTCCAGTATCCAGTCTGTTACCTGCTGCTTGTTCCTGGTTCCAGTCCAGCGCTCCAGTATCCAGTCTGTTACCTGCTTCTTGTTCCTGGTTCCAGTCCAGCGCTCCGGTATCCAGTCTGTTACCTGCCGCTTGTTCCTGGTTCCAGTCCAGCGCTCCGGTATCCAGTCTGTTACCTGCTGCTTGTTCCTGGTTCCAGTACAGCACTCCAGTATCCAGTCTGTTACCTGCCGCTTGTTCCTGGTTCCAGTCCAGTACTACAGTTCCTGCCTACTTACCTGCTGTGGTTCCTGGTCCAGTCTGCATTCCAGTCTCCAGTCTCCTCTTCAGCTCCTGGTTCCAGAGGGTTCCACCACTCCTGAACTTCTGGTGACTGTTGATCCTGCCAGACACCCATACCACTCCTCACTCCTGTGCCCTCTGTCTCCATTCCAGAGGAACGAGAGTGGGAGCTGTAAGGGAGGTCTCTCTCTGCACTTCAGGCTCAAAACCTACCAGGTACATGACAAGAAGTGAGTACACCCCTAAGTGAAAATGTCCAAATTGGTCCAAAAAGTGTCAATATTTTGTGTGGTCACCATTATTTTTTAGCACTGCCTTAACCCACTTGGGCATGGAGTTCACCAGAACTTCACAGATTGCTACTGGAGTCCTCTTCCACTCCTTCATGACGACATCACGAGGCTGGTGGATGTTAGAGACTTTGCACTCCCCCACCTTCTGTTTGAAGACCATCATCAGACCACAGGACATGGTTCCAGTAATCCATGTCCTTAGTCTGCTTGTTTTCAGCAAACTGTCTGGGGGCTTTCTTTTGCTTCATCTTTAGAAGAGGCTTCCTTCTGGGAGGACAGCCATTCAGACCAATTTGATGCAGTGTGCACCGTATGGTCTGAGCACTGACAGGCTGACCCCCCCACCCCTTCAACCTCTGCAGCAATGCTGACAGCACTCATACGTCTATTTCCTAAACACAATCTCTGGATATGATGCTGATGCATGTGCACTCAACTTCTTTGGTCGATCATGGCGAGGTCTGTTCTGACTGGCACCTGTCCTGTTAAACCGCTGTATGGTCTTGGTCACCGTGCTGCAGCTCAGTTTCAGGATCTTGGCAATATTCTTATAGCCTAAGTCATCTTTATGTAGAGAAACATTCTTTTTTCAGATCTCAGAGAGTTCTTTGCCATGAAGTGCCATATTGAACTTCCAGGGACCAGTATGAGAGAGTGAGAGCGATAACACCAAATTTAACACACCTGCTCCCCATTCACACCTGAGACTTCGTAACACTAATGAGTCACATGACCCCGGGGAGGGAAAATGTCGCTAATTGGGCCCAATTTGGACATTTTCACTTAGGGGTGTGCTCACTTTTGTTGCCAGTGGTTTAGACATTAATGGCTGTGTGTTGAGTTATTTTGAGGGGACAGCAATTTTACATTGTTATACAAGCTGTACACTCACTACTTTACATATATATATATATATATATATATATATATATATATATATATATATATATATATATATTGTATATCAAGAGAGACAGAGAGAAAGCAGAAACTCCCAAAGTCATTTGTTTAATAGGAGATACATAGCCAATGAGCAGCATTCTGGCTTGATTTGGGTTGGAGTGAATTAGCAATGGTGGATTGATTTAAGTTGGGGCATCCCAAAGACATGGGAGTGTCCTTACATATACTGTACATTTGTTCAAATTAAGGGGATGTAATACAGTGACTTACTGCAATTAAAATCCATGCTTCCATGATGCAACAATATAATCAGCATAATCTTGTGAGTGAGCAACAGTTCTGAGTGTTTTTCACACAGTTTTTCCTTGTCAAAAGAAGTTTATTGAGTATACAATGTTATAAAGATACATAAAGTAAGTTTACAAGGATCTATAAAGTAAACTCATTGTTCTACAGTAGGGTTTATATAGGTAAATATCATGAAATTTCAAATATTAAACATTGGGTTCACGTAAACCTAAATTAAAGATATATATCATTTCCTTAGTTACTTTTGTAGGTATTTAAATGATTTATACCCACTATAAATATTGTTTACAAGTAGAGTGTATATAGGTCAAATAAATTCTGATAATGAGCTTTAATCGTGAGGTGGAGAAAAGGAAAGAGAGAAGAAAAAGGGTTGAAAGGTAGAGGTATGGTCCACAAGGTTGTCCCGCTCGTCAGTTTATTTTTCTTTTTAGTTCTCTTTGAAGCCTTAGAATGGGTGTCTCTGTAAGTCATTTAATCTGTTACCATGGCAACAGGACAGAGTCATTGAAGTTTGACAGGAACTGTTGTTTTATCCAAGGATGCCAAAGTTTTTCAAATTTTGGAATTTGATTTTGATCGATGGCTACCATCTTAGCATGGGACATTGTATTATTCATTCTGTGAATTGTTTCTGCTAGTACCAATGTAGGAGATCTCCATGCCTTGGCCACTGTTTGTTTTGCAGCCGTTATTAGTTGGATCATAAGTTTGAATTGAGAGAGTGTTAACCATTCCGGTTTTAGATTAAGTAAAGTTAAATATGGATCTGGTTGTATTATTTTTTTACATATTTTAGATGCAATCACGAAGACTTCCTTCCAGAAGGTTTGGATTACTGGGCACGTCCACCATATGTGTAAATGTGTGCCTATTTCTGGGCATCCTCGAAAACAAAGAGCTGAAGTATTAGGTGAATATTTTGCCACTCTAGCGGGTACAAGGTACCAGCGAGTTAGGACTTTATAATTTGTCTCCAGTGCTAAGATGTTGGGTGAAGATGACTTAGATGTGAGCCATATGTTAGACCAGTCCGTGTCTTCTAATGTTCGTCCCAGGTCCTCCTCCCACCTCTGAACGTAAGAGGGTCTATTAAGATTTGCTACTCCATATAATTGATTATAAAGTGATGAAATTGTACCTTTAGCAAATGGATCTTTTGTACAGATTGATTCAAAAATGGATAATTGGGATAATGGTGTATCCCCCTTTAGGAATGGTGTATAGAAATTTTTGATTTGGAGATATCTAAATATCTCAGAGTTTGGTAGATCATATTTTTCTCTAAGCGATGGGAATGAAAGGAATGATTTAGATGCTATGAAGTCATTTAGTGTCTGAATGCCTGATGTTGTCCAAGCTTTAAAAGAATTTGGGTAGATCCATGCCGGATAAAAGGCCGGATTTCTGATAAAAGAAAGGAGAGGATTGTATGGAGATTGTAACTGATATTTGGTTTTTAGTTTATCCCAGAGAGATAAGAAGTGTTTAGTTATGGGATTATGGATTTAAAAGCGGTCTTTAGGATCAAGCCATAATAAATTTGATATTAACAGAGGGTCATTGTCTGAAGCCTCTATAAATACCCATAATGGGATTTCCTGTTTTGCATGGTATTTGGACAGACTGGCCAAATGTGCTGCTCTGTAGTAGTTAGTAAAATTAGGGTATCCCAGGCCTCCTTTATTTTTGGGAAGATGTAGTGTGTGTATAGGTATACGTGGTTTAGAAGAGCCCCATATAAACGAAGTTGCTCTTTTTTGTACTATTCTCAAAAAATAGGAAGGAATTGGAATAGGGAGGACTCTGAATAGATAAAGCAATTTGGGTAGAATAGTCATTTTGATTGCATTAATCTTCCCTATCCAGGATAAAGGAAGTTGCGACCATTGTTTTATTAGATTTGTGATCTGTCTTAATACAGGAGGATAATTGGTTGAGAATAAGTCAGAATGAGATGCTGTTAAATGAATTCCAAGATATGGGATTGATTTTTCTGCCCATGTGAATGGGAGTGCAGCCCTAGCCGGGATCAATTCCATGTTTGTGAGTGAAATATTAAGCACTAGGCATTTCTTAGGATTAATCATAAGGCCGGATAGGGCTGCAAATCCATCAAGAGCTGGTATTAAGTTAGGACCAGAGACCTGTGGTGATGATAGAAAAAGTAATATATCGTCTGCAAATATACATAATTTGTGTGTAATACCTCCTACTTCAATGCCAGTTATAGTTTGGTTTGTTCTGATGTATTGGGCCATGGGTTCGAGTATAAGGGCAAATAATAAGGGAGATAATGGGCAACCCTGTCGGGTACCTCTTTCGATATTAAAGGCTTCAGATTTGTATCCAGCATATTTTATATAGGCTTTGGGTTTATTATATAATTCTTTGATCCATGTTAAAAAGTGGGGTCCAAAACCCCATTTTTGTAATGAATATTGCATATATTGCCAGGATACTGTGTCAAATGCCCTCTTAATATCGAGAGATAGAAAACATAAAGGGATTTTCCGTTTTTTAGCAATATGTGTCAATAACACTTTGTTAAAAGTTTCAGTGAGAATGGGAGAGAGTATTTCTGAGAATGTTTTATAGTATAAAGCTGAGTAGCCGTCTGGGCCTGGTCTTTTGTTAAGTTTTAGGTCTTTTATGGCGTTAGCAACTTCATCTATAGTTATAGGCTCATCCAAACTGCTTTTTTGATTCTGAGATAACTCAGGTAAGGTTATTTTTGAGAAGAATGATTCAGCTTCTGTAGGATTAAATTCATTGTTTGTCTTGTATAAAGTTGCGAGATGTTAGTGAAATTTATGGACTATTTTTACTGGATTACAAGTGTAAACATTTTTTGATAATTTCAAACGTATTGGTTTGAAAGATTTGTTAGTTGAATTTAATGCCCGAGCCAAATATGTACCTGGTTTGTTTGTATTCATGTAGAAATTGTGTTTGGAGCGTTTGAGGGATTTATCAACTGACTCAGTGAGAAATAGATCGTATTCCAATCTAGATTTTTCCAGATGAGATTTTGTACTCTGAGATGGATTATCTTGAAATGATATGTAGGCTGCATTAAAATTGAGTTCTAGTTTTTTTGCTAGATTTTTGCGTTCCCGTTTAAATAATGCCATTTGTCTTTGTATTGTACCACGCAAGACAGGCTTATGAGCTTCCCACAGTGTTATTGGGGAGATGTCTGTTGTATTATTAATTGATATGTATTCCTTTAAAGCTTGTTCAATGGCCATCTGATGTAGTTGGTGTTTGATTCACACCACAGTTTTTCAATCTCAAATATGTGCACAGCATATGCCAATCAGCATTACAGTAGAAAAGGTTACAAACCGGAAATTACTTAGTGTAACCAACACAAACAAACCCGCATAAATGAACCATAGGGGCAGACTTACTAAAATTGGAGCAAATAGAATCTGGTGCAGCTGTGCATAGTAACCAATCAGCTTCTAACTTTAGCTTGTTCAGTTATGCTTTGACAATAAAACCTATAGGCTGATTGGTTTCTTTGGTTACTGTGCATAGTCACACCAGATTCTGTGTGCTCCAGTTTAGGTAATTCCCCCCTACAGTGCCACTGTGTTCATAAACCCATAATGTCAACAGTTTTTGGTTTGTGAAATTCTACACCTCCTTGGCTTCAGATTGTTGTTGAGGAGGGTTAAAAGAACAGTGAGCAATTCAGATAAATGGGGAATGATTGCTGCAGATGGCCAAAAAACAGAAGCTGGCAATGGATGGTTAGTTTTTTTTTTTGTTCAGCCCTTACAAATTCCTCCACACACAAACGGCCACACAGAGAATGACATTTTGATCAATCAGCTTTAGTGAGCCATGTTCAATGATAAGCTACATGTATTATGAGACAGAGGGTTGAGATTAAACTAAAGAACAATAGGCAAGAGCCTCTGAAAAACAGTTTCGTGTGTATAGTATTTTTTTTTTAAAGCTTTTGCACACAGTGCAATGAATATACACACACACACACACGCACACATATATCTATTTTTACAGGGGGGATTTTTTAAAAATATGTTAGTTAAAATATGTAGTTATACAATAATATGAACACTTTTCAAGGACCTAGAAGTCTGCATACTGAATAAAAGAAAAAGATAATAATATGCAAGTAGGACTGCCACTCAAAGCAACTACATCAGAACAATCCTACTTAAAAGTTTGTTTGTATAGAATAAATTACCTTACATAAAAAATCTAAGTAATAATGACAGAAAATTACTTTTAAATTCTTAAACAATCCACTGCATTTTAACTATTTATAATCAGTAGCGGTGAGGTTCAGGTTTACAGCTATTATGGGTTTGAGGTGAAACTCTCTGAATCAAAATGTATGGTCCTGGTGAATTTATGTGTAGATTCACCTGTTTTATTTTAAAACCACAATGCACTGCTCAGCCATGGTTAGCTATGGTCAGCAGGTTTAGAAGTGCCAATAAGGGGTATTAAAATGGTTCTAAAGCCTTAGAACCATTATATGCATTAAGGTGAAAAAACTTTTGTGCTGCAGCTGCCCTCAGACCCCCCCCCGCCTTTTCCCTACCTGAGCCCATCTGATCCAGAGATGTGCAGGAGCTCAGCGGCTCCTGCTGCTGTCTCTCTCCTCATTGGATCGGCGGCTCTCCTGGCAGGGGGGGTCTGCGCTGATTGTTTATCAGCGCAGCCCCCCCGCAGATCACCACACTGGACCACCAGGGATCGCCACTAGGACCACCAGGGAAGGGGCAACATGTGGATGGCCAGGTATGTACCCCATGGCCATCCACATGTGCCCAGTGTGCCAAATCTGTGCCAATCAGTGCCCACAAATGGGCACTGATTGGCACAATTATGTTGCAGTGATGCCCAGCAATGCCACCCTTAGGGGCATCACTGCAAACAAGTAATGCCATCAGTGTCACCCATCAGTGTCCATTCATGCCACCTGTCAGTGCCCATCCGTGACCATCAGTGCCCATCTATCAGTGCCCATCCGTGCCCATCTGTGCCAACTATCAGTGCCACCCATAAGTAACCATCAATGCCACCTACGAGTGCCCATCAATGCCACCTATGAGTGCCCATCAGTGCCGCCTATAAGTGCCCATCCGTGCCACCTATGAGTGCCCATCAGTGCCGCATACCAGTGCCACCTATCAGTGCCCATCAGTGCCCATCAGTGCCGCCTATCAGTGCCCATCATCAGTGCCCGTCAGTGCCACCTCATCAGTGCCACCTCATCGGTGCCCATCAGTGCCGCCGTATCAGTGCCCGTCAGTGCAGCCATATCAGTGCCCATCATTGAAGAAGAAAACGTACTTATTTACAAAAAGTTTTAAGAGAAACAAAGAAAAACTTGTTTTTTTTCAAAATTTTCGGTCTTTTTTTATTTGTTGCGCAAAAAATAAAAACCGCAAAGGTGATCAAATACTACCAAAAGAAAGCTCTATTTGTGGGAACAAAATGATAAAAAATTTGTTTGGGTACAGTGTAGCATGACCGCGCAATTGTCATTCAAATTGCGACAGCACTGAAAGCTGAAAATTGGTCTGTGTGGGAAGGTGTCTAAGTGCCTGGTATTAAAATGGTTAAAGATGATTACTACAATATTAACCACTTAAAGACCAGGCCTTTTTCTGACATTTCATGTTTACAAGTAAAAAGCTGTATTTTTTGTTAGAAGCTTACTTAGAACCCCCAAACTATATATATATATATATATATGTATATATATATATATATATATATATATATATATATATATATATATATATATATTTTAGCAGAGACTCTAGAGAATAAAATGACGATCATTGAAATATTTTATGTCACACTGTATTTGCACAGCGGTCTTTTAAACGCAATTTTTTTTTTTTTAAATACACTTTAATGAATTAAAAAAAACAAAAAAACATTAAAATTAGCCCAATTTGTGTGTATAATGTAAAAGATGATGTTACGCCGAGTAAATAAATACCTAACATTACATGCTTTAAAACTGAGCACACTCTTGGATTGGCGACAAACTACGGTACTTTAACCACTTAAGGACCGCCTCACGCCGATGTACGTCGGCAAGGCGGCACGGGCAGGCAAAATCACGTACATGTACGTGATTTGCCTCCCACGGGTGGGGGGTCCGATCGGACCCACCCCGGTGCCCGAGGCGGTCCCGTTCTGTCCCCCGGTGATCGGAGGTGAGGGGGAGGCCATTCGTTCGTGGCCCCCCTCGCAAAAGCCGCCGGCCAATCAGATCACTTCCTTTGCTGCTGTATGCTAAACAGCAGCAAAGGAAATGATGTCATCTCTCCTCAGCTCGGTATTCCGTTGCAGCGCCGAGGAGAGAAGACTTCACTGTGAGTGCACCAACACTACACAACACAGTAGAACATGTCAGGCACACAAAACGCCCCGATCCCCCCCCCCCCGATCGCCCCCCGATCCCCCCCAATCACCCCCCCCCTCCCTGTCACAAACTGACACCAGCAGTTTTTTTTTTTTTTTTTCTGATTACTGCATTGGTGTCAGTTTGTGACAGTTACAGTGTTGGGACAGTGAGTATTACCCCCCTTTAGGTCTAGGGTACCCCCCTAACCCCCCCTAATAAAGTTTTAACCCCTTGATCACCCCCTGTCACCAGTGTCACTAAGCGATCATTTTTCTGATCGCTGTATTAGTGTCGCTGGTGACGCTAGTTAGTGAGGTAAATATTTAGGTTCGCCGTCAGCGTTTTATAGCATCAGGGAGCCCCATATACTATCTAATAAATGTTTTAACCCCTTGATTGCCCCCTAGTTAACCCTTTCACCACTGATCACTGTATAACCGTTACGGGTGACGCTGGTTAGTTCGTTTATTTTTTATAGTGTCTGGGCACCCGCCGTTTATTACCGAATAAAGGTTTAGCCCCCCGATCGCCTGGCGGTGATATGCGTCGCCCCAGGCAGCGTCAGATTAGCGCCAGTACCGCTAACACCCACGCACGCAGCATACGCCTCCCTTAGTGGTATAGTATCTGTACGGATCAATATCTGATCCGATCAGATCTATACTAGCATCCCCAGCAGTTTAGGGTTCCCAAAAATGCAGTGTTAGCGGGATCAGCCCAGATACCTGCTAGCACCTGCGTTTTGTCCCTCCGCCCGGCCCAGCCCAAGTGCAGTATCGATCGATCACTGTCACTTACAAGGCACTAAACGCATAACTGCAGCGTTCGCAGAGTCAGGCCTGATCCCTGCGATCGCTAACAGTTTTTTTGGTAGTATTTTGGTGAGCTGGCAAGCACCAGCCCCAGGCAGCGTCAGATTAGCGCCAGTACCGCTAACACCCACGCATGTACCATACACCTCCCTTAGTGGTATAGTATCTGAACGAATCAATATCTGATCCGATCAGATCTATACTGGTGTCCCCAGCAGTTTAGGGTTCCCAAAAACGCAGTGTTAGCGGGATCAGCCCAGATACCTGCTAGCACCTGCATTTTGCCCCTCCGCCCGGCCCAGCCCAGCCCACCCAAGTGCAGTATCGATCGATCACTGTCACTTACAAGGCACTAAACGCATAACTGCAGCGTTCGCAGAGTCAGGCCTGATCCCTGCGATCGCTAACAGTTTTTTTGGTAGCATTTTGGTGAACTGGCAAGCACCGGCCCCAGGCAGCGTCAGGTTAGCGCCAGTACCACTAACACCCACGCACGCAGCATACACCTCCCTTAGTGGTATAGTATCTGAACGGATCAATATCTGATCCGATCAGATCTATACTAGCGTCCCCAGCAGTTTAGGGTTCCCAAAAACACAGTGTTAGCGGAATCAGCCCAGATACCTGCTAGCACCTGCGTTTTGCCCCTCCACCCGGCCCAGCCCAGCCCACCCATCGATCGATCACTGTCACTTACAAAACACTAAACGCATAACTGCAGCGTTCGCAGAGTCAGGCCTGATCCCTGCGATCGCTAACAGTTTTTTTGGAAGCTTTTTATTGAACTGGCAAGCACCAGCGGCCTAGTACACCCCGGTCGTAGTCAAACCAGCGCTGCAGTAACACTTGGTGACGTGGCGAGTCCCATAAGTGCAGTTCAAGCTGGTGAGGTGGCAAGCACAAGTAGTGTCCCGCTGCCACCAAAAAGACAAACACAGGCCCGTCGTGCCCATAGTGCCCTTCCTGCTGCATTCGCCAATCCTAATTGGGAACCCACCGCTTCTGCAGCGCCCGTACTTCCCCCATTCACATCCCCAACCAAATGCAGTCGGCTGCATGAGAGGCATTTTCTTTATGTCCTCCCGAGTACCCCTACCCAACGAACCCCCCCAAAAAGATGTCGTGTCTGCAGCAAGCGCGGATATAGGCGTGACACCCGCTATTATTGTCCCTCCTGTCCTGACAATCCTGGTCTTTGCATTGGTGAATGTTTTGAACGCTACCATGCACTAGTTGAGTATTAGCGTAGGGTACAGCATTCCACAGACTAGGCACACTTTCACAGGGTCTCCCAAGATGCCATCGCATTTTGAGAGACCCGAACCTGGAACCGGTTACAGTTATAAAAGTTAGTTACAAAAAAAGTGTAAAAAAAAAAATATATAAAATAAAAAAAAATATAGTTGTCGTTTTATTGTTCTCTCTCTCTCTATTCTCTCTCTCTATTGTTCTGCTCTTTTTTTACTGTATTCTATTCTGCAATGTTTTATTGTTATTGTTATTGTTATTATGTTTTATCATGTTTGTTTTTCAGGTATGTAATTATTTATACTTTACTGTTTACTGTGCTTTATTGTTAACCATTGTTAACCATTTTTTTGTCTTCAGGTACGCCATTCACGACTTTGAATGGTTATACCAGAATGATGCCTGCAGGTTTAGGTATCATCTTGGTATCATTCTTTTCAGCCAGCGGTCGGCTTTCATGTAAAAGCAATCCTAGCGGCTAATTAGCCTCTAGACTGCCTTTACAAGCCATGGGAGGGAATGCCCCCCCCACCGTCTTCCGTGTTTTTCTCTGGCTCTCCTGTCTCAACAGAGAACCTGAGAATGCAGCCGGTGATTCAGCCAGCTGACCATAGAGCTGATCAGAGACAAGAGTGGCTCCAAACATCTCTATGGCCTAAGAAACCGGAAGCTATGAGCATTTTATGACTTAGATTTCGCCGGATGTAAATAGCGCCATTGAGAAATTGGGGAAGCATTTTATCACACCGATCTTGGTGTGGTCAGATGCTTTGAGGGCAGAGGAGAGATCTAGGGTCTAATAGACCCCAATTTTTTCAAAAAAGAGTACCTGTCACTACCTATTGCTATCATAGGGGATATTTACATTCCCCCGAGATAACAATAAAAATGATTTAAAAAAAAAAATGAAAGGAACAGTTTAAAAATAAGATAAAAAAGCAAAAAAATAATAAAGAAAAAAAAAAGCACCCCTGTCGCCCCCTGCTCTTGCGCTAAGGCGAACGCAAGCGGCGGTCTGTCGTCAAACGTAAACAGCAATTGCACCATGCATGTGAGGTATCACCGCGAAGGTCAGATCGAGGGCAGTAATTTTAGCAGTAGACCTCCTCTGCAAATCTAAAGTGGTAACCTGTAAAGGCTTTTAAAGGCTTTTAAAAATGTATTTATTTTGTTGCCACTGCACGTTTGTGCGCAATTGTAAAGCATGTCATGTTTGGTATCCATGTACTCGGCCTAAGATCATCTTTTTTATTTCATCAAACATTTGGGCAATATAGTGTGTTTTAGTGCATTAAAATTTAAAAAAGTGTGTTTTTTCCCCAAAAAATGCATTTGAAAAATCGCTGCGCAAATACTGTGTGAAAAAAAAAAAAATGAAACACCCACCATTTTAATCTGTAGGGCATTTGTTTTAAAAAAATATATAATGTTTGGGGGTTCAAAGTAATTTTCTTGCAAAAAAAAAATAACTTTTTCATGTAAACAATAAGTGTCAGAAAGGGCTTTGTCTTCAAGTGGTTAGAAGAGTGGGTAATGTGTGACATAAGCTTCTAAATGTTGTGCATAAAATGCCAGGACAGTTCAAATGACCCCATTTTGGAAAGTAGACACCCCAAGCTATTTGCTGAGAGGCATGTCGAGTCCATGGAATATTTTATATTGCGACACAAGTTGCGGGAAAGAGACAATTTTTTTTTTTTTTTGCACAAAGTTGTCACTAAATGATATATTGCTCAAACATGCCAATATGTGAAATTACACCCCAAAATACATTCTGCTGCTTCTCCTGAGTACGGGGATACCACATATGTGAGACTTTTTGGGAGCCTAGCCGCGTACGGGACCCCAAAAACCAAGCACCGCCTTCAGGCTTTCTAAGGGCGTGAATTTTTGATTTCACTCTTCACTGCCTATCACAGTTTCAGGGGCCATGGAATGCCCAGGTGGCACAAACCCCCCCCAAATGACCCCATTTTGGAAAGTAGACACCCCAAGCTATTTGCGGAGAGGTATAGTGAGTATTTTGCAGACCTCACTTTTTGTCACAAAGTTTTGAAATTTGAAAAAAGAAAAAAAAAAAAGTTTTTTCTTGTCTTTCTTCATTTTCAAAAACAAATGAGAGCTGCAAAATACTCACCATGCCTCTCAGCAAATAGCTTGGGGTGTCTACTTTCCAAAATGGGGTCATTTGGGGGGGTTTTGTGCCACCTGGGCATTCCATGGCCTCCGAAACGGTGATAGGCAGTGAAGAGTAAAATCAAAAATTCACGCCCTTAAAAATGCTGAAGGCGGTGATTGGTTTTCGGGGCCCCGTACGCGGCTAGGCTCCCAAAAAGTCCCACACATGTGGTATCCCCATACTCAGGAGAAGCAGCTAAATGTATTTTGGGGTGCAATTCCACATAGGCCCATGGCATGTGTGAGCAATATATCATTTAGTGACAACTTTGTGCAAAAAAAAAAAAAAGTGTCACTTTCCCGCAACTTGTGTCAAAATATAAAATATTCCATGGACTCAATATGCCTCTCAGCAAATAGCTTGGGGTGTCTACTTTCCAAAATGGGGTCATTTGGGAGGGGTTTGTGCCACCTGGGCATTCCATGGCCTCCAAAACTGTGATAGGCAGTGAAGAGTGAAATCAAAAATTTACACCCTTAGAAATCCTGAAGGCGGTGATTGGTTTTCGGGGTCCCGTACGCGGCTAGGCTCCCAAAAAGTCCCACACATGTGGTATCCCCGTACTCAGGAGAAGTAGCTGAATGTATTTTGGGGTTCAATTCCACATAGGCCCATGGCCTGTGTGAGCAATATATCATTTAGTGACAACTTTTTGTAAATATTTTTTTTTTTTGTCATTATTCAATCACTTGGGACAAAAAAAATAAATATTCAATGGGTTCAACATGCCTATCAGCAATTTCCTTGGGGTATCTACTTTCCAAAATGGGGTCATTTGGGGGGGTTTTGTACTGCCCTGCCATTTTAGCACCTCAAGAAATGACATAGGCAGTCATAAACTAAAAGCTGTGTAAATTCCAGAAAATGTACCCTAGTTTGTAGACGCTATAACTTTTGCGCAAACCAATAAATATACGCTTATTGACATTTTTTTAACCAAAGACATGTGGCCGAATACATTTTGGCCTAAATGTATGACTAAAATTGAGTTTATTGGATTTTTTTTATAACAAAAAGTAGAAAATATCATTTTTTTCAAAATTTTCGGTCTTTTTCCGTTTATAGAGCAAAAAATAAAAACTGCAGAGGTGATCAAATACCATCAAAAGAAAGCTCTATTTGTAGGAAGAAAAGGACGCAAATTTCGTTTGGGTACAGCATTGCATGACTGCGCAATTAGCAGTTAAAGCGACGCAGTGCCAAATTGGAAAAAGACCTCTGGTCCTTAGGCAGCATAATGGTCCGGGGCTCAAGTGGTTAAAACCTCCATAGGCGATACTTTAAAAAACTTTACAGGTTACCTGTTTAGAGTTACAGAGGTGGTCTTTTTTTTAAATCAAAAAGTTTTTATTGCAGAAGAAAAACAAATTAGATCAAAACATATGTCACATTACACTTCAATTTGCCAGTGAAAGAACATTGACATAACCATTAGTCATTCCCTTCAATACTCGAGTAGCAGTGAGTATTCAATGTGTGGCATATACACAGTTTTTATCTGTATGGTAATATTCTGCAATCCCCTGTCATGGTACTGGCTACTTCAACATCACCTACAATGTTACTTTGTGGTTAACAAAAGCTAGCATTTCCCTGAGCATCTATTATGTTTATGGGCATCTGAGTAGCCTCATCTGTACAAGTTCGCTGGGACTAATCCCAGGTGTGTCAAGCCATGCAGCCCATAATCTGTCAAATTCCTCAGGGTTCCCCCTGTGCTGTTAGATATTGTCCATATGCTGAATCCAGAAATTAACCGACGGCGGAGTGGCGGATTTCCAGCTCATAAGAATTGTTTTCCTAGCTTGAAATTGGGCTCTAGCACAGGCTGCCCTGGTCACTTCCTCTGGGACTTCCCCCTCCAGTACCCCCAGGAGGCAACATAGTGGATCAAGAGGAACATTCGTTTGGAATACCTGGTTAAGCGTGACCAGGACCCCCTTACAATATCTATGGAGTTTGGGCAACGCCAGAGGAGGTGTATCAGGTCACCTGGCACTATCCTACACCTACTACACATCGGATCGGGTAGTTTGCCCATTTTATGAAGTTTTACTGGGGTATAATGTGTCCCCAACAGGATATACAATTGGGATACCTTTTGGGATACATTCAGCGAACAAGCGCTAAGGGCTTGAAGGGCCTCTTCCCACTGTTCTCCTGTAATAGGCCGTACGTCTGCCTCCCACTAGGTCACTACTTTTATGGGGAATCCCTCTAAGAGTGCGGATAGAAGCATAAGATAGCATTGGAATATTATACCCTTTGTGTCCGTTGCTTTTTGTAGTATGTGGAAGACAGGAGTGGGTCATTGTACCCATTCTACTGCGGTACCTTGTGCTTTAACAGCGTGCTTTAGTTGTAGGTAGTAAAATAGAATGCTGGGGGCAGTGCAAATTTAGATTGCAGGTTACCGAATGAAAGTAGCTACCTATTGTGAAAGACATGTCTGAGGTGAGTTATTCCCATGGGGCGCACCTAGGTCCCTGTTGGAGCTTGGCCCAATCCTCATATGATTTATTCCTCCATAATGGGCTGTAAGCTGTGTACCCTGTTACTCGCTGCAGTTGTTTGACCTTATTCCATACCTTCTGAAGGAGTGTGTATGTGGGCATTTGTTTGTTGGGCCATTGGAACAGCTGTGCTTCCAGGCCCTCCGATATGGACTCCACCCCTGAGCCAGTAAGTAGGAGTTTGGCTGATGAGCCAACAGGCTTGAGAGCCATAGCTCCAATCAAGTGCTGCAGCTGTGCAGCCAAATAGTATATCCAATGGTTGGGGAGTGCCAAACCACCCCCCTCCTTTGGATATTGTAATTGTTCCAGTTTGATCCTGGGGGGCTTGTTGTACCAAAGGAGTAATCTGAATAGGGAGTTGACCACCCAAAACATTTTAAGTGAGGGTATATATATATATATATATTGGCTGTAGTAGTCAGTCAGCTTGGATGTAACGTGGATACCTAAAAATTTAAAGGAGGTTACTACAGGGACAGGGCAGGGGAGCTCCATGTCCGACCCAGGTGCCTCATCCAGGAACATCACTGCTGATTTGGATCAATTAATGGTTAAGCCTGAGTAGTGGCCAAAATCTGTGATGAGCGACATTGCATGTGGCAACGATTTCTCTATGTCCTCAAAAAGAGGAACATGTCGTCGGCACAAAGCATTAATTTCTCATGCAAGTCACAGCATCGAAATCCCCTGATCTGTGGATGATCCCGCACCTGGGCAGCAAGAGGCTCAATGGCCAGTGCAAAGAGCAGGGGGGACAAGGGGCAGACCTGTCTAGTCCCCCTGCCCAGTGCAAAGGCAGGAGACATCCTGTCTGACAAGCGTATACAGAGGCGGTCTAGTGCTTGAATTATTGCTCTCGCTCTAACGGCTGCAGCAATATCTCACATGTGTGGTTTGAACACCATTTACATATGCGGTCGTGACTTACATATGCGTTCACTTCTGTGTGCGAGCTCGGAGGGATGGGGTGCTTTAACCCCAAATCTCTCATTTACCTTTAAAAGCCCCCAAAAAATATGACATTTTGCCTTAAAAAAAACATCCTGTCTATATGCCCGAGAACAGGATGTGACGTCAGATGTCGCTCTGATCTTCCAAGAGAATAGAGCCAAGTGGAGGGTATCTCGCCCTCACTCGACTTCCTGCCTAGCCAACAGCCTCACTGGATTGGTTCCAGGCTTACCGGTAAGCTCAGAAACCACTGGGAAGCGTCGGGGGGGCACCGCTCCCATCGCCTATAAAAGTGATCCTGCAGCTCCAAGAAAACAAGTTATTATATTTATTTATTTATATACATATATGTTGCTGCAGGTTTACACAGTACTTTACATATATATTGTACATTCACATAAGCCCATGCCCTCAAAGAGCTTACAATCTAAGATATTATATGTTTGTTTTTTCATTTTGATGATTTCCCATAAACATTTGCAATTCAAACGATTGAAGGATGCCACAGGTGATACTGGCTGGTAAAAAATGCAGATAGGCATCATTGTTTTTGTAACAAAGGTTGTTTATGATAATAACAGGATAATAGAGTGTTTTATCTGTGGCCCTTTATTTGTACAGGTATTTGTCAGATGAAAAAGGATGCAGAGTTTCACACAAATATAGCTTCACATGAATACACATACTCAGACACAGATGACTGTAAATGTTACAGTGGCACTACTAATTTACTTACTGAATTAAATTCTGCTAGCAGAGGTACTGTAGCTGCCTGATATCTCTCCTCTCACACATTAGAAGCTGTTCTGCTTTTTTGCTTTAAGCTGGACTGCTGGAACTCACTAATCAAAGCTGCAGATGAGAAGATCCTCTCTCTTGCTATGCAACACTTGCTTGTCTTTATATCTCTATTTGTTCTCTGTTAGGCCTCATTTAGATTGCCTTACCCCAGTCTGTATTCAGGGTCACTCACCAGCACTCACACAACTGTCAAATTGGCTGAGTGACTGTGTCTGTGCAGTTACTGCATCTCCATAAACATACATAGTTTGCCAGTGGTGGAACTACCAGGGTTGCACCAGTTGCATTTGCGACTGGGCCCTTGAGTTCTGCCACTGTAGGGGGGCCCGATGTGGCCTGGGAGGTAGTACACTGGCCATTCATAGGGAGCCCCCGTCCGCTCCGCCCATCCTCTCTGGCTGCTCCGCCCATCCTCCCCACCCACACTCACGGGCACACTGCACAGTCCCCGCCTGCTCCGCCCATCCTCTCCACCCATCCTCTCCTCCTGCACTCACGGGCACAGTCCCCGCCCACTTCACCCATCCTCTCCTCCTGCTCTGCCCGCTCTGCCCAACCTCTCTGCCCATCCTCTCTGCCCGCACTCACGGGCACAGTCCCCGCCCATCTTCTCTGTCTCCGCCTGCACTCTCGGGCACAGTCCAAACCCACTCCACCCATCTTTTAAGGCTCCACCTGCACTCATGGGTACTCACAGGCCCCTCCCATCCTCTCTGCTCGCAAAGCAAGACCTAGCAAGGAGGGGGAACCAAGTGATCTGCAAGTGACTGGCACCTATCCCTCATTATCAACACTGCCACTGATTCCCCCCACACACCAATACTACTGACACTAATCCCCACACACCACCACTACTGCCACTGATCCCCACACACCACCACTACTGCCACTGATCCCCACACAACACCACTAGTGCCACTGATCCCCACACCACCGCTACTGCACTGATCCCCCCACACCACTGCTGCCACTGATACCCTCCCACACAACCACCACTACTGCCACTGATACCCCCCCACACCACCACCACCACTACTGCCACTGATACCCTGATACCACCACCATCAACACTCCCACCACTGATCCCCCACACCACCACCACTACTGCCACTGATACCTTGTTACCCCCCCACACCACCATTACTGCCACTGATACCCCCCTCCCCCCACACCACCACAACCACTGCTGCCACTGATCCACCCCATTATGACCACTACTGCCACTGATCCCATCCCGCAACCACCATCTATGCCACTGATACCATTCCCCTCCCCACCCCTCAAATACAGGGGCAGCCCTGTCTAGTCCCCCTGCCCAGTGCAAAGGCAGGAGACATCCTGTCCGACAAGCATATACAGAGGCGGTCTAGTGCTAGAATTATTGCTCTCGCTCTAATGATTGTGGAAATATTTTATGTGTGTGGTTTGAACACCGTTTACATATGCGATCGTAATTTACATATGCGTTCACTTCTGTGTGCGAGCTCGGAGGGATGGGACGCTTTAAAAGAGAACAAATCTCTCATTTACCTTTAAAAGCCCCCAAAAAATATGACAATTTGCCTTAAAAAAATCCTATCTGTCCGAGAACAGGAAGTGACGTCAGATGTCGCTCTGATCCTCCAAGGGAATAGAGCCAAGTGGAGGGTATCCTGCCCTCACTCGACTTCCTGCCTAGCCAACAGCCTCACTGGATTGGTTCCAGGCTTACCGGTAAGCTCAGAAACCACTGGGAAGCGGCGGGGGGCACCGCTCCCGTCACCTATAAAGGTGATCCTGCAGCTCCAAGAAAATAAGTTATATTTATTTATTTACTTATTTATCAAAGGTACATATATATGTTGCTGCAGGTTTTCACAGTACTTCACATATATATTGTACATTAACAAAAGTCCCTGCCCTCAAACAGCTTACAGTCTAAGATAGTATATGTTTTCTTTTTCATTTTGATGATTTCCCATAAACTTTTGCAATTCGAAAGATCGAAGGATGCTACAGGTGATACTGGTTGGCAAAAAATGCAGATAGGCATCATTGTTTTTGTAATAAAGGTTGTTTATGATAATATCAGGATAATAGAGTGTTTTATCTATGGCCCTTTGTTTGTACAGGTATTTGTCAGATGAAAAAGGATGCAGAGTTTCACACAAACATAGCTTCAAATGAATACACATACTCAGACACAGATGACTGTAAATGTTACAGTGGCACTAATTTACTTACTGAATTAAATTCTGCTAGCAGAGGTACTGTAACTGCCTGATATCTCTCCTCTCGCACATTAGAAGCTGTTCTGCTTTTTTGCTTTAAGCTGGAGTGCTGGAACTCACTCCCCAGAGCTGCAGATGAGAAGATCCTCTCTCTTGCTATGCCACACTTGCTTGTCTTGATATCTCTATTTGCACTCTGTTAGGCCTCATTCAAATTGCCTTAACCCAGTCTGCATTCAGGGCCACTCACCTGCACCCACATAACTGTCAAATTGGCTGAGTGACTGTGTCTGTGCAGTTACTGCATCTCCATAGACATAAATAGTTGCCAGTAGCAGAATTACCAGGGTTGCACCAGTCGCATTTGCTACTGAGCCCTTGAGTTCGGCCACTGTAGGGGGGCCCGCTGTCACCTGGGAGATAGTACACTGGCCATTCATGGGAAATCCCCATCTGCCCCGCCCACCTCCTCCCCGCCCGCACTCACGGGCACACTGCATAGTCCCTGCCCGCTCTGCCCATCCTCTACATCCATCCTCTCCTCCCACATTCATGGCACAGTCCCCACCTGCTTCGCCCACTCTGCCTGCTCCACCCAACCTCTCCGCCCATCCTCTCCACCCGCACTCATGGGCACAGTCCCCGCCCATCTTCTCTGTCTCTGCCTGCACTTACCTGCACAGTCCCTGCCCCCTCCTCCCATCTTCTCTGGCTCTGCCTGCACTCACGGGTACTCACAGGCCCCATCCATCCTCTCTGCTCGCCCAAGCAAGACCTAGCAAGGAGGGGGAACCAAGTGATCTGCAAGTGAGTGGCACCCATCCCTGTGCAATCAAAGGCCCTGGCTGGGTATCATATGCGCCACAGGCGCATATGATCTCCTATAACTAAGAGATCCATAGGAGCCGTTAAGCGGCAGTTTGTGTGGAGGTGGAAGGCAGACCCTTTTCTCTTATCACCATTCTTGGGTGTTGTGTGTGTTATTTGCACAAAGGAGATCGACTATCAATTGAAATGGACTATTCATCTTTTATTATTTGATCAGTTTTATTCAATTCACTTTCTCATCTGTATAAAGTCATAGAATTATAATTGTCATTATTTTAGTTTAAAGCGTAGCTTGCTATTTGAAAATTGTTTATTGATGTGTGTATCTTGCAGCAAAGTCGCAGCCGTTTACATTTATTAATTTTGTTTTCAATCACTTATTTGGTGTCACCTTGCCAGAGAAGAGTAGATAATGGATATACCCTCCCTCTGATCCTTGAAATTGGAGCACCATATTTCATATTCAGTTAGTTTAGGGGGTTCAGGTTTATTAGGCCATATGGACTGGAGAAAGTGTGATATTTTGGATAATCTATACCGCTCTGAGGAAGGCATTTCTTACACAGTATCCGACTGAGAAGGGCCCCATTGAATTAAAAAAGTGTCCTATTCTGAATATTAAGCCACCATTTGAAAGCAAGAATGTTTTATCCCGGGGGAAAGTCTGGGTTGTCAAAGAGGTGTGCAAGTGGTCTGAAATCCGATACCAATGAGGAATGATTCTGTAAACGGTCCCAGCGCGCCAGAGAATGGGAGAGTGTGGGGGCTAGTATCACTGGTCTCAGCCTGGAGGGGCTCCAGAGTAGGTCGTTTATTGTGTGGTGAGGGACTGCCTGTCTTTTCATCAGGAGCCAATCTGGTTTAGGGCCTTAACTGCTTGCCGACCAGTTTTACTGTGGCAGAATGGCACGGCTGGGCGAAACAACGTTACCTTACGTCGCTTCGCCTTTTAGCCAATAGGGGCGCATGCTCGCAGCATGTGCACAGAGCCGATGCGAGTGCCCGGCAGGTGTGATGACCATCAGGCACCCGGGATCGCTCGTGACAGAGCGAGAACCGGGATCTGTGGGTGTAAACACAAATCCTGGTTCTTTCAGGGGAGTAGAGACAGATTGTGTGTTCATACAACATGTGAACCCCGATCTCTCTCTCCATCTAGACAGTCCCATCCCCCTGCAGTTAGAACACACACAGGGAACACAGTTAACCCCTTGATCAACCCCTAGTGTTAACCCCTTCCATACCAGTGACATTAATGCAGTAATCAGTGCATTTTTATAGCACTGATTGCTGTATAATTGTCAATGGTTCCAAAAATGTGTCAAAAGTGTCCAATTTGTCCGCCGCAAAATCGCAGATCACTGCCATTACTAGTAAAAAAAAAATAATTAAAAAAATGCCGTAAATCTATCCACTATTTTGTAGACGCTATAAACTTTTGTGCAAACCAATCAATATACGTTTATTGCGATTTTTTTTTTACCAAAAATATGTAGAAGAATACATCTAGGCCTAAAGTGAGGGAAAAAATGTGTTTTTTGAAAAAAAAATGAGGGATATTTATTATAGCAAAAAGTAAAAGATTTTGTGTTTTCAAAATTGTCGCTTTTCTTTTATTTATAGCACAAAAAATAAAAACCGCAGAGGTGATCAAATACCACCAAAAGAAAGCTCTATTTGTGGGAAAGAAGGATGTCAATTTGGTTTGGGAATAACGTTGCACGACCGCACAATTGTCAGTTAAAGTGACGTGCCCTGTCGCAAAAAATGGCCTGGTCATTGAGCAGCCAAATCTTCCAGAGCTGAAGTGGTTAAAGAGTTAACAATAGAGACCTGGGCCAATTGTGCTGCCTGATAATACCAGCATATGTTGGGGAGGGCTAGGCCACCTTGTTTTGAGTCTTTAGAGCAACGCCAACCTTTGGAATCCCAGATAAGCTTCATAATTGAAGACTGAAATTTTAATAGCTGTGGTTTCCTAATCGGGATCAGAAGTGATCTAAAGAGATAAAGGAGGCGTGTCATTACGGAGTTAACCCGTCTAAGCCAGGATATATCATGTTTGGACCATAAGGATAGGTCTGCTAATAATTTTTTAAACATGGGAAGACTATCCCCCTCTCTCTTTGCCTTTCAGCTCTGTGTCTGTGCTGATCTGCTCTTTACCCTTCCCCCTCCTGCTGATAAAATAACTGTTATTTTCATACAATGCTCTGTGCTAGATAAAGTTATGTGCCCCATTGTATGTTCTTTATAAAAGATATTCCACTTTATACCTTATTTCAGAGTGCCGATCAGCGCTCATGTGACTGCCTGCTGCTCTTCTTCTCTCCTCCCCACCTCCTGGCTGACATCAGTGGGGGATTCTCAGCCCCTCCCTCTGTAGTTGTCAGATTGGGAGAGGAGAGCAACAGGCAGTCATGTGAGCACCGAGGGGAGCTCTTAAATAAGGTACAAAGCTGTATGTAGTCTATCAAGAAACAATGTTAGGAGACATAAACTCACATGGTGTGTGTTTTGCTTGTGTCTATCTAGCAAGGTTACTCTGTGGTATAAGCAAGAAAGCTGAGATTTCTGCAGTGTGTAAATGTGATGTTACTATACAAAGATGATGTACATACAAAACTATTACAATCTTAGGAATATAATACAAGACTGAAAGATATCCATAACAAGCAAAACGCCTAGCAAATGGTCTATACCAGTATAAATACACTTGAAAGTTACTTATCTTCTGTTACTGTATGTTCGTGATCTCCATTGGCAACGATTCTCCTGGAGCATCAGGCACCTTTCTTCTATCATCAGTGGCTTCTGATCTTACAGCATGATGGTGTGTGTGTGTGTGTCTCAGTCTCTACTCACCCCTTTTATGTGTCAGGCTGTTTACCATAGTTACCAAACAACAGAAAACATACCTGTTTACTGTAGCTGTGTAGACAATGGACTGTTGAAACTGTCAATTGGATACAACAATGATATCTATGTAAACCATTGTCTACTCAGGCCAAGACCTGACAGTAATCTAACACTCATTCTTTCGATTTGAGAGCTGAAAGAACCTCAAACAAGTAAATCTCTTACTTGTGTAGTGTAGCTATAGAGACAATAGCCTGTTGAAAACTGTCAATTGAATACAACAATTATATCTATCCCCATTGTGTGAAACAGTATTTGTTTGAGAAATCTACTCAACCCAAAAAACTGACAGTAATCTGACCAACTCACTATTGTAATATTGTCCCATGTATCTTTTGTCTGATTAATATAAAAAAAAAATATTTTAACAAACGCAACACATTCCGCCCCAGGATTTTTTTTTCTTTCAGACTCCATACAGAAAATCATTCATTACTAAGAAAACTCATTTTAAACATTAATTTTCCTTGAATGCAACACCTCCCATATTTCTGTCATTGAGAAGGTGTTTTAGTCTTTAACTAAAAGTTCATTAGAAAGTCCATTCTAAAGTTCTTTAGAAACAAGTCCAGGCTTGTAATACATCAAAGGTCTTGCTCTCCACAGCTCTTGCAATCTTCCGTCATTCTTTCTATCATGTGCTGTGGATCAAATCAGAGACAGCCTGTGGAGTGGAAAACAAAGTGGATTATCTGTTCCTTCTAATAATACATAAACAGTATATCCAAGCCCTTCAGCTACAATCTCTCTTCTAAATGGCTTCTTGCCTGGATATCTGACTAAGTCTTTGCCCCCTGCCTGTACCCACTTCTGACCCTCCCAAAGAACATCATTAGGGAGGAGAAGAAATATACTGATATTTCCCAGAAGATCACTGCTGTTTATTTTGGAAGGTTTGATGTTATTTAACCTCACTTTCCACTCTTGCTGAGAAGTGTCCACTAACCAGTCAGAGTGCCAGCCACTGTCTTGAAGCTCATCTGTCAATGCAAATATAACTTCAAACCTTCCTGCCAGATTCCCTCTCATTCCTAGATAGGCTTTAGCTTCAGATATGTAACTCTTGGTTTCTATGTCATGGGAAGCAGTAACCTGGTATCTGTTAAGCCCTGTTCTTTCAGGAACCTTACATAAATACTGAACTCTTCACTCCAGCTGTGGAATCTGTGCCCCAGCCCCTACCATTCACTCATATGGTGTGCTTTTGGCTATTGGCCTAGAATTTAACAACATGACTGCCTGTGTGAGGACCCGATCCCACCCACTTAGTGTATGTACGGGTGTAAGTTTGCATATCTGGTCCTTCAATAGCCCATTGTATATTTCAATCAAACCAGCTGCCTGTGGATGGTATGGGATGTGGCACAACCAGTACACTCCACAATCTTTGGCCCACTGCTGTACTGTTGATCCGGTGAAGTGTCAGCCGTTATCACTTTGGACTTGTTTGGGACAACCATAAGCAACAACAAGTTTCTGGAGCAGTTGAAGCATTGCGGCTTGATCTGCACATTTGCTAGGATGAACAAGCATATGTCTTGAATAGGTGTCCGCTGCACTGCAACAATATCTCAGTCCATTGTTTCCCCGAGGCAGGGGACCGATGAACTCAATCTGCCAGATCTCTGCAGGCCTCTCACCCCTCTTAATCGACCCGGTGGAGTACTTTTGCAATGGCCATTGTCGCACTTCTCCACGCCCTGTACAGTTCCCTATTACAGTCTTTATCATGTCCATAGATATAGGCAATCCTCTCTGCTGTGCCCATCCATATGTTGCTTTCTGCCCCAAATGTCCAGATTGCTTGTGAGCCCAGTTGGCCAAGTTCATCAAGACAGGATAAATTAGCACAACTGCCTTCAATTTGGTGATTTCATCTGCAACTCTGTTATAGTTCTCAAAGTCTGGGACTAGGGGCACATGTGCATCAACATGCCCCACTTTTATGGTGCAGGAGTGAGCTTCCTTCCAGATGTGGTCCCAGACTTCCTTGCCTCCCCACACCACCTTTCCATGAATCATCCATTCATTGGGCTTCCACATGGGCATCCAAGTTGTCAGTCCTCGCCCAGCTGTCAGTGTAGATAGTGACATGGGAAGAAGGATCCTCCTGAAGAGTCATCACTACAGCTTTCAACTCTGCATACTGACTGGACCCTCCAATTCTGCTCTCCTGCAGGACTGTGTCTGTACTTGGGTTGAAGGCTGCTGCTGTCCATTTACGTACAGACGAGGTGACTATGGCTGAACCATCAGTGAACCACGCTGACTCCTTCATGTCTTCTGACAGAGACTCAAAAGGTGGAGCCTCTTGAATGGGGGATGACTGCAGCACAGGAATTTCTTCTTCTGGCCGGGTGCTGGTAAAAGTAACAAGCCCTGCCAACTGTTTTGAAATGTCTCTAACATCCCCAGCTTTAATACCCCCTCTTTCTTGAAGGTACCACTTCAATTTCATCAGTGTCTGGGCTACAGCTGCCCTTGCGGTCAGTCCATTATCTCTCACCCATCCTGCTACTGGCAATGGTGTCTGTGTCCTTCCCTGTAATGGTCTCTACATGTTGAAATGCTGTGTAGACCCCAAATATGTTTTTCTCTAGGGGGCATGTATCTCTTCTGTGCCCCTATCAGTTGTTTGGACCAAAATACAATGAGTATTGCCCTCAGTCCTTTCTTTTCATTTGGCTGCCATAGACTCCAAGATATGGTACCATTCTGCTCCACTACATCCAGCTGAAATGGTACTCCTTGTCTCACGGGTCCTAATACCTGATGCTGCAAAATAGCTTCTTTAGCAGCCAGGAATGCAGTCCGCTGCTCTGAACCCCATGAGAACTCAGTCTTTTTTCCGGTGACATTATATATAGGCTTCAGAATCAGTCCAAGATGTGGGATGAACAACCTCCAGAACCCCACAACTCCAATGAAATTCTGTGCCTCCTCTTTGGTAGTAGGGGGTGACAGAGCCTGAATAGTCTGCACAACTATACATCGGGAGATGGGATTACAGAAAGGGGGAAATGGGCGTTCTGAATATCAGGGGAAAAAACCTATGAAAAGTACAAAAGCCTATATAGATCCCGCTTATAACCACTACCAGCAATCACCCAATAAATATTATCAAAAGAATCAAAGTAAAACACAGGCTTCAGGTTATAATAGAGATCAGAGGGGAACCAGACCTCCTTACATCCCACGAAACTCTAATGGTCAATACTCTCAAGGGAATTCGCATATGGACTACACAGGGAGATATGAGGGTCCTGCATACAGGAGACCATATTGGATTGAGCAGCAGGGGGGAAGTTACAACTCCCCCATTCCTCCCTGGAGATATGATATCCCGATGGAAAACTGATTTAATCCTCTTCGGGAACATTATGAAAGTGAATATGAGGAAGAACAATGTATGAATAATGCGGAACCTTATAGGAATTATAATTCTGAACCGCAAAGCCCCACTCAGAAATAAACCGGAGAGTTTTTTAGGAAAAAAACAAACCAAAAAAGGAAGACCAAAAGAGGATGCAGGGGAGGGAAACAGATCACCCAAAAAAAGAAAGAGATAAATAATGAAGGCATTTTTAATTTAAGTGGCATAGTTCTAACTGAAATGGAGCAGAAAACTTTGAACTTAGGACTTAAATTTGCTCGTAGCCTCCCTGGCGGTTTTCCCGAGTGTGGCTCGGGGTTAAAATTGAGGACCATTAGCGGTAACCCAGAGCCACACCTGGGATTACATCGCAGGATCCTGGTGTGGCGTTACTTACCTTGTCCCCAGGATCCTGCGATGTCCCCCGCTGTGTCCGTGGGCTCCGTCCTCTGTCCAAAGCCTCTCCGTGCCAGGCTCCATTCCCTGCGAGCGTCCCAACGCACGGGGGCTGAGCGTGGCGGTAAATTCAAAAAATTGTAAAGATCATAACACATACAGTATTGTAATCTTACAGATTACAGTACTGTATGAAATGATTTCACATCCCTTTTGTCCCCAGTGCTTTGGCCCATGCCCTGCATGCAGTTTTATATGATATATATACTGTTCTTTCTGCCTGGAAACTGGAGATTGTCCATAGCAACTAAAAAGTGTCCCTTTACGTCAAAAGTGGCTTTAGACCAGCTAGAAAACAGCGATAGTAAATTAGAACACTTGCAGAATTGGACGATAGTGAATCGTGGGGAAATTTATTTTATTATTATTATTTTTATTTTAATTATTTATTTTTATTTATTATATTATAATTTATGTTTTTGTGTTTCAAACTTTATCATACCCGGGATATCTACTAGACTCTTGTTTGGACAGATTTAAGTATGTTATTGTTAAGAATTACAGACCTAAAATATAAAACGCCAAATTTCCATGCAAAATAATTGTACTGCTTTCAGCACCTAAAATCCGAAATAATCATACCGCCAGGGAGGCTAAACAAGGTCTGAATAAATTTCAAATGTTTATTGATCTGCAGAAATATATGAGGAAATTAAGCATTAAACGATATTTCCTGCAGAATCCTATTATTAGAAACTCAGAATCTCAGGCGAATAATGTCGCAAACACTTTTAAGGGGACAGGATTGAAAAATGCCTCCCTTTTTAATCCGCCGAGTAAACCAGCTCCGAGCATTTCGGTTTTCAAAAATTTGGTGTTAGAGGACCTACAGAAAACACAATTTAAAAATAAGAATCAGATGGATATAAGTAAAGGAATAGAGACTCTTTGTGAGAAAAAAGAATTAATAATATGCCCCGCAGACAAGGGAAGGGGCATTGTCCTCCTTAAAAAACAGGATTATCTGGGTGAAATGAACCGTCTTTTGTCTGATGGGGATACTTATACCATTCTGAAACGTGATCCCACTACAGGATATAAGAAAACAACTTAACTGTTTAGTGCAAGAAGGGTTTAAAAAGGGTATAGTAAATAAAAAGGAAATGGAATTTCTGATCCCATTGGCACCCAAAATGCCGATTATTTATTATTTACCTAAAGTACATAAGAATCCCACACAGCCACCAGGTAGACCTATAGTGAGTGGCATTGATTCGCTAACCTCAAGGATAGGTAAATATGTTGATTTTTTTCTACAGCCACTGATAACCAAAACCCCTGCATTTCTGAAGGATTCAGTGCAGATTATTAATGAAATATCACATTTGCGGGTTGATGATGATGTTTTACTAGTGACGGCGAACGTGTCTTCACTATACACGAATATTCCCCATGAGTTAGGTTTTCAAGCAGCAAGATACTTTTTAACTAAATAGGAATCCCTAAAACAATCCACCAGAGAATTTATTTTAAAATTACTTAAGTTTGCAATGGAACATGATTTCTTTTATTACAATGGTCAAAATTTTTTGCAGTGAACTGGCGTGGCGATGGGGGCTAAATTTGCCCCCAGCCTCGTCAATTTGTTCATGGCACTCTGGGAAAATGATCGTATCTTCTCCTGGAGATGCCCGTACCTACTTTTTTGGCGTTGATTCATTGATGACGCCTTTTTTCTCTGGAAAGGAGATGAAAATTCACTTAATGCGTTTATGAATAAGGTTAATTCCAACGATTGGGGTATAAGGTTCACACATGAATACAGTGCGACTTCTGTTAACTTCTTGGATCTCACAATTAGCAAGGTTGGAGGGCAACTATATACTAAAACATTCTTTAAAGCAACCGATAGGAATGGTTACATTCCTATTGGAAGCTGTCACCACCCTAACTGGCTAAAAGCTATACCGAAAGGCCAGTTCCAGCGGGTGAGAAGGAATTGCTCAAAAATCGAGGATTTTTATATTCAAGCTAATATTTTGAAGAAACGTTTTGAGGATAAGGGATATGACCCCTTAATATTGGAAGAGGATCTTTTAAAGGTGGCCAATACAGGAAGGGAACAATTTCTTGAGCCTAAGATAGGTCAGAATAATAACAAAAAAGGCCATGAATGGGCCTTTATCACAACCTTCTCTGCACAGCATTGGTGGGTGAACAGGATAATGAAAAAATACTGGAACATTCCCAAAGGGGATAGCATTCTGGGACCTCTCCTTCCTAACAAACCAGATATCGTATATAGAAGGAACAAGAATCTAAAAGATAAACTGGCACCCAGTGCTATTGACTTACCCCCGAAAATTAGCATGTTTGGTAATCTAAAAGGGTATTTTCCATGCAAAAAATGTAAGGTATGTAGGACCTCTCAGACTATCAAAACCTCCACGTTTACCTCCAATGTCACAAATAAGATATACAATATTGAAGATTTTATTACGTGTGGAACTGTGGGTGTGGTCTATTTGCTCATTTGCCCATGCGGGTTGCAATATATTGGGAGGACGACCCGAGCCCTTAATATTCGGATAGGTGAACATCTAGGAAATATAAGGAGGGGCTTCATTGGACATAGTGTGTCGAGACACTTCAGATTACATCACAATAGGAATACAACCTTGCTGAAAGTAATAGCAATAGAGAAATACACCCCCCACTGGATAGGTAGTAATCTGAGAAGGCATATATCCCGTCGTGAAACCAGGTGGATATATGACCTCTGCAGTTATAGTCCCCTGGGGCTCAATGTTGAATGGGATATTAATTGCTATATTGACAGTAGATAAAAGTAACATCTCCCACGTAGTTTTTTGGTGCTTGATGGTTTAGAATAAGATAATTTTTAACCAATGGGCTTTAATATTATCTGGATAAGAATTTCCTATTTGTATAATGAAGATTAGGGATGAGCTTCGTGTTCGAGTCGAACCCATGTTCGACTCGAACATCGTCTGTTCGCCCGTTTGCCGAATTGCGAAAGATATGGGCCGTTCGCGCCAAATTCGTGTGGCGCGTCACGGCCCATAATTCACTGCGGCATCGCAGTGCATTGCTGGCTGATGATTGGCCAAGCATGCACTATGACCAATCACAGCGCCGTCTGAACAGAGAGCCGTAATTGGCCAAAGCCAAGGAGGCTTTGGCCAATTATGGCTCAGGGGATTTAGTACACGCCCCACACTATATAAGGCCGCCTGCACGGCGGCCCTGTGTAGTGTGTGTTCCGGCGTTCATTGAGAGAGAGAGAGAGACAGACAGTGACATTTGATTTGAGTTAGATAGATTAGGTAGAACAGTCAGTCAGTTTAGCTGCACTTACAGTGTATTGTGCATATATATGCATCCCAGGTGTTGCATATATATATATATACACTGTATTCAGTTTAGCTAGATCCGTTCCTGTCATTTTCCTACTGACAGGCAGGCTTGTCTTGTTACAGTATTTACAGCTACCTGAAGTAAATTGCTGGTGTTCTTTTGATTCTATTAGTACCACAGTCAGGCAGCTAGACTATTTACAGTTAGTGCAGTGCGTCCTGCTCACAGTGTTCAGCTAAAACTACAAGTTGGTGTAGTGAGACCTCTGCACAGTGTTCATCTCAAGCTAAGTTAGTGCAGTGCGTCCTGCTCACAGTGTTCAGCTAAAACTACAAGTTAGTGCTGTGCGTCCTGCTCTCAGTGTTCAGCTAAAAATACAAGTTAGTGCTGTGCGTCCTGCTCACAGTGTTCAGCTAAACCTACAAGTTAGTGCTGTGCGTCCTGCTCACAGTGTTTAGCTAAAACTATAAGTTAGTGCTGTGCATCCTGCTCAAAGTGTTCATCTAAAGCTACAAGTTAGTGCAGTGCGTCCTGCTCACAGTGTTCATCTCAAGCTACAAGTTAGTGCAGTGCATCCTGCTCACAGTGTTTAGCTAAAAATATAAGTTAGTGCTGTGCGTCCTGCTCACAGTGTTCAGCTAAAACTACAAGTTGGTGTAGTGAGACCTCTGCACAGTGTTCAGCTAAAACTACAAGTTAGTGCTGTGCGTCCTGCTCACAGTGTTCATCTCAAGCTTCAAGTTAGTGCAGTGCGTCCTGCTCACAGTGTTCAACTAAACCTACAAGTTGGTGTAGTAAGACCTCTGCACAGTGTTCATCTAAAGCTACAAGTTAGTGCAGTGCGTCCTGCTCACAGTGTTCAGGTAAAGCTACAAGTTAGGGTAGTGCGTCCTGCTCACAGTGTTCAGCTAAAACTACAAGTTAGTGTGGTGCATCCACCTCACAGTGTTCAGCTAAACCTACAAGTTATTTTTTTGCGAGCTCTGCACAGTGTTTACCTAAAGCTACCTGTAGAAGGTTGGTGGTGTTTTCCTGATCCTATCACAACCGCAGGCAGCTAAAAAAGCTACAAGTTAGTAGCAGGTTGGTGGTGTTCTCATACTACAGGCAGGCAGTTGATTTTGCTAGCTGCAGTATAAATATATATAAATAAATATATATATATATATATATATATCAGCTTAGTGCAGCTACAGGCCATTAGTATGTCTGGAAGGCCAAGAAGGAGAGGCAGACAGTCACAAGCCAATAAGAGAGGGCAAGCAGGCTCTGTGTCTAGTGCTGGTCATGGAGACGGTGCATCCTCATCAGCACGTGGCCGTGGGACACGCTTGGCCTTTTTTTCGGCAGCTGGCCATGTTGAGCCGCAACATGTGGAAGACTTGGTCGAGTGGATGACCAAGCCGTCCTCATCCTCCTCATCCTCTCTCACCCATGCCAAGGGTACTTTGACTGGTAAAGCAGCGGCCTCTTCCCTCGGCTCAATGTCATCAGTGACTCCTTCCCTAGCCCCACCATGTCCTTCTGAGGAGTCCCTCGAACTGTTTGACCACAGTGTTGGGTACATGCTCCAGGAGGATGCCCAGCGTTTGGAAGGCTCTGATGATGATACTGAGCTCGATGAAGGCAGTAACATGAGCACGGACAGAGGGGGTGCCCAAGAAGGACAGCAATCTGGCAGTCATGCTCCCCCTGCTGCAGCATACTGCCAGGTTTGCTCCAGTGATGAGGAGGGAGGGGATGATGAGGTCACTGACTCAACGTGGGTGCCTGATAGGAGAGAGGAGGAGGAGGCGGCACATCACCAACGAGGCAGGATGCCCTCCAGGGGTCAGCCTAAGGGCAGCACATTGACTGCATCACACCCCAAAGCTCCACATGTGCAGGGCGCTGCAGTCTCTGCGCGTTATTCAAAAAGTTCTTTGGTGTGGGCCTTTTTTGAGACGAGTGCATCAGATTGCACCGCTGCTATTTGCAACATATGCATCAAGCGTATCTCACGTGGCCAAAACATCTCCCGCTTTGTGACCACATGCTTGACCAGACATATGTTGACCTGCCATGCAGTTCGTTGCAAGCGTATCTAAAAGACCCACACCAAAGAACAAAGAGGACCTCTCCTTGCTCCTCATCAGCTGAGATTTCCAACCCCACTAGACCTTCAGTCCTCTCTGAGACCTGCACTGAGAGGAATGAAGGTGTAGAATTAGGTGTGACACAGCCAAGTACTTGTGGGCAATCTGCTTTTGGTACACCGACGTCAGATTGTACCAGGCAAATTTCCCTACCCCAGCTCCTGCACCGCCGAAAGAAGTTTGCTCCCAGCCAAATGCCCAGCGGTTGAATGCTAGCTTGGCAAAATTGCTAGCACTTCAACTGCTGCCTTTTCAGTTGGTAGATTCTGCCCACTTCCATGAGTTTGTGGAATGTGCGGTTCCTCTACCGGCATGTGGAAGGCAATGTCCATGCCTCGCTGGACAGGGCGGTCAGCGGTAAGGTGCATATTACCGCTGACTCATGGTCCAGCAGGCATGGACAGGGACGTTACCTAAGTTTCACGGCGCATTGGGTGACTCTGCTGGCAGCTGGGAAGGATGCAGGACAAGGTGCAGTAGTGTTGGAGGTTGTTCCGCCACCACGCCTCCAAAATGCTAATGATTGTGACACACCTCTCTCTTCCACCCCCTCCTCTTCTTCTTCCTCCATGGTCTCTTCCTGTGCTTTGTCCTCGGAACCAGCGGTGCTCCGTAGCCGTTCAAGGGGCTACGCAAGTATGCAGGCCAAAAGATACCATGCGGTGCTTGAGCTGGTGTGCTTGGGGGACAGGAGCCACACTGGGGCAGAGGTTCTGTCAGCTCTGCAGGGGCAGGTTCAGAGGTGGTGGACGCCACGCCAACTTAAGGCAGGAATGGTGGTTTGCGACAATGGCACCAACCTCCTCTCTGCCCTCCGACAGGGACAAATGACCCATGTGCCCTGTTTGGCTCACGTCCTTAACTTGGTGGTGCAGTGGTTCTTGGGCAGGTACCCGGGCTTACAGGATGTCCTGAGGCAGGCCAGGAAAGTCTGTGTGCATTTCCGCCGGTCATATAATGCCAGTGCTCGGCTGGCTGACCTCCAAAAGGAGTTTAACCTGCCCAAGAACCGCCTAATCTGTGACATGCCCACCAGGGGGAACTCAACGTTGGCCATGCTGCAGCAGCTGCACACGCAGCAGAGGGCCATCAATGAGTACCTGTGCGACTATGGCACCAGGACAGGGTCAGGGGAGCTTGGTTTTTTTCCCCACGCCAGTGGGCCATGATCAGGGATGCATGCACTGTCCTGTCACCATTTGAGGAGGCCACGAGGATGGTGAGCAGTGACAGTGCATGCATCAGTGACACTGTCCCCCTTGTCCACCTGTTGGAGCACACGCTGCGTGGAATAATGGACAGGGCACTTGAGGCAGAACAGAGGCAGGAAGAGGAGGACTTCCTTAGCTCTCAAGGTCCCCTTTATCCAGACAGTGTTCCTGCGTGCCCCCCGATCAAACAGGAAGAGGACGAGGAGGAGGAGGAGGAGGAAGATTGTGTCAGTATGGAGGTGGAGCCTGGCACTCAGCATCAGCAGCAGTCTTTAAGGGATCAGTCCCAAGAAACACATGGACTTGTACGTGGCTGGGAGGAGGTGGCTGCGGACCATGTCGTCCTTAGTGACCCAGAGGACTCCAGACCGAATGCCTCAGCAAACCTACGCTGCATGGCCTCCCTGATCCTGCAAAGCCTGCGTAAGGATCCTCGTATTCGTGGTATCAAGGAGAAGGACCAATACTGGCTGGCAACCCTCCTTGATCCACGTTACAAGGGTAAGGTTGCGGACCTTATCTTGCCATCGCAGAGGGAGCAGAGGTTGAAACATCTTCGGGAGGCCTTGCAGAAAGGTCTGTGCAACGCGTTCCCAGAGACTGGGAGGTTACAAACTCCTGTTTCTGGACAGCGTGTTGCTGAGGCTTCGGTCAGTCAAAGAAGGAGCGGTGGAGAAGGTGGTCATCTGACCGATGCGTTCAGACAATTTTTTGGTCCGCAGCCCCAAGGTATGATCGGTTCCAGCAACCATCGCCAGCGTCTGTTTTACATGGTGCAGGAATACCTAGGGGCAAGATCAGACTTGGACACCTTTCCCACCGAAAATCCTCTGGGTTACTGGGTCTTGAGGATGGATCACTGGCCAGAGCTTGCACAGTATGCAACTGAGCTACTGGCCTCAGTAAATCTCAGATCCCTTCAAAGACTGCCTATGCTGATGTTGAGTGACTATCCCTGAGTAATTATCCTCTTCCTCCTCAATCATCACGCTGATAGCTTGTAAGAACATTTGTGGTTCTGGGCGCCACCACCAGTGCCTAAGGCCCAATTTTTCTGCCCCTGTTTAACAGGGGCGTGTAATTACAATTTTTGATGCAATACTTTGCAGCAGGGCTCGTTCCTGCTTTCCAACTAGAGTGTCTGTGAGGGGTTGCAGTGTTGTGGCACCAGCACCAGTGCCTAAGGCCCAATTTTTCTGCCCCTGTTTAACAGGGGCGTGTAATTACAATTTTTGATGCAATACTTTGCAGCAGGGCTCGTTTCTGCGTTCCAACTAGAGTGTCTGTGAGGGGTTGCAGTGTTGTGGCACCAGCACCAGTGCCTAAGGCCCAATTTTTCTGCCCCTGTTTAACAGGGGCGTGTAATTACAATTTTTGATGCAATACTTTGCAGCAGGGCTCGTTCCTACGTTCCAACTAGAGTGTCTGTGAGGGGTTGCAGTGTTGTGGCACCAGCACCACCACCACCAAAGGCCCAATTTTTCTGCCCCTGTTCAACAGGGGCATGTAATTACAATTCTTGATCTAATATTTCACAGCAGGGCCCATTTCTGCACCCACCAAGAGCGAGTGAGGACTTACAGTGTTGTGGCACCAGCACCACCACCACCAAAGGCCGAGTTTTTCTGCCCCTGTTCAACAGGGGCATGTAATTACAATTCTTGATCTAATATTTCACAGCAGGGCCCTGTGAAGGCTTACAGTGTTGTGGCCACAACAACACCTAAGGCCCAAATTTCTGCTGAGTATATAGGGCAGGCCCCTACTTTCAAACATCTAACTTACAAACGACTCCTACTTGCAAACGGAAGGAGACAACAGGAAGTGAGATGAAATCTACCCCTAGGAAGGGAAATTCTCTCCTGTAAGAGTTAATATGGGAAAAACATTTCTCCTTTCCACTGATGCTTTCCAATCCTTGTTCCACAAAAAAACCCAAATTCTCAAAAAGCATTTGTCATTGGGACAAAAAGTGAGGTGAAATCTTCTAAAGAGGAGGAAAGACAGCAAAACAAATGTCACAGGGGTGATAATCCTTCCCTATGTTTTCCAAAAAGCTTAAAAAAGATTTTTTGGCTGGAGCTAAACACGTTAAAAATGTACCCGTTCAAAATGACAAACAGATTCTACTTAACAACAAACCTACAGTCCCTGTCTTGTTTGCACCGCCTGTATTCTGCTGTTCAGAGTATATAGGGCCTGGTGGCCCCACACCTTTCCTTATTTTAATTTGGGTGCGGGGTTCCCCTTAATATCCATACAAGACCCAAAGGACCTGGTAATGGACTGGGGGGTACCCATGGTGTTTGTCTCACTGATTTTCATCCATATTGCCAGGACCGGACATTACATTAAACCCGCAAGCAGTTTTAAATGAGATTTTTTCCTTTAAAAATGACATTTGGTGCAGGGACTGTTCTAAACACGGGAAACACACGCCACTTTACAGGCATACTATAGACACCCCCCAGGTACGATATTTAAAGGAATATTTCACTTTTTTTTTTTTTTTTACTTTAAGCATCATTAAAATCACTGCTGCCGAAAAAACGGCCATTTTTAAAAGTTTTCTTTGCATTGATACATGTCCCCTGGGGTAGGACCCGGGTCCCCAAACCCTTTTTAGGACAATACCATGCAAATTGGCCTTTAAAATGAGCACTTTTGATTTCGAACGTTTGAGTCCCATAGACGTCAATGGGGTTCTAACGTTCGTGCGAACTTTCGGTCCGTTCGCAGGTTCTGGTGCGAACCAAACCGGGGGGTGTTCGGATCATCCCTAATGAAGATTATCATATCTATATATGAGGGAGAATAGAAGAACAGGGTGTAAGTAGATTATAATACTTTATCTCTTATGGTGATTGGCCATGTATGTTAATAATCAAATATGGATTGCCAATTATTGATTGGTAATGATTATTCATTATTGGTCAAGTATGGTGAAGAAATAAATTATGTGGAATCATGTGGAAAAATGTTCTGTTCTATGGGTGTATACTTAAAGGATATGAGGATATTTAAGACGTGATGTGCTGGCGTCCGGACATGCCTCCGTTCCCAGTGGAAGCCTATTTAGGGGAAACGCGTCGGGTGGAGCAATTGGCTGTGACGCCATCACGTTCTTTTTTCCTTTGTAGTCAGCTTGGTTTGATCCGCTGCTGTTTTTATGCCAATAAGAATAAGTTGCTATTTGTTTCCTCGTTCCTGTGGATTGCCGTGCATTTTAGAGGTTTTTTTGCTCTTTGCTGTGAAATTGTTGCCGTGATAGACTGCTGTGAAAACGAGTGATAATTTTAATAAGACACTCCCTTTGAATATATCTGCACTATGAGATCTCCTTTTATATTTATCCCCGCTGAGGGACTGATGTCAGGATGGTGTCAGGAGGGTTAACAGCATTAAGAGGATCACCGCTCTCTGTATCTGTGGATCCCGGCTGTGAAAGACCTTGAACATGACCAATACAATCAGATGAGGATATCTATCGCTCGGAAGTGAAGCGGAGGTGGAGACCCTTGGTGCCGGCAGGCTTATGCACCTGGCGTATTAGATCTCTATAACCTGAGATCCGACGTATCTGGTAAGCGGCTATTTTTTAACATCTTTGGATGGGAAAATAGTGATATTCTCTCAAGTTCAGAAGATATACAGCTGACATATATGTCTTGTGGGACTATTTTTAATTGTGTTTATAATTTTGTTTTTCAATACGGATGTTGCAATTTTTCACCATTTCAATAGAGTTTGTTATTTGTATCTTTTTTGTTTCACAATAGAATTAAGCACAGATTGTGGCAAGTAGTATCTTTAGATTTTAGTTTTTCTTTGCACCATCAGCTAATTGGTTGCACATGCAATTAGGACCTATCGCTAAGGTTTCTATTGCAATATCACATGCAGTGAACACTTATCACTAAGGTTTATTGTAATATCTCATGTGGATGCGCGCTTGCACAAGCAGCTGCACTACTATTTACTTTTTTGGTTAGCGCAGAGTATACACACTTTTTGATAGTCTGCACAACTGTCTCTGGAATTTTCCTCTGTGGCCCAGTTCACATCATTCCCAGGAATTTCACTTCTGTGGCATGTGCTTGGACTTTGTCTTTGTCGATAGCGCATCCTCTGTTCTCCATGTGATGTATCAGCAGGTGCAGTGCTTCAGTTACATTTTCTTTTGTTCCAGAGATCATGATGTCATCAATGTAGTGGAACACAGTGACTTTCAAACCCAGGGTACTTAAATCTTGAGCACTCAGTCCATGACTAATCGTTGGAGAATGAACATAGTCTTTAGGAAGCATGGTGAAAGTGTACTGGCAGCCGTCCCACACCATAGCAAACTGGTCTTGACACTGTGGGTCTATTAAAATCGAAAAGAAAGCATTAGCCAGGTCTCTCACAGCATGATATTCTCCTGCATCTTTAGCAATTTTCTCAACAATTGAGATCATATCTGGTACAGTTGACTTCAATGGAGATGCCACTTTGTTTAGACCTCTGTAATCCACAGTCATTCTATATGTCCCATCAGGTTTCTTGACTGGGAACACCGGAGACGAGAAAGGACTTACAGCAGGTCTAAGCATCCCTACTCTCAAATATTCTTGAATGGTCTCCCCAATTTCTTTGTGGCCACCAGGAAGTCTGTACTGCTTGAGACAGACTGGCTTCTCTGGTGGAGGAATGTAGACAGGGGTCCATTTCGCATGACCTCTGACCACAGCCTTCACTGCCCTTACCAGATACGCTTTATCAGGATACCCGAATGTGAATGTACCTCTTTCAGTCTGAATTGACTGACCTTGAAGTACATCCATCCCAAGAATATTTTCGGGTAACTCTGATACCAAAACATTTGTCATAAATCCTGATCCCTTGCCAATAGCCACTTTCACCTGTATCCTAACTGCTGGTGTAGTTTGCCCTCCCAAACCTTCTACATAAATCAATTCTGCTTTGTGATGGGAAGGATTTCCTTGCAAAACTGTAACTGCGGCTACACTATCAACTAAAGCCATTACGTGTGTAGGAGAAGATGACTTCTCCCACCATACAGTGAGAGGTGCATATGGGCGTCGGTCTCCTGCTGTCACTGCCCTCACAGCTATTACAGGAGACTTACCTTCCCTTCATAAAGGATAAGGAACCTCCCAATCCCCTTTTCTGATTTTCTCTAACTCCTCCCCAGGATAAAGGGATTTGAGTTTGGGTTCATGTTCAGTTTTGGGAATTGGTTTGGGGCCAACAGGAGGGGTCTGTTCTGTTTTCTCTAAGTCCATACTGATGTTATCTTCACTAGGAGTCACTAGGAGTAGTGTTTCTAACCCTGACAGTTTTCCCTACTAATTGTTTCCACCTCTTCAGCATTTCTGCAGGAGAAATCCCATCTATCTCATCTTTAGGTACTCCTGCCTTTAATAGGTCTACCCACATTTGTTTCCTAGAAATAACTAGCCTGGTTTTCTCTTCACCTCCTGTCTTCTCTACCCCATTCCCTTTCTTCTCTGTTCTTTTCTGCTTGTATTCTTCCTGTCTGGCCTTGACCTTATCTACTACTGCCCTGACAGGTTTTGTTTTAGTCTCCTCTAGCTCCCCCAACTGGCTTAAAGGGGTAGTGGCTTCATGAATCTTCCTGTTTAATCCCAGGCCTCCCAACAAGGACAATAATGGAGCCCTGAGATTAAATGGCACAGACTTCATCAGCTTAGAGCCCAGAGCAAACGTAAAGGGTTCCATATCTGCACCCATCCATTCTGGAAACGTATTTAATCTGGTTATACAACCCATCTCACGTAACCTGGAAATACCCTCTCTATCATGTTGCCTTTTCCTATGCTTAGTAATGAGAGGTCTGGCATACTTTTTCTTTCGCACTAGTAGATCATCATGCGAAATATCAAACTCTATGTCCTCATCCTCACTATCATTTGAGGAGAGCACATCCTCCCAATCCCAGATTTTGTATGTGACAATGGCACGTACCCTGACTTTACTAACAGGTTTACGGCCCTTCCTTTTCCTTAAGGAATTGATTGATTTGGTCCTGAGGGCTGCACACCGCTCTTGCAAATCATCAGCCCGACTAGCAGTTGAATGTACACACTCTGAAGCAACTGCTAGCTGGTCTTTTAATACCTTAACTTCTGCCTCTGCCTTCTCCCTTCTATGTGATTCGGTGTAAATAGCATGAAGAAAATACCAGCCCACTGTGGACACTGTCCTCTTCTCTTTTTTACTTAAATCCAACCCCTTAAGGCTAAAATCTCCAAAATGTTCTGAGACTTTATCACCCCAAGTCAGGTTCAAGGGAGAAGCATGCTACACAAATTCTTTAGCAAGAGACTCCCACTCATTGTCTCTGGCCCAGATAGGTAAGCTGCACACTTCCTTCTGGCAACCAGAACCCTCTGCAGCCTTGCTTTTCCTAAACAGCTTACGCAGTATTTTACCTAGCACAAGCTACACAACACACTACAGAAAAACAGGTCTGCTTCAATTGAATTATAGCACAGTCCCGGACGAGCCCTCAAATGGTTTGCTTGCGTCTATCTAGCAAGGTTACTCTGTGGTATAAGCAAGGAAGCTGAGATTTCTGCAGTGTGTAAATGTGATTTTACTATACAAAGATGCTGTACATACAAAACTATTACAATCTTAGGAATACAATACAAGACTGACAGATATCTATAACAAGCAAAATGCCTAGCAAATGGTCTATACCAGTACAAATACACTTAAAGGGTTACTTATCTTCTGTTACTGTATGTTCGTGATCTCCATTGGCAACGATTCTCGTGGAGCATCAGGTACCTTTCTTCTATCATCAGTGGCTTCTGATCTTACAGCATGATGGTGTGTGTGTGTGTCTCAGTCTCTACCCACCTCTTTTATGTGTCAGGCTGTTTACCATAGTCACCAAACAACAGAAAACAAACCTGTTTACTGTAGCTGTGTAGACAATGGACTGACTGACCATATTGGCCCCATAAAGAATGAGGAAGGACATCTGGTTACAAAGGATGGGGAGATGGCAAAGGTATTGAATTTATTCTTCTCCTCAGTCTTCACGAGTGAATCGGGGGGCTTCAGTAACCAAAACTGCAGTGTTTATCCTCATGACACAACACAGGAAGCACCTACATGGTTAACAGAGGACGGAATTAAAATTAGACTTGAGAAACTTAACATTAATAAATCACCGGGACCAGATGGCTTGCATCCAAGGGTACTTAGGAAACTCAGTCAGGTGATTGCCAGACCGTTGTTCCTAATTTTTACAGACAGTCTATTGACTGGAATGGTACCAGCTGATTGGAGAAAAGCCAATGTAGCACCAATATTTAAAAAGGGCCCAAAAAACATCCCTGGGAATTACAGACCAGTTAGCCTAACATCAATAGTATGTAAACTCTTGGAGGGGATGATAAGGGACTATATACAAGATTTCAGTAATAAGAATGATATCATTAGCAGTAATCAGCATGGATTCATGAAGAATCGTTCTTGCCAAACCAATCTATTAACCTTCTATGAGGAGGTGAGTTGCCATCTAGATAAAGGAAGGCCCATAGACGTGGTGTATCTGGATTTTGCAAAAGCATTTGACACAGTTCCCCATAAACGTTTACTGTACAAAATAAGGTGCGTTGGCATGGAATATAGGGTGAGTACATGGATTGAAAACTGGCTACAAGGGTGTGTTCAGAGGGTGGTGATAAATGGGGAGTACTCAGAATGGTCAGGGGTGGGTAGTGGGGTTCCCCAGGGTTCTGTGCTGGGACCAATCCTATTTAATTTGTTCACAAACGACCTGGAGGATGGGATAAACAGTTCAATCTCTGTATTTGCAGACGATACTAAGCTAAGCAGGGCAATAACTTCTCCGCAGGATGTGGAAATCTTGCAAAAAGACCTGAACAAATTAATGGGGTGGGTGACTACATGGCAAATGAGGTTCAATGTAGAAAAATGTAAAATAATGCATTTGGGTGGCAAAAATATGAATGCAAACTATACACTGGGGGGAGAACCTCTGGGGGAATCTAGGATGGAAAAGGACCTGGGGGTCCTAGTAGATGATAGGCTCAGCAATGGCATGCAATGCCAAGCTGCTGCTAATAAAGCAAACAGAATATTGGCATGCATTAAAAGGGGGATCAACTGCAGAGATAAAACGATAATTCTCCCGCTCTACAAGACTCTGGTCCGGCCGCACCTGGAGTATGCTGTCCAGTTCTGGGCACCAGTCCTCAGGAGGGACGTACTGGAAATGGAGCGAGTACAAAGAAGGGCAACAAAGCTAATAAAGGGTCTGGAGGATCTTAGTTATGAGGAAAGGTTGCAAGCACTGAACTTATTCTCTCTGGAGAAGAGACGCTTGAGAGGGGATATGATTTCAATTTACAAATACTGTACTGGTGACCCCACAATAGGGATAAAACTTTTTCGCAGAAGAGAGTTTAATAAGACTCGTGGCCACTCATTACAATTAGAAGAAAAGAGGTTTAACCTTAAACTACGTAGAGGGTTCTTTACTGTAAGAGCGGCAAGGATGTGGAATTCCCTTCCACAGGCGGTGGTCTCAGCGGGGAGCATTGATAGCTTCAAGAAACTATTAGATAATCACCTGAATGACCGCAATATACAGGGATATGTAATGTAATACTGACACATAATCACACACATAGGTTGGACTTGATGGACTTGTGTCTTTTTTCAACCTCACCTACTATGTAACTATATGACTGTTGAAACTGTCAATTGGATACAACAATGATATCTATGTAAAACATTGTCTACTCAAGCCAAGACCTGACAGTAATCTAACAGTCATTCTTTCAGTTTGAGAGCTGAAAGAACCTCAAAAAGGAAATCTCTTACTTGTGTACTGTAGCTATAGAGACAATAGCCTGTTGAAAACTGTCAATTGAATACAACAATGATATCTAACCCAATTGTGTGAAACAGCATTTGTTTGAGAAATCTACTCAACCCAAAAAACTGACAGTAATCTGACCAACTCACTATTGTAATATTGTCCCATGTATCTTATATCTGATTAATATAAAAAAAAGCAACACAGTGTGGATCCACATCCAAAAGTTAAATACAAGAAGAAAGAAAGGGAGAACCTGAGACTTAGGAGGAACTGCACCAAAGGGGAAGATTTTCTTATGCAAGCTAGAGAATTACAGGACAGACTCTTGAAACTGGGTTTTTTCTAAAACCTGCCTGAGGAATGCTTTCAATAGAGCCAGACAGAGATCTAGATACTCCTTGATCCATTCCAAAAAACAAAACACACAATCCCAACAGACAACATTAATCACAAGGTTATCCCAGCAGCACTCACAGGTGCGCACCATACTTGCACGTCATTGGCACCTCCTTACTGATGATGCTTTAGGAGCTAAAAATGTTGGCAAGCAACCATCAGTAACATACAGAAGAGCCAAATCTTTGAAAGATCACCTAACTAAAAGTCACCTTCCAAAAAGTCACACACTTTCACATGGTAGATTGAAAAGGAGAGGAACCTTCTCATGTCAGAATTGTGAATTCTGTGAATGGATTCATGAAGGTAGATATACAAACCTATTAGGGTCTATTGATAGTTTACAAGAATTTTTGAGGGAACTCAACTCCATGGGCCTCATCCCCACAACCCTGGCCGGTGGTTGTGGGGGTCTGCGGGTGGGGGGCCTATCGGAATCTGGAAGCCCCCTTTAACAAGGGGACCCCCAGATCCTGGCCCCCCCCTGTGTGAAATGGTAAGGGGGTACTTACCCCTACCATTTCACTAAAAAAGTGTCAAAAATGTTAAAAATGACAAGAGACAGTTTTTGACAATTCCTTATTTTAAATGCTTCTTCTTTCTTCTATCTTCCTTCATCTTCTTCTTCTTCTGGTTCTTCTGGCTCTTCTGGTTCTTCCTCCGGCGTTCTCGTCCAGCATCTCCTCCGTGGCGTCTTCTATTTTCTTCTCCTCGGGCCGCTCCCATGGCATGGGGGGAGGCTCCCGCTCTTCTCTTCATCTTCTTCTTCATCCTCTTCTCTTCTTCCTTCTTCTCTTCTGCTCTTCTTCATTTTCTTCTCCGGGCCGCTCCGCATCCATGCTGGCATGGAGGGAGGCTCCCGCTGTGTGACGGCGTCTCCTCGTCTGACGGTTCTTAAATAACGGGGGGTGGGGAGAATTTGTTTTGGGGGCTACCCCAAAGCACCCTCCCAATGTTGAGGGCATGTGGCCTGGTACGGTTCAGGGGGGGAGGGCCGCACTCTCATCCCCCCTCTTTTCCTGCGGCCTGCCAGGATAAGGGTCTGGTATGGATCCTTGGGGGGAGCCCACGCCATTTTTTGTTTTTTTTTGGCGCGGGGGTTCCCCTTAAAATCCATACCAGACCTGAAGGGTCTGGTATGGAATTTAGGGGGAACCCACGTCATTTTTTTAAAAAAATTTGGCCTAAGTTCCCCTAATATCCATACCAGACCTGAAGGGCCTGGTATGGAATTTAGGGGGACTCCCACGTCATTTTTTTTATTTTGGTTCGGGGTTCCCCTGTGGGGAATTCCCATGCCGTTTTTATCAATGAACTTCTATGTGTATTGTCGGCAATGCCATAGCCGCGAGTAGTTTTTAATGGGTTTTTTCCTTCGAAATGTCATTTTGCTGTCAGACTGTTCTAAACATGGGAAACATGCGCCCCTTTACAGGCATACTATAGACACCCCCCAGCTACGAAATTTAAAGGGATATTACACTTTTATTGTTTGACTTTAAGCATTATTAGAATTACTGCTCCTGAAAAAACGGCCGTTTTTAAAACTTTTTTTTGCATTGATCCATGTCCCCTGGGGCAGGACCCGGGTCCCCAAACACTTTTTATGATAATAACTTGCATATAAGCCTTTAAAATTAGCACTTTTGATTATTCATGTTCATATCCCATAGACTTTAATGGTGTTCGCGTGTTCGAGCGAACTTTTTTCCTGTTCGAATGTTCTGGTGCGAACCGAACAGGGGGGTGTTCGGCTCATCCCTATTCAGGAACTGGCTGTGCAGCCTAGATGTGCCTATTTAGAAGAAGCTCCATTGGTCCTGAATAGGGACAGTCATGAATGGAGCTTCATCTCGGGTTTTCACTCCCAATATAGGGATGTGGAAGATATCTTTGCTACCCACTGGCACATTCTACGTATGGACAAAGTGCTCTCATTCAGTTTTACCCTGTAAACCTAAGTTTATCTATAGAAGGTCACTGAGTTTTGCGGATAAAATAGTGCAGAAAGTGTTGGATCCCCCATCTAGGCCCTCTACTTTTTAGGACAGAAATGTTTATTTTAGTTGTAGGAGGTGCCGTGCTTGTAGGGAAGTGAATAGACCAGTGAGGGCCTTGGAAAGTTTTAAATCAACCTCTAATAGCAAAGTATTTACCATCAAAGAATTCATTACATGTAACACTTCCTTTGTGGTCTATGCTCTGCAATGTCCATGCGGCCCTATTTATATAGGGTGCACTAAAAGGCCTTTGAGAGTCAGAATTGCAGAGCATATAGCCAATATAAAAATAGGTTTTAAAGATCACAATGTATCACTCCATTTTAAATTGATGCATAATCAGGATCCATCGGGCCTTATATTTTGGGGCGTGGATCATTTAAAGCCAAAATGGAGGGGTTCAAATCTAGTCTGTGACCTGTCTAAGAGAGAGGCCCAATGGATTTTTTTGGTGGATACTTTATCGCCAAAAGGGTTGAACGTTGACTTAGATCTTTTAATATTGTATACATGTGAGGATTAATTTTCTTGTTAAAAGCATTACGATTAGAATTAGTTGATGTACTGGGTAACTGCATTGTATAAACTATGTGGGCTATTTTATATCTATTAGTCCGCTCAGTATGTGTTATTTTACATATTTGCATACTAGTCCGTTCAGTATGGGTTATTTTACATATTTGCATATCTCATAGCCCCTATGTAAAAAGTGCAGTGTGGCTGTTTGTTCCTTTCCCCCTCCTGTAGTAAGCCGTCACTGTTTACGTCGGCTGACGACTTGCACCTGTCGTCATGCCGAACGCACTGTGATTGGCTATGGAGGTCTGGGCGGGACAATTTAAGCCTGTCTGTCTGTCGTGTAGGCACGCCCTCTGTTGAAGTCAGGTTATGATGAAACGCGTCAGGTCATGGCCTACACGACGCTGGAAGTGACTAATGCGCTCCACCGCAGCTGGTTCCACAAGGAAGTGGTTTTCGCTCCTTGAGACATTGAGCCGGCTGATCTTCGTTATGGTGAAGTGCACAGTCTATACGCTTCCTTTGCTTGGTTGATTGCAGTGTGTTGTACGTATATTTATTGAGCGGGGTTTTTGTGTGATGTGATGGGTATTCATTCAATAAACGGGATTACGCTATGTGCGCTTTTCTTTTGTTGTTGATTTATTTGGAGCCCTGATCATCTGTGAATCTCCTGGAGTGGTGTTGGTAGCAGCTTGTGGCTTAGATGTTCTTCCCTTGGAGGCTTATATATTTCTAAGCTCTGGTGAGTTTAACCCCCTGAGGGGGACGTGTTCTCACATGGAGGAATTGGACTGACCGGTGGAAGGTGCACACTGAGATTCTGTTTTATGATCACCAATGAACACTCTCTGAACCACTTTCTAAAACTCCTTACTACTCTTAAAGGACTTTCGTGTGAAGTTGGCCGCATGCTTGTGTGTTTTTGCTCAACAATAGCGCTGTTTGTAGTGTATTATTACAGTTTAATTACTGATTATATTATATATACTACTTTTTATTATAAGATATACAAACCTACCCAATGGCTCAACATGGACCTCTCAACACTATATTAACTGCCAAACAGTGGGAGTGGTCTATATTATGACGTGCAAATGCCAAGTATTTTATGTTGGTAAAACTAGAAGGCCCTTCTGAAAATGTATACATGATCATGTTTACCTGATTAGGAATGGAAAAATGGAATCTGCAATCAGCAGACATGTTGGATTATATCACAACTTTGACATATCAGTAATGAGATTCTATGCTTCAGAGCATATCCCAGTTCCGGATGGGGGGGGGGATAATATTGACCCCAACATCTGAGACTTGAAACTAAATGGATAGTCACTTTGCAAGCTACTAAGTCCCCGGGCCTGAATGAATGTGTAAGCTACAAGCCCTTTTTATAATCTAGAGGATTCCTTTGAAGAACGGGGGGACTTACTGTTTCTACAGGCATGCCTGTATATTCTTTGTTGTGTCCCTCTGAGTTGTTTTCTTTGGCATATGGGGTCTGAATGACTCCTTCGCAGATATTCATTTTTTCATTATTCTTTCTTCTTCTTCCTTTTTTTTTTAAATAAGTTGTTCTATTAATAAAGGAAATTTTGCACTTAATCATTCGGGGTGTTGATTTCCCCAAGGGTCAATTTATCTAGTTGTCGACAAAGTCTCTATTGTACATATTATTGTCTACATATATGACTGTATTTTGTGATAAGGTACCTGTGTCTGGAGGTCAAAGACAATTTGTATTAGACAGTGGTGACATGTAAAGTGTGGTTTTGGTCCTTGGATGGAAGGATGTGAGGGTTGCAGGGGTGTGGACCGTGTAGACGGGCGTGCTGTGCTGATACAGTATCTATTTTTATTTTATCTATTTTTTTTATCTATTATGATATATTTATTTTTATTTATTTTTATTCTCAATTTTCTATTTATCTATTTTTGCTTTTTTCTTCCCCTCCATTTTTTTTCCCACAGTTATTTCCTCTTGACAGTTATGAGTATGAGGATTGCAGTTTTATAGTCTGCTAATAGGGATGCCCTCCTGTAGTACGTGATGAAATGAGTCTAGTCTATAGATCTGTCATGACTCTGGCATATACATATTTTCTGTGACATTGTGAGTGATCATTGTTGTGTTGGTTTGGAGCGGACTCGGGGCTGCGATCCTTGGCAGGGCGGGGAGATCCTGTCCCCATCACCACCCCATTTGCTTTGACACAGGGGGGGGAAATGACTGTATGTGCGGTCACACGTTTTCAGTATGCCGCTTCCCCCGGAAGTTTAGGCGGGTGACACATAATTTGGCACCACCCCACCATTTCTGGACTTGCATGGTACTACGTGTTGCCACACTTGCCTGATAACATACCCACCTGTGCCATCAGCCGCATGGAACACAACTCGACGGGCGCAGGGAGGAGCTCCACTCATGGCCACCATCCTCTCTCTCCCACATGTATATAAAAAAGGAGCGAAAGGCAGATAGGTCAGTGTAGACGACTCTGTTATTTTCCCTGACAGGGATTGCTTCGAGCTGGGATCGGCGGCAGTATTCTTTAGAGCCTTATATAAAAAAATCAGTAGAACACAGCACTACTGGAGAGGACAGCACGGGGAATATCCACTTATAGGGCTTATCCCTTTTTGTGCTCTTTGTTTCCTCTCTTATTCTGTTTTCCAGTTAGAGGACAATATATTCATATATTTATATCAAATACCCTTTTCTTTTAAAGGCACCAGGGAACTTTTGAAGTTTCTGTAATTGCTGCCTTATCATTTGGACGTAAACTGACCAGTCTTTTGAACTATAACTATTGCAACTTTTAATGCTGGACATATAAATACAAGTAAGTCCCTACCTGTGTATGTTTCCTTTTAAAAGTATGCAGTGATACACTACAAAATGAGTATATATGTGGCAACAGCGATCCCTGTACCCCCCACACGGGGGAAAGCGCGTATATGTATGTATATGCATGCACACGCATGTATATGTGTGCATGTGTACTTATATGTGTGTTTCTCCCCTAGGGGGTCAGGAGACCTATTTTGTATATACAATATATGATTTATTTCATTTATAGAGGCCTTGCCCTGGTCAGGCTCCTGATTTTTTAGCTGTCTTCCACTGCACGTCCTTCCTCTTCTCGGTTTGGCTGCTCACCCCTCTCCCTCCTCCCATTATATGGAATAGATATTCCATGCTCTCTGTTCTAACCCTGGTATGTACCATATGAACTCAGACACAGATGCCAAATTTTTGCAATGTTCAACAATATTATTATTATGTATGTGTATTTAAGATGTAATGAAATGCTAATCATGATGTATCTCCCAGTGCCAATTAGGATTCCCTGAAGAAGCCATTGGCAAAATGCATAGTGATCCATTTGGTGACAACACTATTACCTTCCATGTGGCCCTCATCTATGGATAACCACCATACAGATACATTGAACACATGTTTGTACTGTGGGCCATTTTGCTTAGGCTACTCTTTATGAACCACCTACACTATTCCTTAGCAAGTATGGGAGAGAGAATGTTGTGTTAACAGATATTATATGATATTTATACATTTTAATGTTTTCTAATAAAATATAAATGTTTATATTTATATATTGTTGAGTATTTCTTTAAACTTGGGGCATTAGTGGCTACCTTAAAAGTCAAATTCTTTCCCCTTCTTTTCTTCCTGTATGGAGTCTATGTTGCCCCACAAAGTTCTCTCTGTTTGGAAAGAGAGCTTTGTGATTGGGTAGAACTGGTCACATGACTGTGCTTTTTTTTTCTTGTCTACAGAAAACCTTTATTTCTGTTGTGTTTCACCAGTTTTAAATTTCCAAAGCCATTGGAGCAAATAGTCAATTGTGAAGCATTCCAATTTACAATATCTTCTAGAAAGGTTCTCTTGAATGTGGTCCTGTCTACCTCTTTATGAATTTTTTTTTTGCTTTTTGAGTTACTTGAAATATTGTGAACCTTGACACTTTAATATTCAAGAGGACGGTAAAGGTGTTTTGGGACAGTGGGGTTGATTTCTAAAGGTGAACAGACAATATAGTGAACATTGACTTTGCAAAATATATCCAATCATGTATGAAGAATTAAAAAAAAACTGTATTTTTGCTTACACGTGATTGTATGATGTAAGTTAGCTGAGCTTCATTTCAATCACTAAGCTAAAGGAAAATTCCCCTGCAAAGTTAAAATTTCCTTGCAAAGTGAAAAACCTGTTAGCAGTTAGTAAATCAACCCATATGTACCTGTGTTTTGATTTGTGAATGTAATTGAGCTCAGATAAATTTGAAAGATAATACAGGGTACATAAAACATTAAGCACTTTTTGGGTTGACACTCAATAGCTTAAATATTATACATTGCATATTCATTTAAAGAAAGTTTCTCTGAAACAAAGTCAGCGCTCTTTCAGTTAAATTTAACCTTCATAACAGTATTCCCGAGTGTGGCTCGGGGTGGATTTTCAGTACCAAAAGCGGTAACCCCGAGCCACATTTGGGATTGCATCGCAGGATCCAGGCAAAGTTACTTGTCCCCAGGATCCTGCGATGTCCCCCCGCTGTGTGTGCGAGCCGTGCCCCACATGCAGTTTTATATTATAAATACTGTTCTTTCTGCCTAGAAACTAGAAATTGTCCATAGCAACCAAAACAGTCCCTTTACATCAAAAGCGGCTTTAGACCAGCTAGAAAACAGCGATAATAAATTAGAATCACAGTGACAATTCTACAACTGAGCAAATTTCAGTGTTTTTGATTTGATTACATTATTGAATATTTTTTTTATTATTATTTTATTATTATTTGTTATAATTATTTAAAATCATTTATTATATTATAATTTTTGATTTCGTGTTTCAAACTTTATCATACCCGAGCTGTCTACTAGACTCTTGTTTGGACAGATTTAAGTGTGTTATTCCTAATGCCCTGTACACACGGTCGGATTTTCAGACGGAAAATGTGCGATGGGAGCTTGTCGGAAATTCCAACCGTGTGTGGGCTCCATCGGACTTTTTCCATCGGAATTTCCGACACACAAAGTTTGAGAGCAGGCTATAAAATTTTCCGACAACAAAATCCGATTGCGTCAATTCCGACCATGTGTGAACAATTCCGACGCACAAAGTGCCACGCATGCTCAGAATAAATTCCGAGACGGAACTGCTCGGTCTGGTAAAATTAGCGTTCGGAATGGATATAGCACTTTCGTCACGCTGCAATGTTTTAAACTGTTTAATGCAGTGCACTCTCTTCTTCATTATAATGCTAGAAGAATGAAGTAGTTTTGCTGCTCATATTCACCCAGAGTTCTCACAAACTTATTTCTTTATTATTTCTCGTGATTTCATCAATATAATATTTTTATTTGTCACATCTCCCGAAAAAATAATATATTTTGGATGTTTTTAGATTAAATTTTTTTTTTTTTGATTTTTTTAAAGCCTTATCTTATGTTTTATTTCTCTGTTTTTTTTTTTACTCCAGAATATTTTTGGGTGTGTTTTGTGTGTCAGGTTACCACAACACCATTATTATCTTATATTATTTATTAATCTCAAGGAGATTGCTTGGTGTTGGTGTCTCTTGTTAATTTGACATTGTATTTTAGAAATGTACCTGCCTCCTCACAAACTGCCCTTTTTGAATGAAAACACACATAGGCGAGTATAATTGAAAAAAAAATCCCTTTGTTAAGGGCTCATAACAAACAAAGAGGGAGGCAACGCTGGATAAACCGCAGAAATTGGTGAAGCCTTTGGCCCCACAGGACAGACATCAATTATTTTACAGCAAAATTGGTGGCCTGAGGAGTCCATGTATAAAGGAGTTCAATCTGGTCCAGAAGTCCAAGAGATCATGAAAGCAGCAGATGACATCTATGTCCCCAGGCTGTGGTCATACAAGAGCCTGCATCTTTTGTCAAACCAGACTGAACCCAGGGCCATCACTCTCTGGTCTTCCTTACACGCTTCCTTCCCGGCTGTGGCTCTGGTGTTGGAGGTGTGGCAGGAGGAGTAGGACCTGGAGGAGGAGCAGGACCTGGAGGAGGAGGAGGAGGACCATGAGTGAGCTCACAAATGTGGCTTTGGCATGTGAGTTGGCCCTCAACCCCTTATTTAGTGCTTCTAAAATGAGAAACTCACATAAGAGGCATTGGCCCTCCTCCATTTGCTACATTTTGCATGCTGTTAGGTTAGCAAAATCCTCTTCAACACTGTGGGGTGTTCTGTTCTGAGGGCCTCAGTAGCCTTCCAAAATAGGCCAATTGCAGCCTCCTCCATGTTATTCCTCTTCCTGACACTTTTTCTTTGAAGGCGGAGGGGAGGGACCTGGGTATCGGGCAGCCTACTTGGCCCGGGCCACCTCCTGGCTGAGACTTTCCTGTGTATGAAAAAGGGACATCGTTTTAGTTTTTGGTTCATCAATCACAATTAGAAATTAGTACTCCAAACTAACATATATTTAACATCATTAATTTGACAACCAGAAATATTTTGAAGAATGCTATACCTGGCTCGAGCTGGGCTCATCCACATGTTGCTGCCTGGACGGCCCAAGTTGGACGTCAGAAGCCTCAGCTGGGGGGGAAGGAAGCGTGGAAGGAAGAGTGAAGAGTGCTGGCCTGGGTTCAGTCTGACCTGCCAGAAAATGCAGTCTGTCATAGTACCACAGCCTGGGGAGATAAATGTCATCTGCAGCTACTGATCTCTGGGAATCCTGGACCTTCTTATGCTCCCTTAGATAAGTGCTCCTCATGCCACCAATTAGGATCTTCAAATAGGTAATGTCTGCCGTGGGGATCACCGGCTTCAAAAATTCCAGCAATTGATCCAGCACTGCCTTCCTCTTTGTTTGGTTCTTATAATGTGGGTGGTTTACTTGCCACAGACAGGGCAGCTCCCTGAACATATCAATGAATATGGTGATAAAGGCCTGATCCTTCAATATATCCATTTTCTCTGCAAGACACAACACAAGACAAACCCTAATGTCAGGCTAAAGTCTCCTAATTTTGTCCCAATATAGGCCTCAATTTCTAAGCAGTATAGGCCCAAGTTTAAATGTTACCTTCGTTATCACGATCGGCGCTTCCGATACTCCTTCCTCCACTCACAGATCGTACGTACGACGCATGCGTGTTAAGCTTTATATACACTGCGCATGCGTGAAACTCCCCCCACCCTGACGTTATTTCTGGTCTATTCCCCACCCCTTCTCATTCGGCGCAGTGGGGGAAGAGCACATGGCGGAGAAAGAGCAGGTGTCTGATAATTACACCAACGAGGAGGAAGAGGAGGAGGAAAGCCCGGAGCCAGAAACATCAGGATCCCGGATGAGAAAATTTAAGGCATCGAATATGTCCTTTGTGGAGATGGTGGAGATGGTCGACATCCTGAAGAGGGCCGACTATGATGGGAAGTATGGACCTTACCCTAACCCCAATGTCAGAAAGGCCAAGATCATGGCGAAAGTTAAGTCTGCACCGGAATTTTGGGGTATGACGATCCAAGGATCAACTCAGGAAGCGGTGGTCAGACCTCAAATTAAGGGAGCACAATCAGTATAGAAGTATCAGGAGAGTGCTGCAAAAAAGTAAGTAGTTGTCCTGTGTTTCTATGCTTTCTTTTTATTACATTCATGCTGCTCCATGTGCTTTTCTTTATTACTGTTGTACAGTTTAAAATGGAAACTTTCACATTCATGGACACATTATTCGTTCATAAGAAACATTGTTCGTTCGGCCTATAAAACACCATGTTTTGTCCAGATGCAGTTCAATACATTTTTTCTGGCCTACTTCTCTTAAAATAATTTTGGTGTCTAGATAGGTTAGTAACAAGATTTTGCGTTTTTAGTTTATACAATTTTTTATGTTCATATTGTTGGTGCATTCTTTGTCATGATAGACATTCGATACTGTTTTTGCACTTTTTATATTTGTATCACCATGTCAGTAGAGTCTTTGATGACCACTTACTATACTTGGGTTGATCCCTCTCATGGTTTCTTTTTTTGATGTCACAATCTAAGACACACATTTATATGGTTTTATGATATCAACTTAATTGAGAATCTTTGAACACATTTATTCTAGAGCCATATATTATATAAAGGCCATTTATACACTTAATTTTGTATATCACTTCCACCACTGAGATTTTACATTTAGCAACATAGAGTTGAATTTTTATAGCACTACACTTTATTACCTTTTCTATTCTTTTCACAATTAGTCTTACTGTAGTGTTGGCTGCTTTTTTATTCAGAGTTGGCGTGGCGGTTTCCTCAAATTTTTTACGATTAATCTCAATGAACCAACCCTGACGGTGCTTGAAGCTGGCTGTCCTGGTTTGCTCCCCTTGAGTGCCCGCGAGGTCTGTATAAGATACATGGAATACTTTGCGGGTAGGGGGCCATCGATATGCCAGACAATGTCTGAGGCACTTTTTAAATAAAAACATTTTTGAAAATGAACAAATATTTGCTTACATTTAATGCTTGTCTTTCTTTTATCTGACCATGACTGAAATTTGGGGAGTCCTGAAAATGGCGTGATTGTGTAAAATTAAAAAGCACTGTTGGGTGTTATTTACTAAAGGCAAAGACACTTTGCACTTCAAGTGCACATGAGACTGCACTGAAACTGCACTTGTAGTGAAAAGTGGATTTGCCCTTAGGAAATAACCCCCATTGTCACTGAAAACACCAATTTTACCACAAAAAAGTTTATGAGCATTGAAAGAAGAAGAGACACATTGTTGATTATCAATCTTTTTAATCAAAGCACAATCACATGTGCATTTATAAAAGGTTTTTAAAACAAACCAACATGTTTGTTGTATAACACATTTTTTGGTCACATTAATAAAAGTAGAAATGTCCTTTTAAGGTAAAACAGGCATGTTTCAAACCAACAAGAAATACACAAATTTGGAACTTACAAAGTTCAACTTTTGTAGAAATTGAAGGCAATATCAGACATGAGTATTTATAAACTGTGTTTGACATTGCGTTCAGCAGATGGGGTGAAGTCACCCTTGGAAAAGCCAAATTTTGAAGATGCACACAAATCGCCGAATGTCAACATGTGCTAGCTATCATCATGGGGGATCAATGGACGTGTTTTGTGGGTGCAACCCCTTCATCTCAGCTACTTTATTATTGAGGAAGGGGTTGTACCCTAAAATGCATACATTGATCTCCCGTGATGGCAGATAGCACATGTTGACACACTGTGTGCATCTTCAAAATTTGGCTATTCCAGAATATGTAAAAAAATGTGAAAAATATTTTCTTGAAAAAAAGCAGAAATAATTAGGGATTTCAAGGGGTTTTAAACTCTCCCTAAAACATCAATGATGTTCTTCATTTTGTTTTGAACATCATTGATGTTTTGCTTGATGTTTTCCAAGTACCTATTACACCCCATGATCTCCCCGATCAGGATCTGGGCACTTTCACTGGTGAAATGACCTTCATCCACAACATCACGATCACCTAAAAATATAGAAACAAAAACACACCATGTATTATAAATATGCCGGCATCCATCTCTTACCTGAGCCTGTGGTCGCAGACACTCACCTGTTGTGGTCACAATTTCCACCACATCTCCCTCCTCCCCCTCTGCTTGGCTTTGGGGGATTTCCACTTCCTCATGAGATGGGGGGTCTGTTGTCTCCTCTGATGAGTGGTATCCTCCGAGTCTTTTCTCCCCTATGTAAAAAAAATAGGTATACTTAGCACACAGATATTTGATGGCAGAAATAGGGATATGAAACTTTGCTTGGAAGTGTGTACAATTGTCTGTTTTGGCAGAGTTCCAAGATGAAGAAATGTTTTTGTCCTTTGTCAAGCTTGAATACTTACCTGTTTTGTACAAGCTTCACAGATGGAGACACCCCCATAGTATACACTGGAGCACCTGTGTGGGCCCCCTAATAAAAAGGGTGTTCTTGTGTCCCACACTAGTGCTCCAGCATCCAGATGTGTAAACAGCTGCTGAGTGTCCTCTCCTTACACAGAATCTAAGGTAGATGAGAAAAACCTCACAGTTCTTACGTTCCAGGAAGGAGTAAGGGTGAACCTCATCCCCTTATCCAGATGTAGGCTGGGATGTTCCACCGGGTTCCCCAATCAGCGACAATCCTCCAAGTATGGTTAGGAAAAAGTAAAAAAAAGGGAGCTTCCACATAGTGTGAATCCATTTGAATAGGGAAAAATGTATTTATAAAAATATTTCCAACAAATGTTAAAATGGGTGGTAAAAGTTTGGTTCAATTGAACAAAAAATAGCGCAGAAAATTTAAAGGTAGCTGGGGTAGCATAAAGCATCCAACGCATTTCGTCTGCTAAGACTTCGGCTGGGGTATAGGTTAACCAGCCACCAACTGCGCTTTTTATATAAATGAAATACAGATCATAAACCATCAATTAGGGACGCTTGTGCGGCATGACTTCCGGGTTTGCTGGCTTCTCTGCCAGTCATTTATCATGTGAGGGTTTGCAAGCCAATCGGGTATGGAGGGAATAATGGGAACCAAGCCTCCATGTCATCCTCCAATCAACAACCTCTAAGGATTCAACAGTGAGAAGGATCACCTGACCGCCGCGTCACTTGATCTCAGCGTGATGGCGCGGTATGCGCTTAGAGGGAATGTATCATCGGAGGTTCCTAAGTCAATCACATATGGAGAAAATGGTGAAAATCCAGCCTCCATGTCATCCTCCAATCAACTGTCTCTAAGTGTTCGTCAGTGAAAAAAATCACATGCCTGCCACGTCATTCAATACCGACGTAGTGACGCGGTATACACTCAGAGAGAATGTATCATCAGAGGTAGGAAATGGAGACATATGCAGGCTCAGGTTGGAACGCAAACAAACTCCAAGAAACCAGAATTGGCTACCTGGAACGCAACTGCACTCCAAAGGACTGGAAATGGCCACTTTTCAAATATAACCCATAACTCAATCTGAGAATGAAGGATAAATATAAATGTAAAAAATACATGTACAAAAATATTAAAAATATATATAAAAATATATATATGAAATTTGGGGGCTATGATATAAAACAGTGGATTGTCATACCGCACATGTTACAATGGAAAAAGTTGGGACTTTGAGTGAGGCATGAGGCTGTGCCTCCATCCCGAGTTCAAGAAAGAGGGGGGGGACCGAATGGGACTTTAAATGAGGCAGTAGACAGATTGGAGTAGGGTAAAAAATTGTATGTTCGAGTTTGTTGTATAGAAAAATATTGATGTGTATCACATGTGAAGGATTATGTGTGCATACACACAGGACATAGCCTACATAAATACATGTGGATAAAAACAGTCATCATGATATCTATCAATAAATAGCTTATAACAAATATAATGTAAAGATGATACATATATACTGGGAAGCACAAAGCAACATGATATAAAGGGTGAGTATAAAAAAAATGGATGATATGAGATGCATCAATAAGTTAATCAGAGTAGGATCCTATTGGAGGCCCAGTGGCTGCATCAATTGGGACCAACGCGTTTCTGTGAGTACACTTCTTCAGGAGCGGATGCTACAGGATTTCTGAAATAACGTATGAAACCATCAAAAGATAGAAACATATGCAGCCAATAAGGACAATGTGTCAATTTCTGGGTACTCATGATGTAACCAAGCTGTGGTATAGGGCAAGGACTGGGTAAAGGAAAAATTGCCCTCCCCTAGAGCTGAGGTGGCAAGCAATCCAACCCACGACAGGCGCACACCGGCATCATCCCCAAAGCACAACCATCTCCTCCACAATATAGCCAACAATGAGTCAGAATGGTAAAAAAGTATCTGAAATGGATAAATAGATCCATTGAGATAATCAAGTATAATAAGACTTGAGATTAAAGGGAGTAGGGAATTAATAATGAAGTCGTAGAGTGTTACCTTGGATGTACTGGAACAAGAGCTAACCAGCGCTATGGCGTCCGCACTTGTGTGGGAGAGAGGGCCGCGCCCGAGGCGACACCTGATAAGCGTCCCGCTTGCTTCAGTGATTGCCACCAATGTCACGCTGCAGGCCGACGATGCGTGGGGTGGGGCCCCTGCCTTGGCGGTGAGGACCCGCCCATGACTGACACCACTGTGTCCAGCTGGGTCGGCGCAGGATGGAAAAATACGTGCCCGCACAACGACGCCGACTGGTGACGTCATGCGCGGGAGCGATGCGTGGAGCCGATGCGATGTGAGCACCCGCCCAATCCCCCACACTAAACCAAGCCCAAAAGGGGCGGATGTGGAGCGGATGGGGAGGGCACGCAGAGCGCATCGCAGCTCCAGAAAAAGAACAACCCACGGCCAGAACCTAGCCACAATGCTGGATAGTATGCAGTGCGCCCAGAATTTGAACAACATGTAGTTGCAAAAAAGTGTGTGTGTGGACCATTAAGGTGCACTGACATACACGGATAAACCCCAAACAGAGCTGGCAGGGGATAACTGCCTGCAACTGTCGACTGCCTCCATCCCTAGTAAAAGTTACAATGGAAAAAGTTGGGACTTTGAGTGAGGCATGGGGGTGTGCCTCCATCCTGAGTTCAAGAAAGAGGGGGGACCGAATGGGACTTTAAATGAGGCAGTAGACAGATTGGGGTAGGGTAAAAAATTGTATGTTCGAGTTTATTGTATAGGAAAATATTAATGTGTATCACATGTGAAGGATTATGTGTGCATACGCACAGGACATAGCCTACATAAATACATGTGTATAAAAACAGTCATCATGATATCTAACAAGAAATAGCTTATAACAAATATAATGTAAAGATGATACATATATACTGGGAAGCACAAAGCAACATGATATAAAGGGTGAGTATAAAAAAAATGAATGATGTGAGATGCATCAAAAAGTTAATCAGAGTAAGATCCTATTTGAGGCCCAGTGGCTGCATCCATGGTGTCCGACGCGTTTCTGTGAGTACACTTCTTCAGGGGCGGATGCTTCAGGATTTCTGAAATAACAAGGTATGAAACCATCAAAAAATAGAAACAAATGCACCCAGAAAGGACAATGGACCAGAAATAGTTGGACTTTTTCTTTCAAGGGACAAGACCATACCTGGAACTCAGAAGAGGTTTTTCATGGACCTTTTAATGTTTGCAACTAGGTCCAACTATTTCTGGTATAACAATCAATTCTATTTACAAACGAAGGGTGTAGCCATGGGGGCCAAGTTTGCCCCCAGTCTGGCTAATATCTTTATGGTCAAATGAGAGGAGGATGTCGTCTATACCCTAGATCCACCACAGTTGGCCTTGTGGGCCAGGTATATTGACGACATCCTCCTCCTATGGAAGGGCAGTATGGAATCTTTGGACACATTTATGTCTACTTTGAATGATAACCAACTTGGAATTAATTTATCGTATGAAGTAAGTGCTTCTGCAATCCACTTCTTAGATCTGATAATCACTGCCATTAATGACCAACTTGAGATGAAAACCTTCTTCAAAGCTAAGGATCGCAATGCAATCATTCCGATCGATAGCTGCCATCACGCAGCATGGTTAAAATCAGTGCCTAGAAGCCAACTGATGAGGATTAGAAGGAATTGTTCCCATCTCTCAGACTATTTTCAACAAGCAGAAACCCTGAAATCCAGGTTCATAGATAAAGGATATAATATTTCCCAGATCAATGAAGAAATACAGCGAGTAGCTTCAGTCGATAGAACGTTTCTGCTAGTAGAACAACTGAAGAGATCACAAGAACATAAACATAAATGGTCCTTCCTGACAAATTTTTCTACTTAGTATAAACAGATCAAAGATATCTTTTGCAGGCACTGGAAGGTGCTAAAGAATGATCCTATATTAGGTCCTTTACTCCCCGACCGTGCTGGAATAATATTCAGAGGAGCTACATCCGTTAAGAGCCAAATTGCACCTAATGCAATAGACCCTCCCATCGCTCCATCCTTCTTTCATAATATGAAAGGATTTTTCCCATGTTGCAAGTGTACAGTGTGTAAACATAATGCATGCAAAGCGCGTAAAATTTAAACCTTTATCTCTTCGGTTACTGGAAGAGAATACAAGATGAGACATTTTGCAACCTGTGGAACGAAGTATATTGTCTACCTTATTACTTGCCCCTGTGAGAGGCAGTATATAGGCCGGACAATACGTAATTTCGCCATACGAGTTAATGAGCATATTACAGCCATTGAGAAAGTACACACCAATCACAGCATACCTAAACATTATCTACTTTGTCATAATCAAAACCCTACAGGTACCACATTTCAAATTATTGATAAATTCGTACCTCATTGGAGAGGAGAATCTAGTTTAAGAGGTGTATCCAGACTAGAAACATTCTGGATACATCAAATGAAATGTTATACACCCCATGGACTAAACGTAGATTGGGATATCAATGCGTTTATAAACCAGTCCTGATCATCTAACCAACTATAAACCAATCCTGATCATCTAACACCTTCTGGTCTTTAGCGAATAGAAATCCCCCCTTTTTTCTGCCCATGGGGGTTTATACTTACATGTTCCATTTCTCTATTTAAATTAATTCTTGTATGATGTAGATATAATCCGATAGATGTGTTTGGGTTTTACATCCACCCATCTTATACTGAGATTTTTAGATTAACATTTATCCGTGGGCCATGTTTAGTGAATATAACATTCACCCTACCCACTAGCATTAGTGATACACATTACAATCTCTCCCTATCATTTTCTCCAAATTAGGATTGAGCTTGTACCACTTATTGGTATGTTCATTATACCACCTATTACACATGACCTAGATCGTTTTATTCACATAGTAATGTAATCTGAGTACTTTGGTATTTGGATCTATACACCATAGTATTTTCTCACGACTCTCCTTTAATTAGAGATCGAGTTTAAGATATACACCCTCTGATCGTCTATACCTCTCACTATATACGTCTTAGATTAGAGTGTAATACACTTTATCCATATATTGACACACAATAGATACATTTTTAGTATTATTATTTTTCCTATGTAATATGTTTCCAATATGTATGTTATTGTGATGCTACATGTGCGGTATGACAGTCCAATGTTTTATATCATAGCCGCCACATTTCATATATATTTTTATATATATTTTTAATATTTTTGTACATGTATTTTTTACATTTATTTTTATCCTATATTCTCAGATCGAGTTATGGGTTATATTTGATAAGTGGCCATTTCCGGTCCTTTGGAGCGCAGTTGCGTTGCAGGTAGCCAGTTCTGGTTTCTTAGAGTTTGTTTGCGCTCCAACCTGTGCCTGCATATGTCTCCATTTCCTACCTCTGATGATAAATTCTCTCTGAGTGTATACTGCGTCACTACGTCGGTATCAAATGACGCGGCGGTCATGTGATTTTTTTCACCGACGAACGCTTAGAGACAGTTGATTGGAGGATGACATGGAGGCTGGATTTTCACCATTTCCTCCATATGTGATTGGCTTAGGAGGATGATACATTCCCTCTAAGCGCACACCGTGCCATCACGCTGAGATCGAGTGAGACAGCGGTCAGGTGATCCTTCTCATTGTTGAATCCTTAGAGGTTGTTGATTGGAGGATGACATGGAGGCTTGGTTTCCATCATTCCCTCCATACTCGATTGGCTTGCAAACCCTCACATGACAAATGACTGGCAGAGAAGCCAGCAAACCCAGAAGTCATGCCGCACAAGCGTCCCAAATTGATGCTTTATGATCTGTATTTCATTTATATAAAAAGCGCAGTTGGTGGCTGGTTAGCCTATACCCCAGCCGAAGTCTTAGCAGACGAAACGCGTCGGATGCTTTATGCTACCCCAGCTACCTTTTCTGCGCTATTTCTTGTTCAATTGAACCAAACTTTTACCACCCATTTTAACATTTGTTGGAAATATTTTTATAAATAAATTTTTCCCTATTCAAACGGATTCACACTATGTGGAAGCTCCCTTTTTTCACTTTTTCCTAACCATACTTGGAGGATTGTCGCTGATTGGGGAACCCGGTGGAACATCCCAGCCTACATCTGGATAAGGGGGTGAGGTTCACCCTTACTCCTTCCTGGAACGTAAGAACTCGTTTACCTGGCTTTCTCCAGGGATTGGAACCAGATTTAACCCTACCGTTTGACGGTACAAGCCTATATGACTCACCGCCAATGGCTTGTGAGTCCAACATCTCTGGTAAGGGCATTACATTTATCTTTGCTGAAGTGTATGCTTTTGAAGATCTGGTGTTGTATACGCGATATTCCTCACTTCTTGAGGTGAAAAGCTTCCACACAAGCTTTGAATATCCTGCTTCCTCAGGAGTTACCAACCCATATAGACTTTTATAACCACATATATGTTTATAAGTTTTTGCGTTTTTAGTTTATACAATTTTTTGTGTTCATATTGTTGGTGCATTCTTTGTCATGATAGACATTTGACACTGTTTTTTGCACTTTTTATGTTTGTATCACCATGTCAGTAGAGTCTTTGATGACCACTTACTATACTTGTGTCACGTACCTGACGGTAGAGCCTGATATGCAGGGAGCGGCCTCTCTTACTCCTCTGATTCTGGCCCCCTGATAGAGCAGACAGGAGGCGCAGAAATGCAGAGTCGCACGAGTGCCTGACGGGTCGTCTTCCTGGAACTGGGAACAGCAGCAGGGGGCATGGTGCTCGAGCAGAATTCTCCAGCTGGCGGAAGAGGCAGGTTAAGCAGACCGGGTCATACACTGGCGAGAACGCCAGTAGCAGAAGCGGAGGCAGAAGCGTAGTCAGGACACAGGCCGGGTCGGCAACGAGCTGGCAGCGTGGTAGTAGAAGGAGCAGGCAGGTGCGGAGGTCAGAACAAGCCGGGTCAGGTGCAGGCAGCAGGTAGCGGAGTCAAGGCAAGCCGGGTCGGTAAACAGGCACAGGTATCAGAAGTAAGCAGGCAGGAACACACGGGAATACTGTAGAACGGACAGCACTGGATGCAAGCACAGACCAAGTTTAAATAGCCTCTTGGTCATGTGCACGCAGGTGCACCAGAAGTGTTTTGGCAGAGGCTGAGGTCACAGGTCGACTTCTCCGTCGGCCATCTTGAGTACTGGCTGGTCTTCCTTAACAACTTGGGTTGATCCCTCCCATGGTTCCTTTATTTGATGTCACAATCTAAGACACACATTTATATGGTTTTATGATATCAACTTAGTTGAGAATCTTTGAACACATTTATTCCAGAGCCGTAAATTATATAAAGGCCATTTATACACTTAATTTTGTATATCACTTCCACCACTGAGATTTTACATTTAGCAACATAGAGTTTAATTTTTATAGCGCTACACTTTATTACCTTTTCATTGAGATTAATAATTCCGGCTTCAGGCCCAACTGAGCCAGCATAGTTCACAGAATTTCTCCTTAAAAAGTTGTGGAGAACACAGCAAGCTAGGATGATGTGATTGAGTTTATACTCCGCCATGTGTATCGGTGTAAGAAATAGGCGGAACCGGCTGGCCATTATTCCAAACGTGTTCTCCACCACTCTTCTGGCTCTGGCCAGCCGGTAATTAAAAACCCTCTGGTCCGGGGTGAGGGTCCTCATAGGGAATGGCCGCATAAGATGGTCCCCCAGCGCAAACGCTTCATCTGCAATGAGGACAAATGAGAGTCCTTCCGCATTGCAACTCCGTGTGGGCGATATCTCCACCATCTGACATCCAGCCATTCTTCCCCACGTCCACATACAGGAACTCGTAAGTAGCCGACACCACTGCCAACATCACAATACTATTGAACCCCTTGTAGTTGTAATAGTATGACCCTGAGTTGGGTGGTGGGACGATGTGGACGTGTTTCCCATCAATTGCCCCTCCGCAGTTAGGAAAGTCCCACCACTGGGCAAAGTGGGAGGCCACAGTCTGCCATTCCTGTGGGTTGGAAGGAAATTGTGGAGTCAAACAAGAAAAAAAAATATTCATTTTGCACATAAACATGGAAAGCAGATTAGACACAAACATTTTTGGCCAACATCAGTATAACATTTTTTTAGGGATTATTTAAAGACAAAGGTATAAGGTCCACCTATCAGATCCCCCCTCTCATGGGCCATATAAATAAATTTATGGGGGGAGATGTTTTGGACAGGTAACCCTCTCCACTTCATTGAGAGGTGAATGCCTAAATAATGTGTATTACTTTGGCCAGCCCCTCCTTACTTTACACTATTGGCAGCCCACTGGACAGGTAAAAAGTGTCATAATACAAAGAGATAAATACACACTGTACACATTCTAGCACATTTTTACATTCTGCTATTACCTATCAAGATAAGAATAGGATCCAAAATCTTTCAACAGTACCATTTGAAAGTATTCAGGGAGGCCCTTGCACTACATGCTTTGGTGAATTCATCCATAAATCTGACCACAAAAGAGGTGGGTATAGTGTGTATGGGCTTGGCAAAGTCAGCAGATAGAGGATTGGTATCAGCTGAGTTAGCAGTTGGGGGGAGGGAGGGTTCCAAATGATTTTGGGACCCAAAAAAGCCTCTGGCACACATCACAATTTTCAACATTTTAGGGGGTGTTTGGGGTAAATCACTACAATGGAGCAGACAAAATACATTGTTAAGTGACTACATGAGGTGAATATAGGCCCAGGAGAGCAGGCTGGGGAGGTAAGTGAAGGCAAATATGTATGAAGGACAAAAAAAAAAAAAAAATCCAGCATGCATGAGGACAAAGGGGACATTCACAGCATATTACAATCATGGTAATTAGGGAATGAGGAAAGAAATACAATATATTATAAAACATTCTATACAATAAAATGTGATGTTAAAGGATAAAAATCTTACCCTTATATACTCCTTTTGCAAGACCTGGATGATGGCAGAACAGGTCTCTGGGATAATGATCCCCAGAGCCTGGGGGGAGATGCCTGTTGAGAACTTAAGGTCCTGCAGGCTTCTCCCCGTCGCCAAGTACTGCAGGGTGGCGAGGAGCCTCTGCTCGGGAGTGATGGCTTGCCTCATGCAGGTATCCTGCCTGCTGATATAGGGGGTCAGCAAAGCCAACAAAGGGTGAAATACGGGGTCCGTCATCCGGAGAAAGTTCCTGAAAACATCAGGATCATTCTCACAGATCTGACGGAGCAAAGGCATGTGACAGAACTGGTCACGCTGGAGCAACTAATTCTTGGTCCATGAACTCCTCCCCACCCTGTTCATGGACTGGGCTTGTGTCAAAGTAAGAACCCCAACACCAAGCCCCCGCACAGCACGAACTCTACGATGAGCACGTATACGCAACATGGCTAGAAAACGGTCGGCTGCTCAGAAGTAACAGAACACACTGAAGAACAGCAAGGCCTGTGAAGAGCGACCTGAAAATCAGTAGCGAACGAACAAGAACACAATGACAAGTCAATGGGAACTTGCTGCAGGCACTGAAGACCAGACACAAACCCACAAGCACAAACTGAACAGCGGGAAATACGATCTGAAAACCATGAGTCTGAAAAAGCACGAATCGTCTCTCACCAAACTTTTACTAACATGAGATTAGCAAAAGGAGCCCAAAGGGTGCCACACTTGGTACTGAACTGCCCTTTTATAGTCTCGTCGTAGGTGGTGTACGTGACCGCGTTCTTGGCATTTGGAAATTCCGACAACTTTGTGCAACCGTGTGTATGCAAAACATGTTTGAGCCAACATCCGTCCGAAAAAATCCATGGATTTTGTTGTCGGAATGTCCAATCAATGTCCGACCGTGTGTATGGGGCATAAGAATTACAGGCCTACAATATAAAACGCCAAATTTCAATGCAAAACATTGTACGGCTTTGAGCATCAAAAATCTGAAATAATCATACCGCCAGGGAGGTTAAACAGCCGTGTGCAATAAGTGTAGATATATAGTACACCAATAACCAAATTATAACAAAATTATAACCAATGTATGGATTATAACTTTTTTGTTATAATTTACTCTTTTTTGTGTAGCAGACCTAGAGACAAATTTAAATAGGAAATTGGTCAGTGCAGAAATAAATGGAGAAATACATTGGCAAGAATATGTATAATAAGCTAATCGCTTTTATATTTATATCATAAGACTAAGTTTAAAGTAGAAATAAATCCTAACTGAATGCCATTTATTTTTTTTGTATCAAACAATTGACATTTTGAAAACTATACCATTCTTTGTTGCATCTTAATGTTGCTAGTCTTCTGCAGCCTCTTTGAAATTTCTTCCTGTCTACATACTTCATGATGCCTGCATATATCTATGTAGCCCAGGCTGGTGTTTTTTTTTGGGGGGGGGTCGGCAAACAATTACCTATCCTCGAGCACCTCCCCCGCTGCTGTCTGGCGGTCAGTCCAGCACTTACCCCATCTAAGCGTGTAGCGGGTGTCGGGCAGCGGGCAGTGGCTCTCTCCTCCATCTGCGGTTTCCAGCATGAGGCTCCTCCCTTCCTCCAAGGCATCCAATAGGATTGCCTGTCATTTCAGCCAATTGGGTAACAGGTCTCAAAAACCTCTTCCTGATTGGCCATTCTCTGTTGTAACACACCTGGGTGGACTCTGTTCGTATTCTCTGCGCCCCGAGCCCACCCTATTTTGAAGCCTATTAGAGCATGCGGCTCTAATCAGGTGCTTCAAACCCCCGCCATTGTAATTCATGCATCCGCCATCCTGAAAGGGGCCAGATGCATGGATAGGGAGAGGTGGCGATGGATAGGGGGGTGGCGCCCATGTGCCCTTAATGGACAGGCTTAATGGACAGGCCTGATGCAGCCAGTGGGTTGAACAAAGAAAACTGACCTGCTTCTCCCATCGACACATTTTGATGCAGAAATCCTCCCCACTGTGTCACTGAATGCTGACAGCAGGGACTACCCCACCATCACAGTACACTGAATGCTTATTGGCTGCATGCACTGCTTAAGAGAGAATTTACCAAAAAGCCAGTTAATGAGAAGTGGATCAATAGAGCAACTTGTCATGAAAAAGGAAGGGTCATACTTGGATCAAAATTCAGATGGTTCCTGCTGGACCAGCTGAATTTCAATCCATGTATGGCCAACTTAATGGGTGGGTTTCCTGACAAGTGACAACAGCGGACCATGCCTGTGTAGCGTGTGTTAAAATGCCCACTTGAAGTTTACTTCAGAAGTCTACATGACACAGTGGAAAGCAAAGGCTTTCTACTTAAAAACACGACTCACAGTGCCTTATGCAAGTAAATGACACATATACTTAGGTTTATGTACGAATTTGTATAATGGCATGTAGGGCAAACAATTGGCTCACCCCTTAGGAATGGGACCTCTGGACCCTCTAAAGTTTGTTGCATCCTTTCTGTTCTTTACTCAGAGTAAAACACCTGCTGCACCAACAGTTGCTCAGGACAGACTCATCTACTTTGTAAAAGACACTGCACACTTCCACCTTTTTCCTAAACTCCCTTCAGTGGTAATGTTCAAGTGACCACAATCAACGCAGGCTTGAGCAAGGTCCAGACTCTATTGTTGGAATACTCGTGTATGCGTATTTGTGTTTATGGTATTACATTTTATGTAATTTATTTCAACGTTTATTTCAAATTGCAGTATCAGTGTCTGCTTGGAATACAGATTTGTATTATACCACACTATTCCTTGTAAGTCTGAAGAGCAGTCTTTCAGCAATCCATTGTCAATATAATGAATTGAACAGTGTATTAAGTGGCATAGTAAATCATACAAATATAGCATAATACATGTACGCAAATAAACCCTTTGTGTGATAAAATACTGAAAAAAAACAGAAAGCAAGAGTTTCATTGTTAACGTGATTTTAAAGTCTCAATTTTTTTTTAATTAAAATTATAAACATGGTATACTTACCTGCTCTATGCAAGTATTTTGCACATAGAATATTCCACAGAGTGGTCCCTTACCTCTTCTTTTTCAGTTCTCTGCTGACATTTTCCTCTCCTCCTCTTCTCCAAGTGCCCCCATAGCAAGCCATATGCTCCCAAGGTGGGCTGTGTGTGTCCATAGACAGACACAGCATGGCTTGGCCTGGCCCTCCAGTCCCTCCTTACAGGGTTTGACTGACAGCAGCAGGAGCCAATGGCTCCCACAGCCTTTGTAAAGCCTATGAAAGCAGAAAGAAGAGAGAGAAAGCTGCAGCCAGGCACAGTATTGGATTGATAGAGGTATCAAGTAAGTGTTTAGGGAAGGGGAGAGGAATTAGCTAGAAGGTTGCTTATCCTAATGCATTAAATACATTAAGGTAGAAACATGTTTGTGTTTAGAACTAATTTAACAACATAACACCATATTGTTTTTCTTTTTAAGACATACTTGTTTCCAGGGACAGTCTTTAACCTATCTGTAGCTTGAACAACCTCCCGCAGTACACTGTATTGTGTAATTGCATTTTATATAAGCAGTAGTGTTCCCTTTATTTAGAAACGCAGGAAAGCTCATCAGAACAAAGCACACAGACAACTCAACCAAGGAAAATCCCATATTCCTACATTACGGTGTGCCTGTTATAAATGAGGACAAAATATGTTGTTTCCTCTAGCAAATGAAATAAAGCACCTCAGTGAGAACAGGGATTTAGTGGATTCAATTTTCTAGAAAGTTTATTTTTTATCAACTAACAATACAGGTATATTTACAGAAGAAATAAATGGTAAATACAAAAAAACATAGTTTTCCCTAGTGACAGTCCCTGTTCTTCTTGCTTTAATGTATTATAATTTGTCTGGTTTATTATAGAACATCCAATCCCTGGCTGGTCACTATAGAGTAAATTGTCCATTCAGTGTGATATAGTATAATAAAAAGGACTAGTTCTCTATGACTTATTCATCTACTTGTACTTTTTTATAGGATAAAAATAATTTTCTTATTGCCACAGCCATTACAAAATGATGTCTGATGCTTAGTGTGTATATACCTACAAAGGGCATTATTATTGAGGGTTTTTTTTCTGGGGTGGGGGATGGTAGTTTTAAGACTTCTGGGGGGAAAATGACTTTTGCTGCTTTAAAGGCTGTTTTCTGCCTTATATTTGCTTCTGCTATTGCCTTCTTAACTTGGATTCCAGTGCTGCCAGGTGCCACTTTTCTATCCCTGCTGTTTTTTGGTCCTTTTTTCTCACTAGGCATGGCTGCCACGAACTTCCAGAACCAATAATATAAATGTTACATCATTTTCTGCTCTCTAAAACACATATTTGAAGTCTGATTCAGATTCAATTGACATAAATTAGGTTTATGGTTTGAAGTTCACACATTTTTAAATAGTATTGGCAAACCACAATTGATCAAACTTTGCAGAAGTTCAATCAACTCTTTTCGTAAACAAACATCTAATCTATCCTTGAAAATCAAAGATAACTGTCCTCACCATTGAGAAAGCTTAGAAACCTGATTTCTAGTGATTTGTTACTATTTGAACAAAGACAAACAATTAAAGTGATTGTAAACAATCACCTTGTAAAACAACCCATTCCGTTTAACAAAGAAATTAAAAAGGCAAAGCATTTTTGTATAGATAAAAAAAAAACATTATAACATTATAATATACAAAAGTGAGTACACCCCTCACATTTTTGTAAATATGTTATTATATCTTTTCATCTGACAACACTGAAGAAATGACACTTTGCTACAATGTAAAGTAGTGAGTGTACAGCTTGTATAACAGTGTAAATTTGCTGTCCCCTCAAAATAACTCAACACACAGCCATTAATATCTAAACCGCTGGCACCAAAAGTGAGTACACCTCTAATTCCGCGTGCACATGGGCGGACTTTTCAACCGAACTGGTCCGACAGACTTTCCGGACTTTCAATGGACTTTTGACAGACTTCTGACGGACTTTTAAATGAACGGACTTGCCTACACACGATCACACTAAAGTCTGACGGATTTGTATGTGATGACGTACGACCGGACTAAAATAAGGAAGTTGATAGCCGGTAGCCAATAGCTGCCTTAGCGTGGGTTTTTGTACGTCGGGCTAGCATACAGACATGTGGATTTTTCGACCAGACTCGAGTCCAGCGGACAAATTTGAAACATGTTCCAAATCTAAAGTCCGTCAGATTTTTGACCAAAAAAGTCCACTGCAGGTCCGATGGAGCCCACACATGGTCGGATTGTCTGCCAGATTTTGTCCGTTGGACCAGTCCAGTCGAAAAAGTCCGCCCGTGTGTACATGGCATTAGTGAAAATGTCCAAATTGGGCCCAATTAGCCATTTTCCCTCCCCGGTGTCAAGTGACTTGTTAGTGTTACAAGGTCTCATGTGTGAATGGGGAGCAGGTGTGTTAAATTTGGTGTTATTGCTCTCACTCTCTTATACTGGTTACTGGAAGTTCAGCATGGCACTTCATGCTAAAGAAGCTGAGGGTAAAGGTGATGGATTGGCCAAGCATGTCGCCAGACCTTAACCCTATTGAGCATCTGTGAGGCATCCTCAAACAGAAGGTGGAGGAGTGCAGGGTCTCTAACATCCACCAGCTCCATGATGTTGTCATGGAGGACGGAAAGAAGACTCCAGTGGCAACTTGTGAAGCTCTGGTGAACAAAAAAGAAGAAACTTTGGTCATGGGACTTTAAATGAGGGAAGTCACTGAGAAAATAATATAATGAAAATAAGTAAAAATATAAATATAATTTATTCTGAAATCAGAATCAAACCATATCATGATTGAGTACATGCTGCAATAGAGTAATTCGTTCATGATTGGCCAAGGGAAAACGGACATATATTACATAAATAAATGAATTCAAAGTATACAGTACATAATAAATTTATACATAAAAAAGAACATAATAAATAATAGTATATACATCAGACAATCCAGACCTGTAATTTGAACAAAAATTAAAAAAGCATACATGATAAACAAATACATGATGCGGTAGGCATGAGTGATTTCATAAAGATACAGTAATAAAAGGTCAGATGGTTTTGGTATAACGGAACTCTGTGTTTCGTGGAGTAATATCCACTTATCAGGAGTAAGATGTAAAATGTCTGAAAAATGTAAAAAAAAAAAAAAAATAAGACCTGCATATCTTTTGGAAAACTGGACCCCTCTCTGGTGCCATGATCCAATAGGGCTGCTCCTGCCTCAGCCCCAGGTGAGACATTGCACCTGATGCCTTCCCCTTTTCCCACATCAAGCTGGGCTCCGCTTTAGCTAATATGTAAGTATCATCCTACTCATCTGATCCTAATTAGGGAATTTGTCTTATAATTTTTACATATTTTTATTTATTTATTTATTTACATTTTTAAGACATTTTACATATTACTCCTGATGAGTGGATATTACTCCACGAAATGCATAGAATTCCATTATACCACGACCATCTGACTTTTTATTACTGTATCTTTATGAAATCGCTCATGCATACAGCATCATGTATTTGTTTATTTATTTATTATTTATTTATTTATTTTTATTTTTTATTTATGCTATAAAAAGCATATCATGTATGCTTTTTTACCAATCATGTGTTCAAATTACAGGTCTGGACTGTCTGATGCATATACTATTATTTATTATGTTCTTTTTTATGTCATGAACTTATTACTCTATTGCAGCATGTACTCAATCATGATATGGTTTGATTTTGATTTCAGAATAAATTATATTTATATTTTTACTTATTTTATTATATTATTTTTTCAGTGACTTCCCTCATTTAAAGTCCCATGACCAAAGTTTTTTCTTGTTTGCAACTATTACTGGGGATGGAGGTTTGTCACTGGGGTGTGTGTCAGATCATTTTTATTTTTTGTTCTCTCTAAGCTCTGGTGAACACCAAGAGGGTTAAAGTTATTGTAAAGGTTTGATTATTAAAAAAAAAATAACAAACATTTAATACTTACTTCCACTGTGGAGCTCGTTTTGCACAGAGTGGTCCCAAACACCGTCTTCTAGGAGTCCCTCAGTGGCTCTCGCGGTTCCTCCCTGCATCAGATAACCCCCTAGGAGAAGCGCTCTCCCAAGGGTTACCTTACGGGCATGCTTCTGAGTCCATCATTCTGCGTCCATTGCTGTCAAATGTATGACTCGGCCTCACCCCCTGTCGCCCGCATCATTGGATTTGATTGACAGCAGCAAGAGCCAATGGCTGCGCAATCTATCCAAACAAGATCCAAGAACCCCAGGCATAGGGACAGTGCGTCCCTGCCGGATGAAGTTCCAGGGCTCAGGTAAGTAAAACGGGGGGGCTGGGGGACCGCCCTGGTGTTTTTCATCTTAATGCATAGGATGCATTAAGGTGAAAAAACACAAGAGTTTACAATCCCTTTAAGGCAGTGCTGGAAAATAAAGGTGGCCACACAAAATATTGACACTTTGAGCCCAATTTGGACATTTTCACTTAGGGGTGTACTCACTTTTGTTGCCAGCGGTTTAGACATTAATGGCTGAGTGTTGAGTTATTTTGAGGGAACAGCAAATTTACACTGTTATGCAAGCTGTACACCCACTGCTTTACATTGTAGCAAAGTGTCATTTCTTCAGTATTATCACATGAAAAGATATAATAAAAGTCAAGGGTGTACTTACTTTTGTGAGATACTGTATATATTATATATGTTTCCCTTTTTTATAATGATCACATTCCCTCTGTTCTCAGCTGCATAGGACCTGGAGAGGAGGAGAAGCAGCAGTACACTGAGCTTTTCAGTGACCGGCACTGCAGGGGGGGGGTCTTGGTCGGTGTCAGGTCAAGTCTGATCATTGGAAGAGAGTAGCCTGAGTTCCTAGCATAGCTAGAGAACTGACCATGTTGTGTTCTTCTGCTTAGTGTGGTCAGTTTTCAATCAAAAAGCAAGGGGAATAGCAGGAATGCTGTGGATTTCACACAAATGAAGCAATACAAAGAGAACGGGATACTTTTTTATGAATAGGAAATGTTGGAGTAACAAAAACTTTAAGTAGGGCTGGCTGTCATATATATCCACCCCCTCAGCAACATCGCTTTGTCTGAACACTCTGTCTCCATGCAATTGGGCCTCACTTTAGACTTTGATTTGAATACTCAATAGTTTTAAAAAATAATAACGATAAATGACAACAAAGTCTGCAGGGACTGAATGAATTGCAGATGTTCCAACATATCAATACTTACCTTTTATTTATAATTGTTAACCTCCCTTCTCCCACAAGCAAAATATCAGTTTAAATCAATTAAATAAATCAAGTTAAAAGCAGCATGGAGATTTTATGTATGAGAGCCCTTATACATAGCTAACTGCTTTACAGTGAGTGGTTTTGGCAGTTCATATATAAAAGTCCCAACATAGAAAAATTGTCTCAGCCCACCTGTTAAAAGAAAGGGAAAAACACACCTAACCTTTCAGGTGTCTACCATTACCGGAAAAAAAACACAAATAAATGCTAGAAAATGTATTTAACCACAAAAAGTTTGGAATGCATGAAAGCTGCTACATTAATTTAATGTATAAATGCTAAGGATAATTATTTTGCTTTTCTCAATGACATCTCAGATCTCAAAGCAGTACTTCTGGTAATGATGACCACTATGCAACATGGAGTGGATGTCCCATGTCATGGTTATGCAATAGAGCTTGTCGATCAGCATACCTGTCTCCATGTGTTCATCTCTAGAGACCAGCTGACCCTCACCTGACTGCTTTTGTAACCTCTCCTCTAAGCATGGCCCCACCCCAGGCCCTATCAGGGAACCCTATATTAACCTGTGCACTGCAAGCCAGCAGTGCTGATCAACCATTGTGTGTTAGCCTCTGTGTGTGCTTGCTGGGTTTCCTACATCTGATTCCTGGTACCAACTTTGGCCTGTTCTTAACTATTCCTGTCTGCTCGTGACCCTGACCTTTGGCGTGTTCCCGACCATCCCTGTTTGCCTGTGACTCTGTACCTTGGCGTGTACTCTGTTGTCCTTGTCTGCTTGTGGCCCTGACCTTGGCTTGTCCCTTACTTTCCTTGTTGTTCCAGCCTGCTGCCTCCTTCCTCTTCTCCTGTAGTCTACTGTGAGCATGAGCTGTGAGACCCTGGGGGCCGCGACCTGGAGCCAGACTGCAGCGCAGTCCATCCTTACCATTAAAGGCTCTGGTGAACACCTGCTGGCTCTTAGACTCTGCGCCCTGGGGAATCTATGCTCTAGCTCCCAGTAGGATCTGTGTCAGTGATCCAGTAGACCTGCTTCCTGGACCTCCTAGGGTTCAGTCCGCAGCAGTCAGCCTGAGGGTCCACTACCTTGTGGTGCACTCCTGATCCCAACGGTGCGCATCTGTCACCCAGCCTCAAGGTGACCCGACAGTTTGATAAGCCATGGACCCGGCTGATGTGCTGCTACCTGCAGATGATCCATTGCAGGGCTTAGTTCGCAGACTTGAGACCCAGGAATCGCATCAGACCCAAGTGATGTGATTCCTTCAGGATTTGGCATCCCTTTTTGAACAGGTTCAGGCCTCACTAGGACCCCTGGTTCAACAACCTCAACCGCTATCTGCTGCTGCACCATCGCATCAGTCGCAGCCACACATTCATTACAACGGCCCGTTTCTCTGGGGACTCCAAGACTTGCAGGGGGTTCCTTAGCCAGTGCACGATTCATTTTGAACTTCAGCCCCAAAACTTCCTGTCCGATCGGGCAAAAGTAGCCTATATTATATCCCTTCTGTCCGGCGAGGCGCTAGCTTGGGCTGCCCCTCTGTGGGAACTGAATGATCCAGTCGTTTCTACCCTGTCTGATTTCTTGAAACTTTTTCGAAATATCTTCGAGGAACCGGGTCGTGTCTCCTCAGCGGCTCTTTTACGTCTCCGTCAAGAGTCCGCTTCTGTGGGACAGTATGCTCTTCAGTTCCATATCCTCACAGCTTAATTGAGCTGGAATAATGAGGCCCTAGTTGCAACCTTTTTACATGGCCTCTCTGATAGAGTGAAGGATGAATTAGCAGGAAGATCCCTTCCTGCTGATCTGGACGGTGTCATCACCTTGTGTAACCAGATCGATATTCACTTTCAGGAGAGGGCCCTGGAAAAAAAAAAACAGCACTCCCCGTTCCTTAGCCAGCTTGAGCTCCCAGTCCCTTCTCTTCGATCTGAGGCGCACCCCCTGCCTGCTGAGGAACCTATGCAGCTGGGCTGGACCAAGTTGTCTCCTGAAGAACACGCTAGGTGCAGAACTCTGGGCCTGTACCTCTACTGTGGGGTCAAAGGTCATTTTCGTGACACTTGTTCTCTTCGCCTGGAAAAACGATTGGGGCTAATACATCTGTAAAGTGGAGTATTAGACCCTGAAGTATCACCTTCACCTTCTCGTCTTCTTCTTTCTGTGTTCCTTCATGTCGGCGCTTCCTCTCGTTCGGTCTTGGCACATCTGGATTCCGGAGCCGCTGGCAATTTCATGGACTGGGGAACTGCGTCTTCCATGAGACTCACCCTTTTGCCCCTTATAACGCCATTGGAGGTCTTGCCGATTGATGGCACTGTTCTCCCAGGGGGCCCTATCCGCTTCCAGACCCTCCCTGTTAAGATGTCGGTAGGGACACTCCACCAGGAGTGGATATCCTTCCTTGTCTTACCTATGGGTTCCTCTCCTATCATATTAGGTCTTCCTTGGTTACGGCTCCATTCTCCACATGTTGACTGGACTGCTGGACAGATCTTGACTTGGGGTTCCTCCTGTTCCTCCTCCTGCCTACTCAAGGTTACCCCAAAAGAGAATCCTCCTGTTGCCACCATCCCAGTATCTTCTGCTCTTCCCGCTGCGTATAGCGATTTCTGGAATGTCTCCTGCAATAGTCGGGCTGAGGCACTCTCTGGGTCGTGTGGCACTCTGGATGAGGGGCCTACCTGTGAACCTGAGCCGATCAGTCACTCCAGTTTGCATGGCCATTTCCCTTTGCCTGTCCCTGGACCCCCTTGGACACACACCCAGGCTAACTCGTCCACCAGTTCCACAGTCGCTACGCCCTGCGATGCAATTCTGGTGGTCGCTGCACCTGGCAATGCTGTTCAGTCGGCCTCTGCACCAGTCCAGCCTATGCCCAGTGAGCTTCCTGCTTCTTGTTCAGAACCTTCTGTAACCTGGCATCACCCTACTGCTACTACGTCCGTTCAAACCTGTTTAAGAGGCTCAATCCATCCTTTGGATAGACTGCCTCATTCGGCCAGGTGGGGTTTTCAATCTTTTGTTCAGGGCTCTCTGCATTCTGTTTGTGTTCTGGCTATCCAGCTAAACTCTTGTGACACGTCCCCTTTTAACCAACCTGACCTCAGGGATTCACCGACCTCTACCCAGTCTGATGGTCCTGTGTTGGACGTCCAGCACATCTTTAAGGGTCTGGGGGACCCTGCTAAGAATTCTGATGGTCTTCTCGTGCCCTTACCCATTTCTAAAAAGCCTTTAGTCCTTAATAAGTCCTTTCGACCTCTCCTTACCTTGGTTCCGGCCTCTGAGGATAATCTAAAGTACGAGGTTAGTCAAGTTTTGGATTCCCGGCTCCGTAAAGGCATTCTTCAGTACCTCGTACATTGGAAAGGGTTTGGTCCTGATGAGAGGTCTTGGATCACTGCATCTGAGGTCTTTGCTCCTCGTCTATTGAGGAGGTTCCATCTGGAGTTTCCCTTTAAGCCTGGGCACAGGCGGGGGAGGGGGAGGTCTTAAGAGGGGGGGTACTGTCATGGTTATGCAATAGAGCTTGTCGATCAGCATACCTGTCTCCATGTGTTCATCTCTAGAGACCAGCTGACCCTCACCTGACTGCTTTTGTAACCTCTCCTCTAAGCATGGCCCCACCCCAGGCCCTATCAGTGAACCCTATATTAACCTGTGCACTGCAAGCCAGCAGTGCTGATCAACCATTGTGTGTTAGCCTCTGTGTGTACTTGCTGTGTTTCCTACATCTGATTCCTGTTACCAACTTTGGCCTATTCTTAACTATTCCTGTCTGCTCGTGACCCTGACCTTTGGCATGTTCCCGACCATCCCTGTTTGCCTGTGACCCTGTACCTTGGCGTGTACTCTGTTGTCCTTGTCTGCTTGTGGCCCCGACCTTGTCTTGTCCCTTACTTTCCTTGTTGTTCCAGCCTGCTGCCTCCTTCCCCTTTATCCTGTAGTCTACCGTGAGCGTGAGCTGTGAGACCCTGGGGGCCGCGACCTGGAGCCAGACTGCAGCGCAGTCCATCCTTACAATTAAAGGCTCTGGTGAACACCTGCTGGCTCTTAGACTCCGCTCCCTGGGGAATCTATGCTCTAGCTCCCAGTGGGATCTGTGTCAGTGATCCAGTAGACCTGCTTCCTGGACCTCCCAGGGTTCAATCCGCAGCAGTCAGCCGTAGGGTCCACTACATTGCGGTGCACTCCTGATCCCAACGGTGTGCATCTGTCACCCAGCCTCTAGGTGACCCGACATTCCAGATGTTGCAGCCCTCTCAAGACTGGGAAATCTTGTAACTACACTAAAAAAAAACAGAAAAACAAAAACAAAGGTCACAGATGCCTAGTGCTTTATCTTCAAGCACTTTAATAAAGGATAAAAGATACAAATTATACTCACAAAGCCAGTGTGAATAATAGCATTGTATCAAACCTAGGAACCATAAGCAAGCACATTATGGAACTCCTTAGGTTCAAGTGAATAATAGTACCAGCTGATGCATTTTGGGGAGGGGACATGCCCCTTTCTTCAGTGCAGAGTTCTGCTCCCATTGTGTTTTTTTGTTAAAGATTAGACAATGACCTAAATAATCTTCTGGAGAAAAGGAGAGAAGAGATATCTTGGCTTGACTGAGCAGTGAGCATCCAGGATACAAAACATGACAAATAATAACAAAGGTATGTTGACCAATACAGGGAGTTGCCCAGAAAATCTGTTCATTGGCAGCTAAAGATATCCTGTCCCATGAAATAGATCATGATATTAAAATGAACCCTTATACCTGAAACAAGTGAAAAGAGAAATGGAGTATTCACATTAAAGGTCCAAGTGCACATTCTTAAATGAAACATTAGGCCAGTACATCCAATATTTTCACACATACTTTAATCTGAGTGATACAGGAAACTGACTCCTCTTACTGATCCACTCCCATTTGCACAGTATACATGGTGTCTTTAACTTTCCAACAAAGGACCAGACTAAGTTTCTTTCACAACTATGTCACCTTCCCTCCATGTCCATATTGCACAGTATACAGGGTGTCTTCAACCTTCCAAAGACCCAGACTAAAGCCAGCCATACATGGATCAAAATTAGGCAGATTTAGCAGTGACTGGCCAAATTTGATGTATGGGTAGGGTGGTTGTATAGACATCGATCTACTGATTAACTTCTGTACAACCGCCCTGTTGGAAAATTTCCATTCAATCAGTACCATTGGCTATAGCCAGCAGTCAGTGTATTGTGATGGTGGGGAAGTCTCCCTACTGTCAGAATACAAAGGCACAGTGGGGAGGATTCTCCATCTGCATTGAATGTGTGGATGGGGGAATTGAGTAATTTTTTTTTTTTATTCAACCCAATAGTTAAATGACAAAAAAGTAATCATCTATGGGTTGCCAAAGTTTCTTTCACAATTAAGTCACCTTTTTTCCATGTCCCCACTTTTTAATGGAGAAAATCTATTTTTTTTGCATGAGGCAGTCCTAACTGATTGACTTATGTAGTGCAGTATGTTTGGTAGAAAGTTGACTCCTTACCCCCTCTCAAGAACATCACACTCCTTTCCTCAACCCAAGCACTTTCACTGACCATGTCATATATACAGTCACTATATTTACTCATGTCCCCTTCTTTTCACACAGACACACATACTGTAATATGGTGCTCCTGAGACAGGGATCACAGCATCAACTGTTAGAAGAAGTACCTGACTTTACTGAGGGATTTCTAAATATGTACAGTATAAAAAACACCAAAATATTCCTTTTTATAAGCAATTGTTTCTTGGGCTAACTTAGGCTTCATTCACACTGATGATTTTAGGTCCAAAAGCGGATTCCTGTGGAAAAAATCTTGCTATTGGAATCACATGTGGTGAGGCTAAGTGGCCACAGCTATCCAAAGCTACTTGTGATTCCAGCCCCAAGAATCAGTAGATTCTTGCCGCAGGAATCCACTGCTGGTCCTACAATTAGCAGTGTAAATGAGGCCTTAGACGTGTCTTATTAGAATCTTTCACATTTTTCTTAGCAGTGTATTTAAAAAAACAAACCTCACCTGGGGAACATTGTGGGAATCCCCAGTATTACCCCCCCCCCCAAGCCAGATAGTGAATATTGGTGATTCCATTGTTGGATACAATTCGCCAGTATAGAAGAAATACAAAGAGAATGCCCCTCAGGACAGCTCGCCAACCCACTTCCCAGCTCACAAGACAGAGTCCTTTCACCTCATCCACAGAATAGATAGCTGACTCTTGGCCAATCAGCACTCTTTAGCCTGGCTGCAAAACAATCCCGATTGTGTCACCTCCAAATTAAAGGAGCATAGTAATTCCTAAAGAGGGGCCTTTTATATATTCCCACAGAACACCCTTTTGCTGATCCAAGAAAGAAAGAGAGAGAAAGGGTAATGTTAAACAGCAACAGTAGGTAACAAACCTGAATAAAACCTTTTTTCTATCTACTCGATCATACACAGTCTGTCAAAAGGAAGCCATATGGAATGGATTTACTGTATATATTTTCTCTATAAAATGAAATCAACATTTCATTTTTATAATACTGGCATTTAAAAGCAATTGCATTTTAAATATAGCAGCAATGAAGCAGGATGGTAAGAATGTTTTCTGCACATCGCTGTGCAGCAGACCCTGTTATCCATTCCTTAATTTTTTTTTTAGGTGACTTTTGACACTTCAGGGGAAGAAGAACTTGATCAATGGAGCTCTTCTGTTTTTTTTTAATGAAGCAGTCTTTTTCCCTGCTAAACTTAAGACAGATTCAATGCTCTAAAATGACATACCAGTGCTTCTTCTGATACTCTGCTGTCAGAGTAATTTAGTAATCAGGTTCCTTGTTGTTCTATCTCCATTGAAGTAACCATCAATTTCTGATTAAAAAAAAAAGATGAGTGGAGGAAGCTTATTGACAACTGAAGCTTACACAGATCTTCGATTTGATGCACCTGACAAGTGAAAAGGAAAACTGGTTGTACGCTTTAGAGGGCAACTAGATGTGTATGCATGATTCTACTTGCCTCAAGGCATGAAGTCAAATAGTTCTATAGAGCTATCAATTAAAATGTCAGCTCAAGCTCTGCATTACATTAGCTAAAAAAAAAGTGCTGCATGCAAGGGTCTGCTTACTTTATTTCCACGACAGTTCTCATAACTGTAAAAATAAACGGCATCTGCATCTCCTTGACATCACCTTAAATATACAGTACACATTAAAGTATGAGATTAAACTCATTTTACTGAACACTTTTGGGGATTGCTATAATTTGATATCAGATTTTAGAAAAACTGTGCGCTTATGACAAGATCAGGGGGGACTAGAATGTTTGGAAATCTTACCTAAAATTTTTTTTTGAGGCATGTTTATAAGGTAGAGAAATTTGAGGTCACTTTGTAGTTCGTAGGAACACTTGTCCCAACTTAAAAATGAATTTTTATTAAAGTGCTTCCTGCCCGGGCCATTGTAAAATGGCCCGGACGGGAACCCTATTGTTCTGGACAGGACGGCCAGGTGGGAACCCTATTGTTCTGAAGGACGTCATATTACATCCTCTTTAGGCCACACTTTGGTATGATATGGTGACTGATCAGTGTACCTACCCGCTGTGATCGCTGTGACAAATTGCAGCAGATCACATAACAATTGTAAACAATGAATGGCTTCCTTTAACGCCATTCATTGTGCTTCTAGCTGTGATTGGCCACAATGATCACATGGTACAGACAGGTCTATCACAGCCTATCTGTACCATGTGATTAGTTGTGGCCAATACACACTAAGCACACACTTTCATTCAGTATAAAGGTTTGCTTATAGCACTGAAATTCACTGCTATAAGCAAACATAGGGGGTTATTTACGAAAGGCAACTCCACTTTCCACTGCAAGTGCACTTGAAAGTGCACTTGGAAGTGCAGTCGCTCTAAATCTAAGGGGTAGATCTGAAATGAGTGGAAGCTCTGCTGATTTTATCATCTAATCATGTGCAAGCTAAAATGCTGTTTTTTATTCTTCTTGCATGTCCCCCTCGGATCTACAGCGACTTTACTTCCAAGTGCACTTTCAGTGCACTTTAAAGTGCACTTGCAGTGCAAAGTGGATTTTCGTTTAGTAAATAACCCCCATAGTGTGTTAAGAAAAACCCCAATCACTTCCCCAGAGTAGTACAGTGTTATTATTGTAACACTGTATTGCTTTGGTCACAGTATGTAAAATAAAAAGAAAGAAAAAATAAAAGAAAAAGGAAATATTTTTTTTAACAAATTGAAAAAAAATGTTATTTTAATTTTATGTTTGTTTTTACATACTGTCGTCAGTCAGTGTCCCTGGTCACTGCCACACCAGTTGCAGGCAGGTTACAAACAACAGTAGGTTTGTTCTAAAGTTGAATTTGTATGTAAGTTGGAAGAGGAACGTTTTTTAAGTTTAACTCCAGCCAAAAAATTGATTTTTAAGTTTTCTGTCCCTGTGACTATTGGATTTTGAAAATTTTGGATTGTTGTGGAAACAAGGATTGGTGATAAAGCTTCAGTGAAGACACCTTTTTCCCATGATAACTCTTATGCCCTGTACACACGATCAGACATTGATCGGACATTCCGACAACAAAATCCATGGATTTTTTCTGACGGATGTTGGCTCAAACTTGTTTTGCATACACACGGTCGCACAAAGTTGTCGGAATTTTGGATCGCCAAGAACGCGGTCACATACACCACATACGACGAGACTATAAAAGGGCAGTTCAGAACCAAGCGCGGCACCCCACAGGAATGGCAGACTGTGGCCTCCCACTTTGCCCAGTGGTGGGACTTTTCTAACTGCGGAGGGGCAATTGATGGGAAACACGTCCACATCGTCCCACCACCCAACTCGGGGTTATACTATTACAACTATAAGGGATCCAATAGTATTGTGATGTTGGGGGTGGTGTTGGCTACTTACGAGTTCCTGTATGTGGACGTGGGGAAGAATGGCTGGATGTCAGATGGTGGAGTCATCGCCCAGACGGAGTTCTACAGGCATCTCCAGAATGGCAGCTTGGACTTGCCACCTCCAGAAGACAATGTGGAAGGACTCCCATTCCTCTTAGTTGCGGATGAAGAGTTTGCACTTAGGGGGGACCATCTTATGCGGCCATTCCCTATGAGGACCTTCACCCCAGACCAGAGGGTTTTTAATTACCGGCTGGCCAGAGCCAGAAGAGTGGTGGAGAACATGTTTGGAATCATTGCCAGCTGGTTCCGCCTAGTTCTTACACCCATACACATGGCGGAGTATAAACTGAATCACATCATCCTGGCTTGCTGTGTTCTCCACAACTTTTTAAGGAGAAATTCTGCCAACTATGCTGCCTCAGTTGGGCCTGAGGCCGGAATTCATGTAAATGAACCAACCCTGACAGCGCTTAAAGCTGGCCATCCTGGCTTGCCCCCCCTGAGTGCCCGCAAGGTCCGTCTAAGATACCTTGAATACTTTGCGGGTACGGGGGCCATCAATATGCCAGACAATGTCTGAGACATTTTTTAAATAAAAAACTAATTTTAACTACTAAAATATTTGCTGACATTTACTGCTTACTGCTTTACTGAAACTGCACTTTTAGTGCAAAGTGAATTTGCCCTTAGGAAATAACCCCCATTGTCACAGAAAACACCAATTTTACCACAACAAAGGTTTGGGAGCATTGTAGCATTTGTTGTATAACAATTTTTTGGGTCACATTAATAAAAGTAGAAATGTCCATTTAAGGTAAAACAGGCATGTTTAAAAGCAACAAGAAATACACAAATCTGGAACTTACAAAGTTCAACTTTTGTAGAAATTAAAGGCAATATCAGACATGAGTATTTATAAACTGTGTTTGATATTGCTTTCAGATGGGGTGATGTCACCCATGGAAAAGCCAAATTTTAAAGATAAACACAAATTGCCGAATGTCAACATGTGCTAGCTGCCATCACGGGGGGTCAAGGGACGCGTTTTGGGGGTGCAAACCCTTCCTCTCAGCTACTTTATTACTGAGGAAGGGGTTGCACCTCCAAAATGCCTACATTAATCTCCCGTGATGGCAGATAGCACATGTTGACACACTGTGTGCATCTTCAAAATTTGGCTTTTCTCAAATATGTCAAAAAATCTGAAAAATTTTTAGATTCAAAAAACCAAAAAAAGAAAGGGATTTGGAGGTGTTTTAAACTCTTCCTAAAACATCAATGATGTTCTTCATTTTGTTTTGAACATCATTGTTTTTCTGGATGTTTTCCAAGTCCCTATTATACCCCATGATCTCCCCGATCAGGATCTGTGCACTTTCACTGGTGAAATGACCTGGATCCACAACATCACGATCACCTAAAAATATAAAAACAAAAACACACCATGTATTATAAATCTGTCGGCATCCATCTCTTACCTGAGCCTGTGGTCCCAGACACTCACCTGTTGTGGTCACAATTTCCACCACGTCTCCCTACTCCTCCTCTGCTTGTCTTTGGTGGATTTCCACTTCCTCATGAGGTGGGGGGTCTGTGGTCTCCTCGGATGAGTGGTGTCCCCCGAGTCTTTTCTCCCCTATGTAAAAAAAAAATAGGTATACTTAGCACACAGATATTTGATGGCAGAAATAGGAACATGAAACATTGCTTGGAAGTGGGGTACAATTGTCTATTTGGCAGAGTTTCAAGATGAAGAAATATTTTTGTGACTTTGTCAAGCTAGAATACTTACCTGTTTTGTACAAGCTTCACAGATGGAGACACCCCTATAGTATACACTGGAGCACCTGTGTAGGCCCCCTAATAAAAAGGGTGTTCTTGTATCCCACACTAGTGCTCCAGCGTCCAGATGTGTAAACAGCTGCTGAGTGTCCTCTCCTTACACAGAATCTAGTTTGCATTACATTCTAGTTACAAACCCATCTAGACACCAAAATTATTTTAAGAGAAGTAGGCTAGCAAAAATGTATTCAAATAAATATGGCCAAAACAATGGTGTTTTCTAGGCCGAACGAACAATGTTTCAGACGAACGAACAATGTGGCCATGAACATGAAAGTTGCCATTTTAAACTGTACAACAGTAAAGAAAAGCACATGGAGCAGCACAAACGTAATACAAATAATGAATAGGAACACAGGACAACTACTTACTTTTTTGCAGCACTCTCCTGATCCTTCTGTACTGCTCATGCTCCCTTAATTTGAGGTCCGACCACCGCTTCCTGAGTTGATCTTTCGATCGTCGTACCCCGATGCAGACTCTTGACAACTTTCGCCATGATCTTGGCCTTCCTGACATTGGGGTTGGGGTAAGGTCCATACTTCCCATCATAGTCGGCCCTCTTCAGGATGTCGACCATCTCCAACATCTCCCTAAAGGACATATTTGAGGCCTTAAATCGTTTCCTCCAGGATCGGGACATTTCTGGCTCCGGGCTTTCCTCCTCCTCCTCCTCGTTGCTGTAATTAGCACGCACCTGCAGTGCGTGCTCCCTGCCATGTGCTCTTCCCCCACTGCGCCGAACGAGAGGGGACAGGGAATAGACAAGAAAGAATGTCAGGGGCGGGCGGAGTTTCACACATGCGCAGTGTATATAAAGCGTAACGCGTGCGTAGTACATACGATCTGACAGCGGAGGAAGGAGTTTTGGAAGCGCCAATCGTGATAACGAAGGTAACATTTAGACTTGGGCCTATACTGATTCTAGATTGACGCCTATATTGGGACAAGATTAGGAGACTTTAGCCTGACATTAGGGTTTGTCTTGTGTATTGCAGATAAAATGGATGGCTTCAATGACCACAATTTCCTCCCCCTGTTCATAGACAAATACAGGGAGCTGCCCTGTCTGTGGCAGATCAAACACCCCCAATACAATAATAAACAGAAGAGGCAAGCAGCGCTGGAGAAACTGCTGGAGTTGGTGAAGCCGGTGGTCCCCACGGCAACCATCCCCTATTTAAAAGTCAAAATTGGTGGCCTGAGGAGCACTTATCTAAGGGAGCGCAAGAAGGTCCAGGATTCCCAGAGATCAGGAGCTGCAGCAGATGACATTTATGTCGCCAGGCTGTGGTACTATGATAGACTGCGATTTCTGACAGACCACACTGAAGTCAGGGAATCCCTCTCAACCCTTCCTTCCACTCTTCCTTCCACCATAGCTTCCACCCCAGCTGAGGCTTCCGATGTCCAACCTGGGACTTCCAGCCAGGAAGAAATGGAGGAGCCCAGCTGGAGCCAGGTATAGCATTCTTCTACAGATTTCTGGTCAAGAAATAAATTATGTTTACTAGATGTTATTATTGATCACCAATTGCTGATTTAATAAAGTGTTTTACATATCAATAGACAGTAGTGGGCACAAATAATTGGGACAAGAATGAAAAATGCTGGGCTCAGAATGATAGTCTGTTATATTTGTTAACATTCAATTTGCAACAGTCGTGAGATGAAAAGTGTGTGTGATTGATGAATTAAAAACTAAAACTATGTCCCTTTTTCATACACAGGAAGACCTCAGCCAGGAGGAGGCTGTGGAATGTGGCAGCCAGGAGGAGGTGGGGCTAAGTGGCAGCCAGGAGAAGGCTGGGCCCAGTAGGAGCCTGGCAGAATCGCAGGTCCGTCACCTCGGCCTTCCAAACAAAAGACCCAGGAAGGGGAGTACCATGCAGAATTCAGCCCTCAGGCTGATTTAGGAGGCTTCTGCATCCCTCAGAGCCTTCCCCACTAGCGAAGAGGCCTTTGCCTCCATGGCTACCACCAAATTGCAGGACATGCAGGAGGGCCAATGCCTCATGTGTGAGGACCTTTTTTATAAAGCCTCAACTGAGGGGGTGAGGGGCGAAATAACACCCAATACCCACCTCTGTGAGTTACATCATCCTCCTCCTCCTGCCACAACTCCACCACCACAGACACAGCGTGGAAGGAAGCGTGGAAAGAAGACCAGAGAGGGATGACCTGGATTCAGTCTGGTCTGACAAAAGATGCAGGCTCTTGTATGACCACAGCCTGGGGACAATACATGTCATCTGCTGCTGTTCAGGATCTCTTGGACTTCTGGACCAGACTGCACTCCCTTAGATATGGACTCCTCAGACCACCAATTTTTGCTGGAAATAATTGATGTGTGCCCTGGGGGCCAAAGGCTTCGCCAATTTCTGCTGTTTCTCCAGCGTTGGCTCCCTCTTTGTTTGGTTCTGATCCCTTAATAAAGAATTTTTTGTTTCAATTATACTCGCCTATGTGTGATCAGGCTTGAAAAAAATACTAACCAAAAATAAATAAATAAACAAATAAAATTTTTGAGTCAGATGTGAAAATACAAATATTATATTGATGAAATCAACAGAAATAATAAAGAAAGAAGTTTGTGAGAACTCTGTGTGAATATGAGCAGCAAAACTACTTCATTCTTCTAGCATTATAAAGAAGAACAGAGTGCGCTGCATTAAACAATTTATAACATTGCAGCCTGACGAAAGTGCTATATCCATTCCGAACGCTAATTTTACCAGACAGAGCAGCTCCGTCTCGGAATTTATTCTGAGCATGCATGGCACTTTGTGTGTCGGAATTGGCCACACACGGTCTGAATTGACGTGATTGGATTTTGTTGTCGTAAAATTTTATAGACTGCTCTCAAACTTTGTGTGTCGGAAAAAGTCTGATGGAGCACACACACGGCCGAAATTTCCGACAACACGCTCCGATTGCACATTTTCTGTCGGAAAGTCCGACAGTGTGTACGGGGCATAACAGGAGTGAATTTCCCTTCCTAGGGGTGGATTTCTTCTCACTTCCTGTTGTCTCCCTCCGTTTGTAAGTATGAGTCATATGTAAGTCAGTTGTTTGTAATTCAGGGACTGCCTGTATATGATGATGCTGTACTGTATGTAAAAAATGAAAAATAAAAACTTTTTTTAATTTCTTAACTTTCCAAAAAATTGTAACAAAAAATGACAACTTCAAAAAACATGCTACAGTACTAAGTACTAAGTAACTGTACTGTCCCGGCATTTTTGGGTCTCAAGAAATGAGATAGGACATCAGTACATTATAATTGATCAATTTTTATATGTATATACCATAGTTTGTGAACCAAACAAATACATCTAGCCGAAATTTATGAAGAAAGATTATTTATTTGCACAATTTTATAAAAGAAACGTAGAAAAACACTGGTTTTTTTTTCATCCTTTTTCCTTTATTTAGCAAAAAAATGAAAACCCTATTGATGATTAAATATCACTAAAAGAAAGATCTATTTGTGTGAAAAAAATAAAAAAAATGTAATTTTTGTGTACAGGGTTGCATGACCATGCAATTGTCATTCAAAGTGTGACAGTGCTGAGAGGGGGTAAAAGTGTATTGAAGTGGTTAAATTACATTACATTGTAATCATATCAATGGCTCCAGTCAGCTCAATGATAAGCCAAACAGCATCCACTGTCTACATTTCTTCCCCAAGAATGTAAACTGAAGCGCTACAGCACTGCTAAAAGGTCAAGGGATAAATGTATTCCAATAACGCTCAAGGGGGCAATTGAAAGAGTATCCAATGCATTTTAAAGCCTTACAATCCACTTTTTACTACAGGTAAGCCTATATCAAGGTTTACCTGTAGCTACCCTAGAAACCTGCATGGTTTAGGAGATATCCCCTGTATCAGCATGTGCCGACGTCATCAGCACATGCGCACTGAAGCAATGGCACATGCGAATGGCATGTGCGTGCCGTTGCTTCAGCTAGTGTGCAGTTACCGACAGTTCTTCCCTAAACACCAATGTAAAGAGTATCAGGACTAAATAGAGAAATTGTAACTCCTGCGCTACCAATAATCCAACCTGTGCCCAAAACCTATATTAAAAAATATATAAATAATGTGTCAAATATAATTATAGCTGCTGCAAACACTAATTGTATTCCCACAATAATGATAAAGTTGTACATAAAATAAGTGCTGCGCCGCTGTCCTCTTACAAAATATTGCTTAAAGCGGAGTTCCACCCAAAAGTGGAACTTCCGCTCATCAGACTCCTCCCCCCCTCCGGTGTCACAATTAGCACCTTTCAGGGGGGAGGGGGTGCAGATACCTGTCTAAGACAGGTATCTGCACCCACTTCCGGGAATAGACTTCTGCGGGAGTCACGCCCCCTCCCGCACTCCCCCGCTGTCTCCTGAGAAAGACACAGGTCCCAGGAGATAGAGGGGACCATTGAGAATGCGCAGCGCGACTTGCGCATGCACAGTAGGGAATCGGGAAGTAAAGCCGCAACGCTTCACTTCCTGATTCCCTCACTGAGAATGGCGGCGGCAGCACCCGAGGATTGAGGGGATGGTTCGGACTCGGGTGCCGACATCGCTGGACCCCGGGACAGGTGAGTGACCTTATTTTAAAAGTCAGCAGCTGCAGTATTTGCAGCTGCTGACATCTAGAAAAAAAAATTTCGCCGGACTCCCGCTTTAACCAACTGTGCAAATTATACATATAGTGCACATAGATTTTTTTTATATTAATGATTTTTATTGAATATCAAAGTGTATACAAGGTTACAAAAGAGGTGAAATAACCAAACATATCAGAAAATAGATTTAGGACATCCATACAGATAAACACTGTTATATACCCATAAGAATAACACATAAACAAATATAAAGTGAGCATCACCATAAAGAGTGTTCACAATAATTCCTTAGCAAATAAATGAATACAAACACAATTTCAAAATGTTTTTTCAATATTAGTGAACACTTCGTAACTAATGTACTGCTCCTTAACTTCACTCATTAGTGACTGATGATCCCTACACCAGTGTAAAACCATAGAGAGCGTAATTCCCTTTTTTGAATTTTAAAATGGTTTTGCTGTGTTTTTAATGTAAGTTTTAGTTATTAATAAATTTAGCCCTAATGTGAAAAATACTACACTATGAAAAGCTACTATTTTTTCTATTTTTAACATTAGTGATACAATGCAGTTGCATGAATAGTAAACAACCTTTAAGGGACTCTCAACCCTTTGCTTCCTGGGTGTGTATGCGAGTGTACCAACAGAGACCCCAGTCAACAGGAGGCCTTGGCGTTCTGACCATAGGGACATAGGAGACTTTTGTGGCTATTTATACAAGCATTTCATGATCTTGCATTCTATGTGGGTGATTTAATGAAGGTGAGAGTTTTATGAGCACAGAGGTGGTACAAGTTTCCCTTATTATAAGCGCACTCTGGTTTTACACTGGAGTGGGGATTATCATTCAGTGAGGAGTGAAGTTAAGGTGCAGCACATTGGATACAAACTGTTCACTATTATTTAAAGACATTTTAAAAATTGTGTTTATAGTCATTTATTTACTAAGTGAAAAGGAAATGCCGCTCTGTAAGTCTCCGTGCTTTCATTAATGCTCCCGCTCTACTGCACAGTGTTGGGTGCTGACTATGCACAAGTCTGTGGAGATAGAAAAGTCCTGGACTGCCACACTTTTCACATATTTATTTGTAAAAAATGCTGAAAACATTTTTAACTTACTCTTAGCTATTTTATAGCTATGAGTAAGCATCTTTGGATGTGAAACGCGTTAGTCATTTGATTCCCACTGTGCCCACTTTTTGTATTTGTCTGCAATTTTGGATTTTATTCATATATTTTCAATAAAGATGCTTTTCCATGGAGTGCGGCAGTCAAGGACTTTTCTATCTCCATTTATTTGCTAAGGAGTTATTGTGAACACTCTTTATGGTCATGACTCACTTTATATCTATTTATGTGTTATTCTTATAGATATGTGAGATTGTTTATCTGCACCATATGTATAATTTGCACAGTTGGTTGAGTAATTTTTTGTAAGAGGACAGCAGCGCAGAATTTGTAGTATAGCCAGTTCGGGTCCGCCCCATAGCAGTTTTACTGCTACAGTGCGCCACCTGTGTGCCGGATCACGTACAGTGCCTTGAAAAAGTATTCATACCCCGTGAAATTTTCCACATTTTGTCATGTTACAACCAATAACGGAAATGTATTTTATTGGGATTTTATGTGATAGACCAACACAAAGTGGCACATAATTGTGAAGTGGAAAGAAAATGATAAATGGTTTTCAGCATTTTTTACAAATAAATATGTGAAAAGTGTGGCGTGCATTTGTATTCAGCCCTTTTACTCTGAAACCCCTAACTAAAATCTAGTGGAATCAATTACCTTCAGAAGTCACCTGATTAGTAAATGAGTCCACATGTGTTTAATTAATTCTCTGTATAAATACAGGTGTTCTGTGAAGCCCTCAGAGGTTTGTTAGAGAACCTTGGTGAACAAACAGCATCATGAAGGAACACATCAGACAGGTCATGGATAAAGTTGTGGAGAAGTTTAAAACAGGGTTAGCTTATAAAAAAAATTCCAAGATTTGAACATCTCATGGAGCACTGTTCAATCAATCATCCAAAAATGGAAAGAGTATGGCACAACTGCAATCCTACAAAGACATGGGCATCCACCTAAACTGACAGGCAAGGAGAGCATTAATCAGAGAAGCAGCCAAGAGGCCCAAGGTAACTCTGGTGGAGCTGAGGAGATCCACAGCTCTGGTGGGAGAATCTGTCCACAGGACAACTATTAGTGGTTGACTCCACAAATCTTGCCTTTATGGAACAGTGGCAAGAAGAAAGCCATTGTTGAAAGAAAGCCATAAGAAGTCCCATTTGCAGTTTGTGAGAAGCCATGTAGGGAACACAGCAAACATGTGGAAGAAGGTGCTCTGGTCAGATGAAGGTGCTCTGGCCAAAATTTTTTGGCCTAAAAGCAAAACGCTATGTGTGGTGGAAACCTAACACTGCACATCACCCTGAACACACCATCCCCACCATGAAACATGGTGGTGGTAGCATGATGTTGTGTGATGCTTTTCTTTAGGAGGGAAAAGGAAGCTGGTTAGAGTTAACGGGAAGATGGATGGAGCCAAATACAGGGCAATCATGAAAGAAAACCTGTTAGAGTCTGCAAAAAACATGAGACTGGGGTGGAAGTTCACCTTCCAGCAGGACAATGACCCCAAACATACAGCCAAAGCTACAATAAAATGGTTAAGATCAAAGCATATTCATGTGTTAAAATGGCCCAGTTAAAGTCCAGACTTAAATCCAATTGAGAGTCTGTGGCAAGACTTGAAAATTGCTGTTCACAGATGCTCTCCATCCAATCTGACAGAGCTCAACCTATTTTGCAAAGAAGAATGGGCAAAAATTTTACTCTCTAGATGGGCAAAGCTGGTAGAGACATCCCAAAAAGATCTACAGCTGTAATTGCAGTAAAAGGTGGTTCTACAAAGTATTGACTCAGGGGGGCTGAATACAAATGCACATCACACTTTTCACATATTTATTTGTAAAAAATTCTGAAAACCATTTATCCTTTTCCTACCACTTCACAATTATGTCCCACTTTGTGTTGGTCTATCACATAAAATCCCAATAAAATACATTTATGTTTTTGGTTGTAACATGACAAAATTGGGATAATTTCAAGGGGTATGAATACTTTTTAAAGGCACTGTAGGGCAAGCGCATGCACACCACTGGCAGCTCGCTCCTGCTGTGATCACATACAGCAGGAGCCCATCGGTGGGTACCTAGCGATCGTTTGGTACACAGGCAGAATGGCAGTCTCCCTATGTAAACAAGGCAGATTGTCGTTCGATCAGTAGGGAAGGCATGGATCCTGTGTTCCTGCAAAGCAGGAACATGAATCCATGCCTTCCCCTAGTAAAAGCACCTCTCACACAGTGCAAAAACATTGGCTAGACACACATTTAACCCCATAATTACTCCTTATGTTAACCCCTTCCCAGCCAGTGTCATTAGTACAGTGACAGTGCATATTTTTTAGCACTGATCACTGTAATAATGTCACTGGTCCCCAAAAAGTGTCAGTTAGTGTCCAAATTGCCCGCCGCAATATTGCAGTCTCACTATAAGTCACTGATTGCCACCATTATTAGTAAATAAATAAATACAAATTTTAAAAATCCCATAGTTTGTAGACGCTATAACTTTTGCGCAAACCAATCACTATACGCTTATTGGGATTTTTTTTTTTACCAAAAATATGTAGCAAAATACATATTGGCCTAAATTATGAAGAAATTAGATTTTTTAACTTTTTTTATTGGATATGTTTTATCGCAAGAAGTAAAAAACATTGTTTTTGGGGTTTTTTAGCGCAAAGAAATAAAAAATGCAGAGGTGATCAAACACCACCAAAAGAAAGCTTTATTTGTGGGAAAAAAAGGACATACATTTTATTTGGGTACAGCGTGGCACGACCATGCAATTGACAGTTAAAGTAACGCAGTGCCATATCGCTAAAAATAAAGGGGGGGGGGTAAATCTTTCCGAGGTTAAGTGGATATACAATGGTATCAGGACTAAACTGGAGCTACTAGAGCCAGTATGTCTCTTGCATCCAGGAAATACTAGAGGCTGCCATGATTGGTTTGGGGTAATATACCCCTATTGTTGATTCCTATCCTTATGTCTGTGAAGGCATTATAATGTTTGGGCTACTGTAGAGCTAAACAGAAATATTTACCAACATTTTAACAGCAGCAGTTATAAATATGTAGTAAATCATAAATAATGCATAAACAATAAGTAGCTCACTGGAGCTGACATAACATGCGATGTGTCATCCTCACCACAGTTAGCAGTAATTTGCAAAACTCTCTATGCCACATATACACCATCAAAACACAGTGATCAAAGTTACTCCACACTGAGAATGTCTTGATGCATATTTCCCTTCCTGCAATTTGAATCTGCTGGAGGTTCTATTCTAAATAAAAGATATGTTGCCAACAAAATAGGTACGTAATTGCTTAAATACAAAGGCTGCTATTTTGCAATACACAGTAGCATTTTGAATGTGAACTTTTGAACTATTGACCTCGGGGATTACTTTGCTTACGGTTTACAAGAAAGTATTTAAGATAAGTGGATTTTTTTTTTCCAGCCTTAGTGCTTCCCTTTTAATATGAGCTAATGTGTTAATGTAGCCTTATCTTGTTCTTCTAAAACATATTTGCAAAAATATGGCTGCAAAATATGATCAAAACCTCAAACTTCATTTGACTTTTTAAGTCCTGAAGTTATTAAAAAAATATAAGAAGCTGAGAATGATCTAGTAAGAAAATCCATTTATGTGGAATGCATACAATTGGGAGTGAAAGTCAGACTGGAAGCCAAGAACAAAGTAGCTGTCGAGTTCAATAGTTTATTAGACCACAGTAACTTATCTAGAAAATGCGCACAGCTAATACATCATGCTTTATCCATTTAGTCCTGGTTTTCATTTACATATATCTATTTATTAATAGTAGTTATGTTTAATAGTTTAAACACAAAGCATATTACATTTTTACCAGCATAGATTGTATTTTATAAATTAGATAACAGAGATGAAAAATACCTAAAAGTATGGTTTATCCATAGAAAAGTTTGTAATTTGACAAAAGAGATGGCATAGACAATAAAAAAAAAGTATACTTCTAAGAAACATTAGAGTCTGGTGCACTAGGATTGAGTGATGATCCTACGTGCTGGAGCCTGTATCTACATCATTTACATTTATTCGAATAGCATTTTAAGCAGCACACATTGAGATACAAAATAAAAACAAGAAACAGCTGGAGATATAAAGTGCAGGCACCTACCTGCAACTGATTTGAAAAGCCCGTCATTACAGCCAAAACTTGTCAGGCAAAGTGTCATAGTTTTTCATTAAACCCCACTCCATACTCATTCCTCTTAGCACTTCACTATGATGGGTAGCCTTGCTGGTTAATAGGAATGTGCGGTGGCAGAAAGGGCCACTATGAGAAAGCGTCAGAGCTTTGCCTGCCAGAATGACCATGCATTTTGCCAAAATAGTAAGTTTATTGTGGCTTCTGCAGGTACTTTCTTTTTTACTGGATATAATTATTGACACTGTGTACAGAGCCAGTTTGAGCTGCTTTGTACCTTGGGATTGCTGTGATAAGTAATAGAGAGACCAATAACACCAATTACAGATGGTGTTTATATCTGTGAGCCCTCTTCTACCTCTCACATTGAGGGAATAAGAGGAAAGAGGAGGTAATTGTCAAATTAGTTGTTCATTAGTTTCTAAGCACTGTAAAGATTACGGCAGCAGCAGATACACCCTCCTTTGCTGAACAGCTGACTTCCATACTGTCCCTTCGTTGGCCTGTACATGAATCCTTTACCTCCCTTATCCTGTACATCTGCACATGAACCCCCTCATCTCCATCCCCCGCTGTATGGGATTTGTAGATTAACCCCTTCACTACCTCCACCCTCTATGTATGACATGCGCTGTATCTAGTGCACCATTACCAAGCTCCCCATTGTAACCACCTCAATACCAGCATGTTTATTCACTTCTAAAAACTTGTGTAAAAAAATTACATTACCCTACCTACTTTCCGGGGTCATTTTGGGGTGTTCGCACTGTCTTGGCATTTTTATTTTAACAGAAAGTAAGAGGAAAATTTTTTTTTTTAACCACTTGCTTACTTATATCCCTTCCTGCCCAGGTCGAAATCAAGCTCAGCGAAGCTGGCCCCCCTACAATCAGCACAAATAAAAACTCAAGTGTGTTTCTTTAGTGCTACGTTTGTGCTGTTTTGTGCCGTAAAAATTTACATTTGTGCTGCTTTTATTTTTAAGATATTAGCAATTGTTTTTTCCAGACTATGACATCACCTAGCCCCCCTACAACGCCCAAATGACACAAAACTGGTCTCGTTGGTTAGTGCTACGTTTGTGCTGTTTTGTGCTGCTAAAAATTCCGTTCTATCTTTTATCGTTTTTGCGTTATTAATGATTTATTAAAGGTCACCAAAGGTCAGTCAGCCCCCCTACAACGCCCAAATGACACAAAACTGGTCTCGTTTGTTAGTGCTAAGTTTGTGCTGTTTTGTGCTGCTAACATTTCCGTTCTATCTTTTATCGTTTTTGCGTTATTAATGATTTATTAAAGGTCACCAAAGGTCAGTCAGCCCCCCTACAACGCCCAAATGACACGAAGCTGGTCTCGTTTGTTAGTGCTACGTTTGTGCTGTTTTGTGCTGCTAAAAATTCTGTTCTTTCTTTTATCGTTTTTGCGTTATTAATGATTTATTAAAGGTCACCAAAGGTCAGTCAGCCCCCCTACAACGCCCAAATGACACAAAACTGGTCTCGTTGGTTAGTGCTACGTTTGTGCTGTTTTGTGCTGCTAAAATTTCCGTTCTACCTTTTATCGTTTTTGCGTTATTAATGATTTATTAAAGGTCACCAAAGGTCAGTCAGCCCCCCTACAACGCCCAAATGACACAAAACTGGTCTCGTTGGTTAGTGCTATGTTTGTGCTGTTTTGTGCTGCTAACATTTCCGTTCTATTTATTATCGTTTTTGCGTTATTAATGATTTATTAAAGGTCACCAAAGGTCACTCAGCCTCCCTATAATGCCCAAATGACACGAAACTGGTCTCGTTGGTTAGTGCTACGTTTGTGCTGGTTTGTGCTGCTAAAATTTTTATTTGTGCTGTTATGGTTTTTAAGTTATAACAGTTTTTTTTTCAAACCCCACTCACTTTGCCCACCCTACAATCAGCACAAATAAAAACTCAAGTGTGTTTCTTTAGTGCTACATTTGTGCTGTTTTGTGCTGCTAAAATTTCTGTCCTACCTTTTATCGTTTTTGCGTTATTAATGATTTATTAAAGGTCACCAAAGGTCACTTAGCCCCCCTACTACACCCAAATGACACAAAACTGGTCTCGTTGGTTAGTGCCTCATTTGTGCTGGTTTGTGCTGCTAAAATTTTTATTTGTGCTGTTATGGTTTTTTAGTTATAACAGCTTGTTTTTATATGTGTGCTTTTTTGTGTCATAATAATAAAAATTTGTGCTGCTTTTTTTTAAGATAATAGCAATTTGTTTTTTTCCAGATGATGACATCACCCTGCTCTCCTGTCACGTACCTGGTTAGTGAGCTCCTGGTTAGAAAGCAGCCATGGGAGCACAGTGAGGTATGAGTGCCTGTGATCAGTCCAGTAGACTGCGTGGTGGCAGCAGTCAGCAGGTGGATGTGGCGGCAGAACCAGCTGGTGGCAGATGAGCTGGCACTGAGCTTGGCTGGTGGCAGACTGTGGGTAAGCAGCTGGAAGCAGGAGACAGATGAGACCTTGCTGGGCTGAAGAGCTGTAGCAGGCTGGGTGAGCAGGATGCAGGGTCAGATGAGCCGGGTCCATAATGGCCAGGCAGATCAGGCATAGACGGCACACAACAGGATAGTCGGGTCACAAACCAAGTCAGCAACAGGAGGTAGATCAGGCAAGAAGAGAAGGCAGAAGCAGAATCCAGAGACAAGCCAAGGTCAGGGCTGGTAGCAGTCAAACGGAGGTCAGGAGTAGGGATGAGCCAAACACCCCCCTGTTCGGTTCGCACCAGAACATGCGAACAGGAAAAAAGTTCGCTCGAACACGCGAACACCGTTAAAGTCTATGGGACACGAACATGAATAATCAAAAGTGCTAATTTTAAAGGCTTATATGCAAGTTATTGTCATAAAAAGTGTTTGGGGACCCGGGTCCTGCCCCAGGGGACCCGGGTCCTGCCCCAGGGGACATGGATCAATGCAAAAAAAAGTTTTAAAAATGGCCGTTTTTTCAGGAGCAGTGATTTTAATAATGCTTAAAGTCAAACAATAAAAATGTAATATCCCTTTAAATTTCGTACCTGGGGGGTGTCTATAGTATGCCTGTAAAGGGGCGCATGTTTCCTGTGTTTAGAACAGTCTGACAGCAAAATGACGTTTCGAAGGAAAAAAAGCCATTTAAAACTACCCGCGGCTATTCAATTGCCGACAATACACATAGAAGTTCATTGATAAAAACGGCATGGGAATTCCCCACAGGGAAATCCTGAACCAAAATTAAAAAAAAAAAAATGACGTGGGAGTCCCCCTAAATTCCATACCAGGCCCTTCAGGTCTGGTATGGATATTAAGGGGAACCCCGGCCAAAATTTAAAAAAAAAATGACGTGGGGTTCCCCCTAAATTCCATACCAGACCGGTATGGATTTTAAGGGGAACCCCGCGCCAAAAAAAAAAACAAAAAACGGCGTGGGGTCCGCCCAAAAATCCATATCAGACCCTTATCCGAGCACGCAACCTGGCAGGCCACAGGAAAAGAGGGGGGGACGAGAGTGCGCCCCCCCCTCCTGAACCGTACCAGGCCACATGCCCTCAACATTGAGAGGGTGCTTTGGGGTAGCCCCCCAAAACACCTTGTCCCCATGTTGATGAGGACAAGGGCCTCATCCCCACAACCCTGGCCGGTGGTTGTGGGGGTCTGCGGGCGGGGGGCTTATCGGAATCTGGAAGCCCTCTTTAACAAGGGGACCCCCAGATCCCGGCCCCCCCTGTGTGAAATGGTAAGGGGGTACTTACCCCTACCATTTCACTAAAAAACTGTCAAAAATGTTAAAAATGACAAGAGACAGTTTTTGACAATTCCTTTATTTAAATGCTTCTTCTTTCTTCCTTCATCTTCTTCTGGTTCTTCTGGCTCTTCTGGTTCTTCCTCCAGCGTTCTCGTCCAGCATCTCCTCCGCGGCGTCTTCTATCTTCTTCTCCTCGGGCCGCTCCGCACCCATGGCATGAGGGGAGGCTCCCGCTCTTCTCTTCATCTTCTTCTTCATCCTCTTCTCTTCTTCCTTCTTCTCTTCTTCATTTTCTTCTCCGGGCCGCTTTGCACCCATGCTGTCATGAAGGGAGGCTCCCGCTGTGTGACGGCGTCTCTTCGTCTGACGGCTCTTAAATAACGGGGGGCGGGGCCACCCAGTGACCCCGCCCCCCTCTGACGCACGGTGACTTGACGGGACTTCCCTGTGACGTCACGGGGAATGCCACAGGGAAGTCCCGTCATGTCCCGTGCGTCAGAGGGAGCGGGGTCACTGGGTGGCCCCACCCCCCGTTATTTAAGAGCCGTCAGACGAAGAGACGCCGTCACACAGCGGGAGCCTCCCTTCATGCCAGCATGGATGCGGAGCGGCCTGGAGAAGAAAATGAAGAAGAGAAGAAGGAAGAAGAGAAGAGGATGAAGAAGAAGATGAAGAGAAGAGCGGGAGCCTCCCCTCATGCCATGGGTGCGGAGCGGCCCGAGGAGAAGAAGATAGAAGACACCGCGGAGGAGATGCTGGACGAGAACGCCGGAGGAAGAACCAGAAGAGCCAGAAGAACCAGAAGAAGATGAAGGAAGAAAGAAGAAGCATTTAAATAAAGGAATTGTCAAAAACTGTCTCTTGTAATTTTTAACATTTTTGACAGTTTTTTAGTGAAATGGTAGGGGTAAGTACCCCCTTACCATTTCACACAGGGGGGGGTGGGATCTGGGGGTCCCCTTGTTAAAGCCCCCCGCCCGCAGACCCCCACAACCACCGGCCAGGGTTGTGGGGATGAGGCCCTTGTCCTCATCAACATGGGGACAAGGTGATTTGGGGGGCTACCCCAAAGCACCCTCCCAATGTTGAGGGCATGTGGCCTGGTACGGTTCAGGAGGGGGGGCGCACTCTCGTCCCCCCCTCTTTTCCTGCGGCCTGCCAGGTTGCGTGCTCGGATAAGGGTCTGGTATGGATTGTTGGGGGGACCCCACGCTGTTTTTTGTTTTTTTTTGGCGCGGGGTTCCCCTTAAAAGCCATACCAGACCTGAAGGGTCTGGTATGGAATTTAGGGGGAACCCCACGTCATTTTTTTTTTTAATTTTGGCCGGGGTTCCCCTTAATATCCATACCAGACCTGAAGGGCCTTGTATGGAATTTAGGGGGTCTCCCACGTCATTTTTTTTTTTTTAATTTTGGTTCGGGGTTGCCCTGTGGGGAATTCCCATGCCGTTTTTATCAATGAACTTCTATGTGTATTGTCGGCAATGCAATAGCCGCGGTAGTTTTAAATGGCTTTTTTTCCTTTGAAATGTCATTTTGCTGTCAGACTGTTCTAAACACAGGAAACATGCGCCCCTTTACAGGCATACTATAGACACCCCCCAGGTACGAAATTTAAAGGGATATTACACTTTTATTGTTTGACTTTAAGCATTATTAAAATCACTGCTCCTGAAAAAACGGCCATTTTTAAAACTTTTTTTTGCATTGATCCATGTCCCCTGGGGCAGGACCCGGGTCCCCAAACACTTTTTATAACAATAACTTGCATATAAGCCTTTAAAATTAGCACTTTTGATTTCTCCCATAGACTTTTAAAGGGTGTTCCGCGGCATTCGAATTTGCCGCGAACACCCCAAATTGTTCGCTGTTCGGCGAACTTGCGAACAGCCAATGTTCGAGTCGAACATGAGTTCGACTCGAACTCGAAGCTCATCCCTAGTCAGGAGCAAGCTGGGTTAGGATCAGAGGTCAAACACAGGAATCAGGAATGAACACACAGAAGCGGCACACCAAATTGCAGCCTGTTTAAATAGTCTGTCTGGTGCCAGCATTGGTGACAGGCTCACGCTCATCTGCCCAGCCAGTTGCCAGTCTGCGCATGCACATATGTATGTACAGGGAGACATCATTTGTGCTATGCAAAAGCCTTCCCTGACACCCCCTACAACAACCAAACAAAATGAAAACGGGCTGGTTGGTTAGTGCCACGTTTGTGTTGATTTGTGCCTATTTACTTTCCATTCTATCTCCTTTTGTTTTTCAGTTATTGTTGATTTATTAAAGGTCACCAAAGGTTACCCAGCCCCCCTACAAGAGACAAAGGGCATGAAACTGGGCTGGTTGGTGCCTCCTTTGTGCTGTTTAAATATCAGTTCTACCACTTTTTGTTTTTCAGTTATTTACTATTTAACCAACACAAACCAACCAGCCCGTTTTCATTTTGTTTGGCTGCTGTAGGGGGTGTCAGTGAAGGCTTTCGCATAGCACAAATGATGTCTCCCTGTACATACATATGCGCATGCGCAGACTGGCAACTGGCTGGGCAGATGAGCGTGAGCCTGTCACCAATGCTGGCACTAGACAGACTATTTAAACAGGCTGCAATTTGGTGTGCCGCTTCTGTGTGTTCATTCCTGATTCCTGTGTTTGACCTCTGATCCTAACCCAGCTTGCTCCTGACCTCCGTTTGACTGCTACCTGCCCTGACCTTGGCTTGTCTCTGGATTCTGCTTCTGCCTTCTCTTCTTGCCTGATCTACCTCCTGTTGCTGACTTAGTTTGTGACCCGACTATCCTGTTGTGTGCCGTCTATGCCTGATCTGCCTGACCATTATGGATCCGGCTCATCTGACCCTGCATCCTGCTCATCCAGCCTGCTACAGCTCTTCAGCCCAGCAAGGTCTCATCTGTCTCCTGCTTCCAGCTGCTTACCCACAGTCTGCCACCAGCCAAGCTCAGTGCCAGCTCATCTGCCACCAGCTGGTTCTGCCGCCACATCCACCTGCTGACTGCTTCCACCACGCAGTCTACTGGACTGATCACAGGCACTCATACCTCACTGTGCTCCCATGGCTGCTTTCTAACCAGGAGCTCACTAACCAGGTACGTGACAGGAGAGCGGGGTTATGTCATCATCTGGAAAAAACAAATTGCTATTATCTTAAAAATAAAAGCAGCACAAATTTTTATTATTATGACACAAAAAAGCACAAATATAAAAACAAGCTGTTATAACTAAAAAACCATAACAGCACAAATAAAAATTTTAGCAGCACAAACCAGCACAAATGAGGCACTAACCAACGAGACCAGTTTTGTGTCATTTGGGTGTTGTAGGGGGGCTGACTGACTTTTGGTGACCTTTAATAAATCATTAATAATGCGAAAACGATAAAAGATAGAATGGAAATTTTAGCAGCACAAAAGAGCACAAACATAGCACTAACCAACGAGACCAGTTTTGTGTCATTTGGGTGTTGTAGGGGGGGCTGAGTGACCTTTGGTGACCTTTAATAAATCATTAATAACGCAAAAACAATAAAAGGTAGGACAAAAATTTTAGCAGCACAAAACAGCACAAATGTAGCACTAAAGAAACACACTTGAGTTTTTATTTGTGCTGATTGTAGGGTGGGCAAAGTGAGTGGGGTTTGAAAAAAAAAAACTGTTATAACTTAAAAACCATAACAGCACAAATAAAAATTTTAGCAGCACAAACCAGCACAAACGTAGCACTAACCAACGAGACCAGTTTCGTGTCATTTGGGTGTTGTAGGGGGGCTGACTGACCTTTGGTGACCGTTAATAAATCATTAATAACACGAAAATGATAAAAGATAGAATGGAATTTTTAGCAGCACAAAACAACACAAACGTAGCACTAACCAACGAGACCAGTTTTGTGTCATTTGGGTGTTGTAGGGGGGGCTGAGTGACCTTCGGTGACCTTTAATAAATCATTAATAACGCAAAAACGATAAAAGGTAGGACAGAAATTTTAGCAGCACAAATGTAGAACTAAAGAAACACACTTGAGTTTTTATTTGTGCTGATTGTAGGGTGGGCAAAGTGAGTGGGGTTTGAAAAAAAAAAACTGTTATAACTTAAAAACCATAACAGCACAAATAAAAATTTTAGCAGCACAAACCAGCACAAACGTAGCACTAACCAACGAGACCAGTTTCGTGTCATTTGGGTGTTGTAGGGGGGATGACTGACCTTTGGTGACCGTTAATAAATCATTAATAACACGAAAATGATAAAAGATAGAACGGAAATTTTTGCAGCACAAAACAGCACAAACGTAGCACTAACCAACGAGAACAGTTTTGTGTCATTTGGGCATTATAGGGGGGCTGAGTGACCTTTGGTGACCTTTAATAAATCATTAATAACGCAAAAACGATAATAGATAGAACGGAAATGTTAGCAGCACAAAACAGCACAAACGTTGCACTAACCAACGAGACCAGTTTTGTGTCATTTGGGCGTTGTAGGGGGGCTGATTGACCTTTGGTGACCTTTAATAAATCATTAATAACGCAAAAATGATAAAAGGTAGAACGGAAATTTTAGCAGCACAAAACAGCACAAATGTAGCACTAAAGAAACACACTTGAGTTTTTATTTGTGCTGATTGTAGGGTGGGCAAAGTGAGTGGGGTTTGAAAAAAAAAAAAAACTGTTATAACTTAAAAACCATAACAGCAGAAATAAAAATTTTAGCAGCACAAACCAGCACAAACGTAGCACTAACCAACGAGACCAGTTTCGTGTCATTTGGGCGTTGTAGGGGGGCTGACTGACCTTTGGTGACCGTTAATAAATCATTAATAACACGAAAATGATAAAAGATAGAATGGAATTTTTAGCAGCACAAAACAACACAAACGTAGCACTAACCAACGAGACCAGTTTTGTGTCATTTGGGTGTTGTAGGGGGGGCTGAGTGACCTTCGGTGACCTTTAATAAATCATTAATAACGCAAAAACGATAAAAGGTAGGACAGAAATTTTAGCAGCACAAATGTAGAACTAAAGAAACACACTTGAGTTTTTATTTGTGCTGATTGTAGGGTGGGCAAAGTGAGTGGGGTTTGAAAAAAAAAAACTGTTATAACTTAAAAACCATAACAGCACAAATAAAAATTTTAGCAGCACAAACCAGCACAAATGTAGCACTAACCAACGAGACCAGTTTCGTGTCATTTGGGTGTTGTAGGGGGGATGACTGACCTTTGGTGACCGTTAATAAATCATTAATAACACGAAAATGATAAAAGATAGAACGGAAATTTTAGCAGCACAAAACAGCACAAACGTAGCACTAACCAACGAGAACAGTTTTGTGTCATTTGGGCATTATAGGGGGGCTGAGTGACCTTTGGTGACCTTTAATAAATCATTAATAACGCAAAAACGATAATAGATAGAACGGAAATGTTAGCAGCACAAAACAGCACAAACGTAGCACTAACCAACGAGACCAGTTTTGTGTCATTTGGGCGTTGTAGGGGGGCTGACTGACCTTTGGTGACCTTTAATAAATCATTAATAACGCAAAAATGATAAAAGGTAGAACGGAAATTTTAGCAGCACAAAACAGCACAAATGTAGCACTAAAGAAACACACTTGAGTTTTTATTTGTGCTGATTGTAGGGTGGGCAAAGTGAATGGGGTTTGAAAAAAAAAAAAAAACTGTTATAACTTAAAAACCATAACAGCAGAAATAAAAATTTTAGCAGCACAAACCAGCACAAACGTAGCACTAACCAACGAGACCAGTTTCGTGTCATTTGGGCGTTGTAGGGGGGCTGACTGACCCTTGGTGACCTTTAATAAATCATTAATAACGAAAAAACGATAAAGGATAGAACGGAAATGTTAGCAGCACAAAACAGCACAAACGTAGCACTAACCAACGAGACCCGTTTTGTGTCATTTGGGCATTGTAGGGGGGCTGACTGACCTTTGGTGACCTTTAATAAATCATTAATAACGCAAAAACGATAAAAGATAGAACGGAATTTTTAGCAGCACAAAACGGCACAAACGTAGCACTAACAAACGAGACCAGTTTTGTGTCATTTGGGCGTTGTAGGGGGGCTGACTGACCTTTGGTGACCTTTAATAAATCATTAATAACGCAAAAACGATAAAAGATAGAACGGAATTTTTAGCAGCACAAAACAGCACAAACGTAGCACTAACCAACGAGACCAGTTTTGTGTCATTTGGGCGTTGTAGGGGGGCTAGGTGATGTCATAGTCTGGAAAAAACAATTGCTAATATCTTAAAAATAAAAGCAGCACAAATGTAAATTTTTACGGCACAAAACAGCACACACGTAGCACTAAAGAAACACACTTGAGTTTTTATTTGTGCTGATTGTAGGGTGGGCAAAGTGAGTGGGGTTTGAAAAAAAAAAAAAAACTGTTATAACTTAAAAACCATAACAGCAGAAATAAAAATTTTAGCAGCACAAACCAGCACAAACGTAGCACTAACCAACGAGACCAGTTTCGTGTCATTTGGGCGTTGTAGGGGGGCTGACTGACCTTTGGTGACCTTTAATAAATCATTAATAACGAAAAAACGATAAAAGATAGAACGGAATTTTTAGCAGCACAAAACAGCACAAACGTAGCACTAACAAACGAGACCAGTTTTGTGTCATTTGGACGTTGTAGGGGGGCTGACTGACCTTTGGTGACCTTTAATAAATCATTAATAACGCAAAAACGATAAAAGATAGAACGGAATTTTCAGCAGCACAAAACAGCACAAACGTAGCACTAACAAACGAGACCAGTTTTGTGTCATTTGGGCGTTGTAGGGGGGCTGACTGACCTTTGGTGACCTTTAATAAATCATTAATAACGCAAGAACGATAAAAGATAGAACGGAATTTTTAGCAGCACAAAACAGCACAAACGTAGCACTAACCAACGAGACCAGTTTTGTGTCATTTGGGCGTTGTAGGGGGGCTAGGTGATGTCATAGTCTGGAAAAAACAATTGCTAATATCTTAAAAATAAAAGCAGCACAAATGTAAATTTTTACGGCACAAAACAGCACAAACGTAGCACTAAAGAAACACACTTGAGTTTTTATTTGTGCTGATTGTAGGGGGGCCAGCTTCGCTGAGCTGGTCAATTTTCAGCTTTCAGCGCCGTCGCACCTTGAATGAAAATTGGATGGTCATTCAACACTGTACCCAAATTAAATTTTTATCATTTTTTTCACATGTAGCAAGGTCCCAGGCCTCCTTTAGTCTAATGAAAACCTCCAGAGCCAAGGACAGCTGACATCCTTCTGTATAGAGTGGGTTGCAAGGCATAGTGGGTGTAATGTAAGGTAGATTAATGGGCGCAAGACACTTCTTGAATGCAAAGAGATTTATTTTCTCTTGAACAGAACAGTGGGAGAGAGGGTTTAGGGCCAGGACACCCTTAGGTAGTTGCAATGTTAATTAGCGGACTCAGAGACTTCTGCAGGGAAATTCATCCAGCAAGACACCACATCTGCATGTGTAGGAGCGCTGTCTCCTATAGCAACAGTCTTAGAACAGTTCCTAACACAGATTGTAACAAACTCCTTTACTTTCTATACAGTCCCAGTCTCTCTCACTAGACTTGCTGATTCACTGCCACTTAATCCCGTGAGCTCTTTTAATCTTCCTACTTTAGTACCTTCCTCAAGCGTCACCCCGTTTCCCTGCTGGGTCCCTGGCTTGGCACTCCAGATACTCCTCAAGCGTCACCCCACTGGCTGGGTCTGTGGCTTGGCACTTGCCGAAGTTTCCAGATTCTTCACTGTCCCCAGTTGGTGAGAATACTGCTCCAGTACTTGCTTCCGCTACTCACTGTGGTCCCTGGTAACAAGGGGGTTACTCCCTTAGTGGCGACAGCTTCCCCTCTACCTCCGATCATGACAGGTTATCCGACCAGCAGAACATCACTTCTCATTGGACTGCAAGCCGCAATCCAAACCCTACGCTGCTCTCTTGCTTCTGGATAGGCCCTCAGACAGCCTAGCAGCCAGATGTGCCTGGGATAGGCCCAAACTCTGGCTTAGCAGCCCGGGCAGCACGTCCACCCAGACAGCCGTCCAGATGGCACAGAACCACAATAACCTGATCTCACCCAAATAAATAGGCTCTCCCAGCAGGCCAAGGGACCCAAGAAAATCCCTGCCCATTGGCAGATACCCTATCTATTTCTAATCTGTCCTTGTAATACCCTTGTCTCATCTAATGTCACCAGATACCCGCCCATCTAGTGACAGAAGAGAGAAGTGCAGCAATTCCAAACTTAGGGTGAAATCAATTGGCCAAGGCAAAAACACCTGACAGGTACATTTAAGAGCAACCCTGCCTAAACATTAGGGTGCTACACACACAAATATAGCTTTCTTTTAGTTGTATTTAATCACCACTGGGTTTTTTATTTTTTGCTAAACAAACAAAACAAACAAAAAAAGACAGAAAATTTGGAAAAAAATACAAAACGTTTTTTATTTTGTTATATAGTGCCTTGCAAAACCCCCTTGGCATTTTTCGTGTTTTGTTGCCTCACAACCTGGAATTAACATGGATTGTTTGAGGATTTGCATCATTTAATCATCATACAGAATATGCCCACAACTTTGAAGATGTTTTTTTTTTTATTGTGAAGCAAACAACAAATAGGACAAAATAACAGAAAAAGTCCATGTGCATAACTATTCAGCCCCCTAAAATCAATACTTTGTAGAGCCACCTTTTGCAGCTATCACAGCTCCAAGTTGCTTTGGATAAGTCTTTATGAGCTTGCCACATCCTACCACTGGGATTTTTGCCCATTTCTCCTTGCTCCAGCTCCTTCAAGTTGGATGGTTTGCACTTGTGAATAGCAATCTTTAAGTCTCACCACAGATTTTCTATTGGATTGAGGTCTGGGCTTTGACTAGGCCATTCCAACACATTTACATGTTTCCCCTTAAACCACTCAAGTGTTGCTTTAGCAGTGTGTTTGGGGTCATTGTCCTGCTGGAAGGTGAACCTCCATCCTAGCCACAAATATCACACAAAGTGGTACAGGTTTTGCTCAAGAATATCCCTGTATTTAGCACCATCCATCTTTCCCTCAGCTCTGACCGGTTTCCCAGGCGACTGCTGAAAAACATCTCCACAGCATGATGCTGCCACCACCATGTTTCACTGTGGGGATGGTGTTCTTTGGGTGATGTGATTTGTTGTGTTTGCGCCAGGCATAGTGTTTTCTTTGATGGCCAAAAAGTTCAATTTTAGTCTCATCAGACCAGAGCACCTTCCTCCATACATTTTGGGAGTCTCCCACATGCCTTTTCGCAAACTCAAAACGTGCCATTTTGTTTTTTTGCTGAAAGTAATGGCTTTCTTCTGGCCACTCTACCATAAAGCCCAACTCTATAGAGCGTATGGCTTATTGTCGTCCTATGTACAGATACTCCAGTCTCTGCTGCGGAACTCTGCAGCTCCTCCAGGGTTACCTTAGGTCTCTGTGCTGCCTCTCTGATTAATTCCCTCCTTGCCCGGTCCATGAGTTTTGGTGTTCGGCCATCTTTTGGCAGGTTTGCTGTTGTGCCATGTTCTTTCCATTTGGTTATGATAGATTTGATAGTGCTCCTAAGGATCATCAAAGATTTGGATATTTTTTTATAACCTAACCCTGACTTGTACTTCTCAAAAACATTGTCCCTTACTCGTTTGGAGAGTTCCTTGGTCTTCATGGCAGTGTTTAGTTAGTGGTGCCTCTTGTTTAGGTGTTGCAGCCTCTGGGGCCTTTCAAAAAGGTGTGTATATGTAAAGACAGATCATGTGACACTTAGATTGCACACAGGTGGACATCATTTCACTAATATGTGACTTCTGAAGGTAATTGGTTGCACAAGAGCTTTTAATGGGCTTCATAACAAAGGGGGTGAGTACATACGCACATGCCAATTATCATTTTTTTATTTCTGAAAAATAGTTTTATGTTTATATTTTTCTAATTTTACTTCACCAACTTAGACTATTGTGTTCTGATCCATCACATATAATTCAGATTAAAAAAAACATCAAACTAAAGGCTGTAATGTAACAAAATAGGTAAAAATCCAAGGGGGTGAATACTTTTTCAAGGCACTGTAAAATTTTGTAAACAGGTAATTTTTCTCCTTCACTGATGGCCACTGATGAGGTGGCACTAATGGGCACTGATAGACAGCACTGATGGGCACTGATAGGTGGCACTGATTCACACTGATGAGGCGGCACTGGTGGGCACTGATCAGGAGGCATGGAGAGGTGGCACTGTTGGACACTGATAGGCAGCACTGATCAGGAGGCACTGATGGGCACTGATTGACAGCAATGATGGGCACTGATAGGTGGCACTAGTAGGGACTAATAGGTGGCACTGATGGGCACTGATTAACAGTACTGATGGGCACTGATAGGTGGCACTGGTGGGAACTGATAGGTAGCACTGGTGGGCACAGATAAGTAGCACTGGTGATCACTAAGGGGACGGATGTCCCTCTAACAGAGTTCTTCCAAGTTCTGGCAACAGCCTGGAGGCTGCAACTTCCATAAGCCTGTACAGCATGTTGCGTCTATGACCCAGCCTTCTTAATTTCTCAACTCAGTCAGGCAGATGATGCAACATAAGTAGTTCTTGAGCACACTCTTTTAGAAAAATTCTTACACTACAGCAAAATCAAAAGCAAGTGCACATTAAAGTGATTCTAAAGGCTAATTTTTACAAAAAAATGTTGTACTTACCTGTTCTGTGCACTGTCACCTCTATAAGAGTAGTCAGGGAATATAGTGTAGTGTAGCGTCACCAGTAGCAGTCCCAATTCCTATAAGCCAAGCAAGCCTAGTCTACTGGTACATGACTTCCCCCAGAAATGCCATATACACTTGCCTGGTGTCTTGAAGGAATGTAGTCAGCGGGATGTGCAGATGGATCGGTTCAGGCCACAGGCAGAGATATGGTCAACAAACAGGCATAGAATGGGTCCAGGCAATAGGTAGAAACTTAGTCAATAAACAGGTCAGGATTAGTACAGGTGGTGTTCAGCGACACTATAACACTATAACTGATGTGGCAGTGATCCGGGACACTGTAACTGTTGCAGTGTTGATCAATGACACTGTAAGTGTTGTGGTGATGATCAGGGACAATATGATTGGTTCGGCAGTGATTAGAGACAATATGACTGTGTGGTGATAAGCATAGCTACTGTAACTGGTGTGGTGGTGATCAGGGACACTGTAACTGGTGTGGTAGTAATTAGGAACAATATGGTTGGTGTAGCAGTGATCAGAGACAATATGACTGGTATGGCCGTGATCAGGGACACATTAATGTGGCAATCTACTATATTGCATCCATGAATAGCTACATTTTTTATTGGACTACTCCTATGCCCTTTATCGATGGACCCCCAACATTACCATTAAAGTGCCAATGCATAAACCAAATATAGAAGTTTGTCAGAATAAGCTACTGCATAAAAAAAAGGATAAGCCTTTTTTTGCATCCACTTTATCAAATCAGAAAACTTGACAACAAGAGGATGGCTTGAAAAATATTTATATATATTTCTAATTCTTTTTTTCATGTCTTTTTTTTTTTTCTAACCACATCTGCAGCTTTTATAGAATTAATAATTAGACATGCAAGATGTTTTTAAATATCAAATATTTGATGTAGAACCACATATCTATAAAATCTGAACCTTTCTGTTTTAAAATCGCTTGTATCTGTAGCTGGATTTCTTGAGCAGCTTTAGAAAGGTAAAAAGTTCATTTCTGGCCTCCGGCAAATCATAGAGCCCATGCCCTTGCTAAAGAATATAAAGCAGATCAGTTTTAAAAAAAGTAATTTTTGTCAGTCATACTGCAGCAGAAAACAAGTCAGAATGATCATTTCAGGAGACCTGGTGGGCAAATGGTTTGATCTGACTCTGGTTTTGATTAAGTGACCTAAATCAGAAAGGAAGGCTTCAGCTACAAAAAAGAGTTATAAATCAAGAAGGAATGCTGTTGTACTGCTGCCTAACACAGAGATCCTTGCACACTCACAGTGAGCTGCACAGAGGGAATTCCAAGGATATTTTTGTAACTAGGGCACAATAATTATACATTTAAAATGTACCAAGGAGTTAATTGTCACAATTTCAAGAGTTCCAGATATTATACCACAATGTTAACCATTGTCATTATATCTCTGTGTATTCCCCTGCATTTTCTGAGTCATTTGGGTTAATTTAATTATTATTATTATTATTATTATTATACAGGATTTATATAGCGCCAGCAGTTTACTCAGTGCTTTACAATAAAAAAAGGAAGACAGTACAGTTACAATACAATAAAATACAAGAGGCCCAGCTCATAAGAGCTTACAATCTAAATGGATGTGGCAAGTGGTACAAACAGTTATAACTGTGGTGGAGGAGCTGATGGAAGTGATAAAAGATTAGTTGGAGACATGGTAGACTTCCCTGAAGAGATGAGTTTTCAGGGATCGCCTAGAGGCAGCCAGAGTAGGAGATAGATGGACATATTGAGGTGGAGAGTTCCAGAGGATGGGAGAGGGTCTGGAGAAGTCCTGGAGACAAGCATGTTAGGAGGAGACAAGGGAACTTGAGAGTACGAGGTCTTGAGAGGAGCGGAGAGGACGGTGTGAGTGATATTTGGAGAAAAAAATGGTGATGTTGCTCGGGGCAGAGTTGTGCATGGCTTTGTATGTTGTTGTTGGTATCTTAAATTTAATTCACTAGGCGATCAGAAACCACTGTAGGGATTGGTGGAGAGGGGTAGCAGACACTGAGCGGTTGGTAAGGTACTGTAGATGAGTCTGGCAGCAGCATTGATGGAGAGGAGAGGTAGGCTTATGAGAAGGGAGTTGCAATAGTCAAGGGAGAGATAACAAGGGAGTGAATGAGTAGCTTTGTGGTTTTATTACTTAAAAAGGGGTGAATTTTAGAGATTTATAGAGGTGAACATAGAGGGAGTCACGGGCAGGGGGGAATATTATTAGCTTGGTTTTAGAGACATTTAGTTTAAGGAAGTGGTGCGACATCCATGCTGATATGCCAGTTAGTAAGTTAGTAATGTGAGAGGAGATTGAAGGAGCGAGGTGAGGAGTAGAGAGATAGATTTGGGTGTCATTGGCATAGAGATGGTATTGGAAGCCGTGGGAGGTAATTAAGTGACCAAGAGAGGAGGTGTACATAGAGAAGAGAAGTGGTCCAAGAACAGAGCCTTGGGGGACCCCTACAGAAAGAGGAAGTGAAGAGGAAGAGACAGAGTTATGGGTAACACTGGAGGAGCGCTATGATAAGTAGGGGGAGAACCAGGATAGCGCAAAATCTTGGAAGACAAGGGAGTGAAGTTTATTGAGAAGGAGCGGGTGGTCAACAGTATCAAAGGCCGCAGAGAGGTCTAATAGTAAGAATATGGAGTAGTGACCATTGGTTTTAGCAGTTAGGAAATCGTTAATGAGTTTAAGTAGTGTATTTTCTGTGAAGTGCTGCGAGCGAAAGCCAGACTGTAAGTGGTCAAGAAGGTTGTTTTCAGTGAGGTAGGAGCTAAGAAAGTTGTATACTAAGCGTTCTAAAAGTTTAGAGGTGAATGGGAGCAATGAGATGGGTCTTAAGTTGTTCAGGTTCAGGTAAACAGTGCCCATCAGGGATGCCAATCAGTGCCCATCAGTAATGCCAGTTAATGATGCCTTTCAGTGCCCATCAGTGCCGCCCATCAGTACTGCCAATCAGTGCTCATCAGTGCCGCATATCCATGCTGCCTATCAGTATCTATAAATGCAGCCTATCAATGACCACCAGTGCCACCTATCAGTGCCGCCTATCAGTGCTCATTAGTGCTGCCTATAAGTGCCCATTAGTGCTCCATATTAGTGCCTCCTTATCAGTGCCACCTCATTAGTGCCCTTCATTGCTATGTCATCAGTGCTCATCAGTGCCCATCAGTGCAGCCTATGGTGACAATCAGTGCCCATCAGTGCAGCCTCATCAGCACACATAAGTGAAGGAGAAAAAATACTTATTTACAAACAGAAACTAAGAAAAACTTTTTTTTTCAAAATTTTCAGTCTTTTTTAATTTTTTTAGCAAAAAAAATAAAAAACCCAGTGGTGATTAAATGCCACCAAAAGAAAGCTCTATCTGTCTAAAAAAATAATAACAATTTTGTTTGGGTACAGTGTTGCATGACCACGCAATTGTCATTCAACGCTCGACAGCGCTGAAGGCTGAAAATTGACCTGGGCAGGAAAGGGGTAAAAGTGCCCTGTAGGTAATAGTTAATTGTTCATCAGTTGCATCTTATCCTTAACTCGGCTTCATTCTCCAAACAGCATTAGAAAATGTAATACTTTCAAAAAGATGGTATGAGAGAGATAGAAACGAATGTAGCCATGCCCCCATAGGGGTTGCTGAATGTAGTGGTTCACCTGTCACCCTGCCCAGCCAGACATCCATCTCTCAGTCACTCAGAGACATAGAACAGTACATAAGTGTTGGAATGCAACATTAATTAATATCACATTTCTGGATCGTCTACATATGTTTCCTATTGCCAAGCTCAGCCAGGTAGACTCAGTTGGAATGAAACACATCAAAGCTTTGTAATCAGAAAAACAATGGCTTGGCTCAAGCCCACCTGCTGTGATATGTGTGATTACAAGCTTCAAAGAGACCACTGCTGCCAAGATGTCTATTGAGATTTGACACAGGGCTAATAGAGATGATTCATGGACAATCGCTGCCCGTAGTGGACAATACAGCATGCTTCCTGGAAGAATGGGCAGACATTTGAAGAACTACCTCTTGGCAATATCTATTGGATGGAAGGCAAATGGGGGTGGCCACGAGTAGGCGTGTATGTTTGAATGAAAAGAGCACACACTCAGGCAATTCTTCTTCTTTTCCCTTTTTCTCTCTCTGCTGATGCAGGTCTTGAGGCCTTGCTCTGGGTGCTGGTTTGGGCCTAAACTCCATGCGGCACAGAGCTTTCTCTTACTACACCTGGAGACCAGCCAAGAGGATGTGATAAGTATATTGTGTTCTGATTGTAAGCTTTGTAACATTGCAGTTTCTTGTAATACCTTTATGTTAGTTTTTTTCCTAATTCTGCTGTTTTAGTACATTCCTATTCTCTCTGTAATAAATGTAACTTGTTTACTAAGCAGATGTGTTTGTTATATCATTGTGCTTATCAGACTTTTACAGATTAGCAACTATAGGGACTAGACAAATAATACATGTATGCAATAGTTATATAGGAAATATTAGATTGTATATTATTGCAGCGGTTACATCAATAAGCTTTGTTTTTTTTGTTTTTTTTATTAAGGGGGTTGAACAGGGATGGGAAATAGGGAATCATGGGATGCCCAGGAATATTCAGTGTAAATTGCTTGGGACTTCTATATACACTCCAGTATATATACCCCAGTCTTCTCTCCAGCACAAACTCTTGGTCAAGACCTTGTATCCTTCTCTCCTCCAGCACTTCAATTGCTGCAGATTGTTACTTCTCCAGACTAGCTAGCACCGCATGGTTAGGCTTGACACTAACTCAGCCAGGCCTCAGTGAACTGCCTTTTGCGGGCAGGGACCTTGGGCCCCTGTGGTGTAAAAATAGCTCAGGTGCTCACTGTCCTCTGTTCAGCTATCAATCCCAAATAGCTCTCTTCAGGCCCTGTCAGCCAGCCTGGCTGTAATGACTTCTCTCCAATGCCCTTCCCACAGTCCTCTCTTCTGGTTCTGCACCCATCTCAAACTGCAATCTCCTAGTTCTCTCAGACGTGCCTCCCCAGTCCTCCTGACTGTGCTTCACTCACTAGCCCTCCAGGCTGTGACCAGTCCTCTCCCTATTCTCTCATGTGCCTCTCCTTCCAGGATCTCTTCACTCCTCTTGGATGCATCCGAGTCCTGGCCCAGGACATCCCCCCCCCAGACTGGGGAGCTCCCTGTGGGCCCCGACAGCCTCCACACTCTCACTCCAGCTCTTCCATCCAACAACTTCTCCCCATCTGGGCTGGCCCCAGGTGTTTGAGGAGGCCTGCCCCCTGCCAATCCAAGTTGGGGATTTGTCAAGGCTCCTCAAGCTACCCCAGGCAGCTGCACCTCTACTCTCCTCCTTTCCTTCTAGCACCTTCTAGAAGGAAAAGGGAGGTGATAGTGATGCTACCTGTGAGTCACCCAGCCCAGAATGAAAACAAACAGGCCTAGCCACCAGCTAGGCCTGCCTACATTTTCCTACTCTCCAAAAAAATCCTCACTCTAGCACCTACCTAACTAGAGGGTGCTACACTAACTTTAATACATGAAGGATGTCTATAAATGAAACAAAATTAATTCAACTTGTTTTTATGGTAAGTTTTTTGGCACTGGATGGTTCAGGGCCGGTGTAGATGTGCTTTTGTTAACTTCAAGCAGGTTTTGCTTTTCCATACAAGCAGTGCCTCAAATTGATGCCACTGACACAAAACCAAAGTTTGTTGACACAGGCATTAATAGTGCTGTCCTGCATATGTGGGTAACTCAAAACACTAAACAGTGCCCCAATCACACCTCTTTATCACAGTAGCAACTGTTGTGCTTTTATGAAATAACCAACATTTCAAACAAAGTACAAAGCCTAAACTACAACTAAAACGTACTACTAAAAAAATGTTGCTGTGGCACTTTATTATAAAATACATTTGTATGTACAGTTTTTCCTTAGTCCCCCTGCAAAGTCAGGCCTCTCTGCCAGTGAATTCCATCTAATGCAGCTTCCTGATGGTATGGCAATGGTGCTGCACTGCTCCTGAATTCAGAGCAGAGTTAATTTAGACTGTGCCTGCTTGCACTAAAATGGGATGCAAGATTGGCCTGCCAGGCTGCCATGTTATAATTAATCACTGTTAGCTGCATAAAAGGTGTTAACGTTTTATCTGGTGCTCGCTGTGCTGTATATGCTTTTAATTGTTGATTACTACAATAAAGAAATAAAGCATTTGGCATTCTTCTGGAGTGTGCAGACATTCATCCAGAGTTTAGACCTACTTTAACTATTGTAAACATGGGGAACCCTACTAACACTAATATAAACTTCTCTTCATAATGTCCCATTAGGGATGGTCCCAATGTACAAACCAAACATATGGGGTGTTTGCGGCAAATTGGAGCAGCGCAGAGCGCCTCATATTGCACTGCAAAGTCGCAGTGCATTGACAGCTGCTAATTGGCCAAAGCATGTACCTGACCTGCATGCTTTAGCCAATCACAGCACGATCTGCTGTGAAAGCCATGATTGGCCAAAGGCAGGGTGCAATCATGGCTCAGGGGGCTAAGTCCACGCCCTACACTATATAAGGCTGCTTACATGACTGCCGTATGTAGTGTGATATGTGGAGGAGACTGAAAGAACCTGAGCTAGATTAGGCAGGTTAGTTAGTAGTGTGTAGGCAGTTTAGTATATATATATATATATATATATATATATATATATCAGTGTAGTCAGTGTAGACTATATATACAATGGAGGAAATGCCTGGAAGAAATGGCGCCAGAGAAGAAGAGAGGTCTCGTGATCGTGCTGAAAAGATCAGAGCGTGGCCATGTTTTTTTCAGTGATGCAACCAACTGTGGGGCCTAAGATGCTGACCGGAACCTTGCTTACAGATACTGGCATTTGTCTGAAACCGCAGGGGAGGTTTGTTCTTTATACAGTTGTAGATATTGAAGGACTGGGCATGCTTTGCCATAAGTGTGAAGGACTGGTCATACATCTCCGTCCATTTGTTCGCTGCTCGCAATGTGGAGAATATTTGTTTGTGGTGGAGCAACCTACCATGTCACCCCGTGCTTGTCGTATGGACTGGGCTGCAGGTATTGCCACAGTAGAAGCTGCTACTACTGCTCAAAAAGAACGGCAGGCTGTGATTTCGCCTGTTGTCACTGAAAGTGTTCCTGAGAGAAATACTGTGGTAACCGACTCATCAGCGGACATTACCTTGATTTCCGCGTCCACTACGCCTATCCCTGTTGTACTTGTCCAGAGGAAGGTGGGATATGTAGAGGCTTCCCGCGGCCGTGGTCGAGGCCTACCCCAGAGACTGCCTGAACCGGAGAGGTCCACATCAGGAACGGGTGAGAGTTCACAGGGGAATGTATCTGGGACTTTGTGTAAATATTTGCCATCAGAAGAGTTGAGAGATTCGGAGATAGATTCCATGTCGGATCTCTCCAGTGATGATGATTTATTTGAGACAATGTCACAAGAACTATTATGGGCTCAGGGTGAAGATGTTGCTTCTGCCTTAACTTTCTCAGAATGGACAGCCCTGTATTCTGGGAGAACATCACAGTACTGTTGGGGAGACATTACCTAAAGTTACTACTTTGTTGCCGACACCCGTCGGGTCTATGGTGAGCAAGTCATTGAACTCTTGTGTGCCCCCTGGTTTGGGGAAAAATAGATTGTTGCCCAAACTTGCACGTTTGCAGAGAATGCTTAACAAGCGTGTGGCCAGGGAATATGGATTGGAGTTCCCATACGTTACCCAGGACATTATGCAAGAGATTGAAGCTAACCAGGAGCTGTGGTACAGTGAAGCTGTTTGGGACTATTTGTCTGTGCCTAAGCCTTTCTGGAAAACTGGATGTTCTGTCGCTATGAATGAATGCTTCAGTGGATGTTTTCTACACTGGAACTATGGTCGGCACATTTATGCTGACAAAGTGGTCATTTGCAGACCAGGAAAAGATGAGGTGGCGTACTTTATTACTACAATGGATAAACAAGGAAAATCACTGACATTGCCAGATCCTTGGTTCTACTGGTGATTATGGATAAATAACTATGGTGTATGTAAATAGATAGTGTCAGTGTTCAGAGATCTTCGAGGTCAAGTTTTGGTGTTCAGCTCTGTGTTTCCAAATCCAAGGCTCGTTTTTTTTTCGCTAGCTGGACTTCTTTTGTTTAAAGATATGACATACCTAAATATATATAGGGATGGACTTCTCAAGTTATTCTAGTTGGTTCCTTAATGGGAACATAGGAAAGATTATAGGAAGAGAGTTTCATTTTTAAGAATGAGACTTTGCTCCAAAAATTGTATATACCTTGTGTGTGTGTTTAACTTTGTTTTTTTTTCAGGAGCAAGTGGACCTGCTATCAAGCTGTTAGGTTTTTCAGCTAGATAGATTGTGGGGTTGCAACAGTATTAATGTGGTTTTGTTTACGGATGTGAACATATTGTTTAAAAGAAAAATGTTGAAATTGTAATATCTCTCTACTGTCTTCTTCACTTCTTTACTTTAATCCAAGTTTTAAGCTCAAATACCTGCTCTCAGGCTTGGGAGTCATTATTATTTTTTTTTTGACAGACGTTGAGGATAACGTCTATTGTAGTGGGGGAAGTATGTAGCACTAGTAGATTTTTAATCTACCGCTGATAGGTAAATCTTGTGGGTTACTTGTTAGGTGAAGTTAGATTTGCCTCTGTTCCAACTTGGCTGAGTTGCGTGTAGTTCCACACTGTGCTGGTGGGTGCCGTTGTCACCATGGGCTGGTGTTGGAAAGGCAACGTGTTGAAGCGTATGAGTGCTCCTCTGTCCCGGAGACAACTCGGTGGAGGTGGTCCTCCGAGTTGCATTCTGGGAGAGGGTGTTTATGGGACAGACGCCATGTTTAGGGGTTCGTTTTCAGCCACCTGCTTGCCCTCCTGGATGACAGGTATGCGTTAAGAGTACCACCTCATGGTCCTCCGTTCCGGAGGCCCACGTCGCTGTGGCGTGTGGGTGGGCCCAGAAGCCTGTCTGGGGCCTACCACAGCAGAAGAGGAATGGTCCTGAGCTGTCTATCCTGAGTGAGGAAGCTGGACAACCGAGGAGATCCCAGGGGAGGACCCGTCATGGAAGGACCATGCAGAGTGCTGGTCTGGAGAGGGGCCTGGTGACTCGGTTGGAGGACGTATCCTGAATTGATCTTACTGCATAGTACTGCCGGGTTGGCTTAAAGGTTCAAGTACTGTGTCTGACATTCATTGCAAACCAATACATCCTGTGGCAGAGGAACGTACGGGTTTTACTCCAAACAAGTCTGTGACAGAGACTTTTGTTCGTGCTACGTACTGGCTGCTAGGCAAGTGAGAGAGGCCTATCCAGGCGGGCAAAGATTGAGTCCCACAAGGGGAGTGCATTCAACTACAAGTGTTCAATTCTAAAGAATGTTCTAAAGAATACTAAGGAAAGGTATTTGAGCTTCCTTGCAACTTTCCTTCTTCCTCTTTCCTGCTACTTCCTTTATTACTTGTTCATTAAAGCATTGGAAAATTTACTCAAGTGTTTGGTGCCTACATCGTCCATAGGTAAACTCAACGGGACCCTAGACCCAGTGCCAGTGAAACAGAGGTATCGAGAGTGAAGGTAACAGCCCGCTTTAAACCAGCAGCTCCACTGAGAGTTAGTGCTACATATATATATTCAGTGCAGTCAGTGTACAGTATATAATACAGTGCATTGAAGTGGTTCAGGGAACCCTATGTCAGAATTAAGAAAAAAATGGCATGGGGTCCACCCAAAATCCATACCAGGCTCTTCGGGTCTGGTATAGATTTTTAAAGGGAACTCCATGCCAAAATTAAAAAAAAATGGCGTGGGATCCCCCCCAAAATTCATACCAGTCCCTTACCCGAGCAAGCACTTGCTGTCAACATGGGGACAAGGTGCTTTGGGGCAAGCACTTTGCTGTCACCATGGGGACAAGGTGCTTTGGGGTCCCCCCAAAGCACCTTGTCCCCATGGTGATGGGGACAAGGACCTCTTCCCGACAACCCTGGCCATTGGTTGTCAGGGTCTGCAGGTGGGAGGCTTATCGGTATCTGGAAGTCCCCTTTAACAAGGGGCCCCCAGATCCCATCCCCCTATGTGAATGGGTATTGGGTACATTGTACCCCTACCCATTCACAAAAAAAGTGTCAAAAAGCAAAAACTACAATAGACAGTTTTTGAGAATTCCTTTATTAAAAAAGAAAAAAGTGTCCCGCGATGCCCATCCTCCTTTAATCACGCCGCCTGATGGACCCAAAAAATTGAAAAAACAGTGTTCTGTCAAATAGTGCCCTCGAACGAAACATGCTCACTCCGGGCTGCGCATGCACAGTATGGAACAGCACAACAGCTGATTTCCCAATCAACTGTTGTGACGGCATGATGGCCCATTGCAGTGCATCAGAGACAATAGCCAAAGACACCGAGAGACACAATTATTCTCCTATTCTGTCTCGCGTGGTGTGTTCAGTGTTGTAAAGGGTGGGTTTTTTTGTGTTGATGGGCGGGCTCAGTGCTGCAAAGGGACAATGTTATTCTGCGATTCATATGCCCTGCAAAGCACTGATCCCGCCCATTAACAAAAAAAAAATTGCCCTTCAACATACTGAAGGCGCCCAACAAGTGCGAGGCAGAATCGCAGAATAACATTGTCCCTTTGTAGCACTGAACCCGCCCAGTAACACAAAAAACCCACCCTTCACAACACTGAACATGCCCCAAAAGTGTGAGGCAGAATCGGAGAATGATTCTGTCCGCTTGATGCATTTCATCATAGAAATAAGACATTATCAAAAGCAGGGGTAAGTATAAGTATAACATGTTTGTTATTTTTATAGTAAAAACACAGAGACTTTACAATCACTTTAAAATAAGCAGGTCATTTGACAAATCTTCATATTTACCTTGGATCTTTAATTAATTTATTGATATTTATTATACCAAGTCTCAAGTATATATTTTTTAATTTAAACTAAGCAGGTGGATTTTTTTTCCACAGTAGATTTTTTTTGTCCTCTGTACTAACTTGGTTGCACTTTAGTTTCTTTTTTTATCATTTCTGTGTAACAAATTGGACCATGCTTTATATGATTTTTTTGCAGTACAGGCATACCCCACTTTTAAGTACACAATGGGGTTTATTTACTAAAGCTGTAAAGTGAAAAATCAAGCACACTTCTGCATAGAAACCAATGAGCTTCTAACCCTAGCTAGTTCAATTAAGCTGTGGTAATAAAACCTGGAAGATGATTGGTTTCTATGCAGAAGTGAGCCTGATTTTGCACTTTACAGCTTTAGTAAATAAACCCCATTGTGTACTTAAAAGTGGGGTATGCCTGTACTGTGGATCACAATGAATATATGTCCTTTTTAACCTTACCAACTTGTAACTTTGTGTGAATTAGTGGTTGAGTGGGAAGGAACCCAGGTTTGTATTTACATGCCACACTGCTTTAGGCACTTGAGAATTTAATGCCCTTTGCACAAGCTCTGCCCCTTTTATCGTTCATTTATATAAGTAAAAACCACTGCTATAATGCAGTATTGTGAGCAACTTACTGTCTATTTTTTTTCCTCACTGCTACTTTTTAAATGTTCAAACTAACAAACAATAGGAAGAATAGATGATTTTATAATTATTTCACTGAATTTAGCTACGTACATATGCCCAGAGGTAGCCAGAGGAGGGAAACAAAATTAGAAAAAAAATATCACAGTATGTACATTTTTAGGCTTGGTGCTGGCCCTCTAACCCCACTGCGTTGGCCCATGAGTGCCATTATGGTAAATACAGCCTGAAGGAGTCCCACTTTCTGTGCTTCTATGGTGTCAAGAATTAGCAAAAGGTACTGTACATAATATGCAATAAATAGTGCTGAATCAACATCTTCTATAAAATATTATTCCCCTGTAATGTAAAGATCCAATTAAAGTAATTCAAGTATTGTATTATTTTACATTTAGCTTTGAAAGGTTTTCTTTTTATTCGGATATCGAGTTGTTAGTGCCTGCACCATGTAGAAATTACAGCACATCCCAACCTTGTAAATCACACTTTTTTAAAGGGAATCTGTCACAAACAAACCAGCATTTGGACATGCAGCAATTCACTTAACAAAGTTACAAATGTCCGCTGAGTTTGTAAGTGTCCAGATAGATGTTATAATAATACAGAATCTGTTCTTGGTGCAGCCACGTGGAATAATTATTTGCAGTGTCCAGGCACAGAGCAATTTTAAGAGCTTAGCTTTTAAATCTATCCATTTGTTATGTTGAATGCTGCAAAAGTGTAAGAGCTTTAACAAAAGGTGACAAAACTGCTGAATGTCTACTGCCGGTTACTCAGCAGTCACAGAATTATTTAAAAAGAATAACAAATTTGTCTGCCTAACTTAGACTTTACTGTCACTCCTCATGCAACAAAACCACTTTAAATTTCACATAAAGCTTTGAAAGACACTAAAGGTTAATTTACTAAAGGTCAATAGACTGTGTACTTTGCAAGTGCAGTTGCACTCATTTTCCCGAGAATTTTGTAAATGCGGTGAAGCTCTGCTGATTTCCATTATCCAATCATGTGCAGGCAAAAAACTGCTGTTTTTTTTTTCCTTGCACCTGATTAGGTATTCTTTACAATGTGAAGCTACACCACATTCACTAAGCTCTGGGGAAAATGAGTGCAACTGCAATTGCAAAGGGCACAGTCTATTTGCATTTGTAAATCAACCTCATTGATGTAGCAATACATCAAAACATCAATTTCTACCTAGCCTCACCACTCTCTTATATCTGTAATGTGACACTCCTGAAACTCTCCCAAAGTAAAAAAAATGTCAGGACTAATAAGCTCCTCCGAGTCACCAATCAGATTCAAGAAAATTAACAGAGAGTGCAGAAGGGGCAAATATGGAACAATGAGGCTGAGGACTGGAGGTAAGGCCTAGATGAAGCTACATGTCCTGCAACCAGAAAAAGGTGGGCACTATCTGACCTGCTGCAGTTTCTAATGCACACTGTTAGCATTAGCATTTTGCTACACAGTGGGGTTGATTTACTAAATCTAAGGAGTGCAAAATCTGATGCAGAAGTGCATGTCAGCCAATCAGCTTCTAACTTCAGCTTGTTCAATTAAGCTTTGACAATAAAAACTGGAAGCGGATTGGTTTCTATGCAGAGCTGCACTAGAATTTGTACTCTCTAGTTTTAATAAATCTCCCCCAGTGTATAGTGAAATAAGAGTGAGCAATTTAATACAGGAAAGGAACAGTCATACATGTCCAAGACAGAAGGTGAGGCTCGAGTTTAGCTCTAAATTAGCTGTTTTATTCTAAAACAGTTTAATGAATAACATTAGTGGCTCACTGCATATTTTCACTTGGGCCTGGAAATGTATAAAGAGCAATGCAGTATCCCATAGCGACCTAACTAAAACAAAGTTACTTATAGTGGGCACACTAGAGATTTGATGTATTAAAGCTCAACATTTTTTTTTTTTTTTATAAGTAGCAACCAGACACAGTATTTGTTAAACTTTTAACCCTGCACTTCATAAATGACAGTTGGAAGCCGGCTTGCTATGGGCAATAAGAAATTGTGTGCATTGTTTCATAATCCTCCCTCTAAGTCAATCTTATTTCTGGTTAGTTGCTGTTGGTGCTGTTTAGCGAAATGCTAAATTACACTCACAAACTCATCGCAATTTTTTCCTCACCTTTGTTAATCACATCACTATTGCCAGTTTTTATTTAACAATCCTAGTTTAAATGTAGATTTCTAAGCATTTTTTATCTATGGCATATAAGAGCTAATCTAAATTGCTATGAAGTTTTATATGCAAACAGCTTTCTGTATCGTGCTCTTATATATTAGTTGTAAGGTATGAGATCTTTGGTAGAATGTTAGTATTCACTGCACATACTTGTAGATATCAAACGCCTTCAAGCATGTCCTTCAAAATGACTCCCAAATTGCATGCTTATTGCATATTGTATCACTACTACATAGACAGAAATCATTAAAAAGGCTTTTTCTTTCATGGCAATTCTTGTCAGGATGTACAAACTTGAAATATTGATCAACATCTTCTATGTTCTGAGTATGAAATAAATGATGGATTAGTCTGCGTATGCATATATGCCTATTGCTGTAGCTACGAGATATTGTTCACATGGCAACTATGAATTAAAATATGAGGGCAAAAGTTCAACTGAATAAGAATACTGATCTTTTGCAGTACTTTATATATACTATAAATATAGATAGATATATAGATATAAATATATATCTATATATATATATATATATGTATATATATATATATATATATATATATATATATATATATATATATATATATATATATATATATATCTATATATATATATGTATCTATATATATCTATTTATATCTATATATCTATATATATATATAGATAGATAGATAGATAGATAGATAGATAGATAGATAGATAGATAGATAGATAGATAGATAGATAGATAGATAGATAGATAGATAGATAGATAGATAGATAGATAGATAGATAGATAGAGTGGGGACGGAAAGTATTCAGACCCCCTTAAATTTTTCACTCTTTGTTATATTGCAGCCATTTGCTAAAATCATTTAAGTTAATTTTTTCCTCATTAATGTACACACAGCACCCCATATTGACAGAAAAACACAGAATTGTTGACATTTTTGCAGATTTATTAAAAAAAGAAAAGCTGAACTATCACATGGTCCTAAGTATTCAGACCCTTTGCTCAGTATTTAGTAGAAGCACCCTTTTGATCTAATACAGCCATGAGTCTTTTTGGGAAATATGCAACAAGTTTTTCACACCTGGATTTGGGGATCCTCTGCCATTCCTCCTTGCAGATCCTCTCCAGTTCTGTCAGGTTGGATGGCAAATGTTGGTGGACAGCTATTTTTAGGTATCTCCAGAGATGCTCAATTGGGTTTAAGTCAGGGCTCTGGCTGGGCCATTCAAGAACAGTCACGGAGTTGTTGTGAAGCCACTCCTTCGTTATTTTAGCTGTGTGCTTAGGGTCATTGTCTTGTTGGAAGGTAAACCTTCGGCCCAGTCTGAGGTCCTGAGCACTCTGGAGAAGGTTTTCATCCAGGATATCCCTGTACTTGGCCACATTCATCTTTCCCTCGATTGCAACCAGTCGTCCTGTCCCTGCAGCTGAAAAACACCCCCACAGATGATGCTGCTGTCACCATGCTTCACTGTTGGGACTGTATTGGACAGGTGATGAGCAGTGCCTGGTTTTCTCCACACATACCACTTAGAATTAAGGCCAAAAAAGTTCTATCTAGGTCTCATCAGACCAAAGAATCTTATCTCTCACTATCTTGGAATCCTTCAGGTGTTTTTTAGCAAACTCCATGCGGGCTTTCATGTGTACATTAATGAGGAAAAAAAGGAACTTACATGATTTTAGCAAATGGCTGCAATATAACAAAGAGTGAAAAATTTAAGGGGGTCTGAATACTTTCTGTCCCCACTGTATATCTATATCTAGTTATAGATATACAGTATCTCACAAAAGTGAGTACACCCCTCACATTTTTGTAAATATTTTATTATATCTTTTCATGTAACAACACTAGAGAAATGACACTTTGCTACAATGTAAAGTAGTGATTGCACAGCTTGTATAACAGTGTAAATTTGGTGTCCCATCAAAATAACTCAGCACACAGCCATTGATGTCTAAACTGCTGGCAACAAAAGTGAGTACACCCCTAAGTGAAAATGTCCAAATTGGGCCCAATTAGCCATTTTCCCTCCCCGGCCGGACTTACAATTGGGCTTGACTGGGCTCAAGCCCATGGGCCCCGTCCAATAGGGGGCCCCGCGGGCAGGGCCGGATCCACGGCAAACACCAGCCCGCTAGCCAGCCCGTTTCATCGGTACCGCTGCTTATTTCACGGCGACCGATCAGGCTTGTGTTTACTTCCACTTCCTGATAGCGGTGGAAGCACCATAGGGCGGACGTGATGTCATCAGCCAGAAATGATGGCCGCGTTGCATCCCATGTCTTGCATAATTTCAGGCTGATTACATCACATCCGCCCTATGGTGCGTTCCACTGCTACCAGGAAGTGGGAGTACACAAGCCCGATCGGTCGCTGTGAAATAAGCAGCAGTGCCGGCGAAACGGGCTTGCTAGCGGGTGGGAGTTTGCCACCCCACTGAATGTTAGAAATCATGGGGCCCCTTACATCCTATCTGACGGGGCCCCCTTCAACCCGGTGGCAAGTGACACCCTGCATCAGCTGACAAGTGACACCCTGCATCCGCTGACAAGTGACACCCTGCATTCGCTGACAAGTAACACCCTGCATCCGCTGACAAGTGACGTGACAAGTGACACCCTGCATCCGCTGACAAGTGACACCCTGCATCCGCTAACAAGTGACATCCTGCATTAGCTAAGTGACACCCTGCATCCGCTGACAAATGACATGACAAGTGACACCCTGCATCCGCTGACAAGTGACACCCTGCATTGCTGACAAGTGACATGACAAATGACACTCTGCATCCGCTGACAAGTGACACCCTGCATCCGCTGACAAGTGACACCCTGTATCCCCTGACAAGTGACACCCTGCATCCCCTGACAAGTGACACCCTGCATCCGCTGACAAGTGACACCCTGCATCCGCTGACAAGTGACGTGGCAAGTGACAATCCGCAATGTGTGGCAAGTGACAATCCGCATCTGAAGGCAGGTGACGTTGGCAAGTGACACGCTCAGACTCCGACTGATTCTGCTTATGGTGAGTTGGATTATTTTATTTTATATAACAATGTAATAATAGAAATATTGCACTTCAATCATTTTTTTTTGCGATATGGCACTGCGTCGATTTAACTGACAATTGCACAGTTGTGTGATGCTATACCCAAACACTCGGCTACTCTCGGCTCTGCTCGGGACTGCGAGAGGACCCGAGAGCCGCCGAGATACACAGGACTGCAATGACAAGGGTGCAAATGACACTGGGGCAAGGCTGCAAATGACAAGGCTACGCTGACAAGGCTGCAATGACACTGGACAAGGCTGCAGACGGACGCTGTGCAATGCTGCATTAATGTGCATTTAAATGTAAATTTTTTCCTTAAACTTCCCTCCTAAAAGTGTTTTTCCTTAAAATTTCCTCCTAAACTTGGGGTGCGTGTTAATGTATAGAAGGTAGGGCCCGAAAGTGACTCAAGCCCAGGGGCCCCAACCACCCTAAGTCCTGCCCTGCTCCCCGGTGTCATATGACTCTTTAGTGTTACAAGGTCTCAGGTGTGAATGGGGAGCAGGTGTGTTAAATTTGGTGTTATCAATCTCACTCTCTCATACTGGTCACTGGAAGTTCAACATGGCACTTCATGGCAAAGAACTCTGAGGATCTGAAAAAAATAGTTGTTTCTCTACATAAAGATGGCCTAGGTTATAAGAAGATTGCCAAGACCCTGAAACTGAGCTGCAGCATGTTGACCAAGACCATACAGCGGTTTAACAGGACAGGTTCCACTCAGAACAGAACTCGCCATGGTCCACCAAAGAAGTTGAGTGCACGTGCTCAGCGTCATATCCAGAGGTTGTCTTTAGGAAATAGACGTATGAGTGCAACATCTTAGTTCTCTGAGCTCCTGTTTGCATACCTCTTGTCCATATTGTGTCTGACTACCTGTGTACCAACCCCTGCTTCATTTACCGTCTGTGCTTGTTCGCTGCTCGCCCTGATCTCGGCTTGTCTTCTGGATTAGCTTTTGCCTGCTGCTTGTACTCTGCACACGCGAGTGGTCTCTGCATCCTCGGCTAGGCGTACCTGGGGGCTGAGACCTTGTTCCAGCTTGCTGCAAGGCCATTCCCACCATTAGGGGCTCTGGTGAAGAAGCAGGCTGGGGATTAAACTCTGCGCCCTGGGGAACCCTAAATAACGATCTACAAAAGCTCAATGCCACAGACTCCTGACATACTAAATATAAATAAACTGGTCAATCAGCACCTGACCACACACACACACAGCCCTTGCACTGTTTTCTGGTTTGACAACAATGCCTGTGCTCCTAAAAGCCTTCCACTATGAGCCACAATGTCTGGGAATGTGTGGAACACAAATGAAGGTGGGTCTGGCTCAGTTAGGGAAGGCAAGGGAGGTATTTTGTTTATTTTATGAGGCTTGTACATTGCATTGTAATTGGATTCGGGTCTTGTTTATACTGTCATACAGAAGCCTTTAGTTGTGCTTTAAAATAAAAGTGATTGTAAACGGCATTTTTTTATTATTAAACATGTTATATTTGCCTGCTCTGTACAATGGATTTGCACAGAGCAGACCTGATCCTCCTCTTCTAGGGTCCAGGCATGGTGCTCCTGGCTCCTCCTCTTTTCAGTTATTATGGGCTAAACCATTAGAGTATTGCGTGTGGGGAGCAGGACGCGAGGTTGCATATCTCCCATTTTTAACTTTGTGGATGCTTAGTTGTTCTATTAAAGGGGTTGTAAAGGTAAAAATTTTTTCACCTTAATGCATTCTATGCATTAAGGTGAAAAAACTTTTGACAGTAGCCCCCCGTTTTACTTACCTGACGCCTCGAATCTTCGCTGCGCGTCCTCGTCATTTTCATTGCAGCTCAGCCTGGTCGCTGATTGGCTGCAGTGGATGGATTGAAAGCAGCGCAGCCATTGGCTCGCGCTGCTGTCAATCACATCCGATGACGCGGCGCGCCGGGGGGCGGGGCCGAGTGATACAGCGAGCGGCTATAGCCACCGGCTGTATCACGGGAGCGCGCCCGCAAGCACTCACCACCATGCGAGCCCTCGCATTAAGGTGGTAAATGCTTGCGGGGAGGAGCTGAAACAGCCGCCGAGGGACCCCAGAAGAGCAGGTTCGGCGCCACTCTGTGCAGAACGAGCTGCACAGTGAAGGTAAGTATAACATGTTTGTTATTTTTAAAAAAAAAAAACAACTTTACAACCCCTTTAACCACTTAAGGACCGCCTCACGCCGATGTACGTCGGCAAGGCGGCACGGGCAGGCAAAATCACATACATGTACGTGATTTGCCTCCCGCGGGTGGGGGGTCCAATCGGACCCCCCCCGCCGCCCGAGGCGGTCCCGTTCTGTCCCCCGGCGATCAGAGACGAGGGGGAGGCCATCCGTTCGTGGCCCCCCCCTCGCGATCGCCGCCGGCCAATGAGAACACTCCTTTGCTGCTGTATGCTAAACAGCAGCAAAGGAAGTGATGTCATCTCCCCTCGGCTCAGTATTTTCCGTTCCGGCCCGAGGAGAGAAGACATCTATGTGAGTGCACCAACACACACACACACAGTAGAACATGCCAGGCATACAAAACACCCCGATCCCCCCCCCCCGATCGCCCCCCGATCCCCCCCCAATCACCCCCCCCCCCCTGTCACAAACTGACACCAGCAGGTTTTTTTTTTTTTCTGATTACTGCTAGGTGTCAGTTTGTGACAGTCACTGTGTTAGCACAGTTACTGTTACCCCCCTGTAGGTCTAGGATACCCCCCTAACCCCCCCTAATAAAGTTTTAACCCCTTGATCACCCCCCGTCACCAGTGTCGCTAAGCGATCATTTTTCTGATCGCTGTATTAGTGTCGCTGGTGACGCTAGTTAGTGAGGTAAATATTTAGGTTCGCCGTCAGCGTTTTATAGCGTCAGGGACCCCCATATACTACCTAATAAATGTTTTAACCCCTTGATTGCCCCTAGTTAACCCTTTCACCACTGATCACCATATAACCGTTACGGTTGACGCTGGTTAGTTCGTTTATTTTTTATAGTGTCAGGGGACCCGCCGTTTATTACCGAATAAAGGTTTAGCCCCCCGATCGCCCGGCGGTGATATGCGTCGCCCCAGGCAGCGTCAGATTAGCGCCAGTACCGCTAACACCCACGCACGCAGCATACGCCTCCCTTAGTGGTATAGTATCTGATCGCATCAATATCTGATCCGATCAGATCTATACTAGCGTCCCCAGCAGTTTAGGGTTCCCAAAAACGCAGTGTTAGCGGGATCAGCCCAGATACCCGCTAGCACCTGCGTTTTGCGCCTCCGCCCAGCCCACCCAAGTGCAGTATCGATCGATCACTGTCACTTACAAAACACTAAACGCATAACTGCAGCGTTCGCAGAGTCAGGCCTGATCCCTGCGATCGCTCACAGTTTTTTTGGTAGCATTTTGGTGAACTGGCAAGCACCAGCCCCAGGCAGCGTCAGGTTAGCGCCAGTACCGCTAACACCCACGCACGCAGCATACGCCTCCCTTAGTGGTATAGTATCTGAACGGATCAATATCTGATCCGATCAGATCTATACTAGTGTCCCCAGCAGTTTAGGGTTCCCAAAAACGCAGTGTTAGCGGGATCAGCCCAGATACCTGCTAGCACCTGCGTTTTGCCCCTCCGCCCAGGCGAGCCCAGCCCACCCAAGTGCAGTATCGATCGATCACTGTCACTTACAAAACACTAAACGCATAACTGCAGCGTTCACAGAGTCAGGCCTGATCCCTGCGATCGCTAACAGTTTTTTTGGTAGCATTTTGGTGAACTGGCAAGCACCAGCCCCAGGCAGCGTCAGGTTAGCGCCAGTACCGCTAACACCCACGCACGCAGCATACACCTCCCTTAGTGGTATAGTATCTGATCGCATCAATATCTGATCCGATCTGATCTATACTAGCGTCCCCAGCAGTTTAGGGTTCCCAAAAACGCAGTGTTAGCGGGATCAGCCCAGATACCTGCTAGCACCTGCGTTTTGCCCCTCCGCCTGGCCCAGCCCAGCCCACCCAAGTGCAGTATCGATCGATCACTGTCACTTACAAAACTCTAAACGCATAACTGCAGCGTTCGCAGAATCAGGCCTGATCCCTGCGATCGCTAACAGTTTTTTTGGTAGCGTTTTGGGGAACTGGCAAGCACCAGCGGCGTAGTACACCCCGGTCATAGTCAAACCAGCACTGCAGTAACACTTGGTGACGTGGCGAGTCCCATAAGTGCAGTTCAAGCTGGTGAGGTGGCAAGCACAAGTAGTGTCCCGCTGCCACCAAAAAGACAAACACAGGCCCGTCGTGCCCATAGTGCCCTTCCTGCTGCATTCGCCAATCCTAATTGGGAGCCCACCGCTTCTGCAGCGCCCGTACTTCCCCCATTCACATCCCCAACCAAATGCAGTCGGCTGCATGAGAGGCATTTTTATGTCCTCCCGAGTACCCCTACCCAACGAACCCCCCCAAAAAAGAGGTAGTGTCTGCAGCAAGCCCGGATATAGACGTGACACCCACTATTATTGTCCCTCCTGTCCTGACAATCCTGGTCTTTGCATTGGTGAATGTTTTGAACGCTACCATACACTAGTTGAGTATTAGCGTAGGGTACAGCATTCCACAGACTAGGCGCACTTTCACAGGGTCTCCCAAGATGCCATCGCATTTTGAGAGACCTGAACCTGGAACCGGTTACAGTTATAAAAGTTAGTTACAAAAAAAGTGTAAAAAAAAAAAATATATATGAAATAAAAAAAAATAGTTGTCGTTTTTTTGTTCTCTCTCTCTCTATTCTCTCTCTCTATTGTTCTGCTCTTTTTTTACTGTATTCTATTCTGCAATGTTTTATTGTTATTGTTATTGTTATTATGTTTTATCATGTTTGTTTTTCAGGTATGTAATTATTTATACTTTACTGTTTACTGTGCTTTATTGTTAACCATTGTTAACCATTTTTTTGTCTTCAGGTACGCCATTCACGACTTTGAGTGGTTATACCAGAATGATGCCTGCGGGTTTAGGTATCATCTTGGTATCATTCTTTTCAGCCAGCGGTCGGCTTTCATGTAAAAGCAATCCTAGCGGCTAATTAGCCTCTAGACTGCTTTTACAAGCCGTGGGAGGGAATGCCCCCCCCCCACCGTCTTCCGTGTTTTTCTCTGGCTCTCCTGTCTCAACAGGGAACCTGAGAATGCAGCCGGTGATTCAGCCAGCTGACCATAGAGCTGATCAGAGACCAGAGTGGCTCCAAACATCTCTATGGCCTAAGAAACCGGAAGCTACGAGCATTTTATGACTTAGATTTCGCCGGATGTAAATAGCGCCATTGGGAAATTGGGGAAGCATTTTATCACACCGATCTTGGTGTGGTCAGATGCTTTGAGGGCAGAGGAGAGATCTAGGGTCTAATAGACCACAATTTTTTCAAAAAAGAGTACCTGTCACTACCTATTGCTATCATAGGGGATATTTACATTCCCCGAGATAACAATAAAAATGATTAAAAAAAAAAAATATGAAAGGAACAGTTTAAAAGTAAGATTAAAAAAGCAAAAAAATAATAAAGAAAAAAAAAAAAAAAAAGCACCCCTGTCGCCCCCTGCTCTCGCGCTAAGGGGAACGCAAGCGGCGGTCTGTCGTCAAACGTAAACAGCAATTGCACCATGCATGTGAGGTATCACCGCGAAGGCCAGATCGAGGGCAGTAATTTTTCCAGTAGACCTCCTCTGTAAATCTAAAGTGGTAACCTGTAAAGGCTTTTGAAGGATTTTAAACATGTATTTATTTTGTTGCCACTGCACGTTTGTGCGCAATTTTAAAGCATGTCATGTTTGGTATCCATGTACTCGGCCTAAGATCATCTTTTTTATTTCATCAAACATTTGGGCAATATAGTGTGTTTTAGTGCATTAAAATTTAAAAAAGTGTGTTTTTTCCCCAAAAAATGCGTTTGAAAAATCGTTGCGCAATTACTGTGTGAAAAAAAAAATGAAACACCCACCATTTTAATCTGTAGGGCATTTGCTTTAAAAAATATATATAATGTTTGGGGGTTCAAAGTAATTTTTTTGCAAAAAAAAATAACTTTTTCATGTAAACAATAAATGTCAGAAAGGGCTTTGTCTTCAAGTGGTTAGAAGAGTGGGTGATGTGTGACATAAGCTTCTAAATGTTGTGCATAAAATGCCAGGACAGTTCAAAACCCCCCCAAATGACCCCATTTTGGAAAGTAGACACCCCAAGCTATTTGCTGAGAGGCATGTCGAGTCCATGGAATATTTTATATTGCGACACAAGTTGCGGGAAAGAGACAAATTTTTTTTTTTTTTTTTTGCACAAAGTTGTCACTAAATGATATATTGCTCAAACATGCCATGGAAATATGTGAAATTACACCCCAAAATACATTCTGCTGCTTCTCCTGAGTACGGGGATACCACATGTGTGAGACTTTTTGGGAGCCTAGCCGCGTACGGGACCCCGAAAACCAAGCACCGCCTTCAGACTTTCTAAGGGCGTGAATTTTTGATTTCACTCTTCACTGCCTATCACAGTTTCGGAGGCCATGGAATGCCCAGGTGGCACAAAACCCCCCCAAATGACCCCATTTTGGAAAGTAGACACCCCAAGCTATTTGCTGAGAGGTATAGTGAGTATTTTGCAGAGCTCACTTTTTGTCACAAAGTTTTGAAAATTGAAAAAGGAAAAAAAAAATGTTTTTTCTTGTCTTTCTTCATTTTCAAAAACAAATGAGAGCTGCAAAATACTCACCATGCCTCTCAGCAAATAGCTTGGGGTGTCTACTTTCCAAAATGGGGTCATTTGGGGGGGTTTTGTGCCACCTGGGCATTCCATGGCCTCCGAAACTGTGATAGGCAGTAAAGAGTGAAATCAAAAATTTTCACCCTTAGAAATCCTGAAGGCAGTGATTGGTTTTCGGGGTCCCGTACGCGGCTAGGCTCCCAAAAAGTCCCACACATGTGGTATCCCCATACTCAGGAGAAGCAGCTAAATGTATTTTGGGGTGCAATTCCACATATGCCCATGGCCTGTGTGAGCAATATATCATTTAGTGACAACTTTATGAAAAAAAAAAAAAAAAGTGTCACTTTCCCGCAACTTGTGTCAAAATATAAAATATTCCATGGACTCAATATGCCTCTCAGCAAATAGCTTGGGGTGTCTACTTTCCAAAATGGGGTCATTTTGGGGGGTTTTGTGCCACCTGGGCATTCCATGGCCTCCGAAACTGTGATAGGCAGTGAAGAGTGAAATCAAAAATTTACACCCTTAGAAATCCTGAAGGCGGTGATTGGTTTTCGGGGCCCCGTACGCGGCTAGGCTCCCAAAAAGTCCCACACATGTGGTATCCCCATACTCAGGAGAAGCAGCTGAATGTATTTTGGGGTGCAATTCCACATAGGCCCATGGCCTGTGTGAGCAATATATAATTTAGTGACAACTTTTTGTAAATATTTTTTTTTTTTTGTCATTTTTCAATCACTTGGGACAAAAAAAATAAATATTCAATGGGTTCAACATGCCTCTCAGCAATTTCCTTGGGGTGTCTAATTTCCAAAATGGGGTCATTTGGGGGGGGTTTTGTACTGCCCTGCCATTTTAGCACCTCAAGAAATGACATAGGCAGTCATAAACTAAAAGCTGTGTAAATTACAGAAAATGTACCCTAGTTTGTAGACGCTATAACTTTTGCGCAAACCAATAAATATACGCTTATTGACATTTTTTTTACCAAAGACATGTGGCCGAATACATTTTGGCCTAAATGTATGACTAAAATTTAGTTTATTGGATTTTTTTTATAACAAAAAGTAGAAAATATCATTTTTTTTCAAAATTTTCGGTCTTTTTCCGTTTATAGCGCAAAAAATAAAAACCGCAGTGGTGATCAAATACCATCAAAAGAAAGCTCTATTTGTGGGAAGAAAAGGACGCAAATTTCGTTTGGGTACAGCATTGCATGACCGCGCAATTAGCAGTTAAAGCGACGCAGTGCCAAATTGGAAAAAGACCTCTGGTCCTTAGGCAGCATAATGGTCCGGGGCTCAAGTGGTTAAGGAATACAATGTAAGTGACCCCTTTTGATGTAATCGATCTGGGATAGAAACTGTTTGTATTTATATTGATTTTTAATCATTGATACTTTACATACCCCAAGATATCAATCTCTCCATAAAGAACCCTGACGAAGGAATTGTTTTCTCTGAAACGCGCCAGTTCAAGGAGATATGTTTATTCACCATCTGACTGGTTTTCACGTTGTATTCATGTTTAAATGCATCCATACACTTTTATATTTTTCTATTTTTGATGTTACAGTTTAAAAAAACTATTTATACTTATTTTTTGTATTGTGGTAGTGCCTCCAAAGTCCCATATCAAGGGGTATTTTTCTTTAGTTCTAGCTATTACGGATGTGGCACACCCTTATTTAGGTTTCCCTGTCAGATTCCCTTTTTTCTATTTATGTTTTGATAGCAAATACCAGTCCCCGTTCCTTCTGACAGAGGAATCTAGCTACTCAACAATTTTTTGTTGTATCCACATATATATACTTCATAAATTACCCACTTTTTTGTTATATTCTGTCATGAAGATCCTGCCAGTAATTGGCGCTCCAGGCGCACTGGAACACAGCCATGGGCACTACCGCGCATGCGCGCATGTTCACGGGTGCTGTCACGCATGGGCACGCGCACTCCCGCTGGCATCAGGCGGGCTATTTAAACCTACCTGTCACACTCAATCCCTGCTGTCTGCTCTACAGCGTTCTGTGTGCCAAACCTGATCTGAATCCTTCTGTTATCTGACCCGGCTTCCTGTTGTGACTATCCAGCTATCTACCTGTACCTGACCCCCTTGGCTTGCTTGACGATTCTCCTGTGTTATCCCTGGTACCTCTGCTGTCCACCCAATATCAACCACCGGCTTGTTTGACCATTCCTTTGCCTGATACCAGTATCCAGTCTGTTACCTGCTGCTTGTTCCTGGTTCCAGTCCAGCGCTCCAGTATCCAGTCTGTTACCTGCTGCTTGTTCCTGGTTCCAGTCCAGCGCTCCAGTATCCAGTCTGTTACCTGCTGCTTGTTCCTGGTTTCAGTCCAGCGCTCCAGTATCCAGTCTGTTACCTGCTGCTTGTTCCTGGTTCCAGTCCAGCTCTCCAGTTCCTGCCTACTTACCTGCCGTGGTTCCTGGTTCAGTCTGTATTCCAGTCTCCATTCTTCCCTTCAGCTCATGGTTCCTGAGGGTTCCACCACTTCTGAACTTCTGGTGACTGTTGATCCTGCCAGGCACCCATACCACTCCTCACTCCTGTGTTCTCTGTCTCCATTCCAGAGGAACGAGAGTGGGAGCTGTAAGGGAGGTCTCTCTCTGCACTTCAGGCTCAAAACCTACCAGGTACGTGACATATCCTTTTTTCTCCTTGGAGAATTTCATATATATTTTTTGTGAGGGGTATTACAGGTTTTTCGCCATGGCTAATTTTACAGGCAGTGACTGGGATAGTCTCATGTCTGGATATCTCAAAGATTTTGGGAACAATATATAGAGGCAACATGTTTACGGCTACAAACTTTCAAAACACATAAATCTTTTGTGGACTGAGAAATCAAACTTAAAAAGCACTTGGATGTTTTTAACAGAGACATTCTAACTAAGAAAGATGGGAAAGTAGAGATAGAAGTGCCTTTGAGGAGAATTGTGCTTACAATTGGAGTGGAGGTCAACAATACAAAAAGAATAGAGGTTTTGGTAAAGGTAAAGACCACTATTCTGCCATATCTAACTCCTCTTCCAGTCTGTCATCTGTTTCTTCACAGGTTCCACCTAAGAACAAAAAGGCTCCATGTCCCAATCGCCCACAAGGACAGAAAACCAACACTGATAATGCACCGGGGTGTTCTTCAACTGCTTTGGTTACAGGTAGAGTAACTGTTGTGGTGACGGGCTTAACTGTTCCTCCTTCTTTACCATCACAGGGAGCCTGTGGCAACAATTCTCCTCCAGTCACGAGATCGAGAGCCACACAGGGGATGGATAGATCAGAATCTGTCCCTTTAGTGGAAGCTATTTTAAACAAACCTCCCAACAAGATCTAAGTGAAGTCAGGGAAGTTCAATCTCAAGGCATATTTGGGGGATCTGATACATCTTCAACATCATTAACCTTTCCTCTTACATACTCATGGACACTGAAACACGGGTTCTCCAAAAGGGCCTGGGCTTCTGTCCAAATTTGGACAAATTTGAGATAGTCAAAGACTTATTTTGAAATATATGTATCAGAAACCTCAGGGGGACACCGATCTTACGCCCAAGGAAAATCAAGCCATAGATCATTTGGTGTCGCTCTTGGAGAAGAGACACTACTGATCTCATAGATCGCATCGATCTCCCCACCGTACTCTCTCTCCCAGTCACCGAGGGGCAGACACAGGGATCTATTAGGAATTCAAAACTAAAGAAGAAATCGGTGTCATTTCCACTTCCCAGGTCCAACCCCAATATCTCTGCCTCCTTTAGATTGGTCAACACGGTGTTGCCTTATTGGATTATGTGAAATCTCCATTAATCGCTGTAAAATATTGCAATTAGAAATATATTTCAGTTAGAGGGAAATATATTTAAAATACTGAGTGTTGTGTTGGTGTTATTGTAATTAGTTCAACTTCAAAGGTTGGCCTTTTGTTCTCCCTGAGAACATCTTCCCTGGGTAGTAAACAATAGCCTTCTTTGACTCATCCAATCAGGCTGTGCCCAATATACATTTACTAGGTACAGTGACCAATTAGGGAGAATTATATTAGCCACACTACAGAAAGGAGGGGGGGGATGTAATGCTTTGTGACCAAGCTTACTCACTCTTTGGTGTGGGAACAGACAGCAGTCACCATGGGCTGACCTGAAGTTAACAGGTAATCTAACATACTTGTATTTTATACTGTACTGTAAATATGGGTGTTGTGGGTAATTTGTAAATACCATGTAAGCCAGGAGACCTACACTGTACATTGTGTTGTAAATACTGTTGGGTCTGTACTTTGTATAGATTATGTAACCCTATTAATAAATGTGTATTGCGGAACGAACTACCTCTTTGTTGTAAGATCTCTCAGATCTAGATATGTATATGTCCATACTACTACAATGATTGAGGTGTATGCACAAAATACAGAACTAGTCAACAACGGAGATCGACAAACTCACCATTCGATTACCCAAGCTGACCAATATCAATATATCTGAAAAACAGGCATTGAAAAATCTCAGCGAGAATACATCAATAACCATCAAGCCAGCTGATAAGGGGGGCAACATTGTCCTCATGGACAATGCCCAATATACCTCCATGTGCTTAAAGATTTTGTCAAACAAAAATTGGTATCGGAAGATCACCAGGGACATTGTGAATAGATTCAATCAAGAATACTATTCGCTGATTGATTCAGCATATGCCAATAAGGTCATCAATAAAACCATTTGGGAGTACATTAGAACTAAATTTCCAGTGGTTCCAACCTTCTACCCCTTGCCAAAAGTTCACAAAGACACATTCAATCCGACAGGCAGACCCATCATATCAGGGATGGGTTCCATTAGTGAAAATGCTAGTAGACTTATTGATGAATATTTGAATTCTCACGTCACCTGCCTATGATCCTATGTTAAGGATACGATTCATTTTTTGAAGATCATCGAAAACTTAACTATACCAACCAATGCTTATTTAGTCACCATAGATGTAGAAGCCCTTTATAGCTCCATCACTCATACCAAGAGATTGCCAGCTATAAAACATGCCATCTATCAGAGAGGGGATGCTGACTGAGGGTACAATGAATTTATTTTGTCAATATTGGAGTATATCTTATACCACAATATTTTCACATTTGATGGTTCCCACTTCCTCCAGGTACAGGGCGTGGCAATGGGGACATGCTGTGCCCCATCCTACGCCAACCTGTACCTGGGGGAGTGGGAAAATATGCTTTTTAGTGATGAGGCTTTATCGATCTACATGGACCATTTTTTAGTATGGGTCCGGTATATCGATGATATCTTCACCATTTAGGATGGCCCCTTAGAACTTCTGCATGAATGTCTCGCCAATATTAATAAAAATCAATTCAATCTCACTTTCACCATGGCCTTTGATCTCAATGAGATCTCCTTTTTGGACATGCTAGTCTAGAGGGGTGGAGATTTTGCTCTCTGCAGCGGCCTTTTTCGTAAGGCTACTGCGGGGAACACCATATTACATGCCTCGAGTTTCCACCCCCGAAGTCTAACTAGATCTATACCGTACAGTTAGTACCTGAGGGTATGAAGAAACTGTACCAATGATGAGACTTTCAAGATTGAGGCCAATAATTTACGTGAGAGACTCCTTCTTAGGGGATACTCACGTACATCCCTAAAAAAAGCCTTCAAATGGGCTACATCATTTACACGTCACAAGCTTATTTATTCACAAAAAACGCCCAGTCAAGACAACCCTCTTCGGATTGTTACTAAATATTGCAATCAACATGCAGAGTTGAGGCAAATTGTTTCAACATTCTGGCATTCACTAAGTATGGACCCCAATCTAGGCAGATTTCTCCCTGAGAGTCCACTCTTTACCTTTAAAAAGGCCACGTCTATCTCCTCTAGACTAGTAAGGAGTGAATTTAAGGGGGATAAAGACATAGAACACTGCAAATATAAAGGTACCTACATGTGTGGAGCATGTGGGTACTGCAAGTTCATGCACATTGATAAAAACCCTATTTTGCCAGATGGTAGTGTTTTCAAGGCCAAGCACTTCGCTAATTGCAAAACCCTGGGGGTGGTATACATGCTTCTATGTGATTGTGGATGCTTCTATGTCGGGAAGACATAGCTCAAATTTTGGCATAGAGCATACCGAAACATTCGGAGCATGAAGACATGTGACCCTGATCTGCCCCTGGGGAGACACACTGCCTTGGTACACCACGGGATTTTCCCACGGATCAAATTTCTTCGAGTTCGAGGGGGGGACTGGAATAAAAGTCTCCTCCAGCGCTCGAATTGCGCTGGATCTATAATTTAAAAGCCACCAAATCCCCCAGGCTGAACTATGCAGTTTGCTTTAAGCCATTTTTGAAGGGCTTCAATTCAGGAGGAATGGAGAAATAGACTTACCCCCTCTGCTTCTGTTCTTTGGGGTTTGGTTAGTGCCAGATTTCCATTATTACCTGTATCATTTTTGATCTATTCACACTATTTTGTTTTTCTTCTAATCTTGTCCTGTTTATCTCCTTTATGCCTTCATCCCAATAGGAGGTAGTATGATTTGTGTATACAGTATATATATATATATATATATATATATATATATATATATATATATATATATATATATACATATACATATATATATATATATATATATATATATATATATATATATATATATATATATATATATATATATAGGCTTTATTGTTTGGTGTATCTATTTGTTGTTGTATACTTGTTGCCATGCCTTGCCCCTGTACGTGCTACCTCGTACTTAATAATTAATAGCTGCGCTAAAAAATGTGAGACAATATCAAATTGATGTCAAATTAACAGTGTAAACCTTGCAAAAATAAATCTAAAATAATAATGCAAAGTAAATGATAAGAAGAAAAAGTTATTTAGGAGGAAATTATAAAGCATAATAGTCCAAAGTGCAAAAAAATGCCGCGAGCAAAATTTAAATTGGGAGCGTGCAATCTTCCATCACCAGTGATTGTAAACACCAAAAGAAATGCGCGCTTACCAGAGGCAAACAGCAATAGGCTTGCGGCTATATACCCAGCCAGGCCTTTCCAAAAGAAGTCAGAAAACACACTGCCAGGGACACTGATCCGGGATCGGTATAGATGCAATGGGTGGATGGGGCCCTCCGGTGCCATTAACATCAGGGCATGAAAAAAGGCTATACATAGTATAATACCGTAATGAATGTTTATCTATAAAAAAGGAATAACACTTACAAGGTGGAAGATAAATACAAGCATGAAATAGCCGGCCGGCTTGCGAACGCCCGTCACTCTTCGCGAAACAAACACGCGATGTGTTCGTCAATACTTCCTGACCGCTCTACACACGCTTTGTTATAGGTTGATGTCATCTGGGGCATCGCGTTTAAATAACATACAGATAAAAACCAAGCCTCGTTCTGAGGTGAGGACAGGGGCAGATCAGATCCAAAACATGGCAAAATAATATGAATAAAAATGGTGAGAATACTAGAAGTGATGAAATTGAAAACATAAGTACATGGACACGTACTGCCCAGCTATGGAGATACTATTTTTTGAATTTCGTGGTTGGGGTGCTGTTATATATATCCAGAAGGGGGCTCCTAATAGTGGGGGATATCATTTATTGTTTTATCCTCCCCCTTTTCTTCTGTGGACACTTGCATTAGATTTGTGCTATTGATGTTCTCACTAAAACAATGAAAAATTCTTTCCCCCTTTTTCTTCTTTATTAATTTTTTCCCCCCTTCCCTCTTACAGATGTGCCAATGGAGCATCCATTCATGTCTGTGTGCCCGGCACGGCAAAGACATCCTTTCTTAGGATGGTTGGTGAGAGGCTGCCTTTTCCACCTGGCATCCACTCCCCCTTAGCCATGGATCAGTCTTTTCTGACTGTCTCCAGGGCAGGTTGCCGTGCCGGTGAGACTCGTCCATGGCGCGCCTCTCCGCGGCGTGGCCGGATGACTTTCCTCCCCTGTCCGTTCCAGCCTGGTTTTCACGCATGAGTGGGATGTTGCCGGCTTCTGCACTGTGTGGAGGCGGGACGCAGCTGAGTCTTAGGGGGCCCGTCGCAAACCTCTGATCCAGGCCCTCTTTTTCAGCTGATTTCAATGTGAAATCAGCCAGGGCTGAACTAGCAGGGCTTGAAATAGCCCTGCTCTTTTATTATCTATTATGGCTTTGGTGTAGATGGTCTGAGGTAATCTTAGCTGGAGTTTATATCAGAGTAAGTTAATGACATTTTTTTTTTTTACTCAAACAGTGATGGGCATTTCTCTGACCAATGTATTAACACACTGGTCTTAGTTTTGTTTCCCTTTCTTTTTTTCATATATGTATTCTTGCTACCTCCCTGTTTAACCATGTGAACATCACAGTGTTGTCAGGGAGATCCCCTTCACATTATCCATGCCATTGATTCTGACCATCCCACCTGCCGGTATATGCGGATTTTCTTACTTATAGGTTGGTTTCTATCCTCTGCACAGCATTTTACATCCATTATAGATTGTCCTTTTCCTGTGTCTAGCCCTGTGATTTTTTGTGTTTTTTCTTAGGTTTGTACCTTGGACCCCAGCTCACATACAGGAGCTGCGCCCAGGCCAGGACGCAGCGTCCCTTGGATGCTATTTGGGGACTCTCTTTAGTCCCCCTTGGCATGTCAGGTTAATTTTTGGACCCCAGCCCGCGCACAAACACCGCGCCAAATCTTAGGCGCGGCGGTTTTCAGCACCCATTGGGATTGCATTATATGCACCAGTCATTACAATTTCACTCTACATGGTCCGCGATCTGGCTCTCTTTGTATGCACATGGCCTGGGAGACCGTTGTGAAGCTGATTTTATGCCTTGGATACTTCTATAGCACATGTATTTTGGAAGTGAGTATGGCTCTCACACATACCTACACTGGATGTGGGGGGAATGTTATCTGTTTTTTGTGTGTGATGTTAATGTTTCTTTTTAATTTTGTAATTTCTTAGATGGTAACTCTCACTTAATGAACCCTGATGAAGGATTCCACGAAACGCGTTGGTTCAGTGAGACTTATTACATTTCCACTTTTGGTTTTCCTCTCAACGTGATGCAGTTGTGTCCAAATTACATGTCCTTGCTTTTTGATGTATGCCATTGTATATATTGTTTGTGTTTGATTTGTATTTTTGTATATATTTTTTGTTGTACTTTTGAATTTTGTAATAAAATTATATATTTTTTACTTACATTGCATCATTGATGGTAGTGCCTCAAATGTCCCGCTCTAGGGGAATGTTTTGGTCTTTTTGGATTTTTGGGATGTGGCACACCCTCTGCTTAGTACTACTACCTGTCAGAGACCTCTTTTTCTTAATGTAGATGTAGCACTACCCCCGCAGGAGCCACTTGTATCTGTTTGGTTCCGTACTCTGCCTCTCAACCCTAAGAACATTCTCAGACCCTCTTGGCACACCTGGCAATAGTGTAAGTGCAATGACCAATGTTATGATAAAACGCAGAAATTGTCTTTACTGCAATATTTCTGTGGAAAAGTAACAGACAGTAACAGTATATATTTTCAAGTAATCAACTGAAGAGCAATAACTGAGATTAAGAGAAATATAGCTCAATACTATATTCAGGCTACTCTCCAACCCCAAGAATAACCCCAAGAGCAGAGGCAACACATCAGCAATGGCAACTCTATATCAGATTGGTTACCTCTATGTAAATTGGCTCTATGAGTCGAGGCAGGAGGAGAGCAAAGGAATGACCATCTTGTAGGTCAGACCTCTCTCTTCTGTTCCCTGACACCACAGGCCCAATTACAAACACTGTATCAACATTTAATGAATTAACCCTCAAGGTAAACAATCCCACACACCCACTTCATATACAGAGCCATGAACATGCCTGTGCATGCTCGTATAGCACCAGTAACTTCAGTCCCTTAGAGAAGGACGAGGCCTTGTGTCTTCAGCTAGCCACTTAAATTCCTGAATGGCAGAGCAAATCAATACAACTGGCACAGATTACCAAAGAAAGAATGCAGGATCTTTCTCAGGAAGGTGAATAAGGGCAATGGTGTCTGTGTACAGTGTCTCTATATCTGAGTGGACTGATGTCCTGTGGCACTACAAGTGTCAGCAAGGTTACTAACAGCAATGATGTCTGTATACAGTGTCCATTCAACTCTGTCTGTGTCCTTGTTTCCTGCAAATGGGCAAAAGCCCTCTTACTGTTCCTGCAGTGAAGGCCCAAACAAACGTACTCTAACAGGCAGGCTCTTCTAGTGACCCAACTGGTCACCTCACACTGGAACGCTTCACACCATCAATGCATGTGCTTCTGGATATGCACCTGGGATCCCCCTCTCTCAGGCTGGATGTCCCCAACTGGCTGTGGATGCCCAGAACAACACGGTGGACTGACCCGGGAGGCAGCACCTCTACACTAAGTCCAGTCCCTTCCCCTGCCTCGTGGTAACTAAATACCCTCAGGAAATAAAGATGGAGGCTTTTGTTTCTCTCTCCCAAGAGCTGGTTGGCTCTTGTAGTTCTGTGTCCATAGAAAGCTATGGGACCATTTTAGATGGGGACTACATATCCCAGAATCCTTTGCAACTGCTGCTAAAATCCTTCTCATTGATTCCTGTAATTGCCTTCACTCTGTTTGGCTCCCTCTCCTCCTGCCAATAGGAACACAGGGGAGGATGCAGAGTGAACAGCTCTGTGTGAGTCAGTGAAGAGAAAAAAAGCGAGGGGGGAAATCCCCCTCAGACGTTGACAGGCACTTTCTCCCTCACAGACGAACCTCTGCCAGCTTGGCCAGGCCGCAAGATATGCAGGGCACCTGCTACACAGAGAATGCATTAAGGTCAACAACTTTCTGCCCTTAGAACCACTTTAAACTCCAGACAGATTTAAACAACACAAATTATTGCATTTCTATATTGTATGCAGTCCTGTGCAGTTCTGTATTCTGTATGTTTTTAAATGCAAGCTGTGTAGGTACTTAATCTTGACTTGGTATTGGCCGTTTGCAATCCCTGTACAGTAGAGATCAGAATGAGAGAGGGAGAAACAGTACAATTAGCCATCCAGTTGTGATGCTGTGATCAGGTGTTAATAAGTGACATGCTGGTAGGAAGAGACAGAAGAGTGAAAAAGAGATCAGTCCATCAGTTGGCCTCTTCTTCTTTCACTGTATATATGCAGAACAGGAAAAGCAAATTACTCAGTTATTTAACTGCAGTATAATAAAAACAGGTCTCCTACCTTGCCAAATAGGATGGCTCTCTTAGGCAGAGCTATGTATTGAATTGTGATGTAACTGTACTGTCTGTACTGATGTTGTAAAGTGTTGTGCAAACTGCTGACGCTATATAAATTTTGTATTATAATAATTATAATAATAATCTGTATATATATTATATGTGTATTTATCTGCTTGCCTAGAGTTTAGCTTTGAATTATAACAATAATACTGTTTACCATTTATGCTTTAAACAGAAAGGTTAAAAGACAAAACATTATATAATAAACTTTTTATCAGTTGATTGCTTGGTATAGATCGTGACATAAGGATGCAAAGTTTACATAAAGCTCATCATTAAACATTTTACCATTGCATGAGAGATTACCTGTCCATCTTTCCGCAAGGGATTGTTTTGTACTCTAAACTTTTTACACAAGTTTTCTCATACTAAGGTTTCTTTTAGTTGTTTTGGCTCTGGGATTTCTGTCCATCTCACTTGAGATACTACTGATGTCAGAACAGACAGCCCTGAAGGCTCCTTCTGGTTACATCACAACCTAGAAAATGATATAGGGGAAACAAACTGTCATTCACATAATAGGCAATGCCAATGCTAAGTGAATGTGTAATGTGCGTTAGTAAGCATTTCTATGCCTGCCCGGAAGACAGTGTACTAAGTTGTAGAAGACTTTTATATTTCTGCTAGAGTATCATCTTTTGCACTCTAAAGTTGGCCATAAACTGAGCAAATTTTGACCGGTTCCTGATGAACAAGCCAAAATTTGATCATTGGGTGACCCTGTTGCCATCACTCTACCCAACATCCTTCACTTGAAAAAGGATGCTTTGTGTCCATGTTGAAGTGGCTGAATTTGGATTCATCTATAGCCAACTTAAGTGTGCTGCACATAAGGCAGCTGCTAATGAGTAGCCAAGAAATCTAATCACCAGTTTAGCCCTCACCTTAAAGTGGACCCAAACTCAGAATGTGAAGCTATGTTGTGTTATAGAAAACCTTTACAAATGTTAATTGTGCCTAAGTACAGTAGTATCCTGGAAAATATTTATTTTGTTTTGAATTCCTCCTAAAAAACGGTAGTGCCCTTTTGGTGTAGCAACTACTTCCTTGCTCCACTAGCTTTTATCCCAGGTGAAAGAGCTGCAGCTCTCTGGCAAATCCCAAAGGCCAGTGCACTCTGTAGACAGAAATCTGTGAAACATTTGTCAGTGTGTACCTAAGCCCCTGTGTTTTTCCAAGCATGTGCCTTTTATATTGATGAATCAAATGGACTAAACAGAAAAAAGACGAATAGATTCCTCCATCCACACAGGGTGGAATACCCCCCCCCCCTCGAAATTGTATTCTGAAAGCAGGACTTGGGGCTATCACAATACACTGACCAATGAATGGCTGCAGATCACCAAAAATTGAAGGAGCCAGGTGGAAAATAATTGGCTAAACAGCACCCGCATACAAACATATACTGAAACTGTTAAAGTACGTTGACAGAATACAATAGTCACAGTTTTTCAGCACTGTTAAACATAAATGGAGGAATTAGTTGTTGTTTTTTTTATTATTCATCCTACAGGCTGAACGACAACAATAAGAAAAATGTATTGCCGGCTTTGGGTTTCTAGTCTACTCTAATGTATTATACAACATTTTTTAGGGACGCACAGGGCTTTCATTTGGTTGCAAATTTGAACATATATAATTTTTATTTACTTGGTTTTTTATAGGGAATAAATAGTAAAAAATGCATTTTCTCAGAAAAATTTTCGACTGCTCCGTAATTTTAACACCCTTCAAAAGTTTAACCCAAAATATTTTGACAGAATACAATAGTCACAGTTTCTCAGCGCTGTTAAGCATAAATGGTGGGATTCATTTTTTTTAAATTTATTATTATTCTTCCTACAGGATGAACAACAAAAATAAGAAAAATGTATTGCTGGCTTAGGGTTTCCTAGTCTACTTTAATGTATTAGACATACTTTTTTGGGGACACATAGGGCTTTCATTTGGTAGCAAATTTGAACATATATATTTTTATTTACTTGGTTTTTCATAGGGAATAAATAGTAAAAAATTTATTTTTCTGTAATTTTTTTTTCGACTGCTCCGTAATTTTACCACCCTTCAAAAGTTTAAACCAAAACATAACCAGCAAACTCTGCTGATTACCATGATATCACATTAGTGCAACTTTTTATGTAATGTAGCAGATTGGGAAAATTGTAAATGTATGCATTTTACTTTAGGGGAGCTTTATTCTCATTTTGAAGCTAAATTTAGACTTACTTAGAGGAAATAAAATAGTTTGTGTAAATTGTCAGTGTAGCATTAAGATAACATTAAGTCAGGTTGATGAGGGAACAAATTAGCATGACAGTAACTTTTTCACAGGTTTGCAATTGCTAAAGATTTTAATGACTTTGCATTCACCATGAACACTTGATGTTTGTGCTGTGACTGCAAATGTTAACCATCTGACATCATTGTTTTGATTTGGGGATTTACCTAGGGAGAGAATATTTTTATTCAGCCTCATGCAAAAGAATGCTTTTGTCTGTACAATATAAAATTAGGAAGTTTTTCCATGAATGGGAAGATAAGGTACTGTGTACATCCACCCATAGAGATTATTGACTATGTGCGGTTGTACACAGGTATACAATGGTGATGTAAGCACACAAATATCGTACGGAAACACGCCCATGCGATATATGTGTGTTTACGCAAGTATGCACCTCCTTCCACCTTTGCTTCCTGGGCACAGAAAACCCCTTGCATTTTACGTTATACAGACAAATATTTATAAGTGGCATATTCATTTATTTATTTTTACAATTTTTTTTACCTTCCTTTATTGATCTGATCAATAAAGAACCATTTACAAGATAATTTGCTGATTGCAATCAGTCAGCAAATGATCACTATAGCAGTGATCTACTGCTGTATGAAAAGGCAGGGCAGAGCTTTGCCTTGCCCCATGTAGTGAATGCAAGTGCAGTGATATCACTGGTAATGATGCCACATTTTCAATGTAAAGGCAGAATTTCTGCATTTAATTTTGCTTTCACAGTGCACTCATATGGCGCAATCTGTGAAAGCATCATTAGCCCAGGAGCTAATCATTTCACCTCCTAGGCTTAGCACTAGATGCCTGAATTTGCATCTATATCGGAACCAAAGACGCACAGGACCCTTTTGAAATGTGGACCGCAGCTGCCCTGGAGCTTTGTGAACTGGCTTCATTAAGAGCTAGTCACACTCTCCTGCCACATGAATTGAAAGCGGGGAAACCCGCATCCAAGTCACATATGTGTGAACACAGCCTAAATGAATTGCAAATATCAAAAAAAGAATCCATGGAAATGATAGATTGCTTGAAGAGAAGCAATCCGTAAAATTATTTTTGCATAGAATATTTCAGTTATTAATCTTTAATTTCTGAAACACAATGGGGTTGATTTACTAATACTAAAGAGTGCATCTGATGCAGCTCTACATAGAAACCAATCAGCTTCCAGTTTTTTTTTTGTGTTTGTCAAAGCTTTTTTTTTTTTTTTTTCCACATCAACGAGCAGCATTAGAGGGCAAAATCAGCTTAACGTTCATTAACTGTCGCCTTCTCTAATTCACATAATTGTGGTATATGTTTTTCCTCTTTTCCTTTACAGCTTGAAGGTTTATTAAATTACCTTACTAAAAGCCCTATTTATGTAATCTCATACACACAATTTTAACAAACTGGGAGCAGCAACACAATAGGGCCTTCTCTCTTGCCAAATACAATAGCTGAGATAGTAATGTAATAGGGGTACAACATGCCATCCCAAAAAAACAAAAAAGAAAAAGAAAAAAGAAACTAGTGGGCTCCCCGCGCCCACCTCCTAAGGTCCAAACCAGTGTTGTACATACCAATACAAATTTGTGGTTGCACTCTCCCCCCCCCTATTCCCCCCCCTTCCCAATCTTAAATTTATCTTAATTAATCTTTAATTTCTGAAACACAATGGGGTTGATTTACTAATACTAAAGAGTGCATCTGATGCAGCTCTGCATAGAAACCAATCAGCTTCCAGTTTTTTTTTTCGTCAAAGCTTAACTGAACATGCTGAAGTTAGAAGCTGATTGGCTAACATGCACAGCTGCACCAGAGTTTGCACAAAACAGTTATAGTAAATCAACCCCATTTTGTTAGCCACCTCATTACCAGCATGTTTCCTCCAACTTCATATACAGGCCTTTTTGAGTACTGTAATACTTTGATTGACAATTACTTGGAGGTGCAACACTGGAATTAAATGAATTTTAGGAATTTTTTTAGACATATAGGGCTTTCATTTGGTGTTATTTATTCAACACGTTCTTTTTATTTTTTACTATATAAATAAAAAATTTAGGGGAAAAAAAGTTAGTTTTTTACCAAATATTCTTTCTTCATATATTTAGGCCAATGTTTATTCTGCTAGTTAGGTGTATATTAACTAGTCTGTGTGAAAGACATTGGATTTGGAAAGAATGGACTTTTTAGGTAAGGATGAGCTCGATGTTTGGGTGGAACATAAGTTCGACTTGAACATCGGGTGTTCGTCAGTTTGCCGAACAGCGAGCATTATGGTGCGTTTCATGGAAAATTGGAGCGCCACAGAATGCCCCATAATGCACTGCGAGAACGGTGCATTGCTGTATGATGATTGGCCAAAGCATGCACCTGACCTGCATGCTTTGGCCAATCACAGTGCGCTCTGCTGCGAGAGCCATAATTGGCCAAAGGCAGGGTGCCTTTAGCCAATCATGACTCAGGGGAACTAAGTCCATGCCCCACACTATATAAGGCTGCTTACACAGTGCATTCTGTGGTGTACTGTTTCTAATACACTTCAGGCGGTGTATTGATATATATATACATATATATATACTCTGCATCCAGTGTAGCCTATATCTACAGTGCATTCTGTGGTGTACTGTTTCTAATACACATCAGGCGGTGTATTAATATATATATATACAGTCTCGTATATATATATATATATATATATATATATATATATATATATATATATATATATAGTCTGCATCCAGTGTAGCCTATATCTAAAGTGCATTCGATGGTGTACTGTTTCTAATACAATTCAGGCAGTGTACACAGTATCTAATACAGTGTGTACAGTTTCTACTACACTTCTGGTGGTTTACACAGTACACAATACAGTGCAGCTGTAGTACAGTTTCTAATACAGTGCATCTCCATATTTGGGCGACTTTCGAGCTTCCAGATTAATTGGGATAAGTCTGAACTACTACTATTAGATGAGTTAAAAGTCCCTTTAATAAACCAAGCGTCCCAAGTTCAAGTTAAGCATACAGTGAGATATCTGGGGATAGAGATATCTCGGAATGTGAAAGAGTATATTAACTTGAACCTTAAACCTTTATTAGTAAAATTTAAGGATAAATGCAGAAGCTGGTGTAAGCTATCGCTAACAGTGAGAGGTAGAGCAAACCTTGTTAAAATGATTTGGACCCCACAATTACTTTATGAGTTTAATAATTCACCCGTGTGGATCACAGTATTCTGGTTTAGAAAAATAGAATCTCTTTTTAGAGAACTTATTTGGAAGAAAAAGCAACCACGCAAGTTAACAACATTAATGTTAAATAAAGAAGCTGGTGGACTGGTGATTCCCCACCCAAAAAGTTAACAACATTAAAGTTTACAACATTAATGTTAAATAAAGAAGCTGGTGGACTGGCGATTCCCCACCCAAAAAGTTATTTTTTAGCCTCACAAATACAACATTTTTTTGGATGGACAGTAATATCAAGCTCTGATCCTATACAGAGTTTGCTATTATCATTATATTACCAGTATACCCCGATTACCCATTGATTTCTTTATTAGGGATGAGAAATCAATTGCTTAACAAAGTATTTGTTACCGGTAAATTATTTGACAAGGTATGGCAGGAAATGAAAAAAATTACGGAAATAAAGGGCTGTACGGTATACACCCCTATATGGAATAATAGTAGCTATGGGGAACTGATGAAACTGGAAGGGTTTGAGATATGGAGGCTGAAGGGACTGAGGTATATGATACAGCTATTCGAGGAAGATGTGATAAAAACCTTTACTGAACTAAGAAATTAATATAATATCCCAAACCAAATATTCTTTCAATTTTTACAGCTTAGGCATGCATTACAAGCACAGGGTCGAATGCATGAATTGAAACTCAATAAATTAGAGGTAATAGCCTTGCTGGAAAAGACAGAAAAGAAAAAGGGTTTGATATCACAATTTTATGATATATTATATGATAAATTTAAAGGAACAGTGGACATACCAGCAAGGTCAGCCTGGTCTCGTGATATTGGGCCAAGATAAACAATGGACATAGGCACTATTGGTAACACCTCTGGCATTCTTATCCCTAACACAAAACTTAACTCAATTATTTATATTACACAGGGCTCATTACACACTAGAGAAACTATTTAAATGGAAACATAGAGACACAGCCCAATGTCCCAGATGTAAAGGGAGCCCTGCTAACTTAACCCATATGCTATGGAGATGTCCTAAACTCCATTGTTACTGGTATGAAGTGGTAGTAATGATTAATAGCGTTTTTGGGACCGGGTTGTCTCTGGAACCGGGAGAATGCCTTTTGGGTATCTTCGATGAATGGGGAATCCTGGGGGAATATAAGATATCATTAACCAGGAGCCCATTTCAGGCTCACAAGCTTAAAGCGCAAAAGTGGACATCATCATGTCCACCTACAGTAGCAGAATGGAAGATACAAATAAAGGAAACCTTAGTTAAGTAAAAATATATTTTTCTACACAGAGGATGCCCAGGGAATTTCGAAAAGATATGGATAAGATGGTCTGACATTTTGGATGTATATTTAGATGGGAGAATGGGGAGGGGGGTATAGTTGCCAAGGGGGGAGGGGGGTGGGGGTTTTGTTTTTTTTCTCTCCCCATCTCATCATGTGCCGGGGTTGTATGTTGTTTGTTACACTTGTTGTTTGTATGAAAAAACAATTAAAAAAATGAAGTGATTTAAAAAAAAACAGTGAAGGCAGTATACACAGTATCTAATACAGTGTGTACAGTTTATACTACACTTCTGGTGGTATAAACAGTATACAATACAGTGCAGCCATAGTACAGTTTCTAATACAGTGCAGGCGCACTCTATTACTTCTCCCTATCAGAACAGAGCTCTGCCTTGTTTACTGCCTGATAATCAGCGGGTGCCAACGGACATCCATTGCCCAGCACCCATAGATTGGCTTCTGCTGTGAGTAATCACAGAAGAAGAGGCCTGCCGGAGGCACGTGCATGCCCCCCTCAGCAGAGCTGCAGAATTACACATATATATACGTGATTCTGCAGAGGAGGGCTGCCCTGTAGCAGTATATCTGCTATGGGGTGGTCCAGAAGTGGATATATATGCCCACACTGTGGAATATTAAAGTGTTTGTAAACGATTACCTTGTAAAACAACCCACTCATTTTGAATCAGAAACGAAAGGCAAAACAATTGTGTATAGATGAAAAAAATATGAATTCCTTTTTTTCCTTTTTTTATAAGTGATCACCTTCCCTCTGTTCCCTCTGTTCTCAGCTGCATAAGAGCTGGGGGAAGGAAAAGCAGAAGGACACTGAGCTTCCCAGTGAAAGACTGTGCAGGGGGGCATGTCAGGACAGGTCTGCCCAGAATACCTAGAGAACTAACCACGATGTGCTCTCCTGCTTAGTGTGGTCAGTTTTTAATAGGTAATCAGAGGCCCTGGCAGGAACACCAGGGCCTCTTGAAAAAATAATATTGATGACAATACATGTGGCTGAGAATGAGGCATAATTGTTCTTTTGTATGAAGCTGGAAACATGTACCTAACTCAGTCCATTTTATTTATCTGTACCTAAAATAGGTTAATCTAATAAAAAAAATACAAACATTCAGTACATAGAAAAAAATATGTTTATGATGTTACAATAACACTGCGTACAATAGATTCTGTTTTGTTGAACTTTATATAGCTACTGGTATTCTTCCTAGGTTTCACCTTCTGCCCCCTATACAATCAGTCAAAGTAATTTAAGTGTAACTTTATTGCAGCTATCAGTTTTCCCAAGTTTCTTATGACCTTGTGATCTGATCCTTCAGGCTATGCTGGTACCTGTCAATTAGCACATTCCAGGAAGTCTCAAAAAATGTTACCTCTATGACTGGAAAGATAGCTATATTAATATAGGAAATAATGTGCATATATATATATATATATATATTTATATAAAGCTGCTATTATTCATTCTATAAGAGTTTTCATGTAGTGCACTCAAGAATAAAGTGTGTGTGTTTTTTAGATAACACATTCGTTATTTTTTAAATGTTGATATGGAAGATTTATCAGAATGATGAGGGCTCCATCCAAAAGGGTGTGTTACATAAAAAAATAATACACATTTACTCTTATGAAGCACAAAAAAGCTACCTGTGATCAAAGCTAACATAATATCTAACATATAACTATAGCTTGAACTAGACTAAATGAGTCATATGTCAACAATTTATGTCACTACACAGCAGCTTTCACCCTCTAGCCAATCACTTGAGGCATTTAGGGATTTGTTGTTGAACACAGTTAGATCTGCAGGTGGCAATGAACTGAAGGAATTTCAAGAATAACAACTATTGTCACAGCAAGCTCTCTAAATTATACTAGGATCAGTGGTATTATTCTGTTTCTTTTTTCCATAGTGCTTGCTTTTATAAGTTTCTTAAGACCACACTTCACATTCTAAAAAATACAATCTTCTAGTAAAACATTGGCAGGGTTTCAAATTGTGTCATATAAGGTAAACATGACAAATTTTTGGTTGCAAGTCTAATGATTCACTTAAGGTAATATTTAATTGGAAGCTCTAAGCATATTGACTCTGTATATTGAAATGTAAAATACTTACTACTCTCTTATTGCTGATTTATGCAAAAACCAACAGTGAATAAAAGAGGAGAAAGCACGCTACCCTCTAAATTTTCGATAGCTGAAGATCTCATTCTGATAGCCTTTTTCACACATCCAAGTCTTAAAAGGACGTGCAACAATAGGATTGAAGATCCACGTATAGGCCAATTGCAGCATCCACTTTGGATTATCCCAGAGGGCCTTTTCCTTTCTCCTCTCCTGCATGTAGGTACATAACAGATGGGAGGGATCTCCAGAATTCTATTTGCAATTCAGTGTGTAAAACAATGGCCAACATGTAGGTAAGTTTCCTCTCCTTGCTATCCTGATGAAGCTTGATGTATGAAATGCATTGAGAAAGGAGACTGCTATAACTATTTAAACAAAGTGATGTCCCTCAACTATTCTATACATATTTTTTACAGAGTAAGGGGTTACCTATGAAGCACTGACCCCCAAAGGTGCTGCTGATATTTTTGATTTGGGCCTGTACTCTGCCTTACCACCCCCAATGACTTGACTCAGCCCCTTGACACAACTGTGGTGCAGTGTTAATGTGGAGCTAATGATAGGGATAACCTCACAATGTACAGTATAATAACAGTATACCTTTGTTATTACCTGGGTATCCGATGTTCCACCTGTTGGAAAAGGAACAACACTCCACACAAGTTGTACTTAATCAGGAAACGTAACTTTTACTGTAATCAATATGAAAGTAGTATTACAATACTGGTACTGTCATACCAACAAAGCACAACAGCCCAATGAATATACACAATAAGTTGTACACACGAATGGTATTAACTGATCTTGGGAAGTGCATCTCCAAGTGGGACTAATGCCAGAATGGGAAATACCTTAATTCTGGGTACCTTCCAGTGCGCGCTTGTAACTACAAGAAGACAATGTTACATAGCACAAGAACAATCCCTAGGGAGCTCCCCCTGCTTTAGAGTGTAAACTCTCTATTAATCACAACTAGGATGCAAGGCCTTGCAATGGAATAGGAAGTCCTCTCTTTGTCTTCTGTCTTCTGCTAGCAATTATGAATTATAATTTGTAATCCAGCGGTCAAATACACCAAGATTAAACAGAATAGATGATGAAGGTATATTCCTGTAGTGTAGTAACCCGTAACTGTCTCTGATGCAATTAACTTTGTGTAACACAGTGTTAATATTGCGGTGAAGGGTAGGCTTGAGGCCTATTTGAACTCAGTCTCTAGTTCCTTCAATTCCCTTGTGAGGGACTACAGGTCCCAGCATACTGTGTTACAGAATAAGATGTGTGATAGTGCTTTAGGAAAACTTTGGGCAACAGCCCTCTCACCCGACCAGGTCTGTGTAGCAAGACAGCTCCCTCCGGTGTACTGGGTCTTGTTTCTCTCCGGCCGGTGCCGTCGCACCACTCCACTCCAAAAGATAGACCAGAACCCTCTGAAGACTCCGACTGTCAGCCTGGATCCTTCTCAGTTCTGTCCCAGCATCTCTCCAGCCTGCTGGCGCAAAGAAAAGTATCTGGTCATTCTGCTCCTGGTAGGTGTAGGCCGCGTTCTGTGGAACACCTCCGCACAGGTCCTCATAGGCAGGCCATGCATCCAAAGACAGACCTAAGATGGCCACGCTGAGCCTTTTTATAGTCTACCCAGCATGCAATTCCGTACTGAGTTCTGCTGGGTAAATCACACGGCATGCTGGGTAGGTAGGTCATTGTGGAAAGTAAATAAAAGTCACTTCCTCTGATATTCTTCAAAGAGTAAAAATAAAATAAAGTCCATTCACCAATTTGGCCACTAGATGGTGCCACATATTAAAATATAACACTGTTCATAAGTTAACATTGTACTACTTCAATAAGCAAAAATACTGGCGCTACATCTTTGTAAGGCGTAGTCTTCCCAAGTGGAGGAGCAATTGTTATGTTGTTTTACAGTATTTTATTATGTAATGTCCTGTTCATAATGGCTATAGGGTTGAACTTTAAACAAAATGTATTAATAAATAAGGGGACCTTTTTTTGGAGTAAAATAAAGCACCCTAAAATCCCTAATCAGCCAATTTGAAACTTTCAAGTGGCAAGTGTATTTTTAAGGCGCGGTGCTTTTCAAGTCTTTTGGTGGCACTAGATAGATAGAAATTCTAATTTAAAGGCTACGTTCACATTTTTATTCTCTTCTAAGTTCCAGCTTCACTATGTATCAATATACCAATAATCTACCTCTGTTGCAGAAAAGAAAAAGTTTTCTATATTCTAGAGCAAGCTTTTCCTCAGCCTCTAGTGTTTCCTATAGAAAACTTCTTTACTACTTCCTGCTATGCGTCCTTTGAGATGTGAAAATCATTGGAGAGAAATAGTTTAGCAGAGGACCTCATTTACACACACCTTGCACCTGCCACCCCAGGTGATTGCTCCTGCCCACCTCTGTAGTTTCATGCTTCTCCAATGCAGTCAACGTCAGGGAGCACAGTTCTCACTAAATACACAGACAGTAGCTTTGTTCATTTGGCAGAGTGTGCACACTGAAGCAAGAGAAGGAGCTGAGCAATCACATAACAGAAAAGCTGTAGTACTGAAAACAGGAGAAATGTGTCATTGGAAGTCTGTAAATCTTATTATACACTATACAATCTGATTGTACAATCTCCTTTGCATCTACCATCAACTATGTAGTGTAAGGGTCTGCATGATTGGAAATAGAGTGATTGGATAGATAGGTGTGTGTCCTCCTATTTTATAGTTTTGGTAAATCTAAAGGAGATTGTACAGAGATTGTACAATCAGATTGTATAGTGTATGGCCACCTTCATACATCTAAAATAAACTAGTTGCACTTTTAGATGCAAAAATATACATACATGCATGGTAAATAGTGTTCAAACTGCAACCTACCAAAATGCCCCATGAACTACTTTGCTGAGTTTGTCATGCGTAGGGCAGCCAATTTAACTCAATGGGCTGCCCTTGTGCGTATCATGATAAAAATGCACCAAAAAAGAGTGCTCTCCCCACATTATAAACTGTGTTTTTGTGAACACTTCTGCGCTACCTATATAAATGTGAAGATTTGTATATAAGGTGGGTGCTGCTCACATACGTATGCGTTCCCACACATGTAATGAACTATTTAGGATGTGATTATGCTGTGCTCCCTCCAAACGTGGCTACATGATTTTAAATAGTGCAAATGATACCCTTACTGTGTATCGTGATCATGTATACACCATAACAATAATAAAGCGTAAATGACATTCCACATAAACATATAAGTACAATGATATAAGTAAATCATCTGTAATAAGAGAAAAGAAAGTCTACAGGAGTTATAACAGCAATATAAGTCCCACAGTGTAGAATCCACATAAGCTCCTTCTTGACTATGTACACAAATGTTGTAGTGTATTATCACCGTCATGCAAAAGTGATGCCACCGCCTTCACTCCATGCGCTCACCTCAGGTTGTGGACCTAAGAACTCATGTTCTTAGGTCAAATGCACTTAATCCCCCCTTGGGATATGGATATACTTGTGTCTCTTTCTGCTGGTGTCCTCAAGGTTATACAACCTTCCTTGGTGGTAATATGTGGCTGGTACTACTTTAAGAGACCTCCGGTCTATTTGTGCACATATACTCAAAAAAACACAAGGTGGGTCCCCATAGTGTAGTACAGGGGGTCCCCGGGTTACAAACAAGTTAGGGACTGTAGGTTTGTTCTTAGGTTGAATCTGTTTGTAAGTCGGAACAGGTAAATTTTTTAAGTGTAGCTCCAGCCAAAAAACAATTTTTAAGCTTTTTGGATAGCATAGGAAAGGGTTATCACCCCTGTTACATTTGTTTTGCTGTGTGTGTCCCTGTTCAGAAGATTTCACCTCACTTTCTGTCCCAATGACAATTGGATTTTGAAAATTTTGGGTTGTTGTGGAAACAAGCCTTGGTGATAAAGCATCAGTGGAGGTACCTTTTCCCCATAATAACTCTTACAGGAGTGAATTTCCCTTCCTATGGGTAGATTTCCTCTCACTTCCTGTTGTCTCCCTCCGTTTGTAAGTAGGAGTCGTTTGTAAGTCGGATGTTTGTAACTAGGGGACCCCCTGTATGTTGTGACATGCCAAATTTATTAAAAGTAGAGCATTTACATAAGTTTAGGTAAAAATATGCCTTTAAAAGCTGTCTATGCAGCCGCAATCTGACTCTCGGTGGTTGTGGCATCACCCGGCTCCTCTCAGGCGTTACGTCACCGCCCTCATGACTTCCTCAGGTATTATCACTGATCACTGTATTAGCATCACTAGTCAGATGTCAGTGTCAATTAGTAACCCTCCAAGGTACTGTCTGTCTGTCTGTCCTATGGCTCATCGCCATTTTAGTATAGTTTTTTTTTTTTTTTAACAAAGACATGTAGCAGAATATATTTTGGCCTGAATTTATGTAGAAATTAGATTTTTTTATTTTTATTGGATATGTTTTTATAAAAGAAATATAAACGTTCGGTCTTTTTCAGTTTATGTCACAAAAAATAAAAAAAAACGCGTGGTGATCAAATACCACAAAAAGAAAGCTCTATTTGTGTGAAAAATTATATAAATTTTATGTGTTTCAGTGTTGCATGACTGCACAATTGCCAGTTAAAGTAGTGAATTGCTTAATAGCAATGAAGGAGGTAAAACCTTCTAGAGGTCACGTGGTTAATTAATGAATTAAACTGTATCAAATCTCTCCTATCCATCTGAGCATCAAAAAGAAGTAAAACATATGATAAGTATTAAAAGAGTTCTAGTTTCCGAAAAAATATATATTTATATATACTCACCTAGGTGGAAGCAGCATTAATCTAATGCTGCATCTATAACCTGCCCCTTCTAGACTGAGAACCAAGAGCTCAAAGATCACTGCTCGCTCAGTTCTCAGTCTTCACTGTCAATCGCCGTCTCTTTGCTCTGCCCCTCCAGTGCTCACTGGAGCGCTGGATTGTGGAGGGGGCAGGAGCGGGTGGCTTAGTCTCCCAGTGGCTTGTTGAGAGGCTGATCCAGCTGCCAGTCCAGGCATCTGGATAGATCCTGACTGTAAAGTTGGTATCGTTCCTGAGTGTGAACCAGCTGAGTGACATTGGCTAAAAAACGGGTCACATGAGTGCAGAACAAACTGCACTCCTGTGACCTACAGGAGAATTATAGCCAAAATTGCTGACTGCGCTATGGCAAAATGACGGCTACAGTGCGGTCAGTCAGTTCTGGGAGGGTGTCATATGATGACACACCCGGCGCTCTCTGTGATCGTTGTATCCTTCAGACACAGCTGATCAGAGTAAAGAGCCAATCACAGTGGCTCTTTACAACTTGATCAGCTGTGTCCAATCACAGCTGATCACAATGTAAACGCACTTGCCGGTTATCAGCATTCCTTTCCTAATACTGTCACAGCATGAGGAGAGCAGAGAGCCGGTAACTGGATAATGTGAAAGGGGACATCTGCACTGATAATCAGGCCACAGATCATCAGTGTCCTGATTATCAGTGCAGGCCAACAGTTGCTATCAGTAATGCATATCAGTGTCAATCAGTGCCCATCAGTGATGCCAATTAGTGCCCATCCATGCTGCAAATTACTGGGAATCAGTGCCCATCAGTGCAGCCAATCAGTGCCCATCAGTGCTGCCAATCAGTGCCTCCTCATCAGTGCTGCCTATCAGTGCCCTTCAGTGCTGCCTATTAGTGCCAAACAATGCCATCTATCAGTGACCATCAATGCCACCTATCAGTGACCATCAGTGCCACATATCAGTGCAGCCTCATCAGTACCCATCAGGGCAGCCTAATCAGCACACATCAGTGAAGGAAAAAAATGACCTGTTTGAAAAATTTTATAACAGAAACTGAGAGAAGCATTTTCTTTCTTCAGGATTTTTTGGTCTTTTTTCATTTGCTTAGCAAAAAATAAAAACCCAGTGGTGATTAAATACCACCAAAAGAAAGCTCTATTTGTGTGGAAAAAAATAAATAAAAATGTCATATGGGTACAGTGCTGCATGACCACGCAATTGTCATTTAAAATGTGACAGCGCTGAAAAGTGGAAAATTGGCCTGGGCAGGAAGGGGGTAAAAGTGCCCAATAGGCAAGTGGTTACAGATCAAATTACTTTTTTCAGAATTTTATATAATTACCTCAAATCAGATTGCATCATCTGTGTTCTGTGGTGTGAAGACTTCCTTTTGGAGAATTACAAAGGAAAGTGTTCTCAACTTGAGAACATGTATAGTTTTTTGCTGCTCAGAATCTGAGAAATTCACAAATAGATGGATACAGGTAGCCTAACCATAGGAATTGGGTGATTTAGGTAGATTAATGGCCAAGAAGACCATAACGGTGAGAAAGATAGGTATTCAAGGACAGGGGAAAGTGTGGGGAAATGTCCCCAACAGGGACACGGACAACAATTAAACCTGATAGAGGTTCTCATGCTTTTTTATTCTAGATGAAACAAATGATATTGGCTTCCACTTTCACATCTGTGTCACCACACTACAAATTGATATGGAAAAGCATGTGTAGTGTAGTTTAAACCACTGACCTTTTAATCTATTTATTTGTAAATACAGATTTCTACATAAGTGAGCAACTTGGGTGGAGTCTGGAGTTCTGCTAGGTTTTATTGCAAGCAATGCAGCAGCTGCCCATATAAATTGTACTGAGCAAGAAAAGTATAAAATAAGGAAACTTTCTTTTAAACACAGAACATGAAGAAATGTGAATCGTTTTATCTTTGTCAGTCTCTGCCATTGATGTGACTCATAACAATGCCACTGAAGTGAAAAATACTATTTGATTAATAAGGATGTCAGGCATTGACAAAGATAAGGGTATCTTTCACAGCTATTTTAGCACCACTCATGCTCTGAATTCATATTCAATATAATCTTATGGAGAAACAACAAATGTTTGATGAAGCACCAAACAAATTGAAAAAATTACATAATGTATATACTCTATAAACAATATTTATAGAAACATGCCAAATCCAAAGCAATTACCATAATAATATTAGGTGTTTAACCATATTGCTGTTAATATTTTTATTTCACTGTCATCATCATTGCTACAGATTAGAAGACTGGCTGCAGGATCAGCAGATCTCAAAATACAAAGGACCATTATGACACAGCCATCCACTTGAATATGCACAAGCTAATTATCTGGATTTGCAGATGGTGAATCACAGTTGGTAAACTGACTTGTATATTTAAGAGAATTGGCAAATCACAATTTGCCTGTACCCTTCAGGATTCGCAAGTCTGTGAATCTTTAATTGTCACCATCATCTATCATATTTAATCTGCTTATGGTAAATAGATAGATAGATAGATAGATAGATAGATAGATAGATAGATAGATAGATAGATAGATAGATAGATAGATAGATAGATAGATAGATAGATAGATAGATAGATAGATAGATAGATAGATAGATAAGTGGAAGTTTAGTCAAAACCTAACTAACTATAAAACTACTCTCTGCCACATTCTAAGCCTAATCTATCTAGCCCTGTAAAGAAAAAATTGTTCTGCAGCTGCTCCGACCTGGTCCTTCACTGAGCTGTCAGCAGCAGCTTCAGTGTCTGGGCGTGCACAGGTAAGGCAGCCGATAACTGAAGCCCCATGGTAAGTCTATGGGTGATGTCATTCCCAAGGCATTACCCAACTGTATTTGGTTTTACCTTCACACAGCAGCCACCACTGGACACGGACCAGAGTGGCTGAAGAACAGGTAAGTGTACTGATTTTTTCTTTCCAGGGCTAGATAGGTTAGGCTTAGAATGTGGCAGAGAGTTGGTTTTGCGTTAGTTAGATTTTGACTTTACTTCTACTTTAGGCTTATAAAACATCTACAATGATGATGAGGAGGCACATAAAGGTGCCATTTAATACCTTTTAAATCCACAAAATACTTTTGAATGCTGCCAGGGAACCTAACATCCACCTTTCAACGATCCAGTGCCAGAATGCCAGTAAAAGCTGAAGTCAAGACCTTCATTGTATAGGGACAGCACAAGCTACCCAGACATACCAAAATGAATTGAAGGAATGAATGATGGATTGGATGAATGACAAATGAGGATTTGAAAAGTACTAGCAAATTCTGTATGTTTTGAAATCCATGGTTCAGCAACATTGATAAGTCATACACTTTATTTATGTGACAAGAACTCTGCCATTGAACACAGCCAAAAAGAACGAATGTGGATATTGAACATCCAGTAAGTAATCCTGTAAGTTTAATTGGAATTCCCCTTTTTGCATGCATGTTTCTATACATATATATACCGTATAGATAGATAGATAGATAGATAGATAGATAGATAGATAGATAGATAGATAGATAGATAGATAGATAGATAGATAGATAGATAGATAGATAGATAGATAGATAGATAGATAGATAGATAGATAGATAGATAGATAGATAGATAGATAAAAAAACCTTTCAATAAACCCTTAAAGGATAAGTTTACCTTTCATAACATGTTACATATGGCTGATGGTCAGCAAGTCTTGTACGCCCACACTTGAAGTATCACCACTGCGCCTCTAGAAAATAAAACAAACTGCCCTGCTGCCACTTTAATGATGTAAAATGTTTTAACCCCTATCTAGACTTTCATTTTTCACTATCAAGTCTAGATAGGGGTTAAAAATAACATGTTAAGTGTTACACCCATATTCAGGGTGTAACATGTAGCATGTTATGAAAGGACCGGTAGCTGTCACAATTTAAAAAAACATATAGCCGTGTCACTTATTCAGTGTTCAGTGAATTGAAAACGACAGGTCTTAGCAGCTTAGCTGTCGGTTTGTAGTTCTCACTGAACTACAGTGATGTTGTGAGCGCTGTGGTAGTTCATTGATTCTTCCTGTCAGCATGTATTGGCTTGTTTATGCGAGGTAAGAGCAAGCCAATACACTGACAGGTCTGCAGGAGACCTGCATGGCATCAGCGATTTGCTGATCGCTGGTGCAATGTTTTACAGGCTCCTGCAACAAAATGTGCATTTATAATTTTTTTGTGAAAAAGGTGCACTTATCCTTTAAGGTGTCAATGAAAGTGAGATGACAGTCCATTGTCCGCCTATGTCCCAAAATTGAAAGCAATGGGCCAGATATAAAAAACAGTGTGTTCATATTTGATCAATTGACAAGTGCTTCCCTGCTCCATCTCCCTATAGATTTAGATCAGCTTATGGGGAAGTCACAGACATTGGTCCAGTTGCAGATAGGGAGTTTTTTTTTTTGACTAATGCCCCGTACACACAGTCGGATTTAAGGACGGAAAATGTGTGACAGGACCTTGTTATTGGAAATTCCGACCGTGTGTAGGCTCCATCACACATTTTCCATCAGAATTTCTGACACACAAAGTTTGAGTGCTTTCTATAAAATTTTCCGACAACAAAATCCGTTGTCAGAAATTCCGATCGTGTGTACACAAATCCGACGCACAAAGTGCCACGCATGCACAGAATAAATTAAGAGACGAAAGCTATTGGCTACTGCCCCGTTTATAGTCCCGACGTACATGTTTTACGTCACCGCGTTCAGAACGATCAGATATTCCGATAACTTTGTGTGACCGTGTGTACGCAAGACAAGTTTGAGCCAACATCTGTCGGAAAAAATCCATGGATTTTGTTGTCGGAATGTCCAATCAATATCCGACCGTGTGTACAGGGCATAAGTGTTAAAGTAGTTTAAACACAGCATCTCCTCATATATTTTCTGTTCCTTTACAGGTAAATGACTGCTGCTTTGAACACCCATGTTTTCCATTTCCATTCTATGTATGATGCATAAATGGCACTGCTATTGCTCTATGGTAAATGACTGCTGCTTGGAATACCCATGTTTCCCCATCTCCATGCTATGTGTGATTGATGAATGACACTGTTATTGCGTTAATTTAAATGCTCTAATATCCTTCAAATGTGTCTATACTTTTGATGATTGATTCTTACCTCCTTTTGCCTGTGTCTGTAGCTGGTCTAGTTATCGGTGGACATGTGTGCTTAGTTTCGTATGAATTTCCTTAAATTCGTACATTCGGGAGGATCCGAAATACGAATTGCTATGCTTCTGAATTTTGTATGAAATACAGAATTTAGTTTACGAATTTCGGATCCAAATTCCTAACGAACATTCGTAATTGTTACGAAAAGTTAACAAACCTAAAAGTTAAAACCCCAGGAAGTCAGCACAGCACAGCACAGGGAGGTTGGGAGCCCCTCATAATGATAAATTCATCATAACAAACATTCGTAACTGTTATGAAAAGTTAACGAACCTAAAAGTTAAAAACCCAGAAAGTCAGCACAGTACAGGGATGGTGGGAGCCCCTCATAATGATAAATTCATGATAACGAACATTCGGAATTGTTATGAAAAGTTAACAAACCTAAAGGTTAAAACCCCAGGAAGTCAGCACAGCACAGGGATGGTGGGAGCCCCCCATAATGATAAATTCATCATAACTAACATTCGTAATTGTTACGAAAAGTTAGCGAACCTAACGAAAATTGTCTAGTTATCGGATAATTTCCCCTTCCATTCAAGTGTCTCTTATCAGTTTCTAAATGATCACTTGACAAATGCTTCTCTGCCCCATCTCTATATCAATTCAGCTTATGGGGAAGTCCCCAACAGGGGTCAAATAGCAGATAGGGATTTTTTTTTGCAAGTGTTAAAGTAGTTTAAATGCAGCAGTTTACCTAAAGCAGTAAGAAGGTACAACAAGAAGAACTATGCTCCACTCCGGAAAGATTTCCACTTTCTTTTCCCTCTTGACGACTTTAATATCCCTGTTAATGTTAACAGTCCAGCTACATCTCAGCTTCTCAACTTAACCTCATCTTTTGACCTAACATAATAGACACTCACTTCCACTCATTCCCATCGTAACACTTTTGACCTTGTATTCTCCCCTGTCTGCAACCTCACCAATACACCCTTTCTTCTCTCTGATCACAACCTCATCAGTTTCACAAGGTGATCCTTGTTAACTACCTATCCCTCCAAGCATGAAATTATTACCTGTAGAGATTGTCACCACTTTAACCCCTAAATTCTCTATTCTGCTACTGAACACCTCTATGGCAAAATCTTACCCCTGTCCTAACCTGGCTACCTCTTTCTACAACAGTTCACCCTCATCCTCACTGGCTCCTCTAACTACATACAGAATCAGGCTCCAACTGTCACAACCTTGGCAAACTGACAACCCCAGAAAACTGAGAGTCTGAGAGAAATACTAAAGCTGTGCTCTTGAGCAACTGCGGCATGAAACAAAATCCCTGCAAGACTTCTCCCTATACAAATCTGCCCTCCTAAAATACAATTCCTGTCTCGATGCTGCCAAACAAACCTACTTTGTCACTCTTATTAATACTTAGTCACCCTGTACTCGTTGGCTCTTTCCTACCTTTAACTCTCTACCACCACCCACTGATTCACTCACTGCCCAAGAGATTTGCTATCACTTCAAAAACAGGATTGATGCAATTCAGGTCATCTACACTGCATAGATATCTATTCCATTTAACCACTTGCTCTCTGGAAGATTTTACCCCCTTCATGACCAGGTCATGTTTTGCTATCGGTACTGGGCTACTTTAACTGACAATTCTGCAGCCATGCAATGCTGTGCCTAAGCGAAATTTATATAAAAAAAAAAAATTCACACAGAGCTTTCTTTTGGTGGTACAGTATTTTATCACCTCTGGCTTTTTTATTTTTTCTTACATAATTAAAAAAACAAAACAATGGGGGGGCGTGGCTTGGTGCGCAATGGAGATGGCAGCTTGCTAGAGGAGCTCCGGAGGAACCGCAGCCAAAATCCCGCTCTTCTGTACAATTCACCACTGATAATGAGCAAGCTGGGCTACCGAACACGGCACACAAGATCCCGGCGAACATCGACGGCAAGAGACAGAATAAATCTGAAATCTTTAAAAATCAGACACTCTCACGGTCTGGAGGGTGCGGATCCAAGCCGCCCCCGCCCCAGTGTGAAAGGGCCCTAAATCCAGCCTGCTAGTTCTGAGTGACTGCATGGTATCTGCTGAATCAGCCGGAAAACAGGGAGAAAGCCATCCACAGACTGGACAAAGTGACTGCCTCCCACTCTAATCATTTCATAAAAATGAATAGGCACTTAGAAGACCTCGACAACAGAGGGAGAAGGAGTAACATAAGGGTCAGGGGGATACCCCAAGACAGTCGAGACTAATCAAATCATTCCTGCCCTAAGGAGAGTGTTTAACAGCCTGCTGGAGAGACCAGAAGACACAGTCATAGAATTTGTCAGGGCTCACAGGGCCCTGAGAGCCCGAGGCCCAGACACCATGCCGCCACATGATGTCATCTGCTGCCTGCAGAAGAAATGATGCAGAGAGCACACAGAAACGAGCAGATCATATTTAATGGAGAAACCATCATGCTCTTTCATGACTTATCTCAAATAACTTTGAAAAACCACAGGGCTTTACGCTCTCTTCTTGATAAGCTCTGTCAAAAAGACTTGCGCTACACATGGCGCTTTCCATTTGCCTTGCTTGTAAACCATAATGGCAGATAGCATGCATTATGATCACCTGAGGATCTGGGTGAGTTCTGCAATGCCTTACACCTAGGCCACATTAAAGTTCTGGAATGGTACCAGGAATTCCACCTACCTCCTCTGGAACGGAGCCCACCAAGCTCACCCCTCACTTCTCCAGAGAAACGGCAACTGAAAAAAATGAAACAAAGCCGCCATGGAGGGTCAATGGCAGGCACACCAAACAGCAGCAGAGCGCATGCCGCCAAGGCCTCAGAAGATGTTTATTGAGCCCCCTTCTGCGAGAGATTGCTGACAGCAACCTTGAATGTCATATTCAGTGAAACAAGTTAATATGTCTACAAAGTTCCATTTTTTGCTTTTATCTCACGCATTTTTTCATTTTTACGTTTGTTTGAATCTACCGTTTCCCTCTGTCTACTGACTCTCACAGACCTTGACTTCATTTCACCACACACTGGTTGTTGCAAAATGAAACATTGTTGACCATAACGATCACAATCTGGCGGTGTGCACCACAGCTACTTTTCCTCGCTTATAATGACTTTTGTGGTCAATTCTAACCCAACATGGAGGACTCCACCTGATATTATAAGCCACTAATATCACAACAACCACACAGAGTGAACGTGAAATGCTTCGGTAGATGCTTGGCATTTATCACTGGATAGATAAGACATTCACATATATAATGAAGTCTTCACAGAACGCCCTCATCGCCCACTATACACTGTTGATTTGTGAAACTTAATTAATGGCAATGAACATTAATTCTTGAGGGAACTAAGTTATAGAGAAGTTAGATCAAAATCTGCCATAGCACTCAACCTTCTTATGCACTTGTAGTGTCAGGTGTATACCCCTGCACTAAAGATTAAGGAAAACACCCCCTACAGATCCCTAGATCTAGAACTATTGTAACTCCAATATTGTTCACACTACTGCTGATGTGCTAAAAAGGCCACTATTTAGTCAAAAGAACTTACCTGATGTCCTTTGCTAGGCAAAATACTATTTTTTTTCCTGTAGCATAGTTTATGACATTTACTGTCAGTTACTTTCCTGCTTAGTTCTACAAGTTACCAAACTTACAAATGATATAACATGTTATTTTATGTCTCCAGCACCATGTATATTTGATATGCAAAATATTGTGAGATAGATTTTCTACTTCTTACTACTACCCTTTCATGTTCGGTAATTCATTTTATGCAGGCACTAAAGTACAGAAGTGCCAATTTTGAACCATCCCATAAACCATTACATATGGCTGCGGTTCACCACCCTCTATACCTATTATCTACCACTTTCTAGTTGGATAAGCAACTGGCTCTAGCTGCCACCGCTGCTTGTCGTCTCCCTCAGTCCCTCAAAGTGTGTCCTGCGGAGGTACTTAGTCACCGCAGGATACACTACTAGTAACCTTATTGATAGTATAACTATTCTAAAAGGTACAAAATTAATAACTCCTTCCTCTGACATTCTGACCTTCCTTCTCCTTTAATATTACTTTACAGTATATACCATTCATTCCTAGTGGTTGTGCATAGTATATTGACTTAAAAAAAAGTTGAGTGAACTGACTTTTAACATATTCTACTTTAGTATTGTTAAGAGGTTTTGACTTTCTGAATCTTTCTACGACCACACCATGGCGTACACCTCTCTGGGCCACAATCCCACAGTGATATCCCACAACTTTCAAGGTCTAAATATCCCTGAGAAAAGGTCATCCCTTCTAAGGGAACTCAAAAAAGGTAGGCCTCATTTTGCCTTCCTACAAGAAACGCATTTTAAATCCCACAAGGTCCCAAGGCTCACTGATTCATTCTTTACTGAAGCTTACCATGCAACGAATGATCAGGCAAAAATGAAAGGGGTGTCAATCCTAATTAGTAGATAAGCCCCTTTTGAATTGACTGACAAACTGATAGACTCAGACGTTATGTTTCTTATTCTCAAAGGACAATACAATGGTAACCCCATTATGCTAGCAAACGTATACTTCCCCAACAAATCCCACCTAGCTTTTTGCAGAAAACTGATATGAGAACTAGAAGGATTTAGCTCGGGATGCATAATTTTAAGAGGCGATTTCAATCTACCCCTGAACCCGCATACAGATACTTCTACCGGCAAATCACATATAACATACAGGATCCTGAAGATGTTTAAAAAGCTACTACACTCATTACACCTAATGGATTCATGGCGCTTCCTCCACCCTGATGACAGAGATTTTACATTTTATTCAGCTCTTCACGCCAAGTACTCTAGGATTGATTACTTATTTGTCTCACAGAGATCTACATCTTCTTTCTGGGGTTGAAATAGGGATTCAATCTCTATCTGACTCACCCATCTCACTCACACTGACCCACAAATCACCCTCAAAAAACTCTTCTACATGGAGACTAAATTCATCCCTACTAACAGGCCATACACTGCTACCAAAAATCACTTCCCAACTGAAGGAATTTTTCAAACACAATACAACTCAGGATGTGGATCCTTTGATGGTGTGGGATGCTCATAAATGTTCCATTAGAGGTGAACTAATTAAAATGGGAGCACAACGTAAAAGGGAAAAAGAAATAGTCAAACTGACTGATAAAATATCGAAACTTGAGACCCTACATAAATACTCTCTGACAACACAAGTAGCAACCGAACTATTAGAAACTAGGAACATTTTACAACAAACATTAGATGTCACAACGAAAAGACTCCTATTCTTCAAGAAAAACATATATTATGAATATGGTGATAAAACAGGCAAATTTCTAGCAAGAGCCCTGAAAGGGCCATGTCATAAGAACAACATTTTAGGTATAGCTAATAAAGATGGCAAGATAGACATAACTGACAATCTAATTGCTCACCACTTCCACGACTACTACACAAAACTTTATAACCTACCTCAACCACATAAACCAGCGGGTACTCTAGGGACCAGACAGCAAGCTATACATGATTACATATCTTCCTCAAATCTTCCCAAACTCTCTGAGACTGACACCAAACTTCTAGACCAACCAATAGATACCGCAGAAGTACAACTAGCAATTAAAGACTTGAAGACAGGGAAAAGACCTGGCCCAGACGGCTACATGTCTATCTACTATAAAACATTTATTTATATTCTGACAAGTCCTCTCACAAAAGCACTGAACTCCTTTTCAACCCCTAGAGAAAACCCTCCAATGTTTTATCAGCCCATATAACTGTGGTACCTAAGCCAAATAAGGCTCCAACACACTGTACCAGCTACAGACCAATGATTTTATTAAACCTAGATGTCAAGCTGATGGCAAAGATTATAGCTAACAGAATGAAACCCCTACTTCATAAACTAATTGGCCCAGCACAAGCTGGATTCATGCCAGGTAGGGAGGCAAAGGATAATGTCACTAAAACACTTAATCTCATTCATGCAGCTCACGTGCAAAAAATCGAAGGCCTTCTCCTCTCAACGGATGCGGAGAAGGCCTTCGATAGAGTAGCCTGGGACTTCATGCTGGAGACTTGTAAATCCATAGGCCTTGGCACACATATGATGTCCTGGATATCAGCATTATACAAGAACCCAACAGCAAAATTACACATCAACGGCTCCCTATCAGAAACCGTGCATATCGCCAATGGTACGAGACAGGGCTGCCCCCTATCACCCATCCTGTTCCTAATCTCACTTGAACCATTCATCAGGAGACTGATGTCAAACCCAGACATAAAAGGATTCCAAATAGCACATAAAGAATACAAGATAGCCGCATATGCGGATGACCTACTGTTCTTCTTAACAAAACCACACACATCCCTCCCGAACCTGTTACAGAAGTTCTCTAAATATGGATACATCTCTAATCTGAAAATCAACCTAACTAAGTCTGAAGCAATGAATGTAAACATACCAAATCACTCCCTAAATTTGGTACTAACTACTTGCCCCTTTAAATGGGAGAAAAAAGCGCTCAGGTATTATCTCTACCTACCTTTTTCACTCCTTCCTCACCTCACCCTCCCTCATCCCCACCCCTTCCCTCCCCACATTCTTACTGCCTCCTTTACTCTCTATAGATACCTTAATATAACCTCTATTATCTGAATCTATTTTTATATTATAAAATATTTTAAATTGTTTTTTGTTCCCAAGTATACATGAACAAATGACCAACTCTAAGATATTACAGTTAAGACGTTCCTGGTACTTTCTCACTAAATGTAAATCACCTGAATATGCCTCTCCATATGTTAACAATGTATAGTTGTATGATTACTGTTTAATATTAAATAAAAAAATGATTTTTGAAAAAAACAAACAATATTTTTTTACTTTCTGCTATAATATATATTCCATAAAAAATTCAAATCTCTTGGCCAAAATATCTTCTGCTGCGTGTCTAAAAAAAAATCCCAATAACTGTATATTGATTGGTTTTTGTGAAAGTTAAAATGCCTATAAACTATGGGATGTATACAGGAATTGCTTTTTTTATACTAGTAATGGTGGCGATCGGTGACTTATAACAGGACTGTTATAGTCCGGTGGGCAACCTGACACTAACTGAAGCTGGCTAACTGCCACTGATATCACCAGTGACATTATTACAGTGATCAGTGATAATAATATGCACTGTCCCTGTACTAAGGACACTGGGCAGGAAGGGGTTAACATCTAGGGAGATCAAGGGGTTAAATATGTGCCTAACAAGAGTTTCTATGTGTACTGTGTGCTACTTTTACTGGGGATCTAGTTGTCTTCATTTCCTGCTTAACTGAACACAGCTCTGTGTTGTATACATTCACAGAGCTGTGTTCAGGGAAGCTCAGAGCCGAACACAAGGTGCCAGCAGTCAATTATTGGCCGGGACTCAGTAATTGGCATTGCTAAAACCAATGAACACTGCTCCATACTCTTACTACTAGACATTTCTGCGGCCTTCGATACTGTATACCACCAGCTCCTTTTCAATGAACTCCACTCCCTTGCCATCCAAGATTCTGCACCTGGTTCTCCTCCTTTTTATCAGAGCACTTCTTCAGTGTTACCTAAAACTCTAATAAGAAATTCAACCAGCGCTAATCCCTTGTATAATAAGCTAAAGCAGCTGAATACTGAGGATAAAATCTATCAAATCCAACAGAACAAATATATAGAAGCAGTACAGCGCTGACAAAATAATGTCCCTAAAAATCTCAAATTAATATAAAAAGAGAAAGTAATGTCCATAAAAAGAGAGGAATTCCAGATGAGGATCCCAGTGTGCAAGTGATATCCAAATATGATGAGTGACTCATATAGTGATAGACCTCCACCAACAGTATCGCTAGCCGCTCACCTCAGCGAGTGGACCCCTGAATATATTCAGTCAGGTCTCAAACAGCCTTTTCCCACAGTGGGAGATATACAGGAGCAGGTAACTGGAACCAGGCAGCTTGCGGTCTCGTGGAGCGATCACATGCAATAGAATAAATAACATCTAGTGCTCTCTGTCTATAGCTCATGACTACAGGGGAAGATTCCCGAGAATCTTTCCCTGTAGTCATGAGCTATAGACAGAGAGCACTAGATGTTATTTATTCTATTGCATGTGATCGCTCCACGAGACCGCAAGCTGCCTGGTTCCAGTTACCTGCTCCTGTATATCTCCCACTGTGGGAAAAGGCTGTTTGAGACCTGACTGAATATATTCAGGGGTCCACTCGCTGAGGTGAGCGGCTAGCGATACTGTTGGTGGAGGTCTATCACTATATGAGTCACTCATCATATTTGGATATCACTTGCACACTGGGATCCTCATCTGGAATTCCTCTCTCTTTATGGACATTACTTTCTCTTTTTATATTAATTTGAGATTTTTAGGGACATTATTTTGTCAGCGCTGTACTGCTTCTATATATTACCTAAAACTCTGCCTCATCCTCTCCGCTTCCTCTTTCTGAGAGATACTCTAAGGCTCTGTTAATGAACCACTTCTCTTCTCTATCCACACCTCCTCTCTTGACAACCTCCCACTGCTTCCAATACATCTTTATGTCGATGACACCCAAATCTATCCCTCTATTCCTTCAGTTTCCTCTGGCATTACTAACTTACTAACTGATGAATCAACATGAATGTCACAATAATTCCTCGAACTAAATTTTTCTAAAACCAAGCTTTTAATATCCCCCCCGCCCTCCTCCCTGACTTTTCTATAAAGATCAATAATACAACTATCACTTGCCTCATGTCAGGGTACTAGGTGTAATCCTAGACTCTGACCTCTCCTTTCAGCCTCAGATCCAATTGCTGTCAAAAGCCAGTAGACCTCACCTCTGTAACATCTCTAAAATGTGCCCCTTTTTCAACTAATGAAACTACCAAGCTCCTCATTTACTCCCTTGTTATCTCTTGCCTTGACAATTACAACTCCCTTCTCCTAGACCTACCTCTATGCAGACTATCCCCTCTTCATTCTATCATGAATGCTACAACCAGACTCATCCACTCAACTGCTTAGTGTCTTCAACCCCTCTCTGTCAATTCCCCCCTGTCCGTGCGCTTCTCCCTGACATTTCTCTAAAGATCAACAATACAACTATCAGTTCCTCCCCTCATGCCAGGGTACTAGGTGTAATATTAGACTCTGACCTGTTTTTTTAGCCCCAAATCCAATCACTGTCAAAAGCTAGTAGCCTTCCCCTTGATAATATCTTAAAAATGTTCGCCTTTTTCAACTAATAAACCTACCAAGCTCCTGATTTACTCCCTTGTTATCTCTCGCTTTGACTATTGTAACTCCCTTCTCCTAGCCCTACCTCTATGCAGACTATCACCTCTTCACTCTATCATGAATGCTGCAGGCAGACTCATCCTCTGAACTGCTCAGTGTCTTCAATCCCTCTCTGTCAATCCCTCACACAAACCATCCTCTCTGCTCCTCCCAAGGCCTCCTGCTCTCTAGCTCTTCGCCACCTTTAGGCAATCCCCAAAAACTCATCTGTCAGGGAAGCCTATCCCGCCTCCAACAAACAGCTGAACTTATAATTCAGTTCTTAATAATTACCTTTTGTACCACTTGCCTCTTAGATTGTAAGCTTGTTTGAGCAGGGCCCTCTTAACCCTCTTTTATTTTATTGTACAGTAACTATTGTTTCTCTTTTTATTGTAAACTGCTGTGCAAACTGTTGGAACTGTATAAATCCTGAATTATAATAATAATAATAATAATAATAATAATAATAGTAATAATAATAATAATATGTGCTATCTCTATTGCTGTGTGGTAAGCTGCTAGTAGTGCTGTCAGATGCATTCCAGCCATAGTATTGTGTTTTCCTTCCTCAACGGGAACGCTAATACTATCTGTATGCTCCTGTTTATGGCCAAAGATGGGTCACATGTATTTGCGAGATATTGAGATGGTGCTTGAAACTTACACCTATGTCTGATGTCTGTGACCAGTTTTTTCTGTTATCAAGTTATTTTACTATTGTTTTGTATGACATTATATATATATATATCACAAAGTTTAACAAAGAATCAGCAGAATATTTTGGTTAATTTACAGCCAGTTTTGCCCTATTTTTTTACTTGAACTGTGCATTACTTATTAATGTGTAGCAGAATTTGCCTTGCCTGCTAATGCAATGCTGTAGGCAATGTTCATATCTTATATGATATCTCACATTACCTAGAAAGTCACTGTATTCCTAAGCAATATTTATACTGAACCAAATTTCCAATATTTCCACTTTACAATGCAGTGCACAACCTACAAATCAGATGAAATACAGTATGTTTATGGGCAATTCATTATCAGAACTAAACTAAGGATGCCAGTGGTATATTTTAACATTTCTAAAAGATTTGACTTGATTTCCTCAAGATGACTAATATGTTAATTGTTCAATAAATTGTAGCACTAAAAACACATGTGTCATAAGAACAGAATGTCTCTGTAATCATAGACTAGTGTCCCAATGGTGACGTATAGTCAAAGAAAACATGATAATCCGCAATGGATAAATGAACGGTGTAACAGTCCCTTCTGCTTCCCAAATCTCAGTTCAGATGTCATCAAACTCATGAAAGGATGGGGTACGCTTACTGGAACTGTTGGATTCTACTGCCATAAGCATAGAATCAATCGAGCTGTGTGCCACCCTGGGCAAGTGAGTATAGTAGTTGAAGGCAGATGGCGCCTCTATGAGGCCTGGATGTCACCTCTGGATACACAGGAAATGGATCAAAACCTGGTTCCAAGGTTGAAGATGTTTTCTCAATTCCCAAAAGTATATGGAAAAGAAAAGGGATGCCTCCACATGGTGTAAATGCTGGTAATTTATTTCCTAAAAAACCGCTCAACACCTCTGCTCTCCCCAGTCACCAAAAAAGTGGTGAATATGTTAATTAACTTCAATACCAGCACTTTCACCCCCTTCCTGCCCAGGCCAATTTTCAGCTTTCAGCGCTGTCACACTTTAAATGATTTCAAATTATTTGGTCATGAAAAGTTTTACCCAAGTTAAAGTTTTATAATTTTTTTCACACAAATAGAGTTTTCTTTTGGTGATAATTAATCACCACTGGGTTTTTTATTTTTTGCTAAACAAATGAAAACAAAGACTGAAAATTTAGAAAAAAAATCTCTTTGTTATAAATTTTTGCAAATAAGTCATTTTGCTTCTTCACTGATGTGCGCTGATGAGGCTGCACTGATGGGCACTGATAGGGCTGCATTGATGGGCACTGATAGGGCTACACTGATGGGCACTAATGAGCTTGCACTGATGAGGCAGCACTAATGAGGCAGAACTGATGGGCACTGAGGGCCCCTGACGAGGCGGCACTGATGGGTACGGATAAGCTAGAATGATGGGCACTGATGAAGAGGCACCGATGGGCCCTGGTTTTAACTATATAAATAAAAGCTGACCATTTTAAGCACCCCTGCCAGTGATAATTATTTTGTCTTAACCCTCTAGCTGCCACTTTTACAGGACACCTTAGTCAATTAAAGGAGGTTGAAAAATAACAGACTTGCTGGCAAGATAATAAGTAATAATTATATCACAAGGGGACTATTTTTCCATATTTCCACTTTAACCTGCAAACTGACTTGGATGGATTGTTTCATTGAGCAACAACATGGCAAATTAGGTTTATTTTGGATGATATGCAAAGTTATCTTCCTGGTGATAAAAACACGCATGCTGGTAAACTATAGGGATTTAATGTAGTAGATGGAGAAAGATCTGAGTGTTCTGGTAAATCATAAGTGTAATAATAGCATGCAATGTCACTCTGTCCGTACAATGATACTTTCATATATTAGTTAAAGCATAGATTTAAGAAAAAGAAGCATCAGGGCTTTAAGTAATAGTTTTGGGGCTTGTATTGATGGTTTTAGTTTGAAACATGTCTGAGATAATTCAGACTTCATTGACAGGGCATTTGACCTACAGTTGACTTACTTCTCACTTGCATTTTACATGCAACACATGAAATGTTCAACTGAAAACGCTCATTATAGACAAGGATTGCTGCCTGTCAATTTCTCAAATCATTATTGTAGAATTTATAATAATCACATAAATGCCCAGTATACAATTCAGGTTCTAAAATGTTAGCAGAATTGTTTATAATGTGGCCTCTTATACACCGAAGAACACAGGATATTTTATCCTTACAACTTTGGCTGGTTTAATTTTGGTATACAAAAAAAAGTTAATATGAAAAGTCTTACATTAATTAATGTCAGCTGTGTTCCTGGGCAAACTCTATTCACAGATAACACCAGTCTAATAATTTGCTTCCTTCCTGATCATTAAATAGATATCATCTTTTCTAATTGTTGAACTGCCATTTCTTATCACTTAATTTACTTGTTTACATTAATTTCTGTAAAACCGTAAGAGAACATTTCTTGCTGTCCTTTAAATAACACTGAACATTTTAACCAACTCATAGGTGAATTAAGAAAGTAAGCGGCAGGCAAATGTTAATCTATGAAATTGTTTTTTTCCCAAGAATGCATATTACTTTACGCACATGAATGGCATATACAATGGGTGATTCTTACGTTCTTTAATTCTTTTTTATTTAAATTATTACATTTTTATTATTTATGAAATATGGACATTTATTGAATCTACCATATAATCTTTGAAAGATGTATATGTCTGGTTTTGTTCTTCTGTCCTTAAAACAAAGTGATATCTAATGTGGGAATGTCTAAAGATAATTTTACATATTATGCGTGAATTCTTTACGGAATGATCTGTGTTCAGACAAGAGCACTGATTGGCTGGCTTTGCCAGCACATTCCTCTTTGACAGACAGCATGTGACCCGTTACTATGACTGGGGGAAGTACTGTATATAGCAAGGAATAAAAAATATTTTGAATCAGCTGTGCAATAAATATGAAAATTAATATAACATCAGTATAATGTTTTAGATTGTGTTGAATGTTAAAGATATAAACATAAATTTGATGGTATGTTTAATAAAGATATACACTTTCTAGAATACTGGCAATACATGATGTGATAGGCTCACTGCACACATATCTAAAGTATCAAGACTTTGCTGTATGTAAAATGGAATTCAACACTTCAGTACTTGTATGTTATTTTTTGACTAACCCTCTTTTGACTGTTGTTCATTATTATTACTACTAGACAGGATTTATATAGCGCCAACAGTTTGTGCAGTGCTTTACAATGTTAGGGCATTGTAACAGTACAGTTACAATACAATTCAATACAGTAGGAATAAGAGGGCCCTGCTCGTTAGAGCTTACAATCTAAGAGAGGGGGTCAGGTGATACAAAAAGTAATAACTGTGGGGGATGAGCTGATGAAGAAAATTAAATTAACTACAGTTTACGTTTTCAGGGATCGCCTAAAAGTGGATAGGGTTAGAGATAGTCAGACAGATTGGGGTTGGGAATTTCAAAGGATAGTAAAGGCTTGGGAAAAGTCCTGGAGGTGAGTATGGGAGGAGGTGATGAGGGAGCTAGAGAGAAGGAGGTCTTGGGAGAAAGGAAGAGGACGATTTAGTTGGGTATTTTGAGACTCGGTTAATGATGTAGCTGGATGCAGAGTTTTGAATGGCTTTGTAAGTTATTGTTTGTACTTTAAATGTAATTCGTTGGGTGAGTAGAAGCCAATGGAGGCATTAGCAGAGAGGGGTAGAAGACACTGAGTGGTTTGTAAGGTGGGTGAGTCTGGCAGCAGTATTGACGATGGTCTGAAGGGGGATAGCCTATTTAAAGGTAAGCCAATGTGGAGGGAGTTGCAGTAGCCGAGGCGAGAGATAACCAGGGAGTGAATTAGGATCTATGTGGTTTCATTGGTTAGGAATGGACGTATTTTAGAGATGTTGCAGAGGTTGAGGCGGCAAGCCTTGGAAAGTGATTGGATGTGGGGCTGAAGGGAAAGTTCAGAGTCGAGGATAACACCTGGCATCCTGCTATGCGGGGATGGGTGGATGGTTGTGCCATTGCTCTTGACAGATAAGTCAGGGGAAGAGGCACCTGGGGAAGGAAATATTATGAGCTTGGTTTTGGATACCTGAGAGCAAGAGAGTTAACACAAGCCGATTGCTTCAAGCCCACTCCAAGAAAACTGACTAAGAGACAAAACAAGTCATTAGCATTTATCACAAGGTACAACAAGAACCATACAGATATCTACAGTATACTGAGCAAACATTGGAATATATTTCTGGGGGATCCATTTAAAAAAAAAACTTCCCCCAAGACCCAGGCTCATCTTTCATAGAGCCAGGGCCCTCAAGAACCTGATAGCCCAGAGCCGTGTTCAACAAGGGACCTCTGGTCACCAAAACAAAAACACCAGGATGCTACACATGCAACCATACAAAATGTCTCTACTGCAAGACAATCTCAGCCAAAACTCTTTTAGTAAAGTCCAACAGCAATGGAATGTCATGGCCCATCAAAGTCCAGATGGACTGCTCCTCTGACTATGTTACCTATGTGATCACTTGCCCATGTAAATTACAATATGTAGGTAGAACAATACAAACTTTTAGGAACAGGCACAACAAACACTGCCATAATATCAAGATTGGATTTAAAGACCACAGTCTATCTCGACATTTTGCAAGTATGCACAACAGAGGCATTGATCTATGTACAGCTACCATAATCAAGCAAGTACCTCTGTCCATTCAGTACAACAGACTTATGAAACTATGCCAAAGAGAGACTTTGTATTTTCCAACTCAATACTCTTACACCTGATGATTTAAATGAAAGCATAGAAACTCTCTGCTGAGCTAGTGCCACACCTTAAAGGTTTAGTCTATGCGACTTTTCCCTTCCTAAAGTACTCCTGGCACAGCAAATTTTCTGCTCACATGTATTTATTTAAATTAATTTTTTTATGTGCCCCGCCCTCAAACTTTTCACTTTTCTAGTCCCAGTATGGTCTAAAACCTACCACTTCCCTTTCCAAAGTAAAATATTCATATCTTAGTACCTGCTCACATGCACATATTTACCACATATATACATTTTTCTCTCTTTGCCCCACCCCCACCACCTTCTTCCCTACAGTGATGCTGCATAGCATAGTTCTTGTTCACATGGACTAATTCAAAATCCCCTTTTTTTGCCTTTTTGCCTCACCCCCCAACCCTCTGATTTTCCAGTACCAGCATGGTCATCTTCATACTTATTTAAATGCATGCATCTAATTTTATTTGTTTATTTTCCTGATCCATTTATTTCTCTTTTTTGCTTATTTTCACATTTTCCACTTTTCGTTTGCCCCTCCCCCAACCCCCTGACCATTCAAGCTCCATTAAGTTTTTTCCATATTATCATTTCCCCTCCTATAGTGTTGCTGACAAAGCATAGTCCCTGTTCATTTGCTTTGGCTTCCCAGACTCCGCCCCTTCATGTGCAATGGAGGATTTAAGCCTGATACACACATATCAGGTGCCTTTCCAATCCAAGTGCCTGCATCATCCTGGTGAGTCAGCTTTGAATCTTCTTGATTGTATCTCATTAATCGAACGTGCGAACTGGTGCACATTGAAGAGCAAATAGCGATAATAAATACCCGCATATGTAAACTGCAACTGTCGCTAGGGTAACTGCGGTTTTCTCATTAATAATAGCACACACCCAATACAATTGGTTAATTTCATCTCATTGGATGTGTCTTGTTAGGCAATTAGTAGGTGTTTTCAGTTAATCCTTTTGACGCTAATCTAATTCCTATCACTTCTAATATATCTTTGAAATGTGTTTTTTTCTTTTTTTTTAACCCACATCTTTCAATACATTACAAAGAACAGAGAAGTGTTTCTAAACCCAATTTCCAATCTTGATCTTTAAAGGTGACCATACACTGCAATCAGTTAGATCTTAAATGAATTAGATTTAGTGCAAGAGCCTGTTTGATTTCCTATAATTAATTTGAATTAATTGTTCAAGTGCTTCTTCCTATTAGCTATTTTGCCTAAATATCGAGTTGTACAGAGACTGGCCAATCAGATTGCATAGTGCATGACCATCTTAAGTGCCAAATTTGTAGTGTAGATGTGCCATGAACCATTTGTATTTTCCAAACAATATTTCTTGGGCATTAAACAAGGCACATGAAAAAACACTTTTTTCAAAACATGCTAGAGTGATCAGGAATCTTCAAACTACGGCTATCCAGCTGTTGCGGAATTACACATCCCATGAGGCATTGTAAAGCTCTGACATTCCAAGACATGACTAGACATGATGGGAATTGTAGTTCCTGAACAACTGGAGGGCCGTAGTTTGAAGACCCCTGTGCTAGACCATTATTATGCCTTCAGAATTGGGAGTGTGGCATCTACTCAACTTCTCTCTGCTGGTGGACACAAGAACTATCATCTATAGATATATCTATATATACACACACACTGAAGCAGGAAGCAATATACATTGGCTCGGAAGTGAATCTGTACACAGGAAGTAGGGGTGTGTTTTGAGGCCAAATCATTTAGACATACACACATGACCTACACAAACACCACCCCATGTAAAAATAAATAAAAAAATTATCTTAATTTGCAAATAAGGATCATCTTTTCCTCAGACAACAGTAAACGATGGTGGTGGGAAGAAATTAGCAGCAGTACAAGCAACTTCCTGGAGGGGCGTGATTTCATTCCTGTGTGCTGGCCACAGCTTCAGGTAACCAGCTATGCGCCACGGGTACATACCTTCATGCACACAGCAGTTGTGCATCTCACATACACAGCAGTCGCGCATCTAGATGCATCTGCCGCATCTAGCTCCAGGAACCCAATTATTATGGAAATGAATAGTAAAGCAGATGCAGATTTCCAGGACTGGACTAACAAATGTTTATAGTGAAAGGCAACTGGTGTTTTCTATTAAACAAGGTCTAAATGGGCCATTGACATGCATCACAGTTGAACTTAGGAATGTGTCTTTGCAAAGTTAAGCTAAATGAAATCCTTTCTTATTTTTGCTTGGGGATAGAGTTCAGAGGAATCAGAAGTCTTGTCAGTTTTTGGGGATGTCTACACCCCTGATAGGGTAAAGACACCTGCCAAATTTTGCCAGTTTCTCTTTCAAATTTATTAACTTCCTGTCACATAGCCAAACAGGAAGTGAGGGTAAAACCCTACCTATGTCTTTCCTTGGGGACACACAGGTCAATCTAAATATTTTCCCCATTAGTTAAATTGCACTCTAGCATTTTGCTCTGTACACCTCAAATTATTAGGTTACTTGGACTTTGGGGTTTATTTACTAAAGGCAAATCCACTTTGCACTACAAGTGCACTTGGAAGTGCAGTTGCTGGAGATCCGAGGGGGACATGCAAGGAAAATACAAAAACAGCATCTTTGCTTCTACAGGATTGGATGATAAAAATCACCAGTGCTTCCCCTCAAATTTACAGTGAGTACACTTGTATTGCACAGTGGATTTGCCTTTAATAAACCCAAAAATACCTAATAATTTGGGGTGTACACAACAAAGTGCTAGAGTGCAATTTGCCTAATGGGGACACTATAAGGGAAAGCGCCTATGGTCAAAAGGTTAGGTTATCGAATGTAGAGTACCATCATCCCAAAAATCTACTACAGAGGGAGGCAGGGAGTAGGGCAAGCCGCAGTTCGCTACTTCTGTCGGCAACTGTCCCTACCCCCCACATACAAGAAAAAACACAGGGGACTATTTCGGTACTGAGGGTAGTTAAATATTAGTACAGAGGAATGAAGAGAAGGTGGTAAGATAAAAACTATATTTTTAATAGAAAACCATTTTAAAAGAAGATATATATATATCTCTAGATATTACAGTAATAATAACATATACAGTTGTAATACAGGACAAAGTAATGTATACAACCACATAAATTGTATCTAGCAATAACAGAGGTTGCAAAAGTGACTTGGGTTCTCGACCGGTTTCGCGGTATTCACCGCTTCCTCAGGAGAGTAAAGTCTGTAATGTGGCATAAAAAACAAATAATAGATATATAACAATTCACAGATGCATGGTTTTTGTGGTGGTTACAGCGAGGTCATTAAATAATACAATAAACAATAAGGTACAGGTTGAATATAAAAAGGGCAGGCTCACCCGTTCAGGTATTCTCTGTAGGTAAATGGGACCCCAAACAAATCCCCCTGCGACGAACACAGGGGTAACAGAGCAGCCTCTGGTGGGTAAAATATTTAAATAATTGAGTGTGGATCATTAAACCACAAGATAGGCATAGAGTGGTAGAGTATAGGGGTACCCATAAAATAGCTATAAATTTAGAACCCAGTGTGCAAAAAAGAGAGAGATGAAAGGGTGGTTGGAAAAGACGGGAAGGGAGGAGGGGGGAGGGAAGGAGGGGGGGGAAGAAAGGGGAGGGAGAGGGGAGGGAGGAGAGGGAAAGATGAAGAAGAAAGGGGAAGGGGGGAGGGGAAGGGGAAGGGGGAGGGGGGGGGGATAGGGGGAGGGGAAGGGGGAGGGGGGGGATAAGGGGGAGGGAGGGGGGGAAAAGGGGGGGGGAAGAGAAAAGGAGGGGGAAAGAAGAAGGGGGGGAAAAAGAAGAAGGCAAGGAATGAGAGAGGAGGGGAAAGAGGGGAGGGAGGGAGAGGAGAGAGGGAAGGGGGGGGGAAGGGAAGGGGGAGGGGAGGGGGGGGCGGCAGGGGAGAAGGGGAAAGGGAAGGGGACGGGGAAGGGGGGGAGGGGGGAAGGAAGGGGGGGAGGGAAGGGTGGGGTGGTGAGTAGGACCTATAACTTAGATCCAGGTGGAAAAGGTGAGACTGGGAAAAGAGAGGAATGCACACAGATAATACGGGCCATCACTTACCCCTACAGCATTGATCAACGAGGGGGATGGAATAGGGTAAGAGGGGAGCATACGATAATGGGGATCGTGGCATTCAATGGGTTAAACGATCCGGGCGCTCAAGGGTTAATGATTAACGCTCCACAAAGCTGGAGTCAATGGTATGCGCAGGGACAAAAATCACCGCAGCAGCTGTAATAAAATAAGGAGATTTTATTCCACAATAATAACGAGGGAGGGGGAGGGAAACAGACGGTTACTGTCCCCCCCTTTTTTTGCCCTATTCCCCCCCTCCCCCTTCCCCCTTCCCCTCCCCCCTTCCCCTCCCCCCTTCCCCTTTCTTCTTCATCTTTCCCTCTCCTCCCCCTCCTTCCCTCCCCCCTCCTCCCTTCCCGTCTTTTCCAACCACCTTTTCATCTCTCTCTTTTTTGCACACTGGGTTCTAAATTTATAGCTATTTTATGGGTACCCCTATACTCTACCACGCTATGCCTATCTTGTGGTTTAATGATCCACACTCAATTATTTAAATATTTTACCCACCAGAGGCTGCTCTGTTACCCCTGTGTTCGTCGCAGGGGGATTTGTTTGGGGTCCCATTTACCTACAGAGAATACCTGAACGGGTGAGCCTGCCCTTTTTATATTCAACCTCTACCTTATTGTTTATTGTATTATTTAATGACCTCGCTGTAACCACCACAAAAACCATGCATCTGTGAATTGTTATATATCTATTATTTGTTTTTTATGCCACATTACAGACTTTACTCTCCTGAGGAAGTGGTGAATACCGCGAAACCGGTCGAGAACCCAAGTCACTTTTGCAACCTCTGTTATTGCTAGATACAATTTATGTGGTTGTATACATTACTTTGTCCTGTATTACAACTGTATATGTTATTATTACTGTAATATCTAGAGATATATATATATCTTCTTTTAAAATGGTTTTCTATTAAAAATATAGTTTTTATCTTACCACCTTCTCTTCATTCCTCTGTACTAATATTTAACTACCCTCAGTACCGAAATAGTCGCCTGTGTTTTTTCTTGTATGTGGGGGGTAGGGACAGTTGCCGACAGAAGTAGCGAACTGCGGCTTGCCCTACTCCCTGCCTCCCTCTGTAATGGGGACACTAGTTGGATTGACCTTTGTGTCCCCAAGGAAAGTCATTGGTTGGGTTTTACCCTCACTTTCTGTTTGGCTATGTGACAGGAAGTGAAGCCAATTTCCAGAATAGGGACACAAAGCCCAACCTAAAAAAGACAAGCAGGGGTTCTAACACTCAATTGGTTTCCCTCAAATGGCCACAATTAGAATAGGATTGTCTTGAGCTAGATTTTAGCTCAGTGCTCCAAATCAGTGGTTCTAAACCCTATCCTCAAGTACCCTCAACATACCATGTTTGCAGGTTTTCCTTCATCTTGCACAGGTGCTTTAAAACAGAGTCAATGGCCTGGTATTTTGGACAGCTATTTTAGCTAAGATAAATTCCCAAAACATGTCCTGTCGGGGTTACTTGAGGACTGAGGCTGAGAACCACTGCGCTAAAATGAAAATTGAATACTTACCTTTCTGTAATTTTCCTTTTCTGGTGCCTATCCATGGCAGCATAAGTACAATTCATGTGTATGCTGCCATGAAGACACCAGGAAAGTAGCTTTTAGACAAATCACACCTTTTTTTGTTTTGTCATGCCAATCAGCCTAGTTAAGCTGCATGTGGGAAATCTGTTGCATGAAAATTGTTTAGGGGGGTGTAAAATGCATTACTTGGATTGGGCTTGCATCTGCAAAATAAATTATTAACAAAAAACACATAAAACATAAACATTTGCTACAAATTTTATTGGTCAACAAAACAGAACTTGAAAAAGAGCAAGGAAATAGTCACGTACCTTACAGCAGAGTCTGAAATGCTGAGGGTGGCCTCTTGCATGGTTCCGGTCCCAACACCCCTGGTAGTGAGGACAGGGAGTGCTGGGGCAACAAAAGGGTGCAGGTGCCTGCAGGCTGAAGGCAGGAGCTTGGAGGTACAGGATTCTCTCGGAGGAAGGCGTGAAGACTGATCACCAGAACTGTTCAGCAGAAGCCAGGCAGTTAAGTATGGATTCAGGAACAACTGCAACGTCAGAAACAGACAAAGGTTGGCAACTGGCTGGCAACAAGGTACATAAACGGAAGGCAAGTTCGTAGTCAAGGACAGGCAGAGGTTGGCAACGGGCTGGTAGCGAGGTACAGAATCAGGAAGCATAGCCGTAGTAGAGAATTCAAGCCAAGGTCTGTATAATCAGTAAAGGTAGATAGCAGGCAGGAGTGATCCAGGAGAATAGTCAAGGAAGCCGGGTTTGTCAGGAGCAAGGTAACAGGTTAAACAGCAATCAGGAACTCAGGAACAAGCTGAAAATGATCCAGCACTGGTATTAGGCAGAGACTCTGTTTATATAGGGCCCCATGCGCCAGGATTGGTGGAAGTGAATGTGCGTGCGCGATTGCACACACACGTTCGCATGGGTGTGCGAGTGCATGCACATGTTCGTATGGGTGCGCGAGTGCGCACGTTCATTCAAAAACTCGTTCGTCTCTATGAGGGACACTGCGCATGGCCATTGACATTAGCGGAATGGGAATTAGCCACTGCTGTACGGAGACGGGCATTAGCACTGTGAGTTCTCTGACAATGTCCATTGGCATTAGCGGAATGGGGATTAGCCACTGCTGCATGGAGACGGGCATTAGCACTGTGAGTTCGATGACAGAAAGGAAAAAAACACATGTATGTTAATTTGAGACACTAACAGAATATGGTTTTGAGGTCTGACCATTTTGCAGAGGAAATGAACTGGAGTTAAAAGGACATTTATTAGTCACAACATCTTGAGGAAGATTTTGCAAAATAATGCAGCACAGACAATTAAATCAAAGTGAAACTAACAACCTACAAACAACAAACATTGACAACATCAAAAATATTTCAGTGAAAAATATCCCCCCAAACAAATATAAATAAATAAACAAAAGTAAAAATACTTGCTCTAAAACATCTGTTTTGCAAAGACATAACAAACAAAATACAAAGAGAAAATACATGTTACAAACTCTATAAGGACCCCCAAATGTACTCTCTCGACACACACACATGCACACGCACATGCATGCACACACACACACACTCACACACTAAGCCACCCCCATGTCCAAAGTTAAGCACATCATCCAGCATGCTACAAAATTACAGATGGGACAAACACCCCCCGGTCCAGGGGGGCAAACAAAGAGCCTAACATGGGCAAAAGTTATACAATAAATACCTTTGCAGTCTATGAGAAATGACTTGTTAATTCTGCTAGTCCCCTCTTGGCTGCCTTATATTCTATTTTTTGGCCTTAAAATGGGTATGGGGGCCCAGGTCCCACCCTGAGGGACATATATCAATGTCACCAATTTTGACAACCCCAAAAACCAAACAAGAGGGAACTGCCTTTAAAAATGCTCGGGCACCCCAAAAATCAACCACCTTGTTCCCATATTCAGGGGGAGAAGGGCCTCTTCCACACAACCCTAGGCTGGGGTTGTGGGGGGCTGCAGACAGGGGGCTTTACAGAATGTGGAAATCCCCTTTAAACTAGTGGGTATAAGGTGCTTTGTGGTTGGTATTGGGCTGAGCCCAACATGCCCCAAAGGCAGCCAGTTATGTTGAGTGCATGTGGCCTTGTATGGTTCAGGAGGGGGTTGGGTGATCACTCTTCTTGCCCCTTTCCTAGCTTGCCCTGTTGTATGCTCTGAAAAAGGATGTGGTTTGGATTGGTGAATACAGCTCACAGCCTTTGGAAAATGGAGTGGAGTGTAGAGTGTGGAGTTCCCCTTTAAAAGCAAAAGCTAGCCCATGGAAATCCAAGGGATTAGAGGGGGGAGCCAAGAGCATTGGAGAATGGAGTGTGGAGTCCCCCTTTAAAAGCAAAAGTTAGCCTATGGAAATCAAAGGGATTAGAGGGGGGCAGACAAGAGCATTGGAGAATGGAATTTGACGTTCCCCTTTAAAAGCAAAAGTTAGCTCATGGAAAACCAAGGGTTTAGAGGGGGGAGACAAGAGCATTGGAGAATGGAGTGTGGAGTTCCCCTTTAAAGCAAAAGCTAGCCCATGGAAATCCAAGGGATTAGAGGGGGAGACAAGAGAATTGGAGAATGGAGTGTGGAGTTCCACCTTAAATGCAAAAGCTAGCCCATGCAAATCCAAGGGATTGTAGGGGGCAGACAAGAGCATTGGAGAATGGAGTGTGGCGTTCCCCTTTACAAGCAGAAGTTAGCCCATGGAAATCCAAGGGATTGTAGGGGGCAAACAAGAGCATTGGAGAATGGAGTGTGGCGTTCCCCTTTAAAAGCAAAAGTTAGCCCATGAAAATGAAAGGGATTAGAGGGGCGAGACACGAGCATTGGAGAATAGAGTGTGGAGTTCCCCTTTAAAAGTAAAAGCTAGCCCATGGAAATCCAAGGGATTAGAGGTGGGAGACAAGAGCGTTGGAGAATGGAGTGTGGAGTTCCCCTTTAAAAGCAAAAACTAGCCCAAGGAAATCATATGCATTAGAGGGGGACGATTAAATGCCCTTTTAGGAGGAGCGAGAGTCTTTTTACATAATATTAACAAGGTGCATCTCACTTGTTGGCTTCGTAACATGCTAACATGACCTGTGTGCAAATCTCCTTTAAAAAATACATAAAGGTGAACCAGCGTAAAAAAAAAAAAGTCATGTTTAGAGGTACGCCCGTTCAACCGTGCAATTGCATGTATGTTGCTTAACATTTACTAAGATTTTGGCTGCGCAGTGAACAAACTCATGTGAACGAGCGCAAGAGCCGCTTGCGCATGCGCACTGCTTAAATTGATCTTACTCAGTTCTAAACGTTCTTGGAGGCACAGCAGGCTTTCTCTGAAAAAGTTACTTTCTCATTCTATTTTGGGCATATTTGTTAATTGGGCAGTTGTCCATAGTGGCACACAGATTGCATTCTCCCGTGTGCCGAGATTGCTATAGAAAATGGGGAATTCAAGCTCTGTTACCAGCGCACCGTTTCGTAAATATGAAAATGTGCGTTGCGCCTCCCTGTGCGCCTCTACTGATGGTGCACGGCTTTTGTAAATCACCTCCAATGTGTTGTAAATGCCCATTTCCACAGACATCACACTTTAAAAGTGAACATATTAAAAGAATACTAATACTTTATATTAAAAACTACATTGTGTTTAATATGAAGTAACATGATTGATTTTCTAAAGCACTTGATGCTGATAGTAATAAGTGCTTTTATTAAAAATACACTACCTTGAAGAACATTAGCAGAAAAGGTTGGAGTACAAGTAGCCAGTACCACACATGTACTGAATCTGGAAATTAATTTAAAATGTTCTTGGAAATTAATCTACAATTTTATTGTAAAATATAAATGTTGCACGATTCACTCATTTTAACTACTTCAGCCCCGGAAGAATTTACCCCTTTCCTGACCAGAGCACTTTTTGCGATTCGGCACTGCGTCGCTTTAACTGACAATTGCGCGGTCGTGCGATGTGGCTCCCAAAGAATATTGACTTCCTTTTTTTCCCACAAATAGAGCTTTCTTTTGGTGGTATTTGATCACCTCTGCAGTTTTATTTTTTTGCGTTATAAACAAAAAAATAGGGACAATTTTGAAAAAAACGCATTATTTTTTACTTTTTTGCTATAATAAATATCCCCCAAAAACATTTAAAATTTTTTTTTTTCCTCAGTTTAGGTTGATACGTATTCTTCAACATATTCTTGGTAAAAAAAAAAAAATCACAATAAGCGTTTATTGATTGGTTTGCGCAAAAGTTATAGCGTCTGAAAAATGGGGGATAGTTTTATGGCATTTTTATTAATTTTTTTTTTTTTTACTAGTAATGGCGGCAATCAGCAATTTTTATCGTGACTGCGACATTATTGCGGACACATTGGACAATTTTGACACATTTTTGGGACCATTAATACAGCGATCAATGCTATAAAATTGCATTGATTACTGTAAAAATGTCACTGGCAGTGAAGGGGTTAACCACTAGGGGGCAGGGAGGGGTTAAGTGTGTCCTGGGCAAAGATTGTAACTGTGAGGGGGATGGGCTAGCAGTGACATGACACTGATCGCTGCTCCTGATGACAGGGAGCAGACGATCGGTGTCCTGTCACTAGGCAGTACGGGGAGATGCCGATGTAAACAGCATCTCCCCGTTCTGCCTAGTGACAGGACACCGATCGTCTGCTCCCTGTCATTGGGAGATGCTGTTTACATCGGCATCTCCCCGCTCTTTAGATCCATGACACGATCACGGGTATCCCAGCGGCAATCGAGTCCGTGGGTCCCGCAGGCACGGTCACGGAGCTAGCGGCAGGTGCGCGCGTGCATGGCGGGAAATTCAAAGTAACGTACAGGTACGTTACTTTGCCCAGCCGTGCCATTCTGCTGACGTATATGTGCTGACAGCGGTTGGCAAGTGGTTGATTACATTGCTATTTTATCATAAAGCCTAAAAAGATCCTGTCCTACTGGCCATTCAGGAAAAAGTGACAGGATCTGTGTCAAGCCAGCCTCCAGACCAGGTGCTCCCACATGACTTCTTTCTCTATTGCAACTGCCAAAAAAATATCATGTGGCAGCGCACCTGCCTTCTGATTTATTACTAGATCCAAGCACTGCATCACATGGTCCTCCAAACTCAGAAGCACCAGGTATTTTGCAGTGTAAGGTAGGGAATAAGGAGTGCTGTCAAAGGAAGTATAAGGTGGTATAAGGTGGCCTGGGGTGGGCTTTACAGGACCCTATTTCTTTGCATTGCAAACAATTTTCCTGGCAGTTGTGGCTGAAATGTTAGTTGGTCTACCTGATCGTGGTTTGGTTTCAACAGAACCCCTCATTTTTCACTTCTCGATTAGAGTTTGAACGCTGCTGATTGGCATGCTCAATTCCTTGGATATCTTTTTATATCCCTTTCCTGTTTTATACAGTTCAACTTCCTTTTCCCGGCAGATCCTTTGACAATTCTTTTGCTTTCCCCATGACTCAAAATCTAGAAACGTCAGTGCAGCACTGGATGAAAGATGCAAGGGTCTGTCAGGAGTCCAGAAACTCATTGACCTTTTATACACACACACTAATTACAAGCAAACAGATCACAGGTGAGGATGGTTACCTTTAATAACCATTCAAACTCACTTTGTGTGCATGTTATCAGGCCAAAATCACCAGGGTATGCAAACTTTTGATTACAGTAATTTGGGTAGTTTCTGTTGTGATTATGATTTGAAAAACAGTAAACACAGTTGATTGATAATAAATGGCTTCAGCCAAACACTAACCACGAGTGGAAGAAAAGTTTTTATGTTTTCATTCATATTCTCTGAAAAATGGCCAAGAAATCATAAATTTTGCCAGGGTATGCAAACTTATGAGTACAGCTGTATATGATGAAATTGTTTTCTATTGTAATCTCTGTGATTGGTCACAGTGTTTACATGGTACAGGGCCAATCACCCTGTACCATGTGATTGCTGTAGCCAATCACAGAAATCACAATAGTAAACAATGATCCATGAATAAAAGCCATTTATAACAGTAAAAATGGTTTCTGAAGTTGTGTGTGGCACCTAAAAAGACCCTCTTCGTCCTCCTGCATTTTGTAACAGTTAAAACGATTGGTCTTCAGTGATCAACAGTTGTAAACAAGGCTGTCATTAATGATGCCTTGCTTACTACTGTGTGATCTCTGTGATTGGTCACAGCAATTATATGGTACCAGGGCCAATTACAGTGGCCTTGTATCATGTGATGGCTGCAACCATTCGAGCATGCAGGTGAGCTTCCCTGAGACAGTTTCTGACAGTTTGTGCAGAAATTCTTTGGTTATGCAAACCGATTGTTGCAGCAGCTGTCCGGGTGGCTGGTCTCAGATGATATTGGAGGTGAAGATGCTGGATGTAGAGGTCCTTGGCTGGTGTGGTTACATGTGTTCTGCAGTTGTGAGGCCGTTTGGATGTACTGCCAAATTCTCTGGAACGCCTTTGGAGACGGCTTATGGTAGAGAAATGAACATTCAATTCAAGGGCAACAGTTCTGGTGGACATTCCTGCTATCAACATGCCAATTGCACGCTCCCTCAAAACTTGCAACATCTGTGGCATTGTGCTGTGTGCTAAAACTGCACATTTTAGAATGGCCTTTATTGTGGCCACCCTAAGGCACACCCGTGCAATAATCATGTTGTCTAATCAGCATCTTGATATGCCACACCTGTGAGGTGGATGGATTATTAGCTGCAAACACAAAAGTGCTTCATTTAGAATTTTGCTCAGTGTAATATACACTGATTTGGATTATTTTTACTAAAGAAGTGCAGCAGAATACATTTGCCCTACATTTATGAAAAAAGCCTATTGTTTTTTTTTTATTTTTGGTATTTTTTCATTTATAAAGCAAAAAATAAAAAACTCAGTGGTGATTAAATACCACCAAAAGAAAGCTCTAGCTATCTAGAAAAAAATTATGCAAATTTAATTTGCGTACAGTGTTGTTTGACTGAGTAATTGTAATTCAAAATATGACAGTGCTGAAAAAAAGGCCTGTGCAGAAAGGGGGTGAATATGTCAAGTACTTAAGTGGTTAAAATAACAAATGACAATAATCCAGAATATCTTTTTAATTATCTTCATTTAATGCCTATGTGGTCTGATTGTTGCAAAGTAAATTAAAGATAGTGCCTATTTATAATGATAATGTATTTTGTCTTTTAAAAATCCAGCTTGGATAACAAACCTCCAATGAAACTATCTAAGGTGATAAAAAGCATTTATAGGGCCTATGTCTACTTAGATAGTTATATATAGAGGTTTTGAAGGTATTGCAGGGGTGGTATAGATGCTGCTAATAAAAGTTACCCAAACAGATTGGCAAGTTGTGGTGAAGATCATAGTTTTTACAGCTGGAGTCTAGATCCTGCATCCCAGCTTGCGTTAGCATACTTCTAAACCTCAAGGCAGTGTTTGAAAATATTTAAATTCAGGATTCTGGAACACTCTTATTGGCTCTTTTTTATTCATATTATTGGGGATTTCCAATTTAGCCTACATGTGTCCTTAGATTTGAAAATGCCAAATTACGCTATTCCAGAATATCTCATCATTTGATACCTATCCAGTCCCATAAGTTAAAGGTAGTGCTGATTTATAATGATAATGTAATTTGTCATAAAAAAATATTGCATGGATTAAAAAAAAAAACTTCACTAAAGTTACGTGATAAAAAAAACATTTATAGAGGCCTATGCCTAGCAGGGTAGTTCTGTCTAGATGTTTTGAAGATATTGGGGTGGTACAGATGTTACATACAAAGTGACTCACTTAGATTGGCAAGCTATGGTGAAAGTTGTTTTTTTATAAAACAGGGGTCTAGACCTTTCATTCCAGCTGTGGGGATGGGGGTGGTGCTGTGGGGCATACTTCTAAACCTCAAGGCAGTGTTTGAAAATATTTTCACCAAGGATTCAAGGGAAACATTCTTGTTAACACTTTTTGATCCATATCACTGGGGATTGGAAATATATCCTACATGTGTCCATAGATTTGAAAATTACAAATGACAATAATTCTGAATATTTCAACACTGTTATCTATCCGACCCCAAGGGGCATAGTAATTTAAAAGTAGTGTCTATTTATAATGCTAATGCCCTTTGTCTTTAAAAAAGCTATTATTTTCAGATCACCTCTAATATATTCATTTTTCCATATTTTGAATCCAACTGTCTCAGACATAATAGCACACATTTTAGTTTCTAGCAAAATATATTGTCAAATGTTTACCTGTCATGTGTTGCTAGGTCACCCTCTGAATGACTTCATTATTTGCTAACAGCTCAGGGCATCCCTGAAAACTAAATAAATAATTTGTTACATAGCTCTGTTATGGCATGACATTTCTGCCAATGGCTCTTGTTATGGTGTATTTATTTATAAGAACAAACTATTCAGGGTCCTTCATACAATTCACAGTTTAGTTTTTTGACCTTGTAAATAATTGATCATGTACATTTTATGTCAATGGTCTTAGTCTACAGGCCATGTTATAAACACATCCAGTTATACACCCCGATATATTCTTAAATAAACAAAAACTTTTTAGAGAGTGTGTGTGTGTGTGTGTGTGTGTGTGTGTGTAGCCCTGTAGAGGAAATCATTCATAAAATACGGCTTTTGAAGCAATTGTACTATAATCTGATCCTTAGTACACAGCTTTCCTCTGAAATTATCTGAAGGGACAAACACGAAAACTTTTCTTGACTATATCAGATTGTGTGATTTTTGTTTTATGCAGTACGGTTTTCATCCGAAAATACAATACAAATACAATACAACACATTACATCACTTCCAAATTTGTATTCTATCGTATAAACATTTTTTTCTTCAGTAACTGCTTTGTTTTCAATATGGAAACTAGCGTGCAAAAATAAAAACGCACGTTCATTCGTCTGATAATCTCATTGTGTGTACTAGGAGTGTAAACACATGAGTACAAGTCACCTAATAGTGAGGTGGGCAACCAAAAAGGCGTCCAATAAAGCACTGCATAGTGCAGCATTACTTCCAACAGAAATTTATGCACCAAGCCTTATACCGCAAAAATACATTTAACATACATTGGACCAATGAGGGCCAAAATGTTTTAAGCAGATGTATGTTTATTGGTGTAAATGGCTCTCTATTTGTAGGTGGTAACTGCTAAGAAACAGTAATCCTTTACTGCATATACAGTATCATAAAAGAATGTTTTGCATGGCTCTACCCTTTTCCTAAAATTAAGAAAGTATGCTTTTTGGTATATTTGTTCAAAGTAATGAGATTTATATATCTTTTGTTATAAGAATACAGTTACATATGAACACTGTACATAAGCAAACGAGCTAGCTAGATAGCTATAAAATTCTAATGTTATACTTACAATACGTCAAGCATTCATATCAGCATCTATTCCAGCTGGCTTTGCCTGGTAATATAAATGCAGAGTAGAACCTCTGTGTCATACTCTAATTCATTAGGTTTGTTTTGTTAAGTCTTGTTAAGTCTTGAGTTGTATTTCTTCAGTTTGCCTGGCTTATCTAACCTGTAGATTTTGTTACAAGCATTTCTTCTTGTCTGCTAATGGGGCCAGCAACAGCTCATTTATCTTTTCATGTCAACAGTCTTCAGTCCAGTGTAAAGTATTCATAAAACGTTTTATCACTTTCATATAGGTTTCTGTGTAAATACAATTTAACGGTGATGTTCAATGCCTTTCCACCCAGCCTATAGCACATTGATGGCCAGCCAGGCCTTTCATCCTTTGGAGTGGACATCATATGACGTCCTCCCTGAGGAGACTGCACACCGGCGACATCTGTTACTGGCTGTGTTCATCGAACACAGCCAATGACTGATCAGTGTACCGACTCGTTGCTGGTACCATGTGACCCCCATGACCTATCACAGCAGGTCACATGACAGTTATAAACAATAGATGGCTTCCTTTTATGTCATCCACTGTCTACAATAGTATTGCTAGCTCTGTTGAAGTCTTGAAAGGATGAGAGCGCCACACCAGCTTGTACAGATTTTAAAAAGATTTTTATTTTGTAACAGCCAATGCGTTTTGGGGACTCAGCACTCCCCCTTTATCAGGGCTAAAAACTAGACAATAAAGAACATACAAAGAATCCTTAAAATGTGTTAAAAGCTTTAGATATCTACAAGTATAAAAGTACAAATACCTTAATTCACTAATTATCATAGCCAAAACAGAACATACATTGCTCAACTAAGAAGTATAAAAACAAGAAGAAAAAAAGAAAACATGTTCTTATTGGGGCTACAGGGCACCACAAAAAAAAACAAAGAAAGGAAGAAGGACTGAATGCATTCTCATTCTTGTTAAAGCAACAGTACACAAAAAAAACTAACAATAATAAATAAATAAAAAAGAAGTGATAATAATAGTATTAGTAATGATAAACGAACACCAATGCATCGCAAATAAGAAGTACAAAAACCAGTTCAAACAATCCATAAACAATAAGATTTTCTCCCAAAGTTGGTTCTATTGTTAACTGTATGGAACTAAGATGTGAGTAAGCTGCAGTTAAAAAAAAAGGAGAAAAGGAAGCAGAGACAGGCTAAATGAAGCTACAGATTCAGTTGGAAATAGTAGACACAAAGGGGGTGATTTACGAAAGCCGTGCGCCATCAGTAGAGGTGCACGGCGAGGCGCAACGCACAATTCCATATTTATGAAATGGTGCGCAGGTAACAGAGCGCAGGTAACAGAGCACGAATCCCCCATTTACTATAGCGATCTTGACGCACGGGAGAATGCATTCTGTGCACCACTATGGACATGGTGCACGGCATCTCCAATTCAATATTAACAAAAGATGGAGGTGTCAATATTATGGCGTGATGTGAGAAAGTTTAGTAACAACTGCCCAAGTAACAAATACAGTATGCCCAAAATAGAATGAGAAAGTAACTTTTTCAGAGAAAACCTGCTGTGCCCGCAGCAGCTCTTGTGCTCTTGTGCTCGTTCACATGAGTTTGTTCACTGCGCGGGCAAAATTTTAGTAAATGTTAAGCAATGTACATGCAATTGCATGGGTTGAATGGGCGCACCCCTAAACTAGACATTTTTTTTTTTTTACACTGGTTCATCATGTATTTTTTTAATGAGATTTGCACACAGGTCATGTTAGCATGTTACGTTGCCAACATGTGACATGCACCTTGTTAAAATTATGTAAAACGACTCTCTCTCCTCTAGCTCCTTCTAAAAAGGCATTTAACCTTCCCCCTCTAATGCATATTATTTCCTTAGGCTAGCTTGTAGACATGTGCATTCGCTTTCGCCTGAATGCATTTTCGTCCGAATTTCAGGTATTTTCGTTATCGTTTTAACAAACGATAACGAAAGTGCAGAATCCAAAAAACGAAAGATCTGACATAAACAAATGCTTTATTTTAATTTTCGTTGTTACAACAGTTCGATATAGATAGGAGATTCGACATGATGATGACAATAACAATCTGTGTCCATCGAACCTGTGGTCGAATGTGCCTAACCTTAACTCTATTAGTCTAAGATTATTCTACATAGAGTAAAGATTCGACATAGAGAGAAAAGATTTGACGTAGGGGAGAAAAGATTCGACGTAGGGGAGAAAAGATTTGACGTAGGGGAGAAAAGATTCAACGTAGGGGAGAAAAGATTCGACGTAGGGGAGAAAAGATTTATAAAAATAATGATGATGATGAATGTTATTGGCTAATTGTAACCAAAGAGGAGGAGCAGTAAAATAACTAGAACTAAGTACACACGTACTTTGGCTTATGGTGTCTGTTGAAAGCTCTAAGAAGATTCGACGGAGCATACACGGAGCAAACTATACAGCGTCATACAGTTTAGCTGCTCCGTCAAATCTTCTTTGAACATTCGACAGACACCATAAGCCTTCAATGACAGATTAGACCTTTATTTGGATTTTCAGACAAATGCAATTTTTAACGAAAAACAAAATTAATAAAAACTAATTTTGGGAGTAACTAAATAAATGTATTTTTCGGACGAAAAAGAAATTCCAAAACGAAATATTTCAGTGTGCATATGTCTACTAGCTTGTGCTTTTAAAGGGGAACTCCATACTCCATTCTCCAATGCTCTTGTCTCTCCCCTCTAATCCCTTGGATTTCCATGGGCTAGCTTTTGCTTTTAAAGGGAAACTGCACACTTTATTCTCCAATTATTTTGTCTCCCCTCTCTAATCCCTTGGATTTCCATGGGCTAGCTTTTGGTTTTAAAGGGGAACTCCACACTGCACTCCATTCTCAAAAGGCTGTAAGCTGCATCCACCAATCCAAACCACATCCTTTTTCAGAGCATACAACAGGGCCAGCTAGGAAAGGGGTGAGAAGAGTGATCTCCCAACCTCCTCCTGAACCATACAAGGCCACATGCACTCAACATAGCTAGCTGTCTTTGGGGCATGTTGGGCTCAGCCCAATACTAACCACAAAGCACCTTATACCCACTAGTTTAAAGGGGTTTTCCACATTCTGTAAAGCCCCCTGTATGCAGCCCCTCACAACCCCAGCCTAGGGTTGTGTGGAAGAGGCCCTTGGCCCCCTGAATTGGGGAACAAGCCGGTTGACTTTTGGGGTACCCGAGCCCCTCCTGCCCCCAAGCATCCACCCCCTTTCATGGGCTGGCTTGTTGTGTGTTTGGCTATGGGTTTGTTAGTGTGTGGGAGGGGCACAATATTTTTTTTAGTTTGGGGTGGTATTTTTTACATGGGGGTTCTCATTTTAAGCCCTAACAGACTAACAGACCCAAATGGACTTGTATGTATTAGGGGGGCAGGCTATTTTTTGTTTTGGGTTAAAATGTTGCAGCTGCAGTGTAGATTTATAAGTTTTCTCTAAAGTCATACATCTTTGAAGCAGCATTTTGGATACATGCTACAGATGCACCACTTTACAGGCAGAGTAAGCCCCCCACCCCCACCCCCACCCCCAGGTTACTAGCTTTTAAGCAAGTTTGCATTTTTAAAGGCGCTTCTCCTTGTTTCGTTTTTGGGGTTGTCCAAATTGGTGACATTGTTATATGTCCCTCAGGGTACAGAGCAAAATGCTAGAGTACAATTTACTTAATGGGGAAACTATTTAGATTGACCTGTGTGTCCCCAAGGAAAGACATTGGTAGGGTTTTCCCCTCACTTCCTGTTTGGCTATGTGACAGGAAGTGAATAGATTTGAAGGAGAAGCTGGCTAAATTTGGAAGGTGTCTTTACCCTATCAGGGGTGTAGACATCTCCAAAAACTGACAAGACTTCTAATCCCTCTGCACTCTATCCCCAAGCAAAAATAAGAAAGGATTTCATTTAGCTTAACTTTGCAAAAACACATTCCTAAGTTCAACTGTGATGCATGGCAATGGCCCATTTAGACCTTGTTTAATAGAAACACCAGTTGCCTTTCACTATAAACATTTGTTAGTCCAGTCCTGGAAATCTGCAACTGCTTTACAATTAATTTACATAATAATTGGGTTCCTGCAGCTAGATGCGCCAAATGCATCTATATGCGCGACCGCTGTGTATGTCAGATGTGCAACTGCTGTGTGCGTGGAGGTATTTACCCGTGGTGCATATCTGGTTCCCAGAAGTGGTGGGCAGCACACAGCAATGACATCACACCCCTCCAGGAAGTTGCTTGTACTGCTGCTAATTTTTTCCCACCACCATGTCCTGCTCACTGTTCTCTGAGGAAGAGATGATCCTTATTTGCAAATTAAGATCATTTTGTATTTATTTTTACATGGGGTGGTGTTTGTGTGGGTCATGTGTGTATGTCTAAATGATTTGACCTCAAAACATACACCTACTTCCTGTGTACAGATTCACTTCCGGGCCAATGTATATTGCTTCCTAAAGATGTAGGTTCTTGTGTCCACCAGCAGAGAGAAGTTGGGTAGATGCCACACTCTCAATTCTGGAGGCATAATAATGGTCTACCACAGGGGTCTTCAAACTACAGCCCTCCAGTTGTTCAGGAACTACAATTCCCATCATATCTAGTCATGTCTGTGAATGTCAGAGTTTTACAATGCCTCATGGGATGTGTAGTTCCGCAACAGCTGGAGAGCCGTAGATTGAAGATTCCTGATCACTCTAGCCTGTCTTGAAAAAGGTGTTTTTTCATGTACTTTGTATAATGGCCAAGAAATATTATTTGGAAAATACAAGTGGGTCATGGCACATCTACATTCCAAATTTGGCACTTAAGATGGTCATGCACTATGCAATCTGATTGGCCAATCTCTGTACAACTCGATATTTAGGCAAAATAGCTAATAGGAAGATGCACTTCAACAATTAATTAAAATTATAGGAAATCAAACAGGCTCTTGCACTAAGTCTAATTTATTTAAGATCTAACTGCAATGATTGCAGTGTAAGGTCACCTTTAACTTCTTGCCGATTGCTCACTGTCAAATGATGGAGGGGTGGTGCGGCTCTCATTCTGGGAGGCTGTCATATGATAGCATCCCAGAACGGCCGTTCTTGCGACCCCGATCTCTGTAAAGAGCCACGTCCATGGCTCTTTAACCATGTGATCGGCTGTGTCCAATCACAGCCGGTCACATGTATACAAGGAAGTGCCGGTAATGGGCTCTCCTCACCTCCCACTGACAGAGGAGAGCCGATCAGCGGCATCTCCATGCAGGGGGACATCTAGGAATGTAATCAGGGCACTGATCATCAGTGCCCTGATTACAATATAGTGTCACAAATCAGTGCCCACCATTGCCCATCATTGCCCAACAATGGCAGCAATCAGTGCCCACCAGTGGCAGCAATCAGTGCCCACCACTGCCCACAAGTTCCACCAATCAGTGCCCATTAGCGATGCCAGTCAGTGCTGGCAATCAGTGCCGCCTATCAGTGCTGCCCATCAGTGCCCATCACTGCTGTCAATCAATGCCCATCAGTAATGCCCATCAGTGCCACCCATCAATGCCCATCAGTGCCTACCAGTACTGCCTATCCATGCCGCCTATCAGTGCCCACCAGTGCCGCCTATCAGTGCCCACCAGTGCCACCTATTAGTGCCCATCAGTGCCACCTAACAGTGCCCATTAGTGCCGCCTATCAGTGCTCATTAGTACCACATATCAGTGCCACCTATCAGCGCCTATAAGTGCGGCATATTAGTGCCTTCTCATCAGTGCCACCTAATCAGTGCCCATAAGTGCCGCCTCATCAGTGCCCATAAGTGCCACCTCATTAATGCCAACCAGTTCAGTCTATCAGTGCCCATCATTGCTGCCTCATCAGCACACATCAGTGAAGGCGAAAAATTATTTAGTTACAAAATTTACTGACAGAAAAAAAGGAAAAAACATTTTTTTCAAATGTTTTGGTCTTTTTTTTGTATAAAATAAAAAACCCAGCAGTGAATAATAATAAGAAAGCTCTATTTGTGTGAAAAAAATTATAATAAGTTTGTTTTGGTAACATGTAGCATGACCGCGCAATTGTCATTCAAAATGTGACAGCGCTGAAAGCTGAAAAATGGCTTGGGCAGGAAGGGGGTGTAAGTGCCCGGTAGGCAAGTGGTTAAAGATCAAGATCAGAAAAAATTAATTTATTGGGTTTAGAAACACTTCTCTGTTTTTTGTAATATATTGAAAGATTTGGGTAAAAAAAAGAAAAAAACACATTTCAAATATATATTAGAATTGATAGGAATGAGATTAGCATCAAAAGGGTTAATTAACTGAGCACACCTACTAATTGCCTAACAAGACACATCCAATGAGATGAAATTAACCAATTGTATTGTGCGTGCGTTATTATTAATGAGAAAACCGCAGCTATGTAGCGACAGTTGCAGTTTACATATGTGGTATTTATTATCGCTATTTGCGCTTCAATGTGCGCCAATTCGCATGTTCGATGAATGACTTTTCTGATGCACCAATTAATGTATTAACTGGTGCAGTGCCTTCTTCTTAGTAAATCACCCCCATTATCTAAAACCCATGGCATAATGCTGGAGATACTGTTAACTAATGAAACATGATCAAACTTTACAACTTTTATTCTGACTTTGGACTCTTAGGATTATGCTACTGTTGTTCTCGTTCACATTCAGAAAATGTATTCCATTATCCTCCTCATCACAACTGTAAGTGCTTTTAGATTTTGGAAAGAAACAACATAAAGTGCACAAGTCATAAATGGTAGCTTTCAACACCTAAACATGTATTATAGAAAAGATTAGTTTGGAGAAGCAATATTGGAGCAATTCTATTTTTCATAGTTACAAAAGAGACATCTAACATTTTATATCAATGTACTTTTACTTTTTATTATTTTCTCCAATTGGCTTCAGCAGTCCATCAACATAAAAAGCAAAACATTGATTTTCTTTTACCTTTCAAATGTGCATTGGTATGATATTTGTTATGTAGTACAAATATGGACTGTATTTCGTTCCACTCACCAATTGAAACATATGGCTAAAAGACATTCATTTAATTGAAGTTTTCATATAAGGGTCACTCAGTGCTGAGCTGGTTAATTAGAGATGAACATAATGTGTACCCACTCATTTACATAACCAGTTCCACCATTTGGCCTGTTTGCATTAGTCATTTCACAAACCTAAAAAAAAATACTAAAACTAAGCTAAAATAGATGAAAACACTACCTATTACATTTGTTAAAATAAGATAGCATTTTAAATAAACTTTTTAATTATTTTTATAACATTATTTCTAGTTTTAGGAGCTATTTAAGTCAGGGAATACAAACTACTGCACCTCCACAGCATGTGTTGAGAGGGGCTCATCACTTAAACAACTGGCTAAATGATAACAGTCTTATGGTCTGATATTAACTTAGCAAGAGGCATGCACAACCATGATTCTTTGCTATGGAGATATTATACGGTATACTTGATGCATTTAGATGTTATATAACTTGTACTCATAAATAAACGTAATAAATAATAACAAAAAAAAACACAAATTGGGCTTGATGGGTCACTTAAACAGATATTAGAATATCAGTAAGCCAATATTTAGTTGTGTCTACAGATAGGCCTGATCTTTGCTAATTATAATCCAATCTGGTTTAATCATATTTACCACTTCCAGCCCGCCGTATTGTAAAGCCACAGTGGAGATCAGTTATCCTGACTGGGCGTCATATTAGGTCCAGCAGGATAATTTGCTCGAGCAGCGCAGCGATCGGTAGTGCGGTGCATTGCTGTGACACACCTCATCTCTGATCTCGGTAAAGAGCCTAAGATATAGGCACTTTACCATGTGATCAGCTGTGTCCAATAACAGCTGATCACATGGTAACTAGGAAGTGCCATTTATTGGCTTTTTCTCTATTTGAGCTGACAAGGCGCGAGTAGAGGAGACCTGATCAGTGGCTCTCCTGACAGGGGGGTCTGCGCTGATAATCAGTGCATGGATTATCAGTGCAGGCACTTCAGGGATGCCCACAGGTGCCAAACCATGCCCATCAGGGATGCCAACCCGTGCTCACCAGGCATGCCAACCCATTCCCACCAGAGATGGCAATTAGTGCCCATTTCAGGGATGGCAATCTGAGCCCATCAGTAATGCCTGTCAATGCCTCCTCATCAGTGCTGCCTATCAGTGCCCATCAGTCCTGCCTATCAGTGCCCATCAGTGCCACCCATCAGTACTGCCTATCAATGCCCATCAGTGCCACCTATCAGTGCCCATCAGTGCCACCTATCATTGCTCATCAGTCCCCATCTGTGCCACCTATCAGTGCTCATCTGTGCCACCTATTAGTGCCCATCAGTGCCGCCTATCAGTGCCCATCAGTGCTGCATATCAGTACCGCTTATCAGTGCTGGGCATTAGTGTCTGCCTCATCATCAGTGCCCAGCAGTGCTGCATATCAGTGCCGCCTATCAGTGCTGCGTATTAGTGCCTCATCATCAGTGCCACCTCATCAGTGTAGCCTCATCAGTGCCTGTCAGTGAAGGAGCAAAATTACTTATTTACAAACACAACTGAATATAAGATTTTGGTCTTTTTTTTATTAGTTTAGCAAAAAATTAAATAGCAGCAAAAGAAAGCTCTATTTGTGGGAAAAAAATATAAAAGTATAATCTGGGAACAGTGTTGCATGACTGCACAATTGTCATTCAAAGTATGACAGCACTGAAACCTGAAAATTGGCCTGGGCAGGAAGGGGTGAAAGTGCCCTGTATTAAAGTGGTTAAGCACATACTGGGGTATAAAGTATGAAATATAAATGGGCATGGGATAAACAAGTCAAAACCAGTAAAGAAAAACAAGACATATAGGAGGAGATTTACTAAAAAGGGTGCACTGAGAATCTGATGCAGCTGTGCACGGTAGCCAATTCTTTTCTAACTTCAGCTTGCTTAATTAAGCTTTAACAATAAAACCTGGAAGCTGATTGGTTTGCATGCAGTGCTGCACCAGATTTTGAAAGCTCCAGTTTTAGTAAATTGTAATAGCTATATATTAAAGCAGCTGGATTTTCATTTTTATCAGCCATTACAGCTATTACATACCTGTACTTCTGATAGATATTCATGTTTTTTGAGGGGTTTCCAAATCCATAGGTTTAAAAAATCTGTGGGCTTCCACTCCTTACCTATGTAATGCTGGAAAGTAAAAAATATAATCACAGTTAAAAATGCAAGTATTTATAGAAATATATCAGTTAATCACTTGAACTCAACACCTGTATAGTCACTACAGTCCAGAGAAAATATGTTATAATAATATTGCTGCAGTGAAATTATACCGTATTTATCGGCGTATAACACGCGCCAGCGTATAACATGCACCCCAAGTTTAGGAGGGAATTTTAAGGAAAAAAAACTTTTAGGAGGGAAGTTTAAGGAAAAAAAACTTACATTAAAATGCCCATCAATGCAGCCTTATCTGTCCATCTGCAGCCTTTTCAGTGTCAGTGCAGCCTTGCCCCAGTGCAGTCTTGTCAGTGCAGCCTTGTCAGTGCAGTCTTGTCAGTGCAGCCTTGTCAGTGCAGCTTTGCCCCAGTGCAGCCTTGCCCCAGTGCAGCTTTGTTAGTGCAGCTTTGTCAGTGCAGGTTTGCCCGTGCAGCTTTGCCCCAGTCCAGCCATGTCAGTGCAGCTTTGTGAACTCGCCGCCGACATACACAGCCGCGGGTAGATTCAAATATGGCGCCGAGACTGCAGGGATTCGACGAGAGCCAAGATACACATACCCGAGTGTGCACTCAGGTACGTGTATCTCGGCTCCGACGAATCCCTGCAGTCTCGGCGCCATATTTGAATCTACCCACGGCTGTGTATGTCGGCGGCGACTGCGGCAATTGCCGCGATCGCTCCGATGACACAAAATCGGCGGGGATCGGCCTATAACACGCACCCATGATTTTCCCCTGATTTTCAGGGGAAAAAGTGCGTGTTATATGCCGATAAATACGGTAATTAACGACTGTAACTGTATAGTACTCTTTATTCACACAACAATTGCTGTGAGCACAGTGCGAAACCTTGGTTGTCAAACCACAGTGTGGCATACCTAAGCCTGATAGGAAATTAAGAAAACTGATAAAGCATAATTACATGTGGCAGGTGAATTGTTAATGTATATATTGTAAGACACTGCCTGGCAGGATTGTGGATAGTGTATATGTGTCATCTAATGCCTCGTACACATGATCGGATTTTCCAACAACAAAACCTTGGATGTTGGCTCAAACTTGTCTTGTATGCACACGGTCACACAAATGTTGTCGCAAATTCCAAACGTCAAGAACGCAGTGATGTATAACACATACGATCTGCATATAAGAAGGAATTAGCCAGTGCGCCACCCTTTGGGCTCCTTCTGCTAATCTTGTGTTTATCTCGTGTTAGTAGAAGTTTGGTGAGAGACGATTTGCGCTTTTCAGCCTCATGCTTTTCAGTTTGTTACTGCTTGTTAGTTTGTGCTTGTGGGTTCGTATCTGTTCTTCAGTGCGTGTTTTCAGTTTGTTCCTGTCTTTCAGTGCGTTCTATTTAATAGTTAGTATCTGTTTTTCAGTGCGTTCTTGTCCACTTGTTTCTGATTTTCAGCTCGCTCTTCTCAGGCCTTTCTGATTTTGAGGGCGTTCTGTTAGTTCGCTCTGACCAACCGTTCATTTTCAAGCCATGTTGTGGGTACATACTCATCGTAGATTTCGTGCTGTGCTTGGACTTGGTATTGGAGTTCTTGCTTTGACCCAAATCCAGTCCATGAACAGGGTGAGGAGGAGTTCATGGATGAAGAATTGGATGCTCCAGCGTGACCAATTCTTGCACATGCCTTTGCTGCGGGAGATCCGGGAGAATAATCCTGATGATTTCAGGAATTATCTCAGGATGACGGACCCCGTTTTTTACCATCTGTTGGCTTTGCTGTCCTCTTAAATTACAAAGCAGGACACCTGCATGCGGCAAGTTATCACTCCCGAGCAGAGGCTCATCACCTCCTTGCGGTACTTGGCGATGGGGAGAAGTCTCCAGGATATTAAGTTTACGACTGGAATCTCCCCCAGGCTCTGGGAATCATTATTCCAGAGACCTGTTCTGCCATCATACAGGTCCTGCAGAAGGACTATATTAAGGTAAGTTTTACCCTTTAACATCACATTCTATGTACTTAATGATTGCTAATGTATTGTATTTATTTCATCATTCCCTAATTACCATGATTGTAATATGCTGTGAATGTCCTCTTTGTCCTCATGCATGCTGGGAGCTTTTAATGCTCCTTTTTTGCCTTGATGCATATTTGCCTTCACTAACCTCCCCAGCATGCTATCCTGGGCCCATACACACCTAGCCTAGTCACTTAACAATGTATTTTGTCAGCTCCATTGTAGTGCTTACTTTAAACACCCCCTAAAATGTGTCCAAATGTTAGTGTTATCCTTAAATTCATGCAGAGTGCAAGAGGCTTTTTTTTTGGGGGGGGGCAAAACTCATTTGAAACCCTTCCTCCCCCCCAACCGCTAAGTCAATGGATATCAATTCAGGCATACCTCACTTTTAAGTACACAATGGAGTTTATTTACTAAAGCTAGAAAGTGCAAAATCAAGCTCACTTCGGCATAGAAACCAATGAGCTTCTAACCCTAGCTTGTTTAATTAAGCTTTGGTAATAAAACCTGGAAGTTCATTGGTTTCTATGCAGAAGTGAGCCTGATTTTGCACTTTCTAGCTTTAGTAAATAAATCCCATTGTGTACTTAAAAGTGGGGTATGCCTGTACTCTATCTGTGAAACCCATACACACTATACTTACCTATTTTGTGGTCATATGTATGGATGAATTCACCAAAGCATGTAGTGCAAGTGCCTGCCTGAATACTTTCAAATGGTACTGTTTAAAGTTTTGTTATCCTATTATCTTGATAGGTAATTGCAGAATGTAAAAATGGGCTTCAATTTGTACAGTGTGTAATCATAATTTTGTATTATGACACCTCTTACCTGTCCAGTGGGCTGCCAATAGTGTAAGTAAGGAGGGGCTGGCCAAAGTAACACACATTATGTATGCATTCAGCTCTCAATGAAGTTTAGAGAGTTACCTGTCCAAAACACCCCCCCCCCTAAAATTTTTACAATGGGCCATCAGAGGGGGGGAGGAATATGATAAGTGTACCTTATACTTTTGTCTTTAAATACTTCTTAAAATAAATGTTATACTTATGTTGGCCAAAAATGTTTGTGTCTAGTCTGCTTGCAATGTTATGTGCAAAAGTACAATTTTTTTTTTGGTTTGACTCCATAGTTTCCTTCAAACCCACAGGAATGGCAGACTATGGCCTCCAAGTTTGCCCAGCAGTGGGACTTTCCCAACTGCGGAGGGGCAATAGACGGGAAGCATGTCCACATCATCCCACCCCCCAACTCAGGGTCATACTATTACAATTATAAGGGGTTTAATAGTATTGTGTTGTTGGCGGTGTTGGCGGTGGTGTCGGCGACTTACAAGTTTTTGTATGTGAACGTGGGGAGAAATGGCCGGATGTCAGATCGTGGAGTCATTACCCAGACAAAGTTTTTCAGATGGTTCCAGAATGGCGGCTTGAGCTTGCCACCTCCGGAAGACAATGTGGCAGGACTCCCGTTCATCTTTGTCGTGGATGAAGCTTTTGGGCTGGGTGACCATCTGATGCAGCCATTCCTGATGAGGACCCTCACCCCAGAAAAGAGGGTTTTTAATTACCGGCTGGCCAGAGCCAGAAGAGTGGTGGAGAATGCCTTTGGAATAATGGCCAGCCAGTCCTGCCTATTCCTCACAGCGATCAACAAGGCGGAATATAAAATAAATCACATTGTTCTTGCATGTTGCATACTACATCATTTCTTAAGGAAAAATACATCAAACTATGTGGCCTCAGTTGGGACTGAGGCCAGCTTTCCGGATCCTTCAACCCAAGCTCTTGAAGCTGGCCGTCCTGGCCTGCCCCCACCAAAGCGCCAGCAAAGCGCCTAAAGTATGTAGAGTACGTTGCAGGTGGGGGGGGCATTGATATGCCAGACAGTGTCTAAAACATGTTTTAAATAAATTTGTTTTTTAGAAACTGAACTCATATTTCATTTGATTTACTGCTTGTGTTTCTTATCTGTCTCCTAAGTTCTCCAATTGTCTTTTATTTTTGGCCATTTTCTTCAATAGTGCAAACATAATTTATTTGATACATGAGGTGACAATCTCTTCTTCAGCTAACTATTATGTTGTGGGTCTGCTACACACACACATTGTTTTTGTTGTTAATGTATGTAATGCATTAGTGATCAAAATAATCATCCATGAATAAATTGCTTTGAGTCCCTGAAATGGCCTGATTGGGTCAAATTTTAGAGCACTGTGGTGGTTATTTACTAAAGAAAAATCCACTTTGCACTACAAATGCACTGCAAGTTCAAAGTGGATTTGCCTTTAGTAAATACCCTCATTGTCACTGTAACTACACAAACTTACTCCAAAAACTGGTATTGAGCATTGAAAGAAGAAGCCACACATTGATGAGTATAAAGCATTTTACTCAAAGCACATTCACATGTGCAATATAAAAGGGTTTTTTAACAAACCAACATTGGTTTTGTAACATTTATGTTTGACAGTCGATATAGCCGTTTTTTGGCTAAACAGGCATGTTTAAAACCATAACACACACAACTCAGGAACTTACAAAGTTCAACTTTGATAAAGTGAAGGCAATATGTGACATTAGTATGTCAAAACTGTGTTGATTTTGCCTCATCAGATGGGGTGATGTCACCCCTGTAAAAGCCAAATTTTGAAGATGCACACAAATTGGGACTCAAAATGTGGATTTCCATCCTGATCCCATGCATAATGTCAACATGTGCTAGCACCCATCATGGGGGATCAATGGACGTGTTTCGGGGTGCAACCCCTTACTCTCATCTACTTTAGTTGCGAGGAAGGAGAAGGGGTACATTGATATCCCGTGATGGGAGATAGCAAATGTTGACACACTGTGTGCATCTTCAAAATTTGGCTTTCAAATTTCTTTAAAACTTTTGTAAAAATAAAAAATACAACGACAAACTGTTCAATTTTTGGGTGTTTTTAGATTCTGCCTAAAAACATCAATGATGTTCTTCGGGGAAGCACCTTCACATCGTCCCACCCCCAACTCGGAGTCATACTATTACAATTATAAGGAGTTTAATAGTATTGTGTTGTTGGCGGTGGTGTCGGCGACTTACAAGTTTTTGTATGTGGACGTGAGGAGAAATGACCGGATGTTGGATGGTGGAGTCATCGCCCAGACAGAGTTTTTCAGATGGTTCCAGAATGGCGGCTTGGGCTTGCCACCTCCAGAAGACAATGTGGCAGGACTCCTGTTCATCTTCGTCGTGGATGAAGCTTTTGGGCTGGGTGACCATCTGATGTGGCCGTTCCTGATAAGGACCCTCACCCCAGAACAGAGGGCTTTTAATTACCGGCTGGCCAGAGCCAGAAGAGTGATGGAGAATGCCTTTGGAATAATGGCTAGCTGGTTACGCCTATTCCTCACAGCGATCAACATGGCGGAATAAAAAATAAATCACTTTGTTCTTGCATATTGCATACTACATAAAAATGTAGTATGCAACTACATGTATGTCATATGTAGCCAAAAATGATTTGGACAAGAATGAAAAATGCTGGGATCAGAATGATAATCTTTTCTATTTGTTAACATTCAATCTGCAACAGTCATGAGCTCAAAATTGTGTGTGAATGATGACCAAAAAACTAAAACTGTACCATTTTCATATACAAGAAAGTCTCAGCCAGGAGGAGGCCATGGAAAGTCTCAGCCAGGAGGAGGCCATGGAAAGTGGCAGCCAGGAGGTGGCCATGGAAAGTGGCAGCCAGGAGGTGGCTGTGCCCAGTAGCCTGACTGAATCCCAGGTTCCTCCCCTCCGCCTTGCAACAAAAAGGACCAGGAAGGCGAGAAACATGGAGAAGTCAGAGACTACTTTGATTCGGCGGGCTACTGTGGTCCTCACAACCACCCCTAGTGTCCACGAGGCCTTTGCGTGTATGACGGCCAGTAGAATGCAAGGAATGGAGGAGGGCCAACACCTCATCTGTGAGGAGGTAATTTTTCATGCCCTAAATAAGGGTGCAAGGGGCCAAATCACCAATAAAAGCCACGTCTGTGAGTTGGACCATATGACTCCTCCACCACCTCCAGCAACACCTCCAACAACACAGTCACATCCTGGAAGGAAGCTTGCAAGGAAGTCTTGAAAGTGATGGCCTGGGTTTGGTGTGGTCTGGCAAAAGACGCAGGCTGTTGTAAGACCACAGCCTCAGGACATATATGTCATCTGCTGCTGATCTCGATCTCTCGGAGTCCTGGACCATATTGTGCTCCCTATTAGATGGACTCCTCAGGTTACCAATTTTGCCTGTCAAATAATTGATGTCTGCCCTGGGGTACAAAGGCTTCACCAATTCCAACTGTTTCTCCAGCATTTCCTTCCTCTTTATTTTGTTATGACCCCTATTAAATTTTTAAATTTTGTTTGGAGAAATACTTGGCTATGTGTTTTACTTCAAAAAGGACAGTTTGTTTATGAGTAGGCAGGTACATTTCAAAAATATGTCAAGCCGGCTGATACCCCAGGTTACCCCTCCTGCCTTCACTACCTTCCGGGACCTCAATGGATCGGTTTGTAGAATGATCCCACAACCGATCTGTCACTTCTCCGCAGGAACTAGCGGGAGACACAGTGACTGCCGCAGCTAAGATGGCACCGGCTCTCGGTGCTGAGGACAGATCACTGTCCTCTCCACAGCTCGATATGACAGCACATGACCCTGCTTCTCCCTCGGGCATCGCCCAGGCTGTGGTAGCCCTTCTTACACCCACCCTGACTGCCACAAAAGATCCAACAGTTCAGAGGGGTTTGGAGCAGCTGCATGTGGGAATCCAGGCACAAGCACAGAGGCTTACACATGCAGAGGAAAGAATCTCCTCCCTAGAAGATGACAATACAGCTAACTCTGCTATGCTTGCATGCCTTTCCAACTCCCATAGAGATGTCTGGGAAAAGCTGGACGATCTGGAAAATCACGCACGGCGCAATAATTTGCGCATTGTTGGACTTCCAGAATCTATCTCGTCTGTACAGTTCAAAGACCTAAATGCCAAATCCATTCCTGAGCAACTTGGTCTCCGCATTCCTTGCACTGTAGAGCGTGCCCACCGTATTGGTCAGCAGACGGATCATCATAATAAACCCCAGCCTGGCATTGTCCAATATCTTAACTACGCGGACAGGCATGCTATTCTGCAGTAGTTTTGGCGCTCTCGTACTCTATCAATTGATGGTGCAGACCTGCTGCTTTTTGCAGATTATTCAGTAGAGGTGATGAAGCACTGCAAAGCCTTCTATGCGATCTGCTTGACGCTATACCACAAGCACATTAAGTTCACCCTGGCTTATCTGGCTGTTTTACATATCCTCTGCTTGACTGGGGAACAGCTCACCTTTACCTCTCCAGAAGATGCAGAGCACTACATCAACAGCACATGGACACGGATCACCAAAAGCCCTTCTCCCAGCACCACCAAAAATCCCTTTTCTATGCCTCAGCACCAGCGTAATCCTTCTAAACCTCCAAACAAATGAGGCTGATACACCAACCTGGTTGGACTTTCAGGAATCCGCTGACATCTCTATACTACTCTGATGCTTTTAGAGTTTCTATTGGAAGTGGTAATGGTACCTTTTTCTTCCTTTTTGTATTTTCTTGTACTTAAATGACTTTAACTGTTGCATTACTGTTGCAATGCTTGTTACACACTTGTTTTAGCTTTTTCATGCCTTACATGAGCTTAATATTATTATTGACCAGTTCATTGCTCCCTCTGTGGGTTGAACCCTGGGCTACATCCCTGCTCTCCTGTTAATGCTATACGGTGCTCTCCTTCTCCCCCCCACTCCCTCCCCCCCAAAGCTATATCTTCATCCCTTTGAGAGGAGAAATTGACTGGCAGGAGCTCTGTATAGGATTTAATCCTTGTGCGGAAAAAAGTGAAGGTCACAATGTCCTTTTGGTGTTTTTTTTCACCTTACATTTGTTTTTCTATTTTTTTTTCCGTTAGAACAATTTACCTGTATTCTTTCTGTACCCTCACACAATTTTGAATGTACTGGTGATCCTCAGCTGAAAGGAACGATGCCTGTCAGGAGGCCTTTTTATGTGCTATTGCCTTTTTACTCCCTACCGAAACAGACATGGCTCCTCAAAGTGATGGGGATCACCTAAGAATTATTTCCTGGAACGTCAAAGGACTGCACTCTCCAAGTAAGAGAATGCAAATTCTTAGACATTTGAAACATCTCCGTGCTGATGTGGCACTCCTCCAAGAGACCCATCTATCCGCAGACTATTTATCTTGTCTCTCCGTAAACTATGGGTGGGTACTGTATATAGCTCACTGGCATTAAGCCATAAGGCTGAAGTGGCTATTTTATTACATAACAATTTAAGACACACCATCCATAGTGTTAGGACTGACTCAATTGGCCACAAAATTACGGTACATCTGTCGATAACCTCCAATGACATTGCTATCACTAACATTTATGCCCCTAATTCGCCTGATGCTCCCTTTTTTCAAGCTATGGTGCCTTGGATATTACAAGCCCCTGAGGCCCTTCACTTAGTTGGCGGGGACTTTAATTCTATTATGCGCCCATCAGAAGATAGTACCAGCGATAGACCCCTCTTGTCGCAAGGTCGTGCTTCCTTGATTGTGAGACCTAACCTCTTGGCCCAATCCATCTCTTCTATGCGGTTTATAGATGTGTGGCGATTAACTCACCCGATTGAATGGGACTTCACCTTTTTTTCACCCCCACATAATTCCTTTTTACGTATTGGTTATTTTTTGCTTCCTCTGCGCTCATCTCGACACTCACAGATACGGCGATAGGTGATATTGTGATCTTGCACCACAGCCCAATTATTGGGAACTTACTTAATGCCAAACCCTCATCTCCCTCACCCATTTGGCAATTCCCTCCTACTTAGCTGATAATGAGGACTTTCGTTGCATGCTTTATGATGCCTGAGCAGAATATGCCTCCACTAATGGAGCGCATCTTACTGATCCAAACCTTTACTGTGGCAGGTAAAGCCTTTTTAAGAGGTAAAATTATTTCCTATACTACCCAATTTAAAAAGCACTCCCGGCAGCAATGTCGACAGGCTAGTGAAGCTTTGCGTTTAGCGCATGGAACCCTAACACAGGCTCTTACGTTGGCTACTACAAAAGCCTAGCAACTGGCCAAACATACCTTTGACCTGTGAGCAGAGCAACAAGAGGCAGCTAAGACATCTTACTCTACCTTGCATTTTCACAGATTTGGTAACAAAGCGGGCAACCTCTTAGCCAAACTTTGTGCTGGTCCTAGGTGACCCACATATATGTCTGCTCTAAAGAATACCCCAGGCTCCCTTGTTACTTCACCTGCAGAGATTAGCAAAGTTCTTATTACACTTTCCTTTATTCTGAGGACCCAATCGATCAGACAGCAGCTGAAGCTCTGCTAGCCAAAGTGTATTTACCTCAACTTAATCCGACCCATTATGCAAACCTTACCACTATTACTGAAACACTCTGATGTACATAAAATCCATAAGGCACTGACTGCTTTCCTGTGGTTGGGTAAGAGACCACGCATAGCTCTCCAAAAGCTTTGTCTCCTTAAGTCCGAGGGTGGTGCAGGCTTGCCCAATTTATGATTTTACAATCTTTCCTGTTTACTCAGGCAGGGCCTAGACTGGATATCTGGAAAGTCCAGTTACTCTAATCTTATGCTTGAGGATGCCCCGCTCACCCTCCCTGCCCTTCTTCATTCCACATAAAGGGCATTGGCATCTCACCTCAGATCCAATATTCTCATTAGAGACACAGTCATCTCATGGAGGGAAGTGCAAAGGCTGCTGGGGCTACCCTCAAACATATCCCATCATTTAACTATCCAAGGTAACCCCATGTTTCTCCCATCTACTATTTATAAAATCTTCGATCATTGGTGCACCTGTGGCCTCATCAATACAAAATCTTTATACCATGGCAGCCCTAGTGCATTTAAAATTTTCTGGATCCTTCCACAAGAATATTTCCTGCCATCTTCACACTTCTTCCATTACCAACAACTCCTTTGCTATCTACGAACTTGCCACTGTCCTCAGGTTGATCCTCTCCAAAAGTCCTTTGTTGATTTAGTGCTCCAAAGTGATGACTACTCTATATCCAGCCTATACTCACAACTCATCTTTCACCAGTCAGACAAATACCATCTTGCTCCATTCCAGAAGTGAGCTTCCATATTCGATGACGTTAACCTACCAGAGAAAATCCTGAAAAGCTACCGTCATATCCATAAACTTATTGTATCAGAGACTTGGTGGGAAAATCAGTTTAATATCATTCACAGGGCTTACCTCCCCTTCCACACTAACTCATCAGACTCCTCGCAAGCACAATGCCCTTGGTGCACAGTACCACGCCCTACACTGCTACACCGCCTATGGGATTGCTCAGCTATCTCTCCATACTGGGACTCTGTTATTGCCTCCAAAGTTATTAAGACTCAACTACCCAAAGACCTTTTACTATGCCTTTTTGGATGTGAAGTACCAGCTCCCTCATCCACGACAATTACATAGAACGACCTCTCACAATGGACTCAAATATGCTTACTGGTAGCTCGATCATGAATAATTGGATCAAATCCTCACCACCTTGTCTTCTGGCTGTAAAATGGCGCTACTATTGCTTTATAACCTAGAAAGGCTGGACACCATTGTGTTAAACTTTCGTTCTACCTATCCTCTGCTATGAGCCCTTTTCACTACACTGAATGGTATCTGAAATGGGACCTTACCAACTCTTTAGGCAAACTTAAACAACCAGCTCCTTAGGAGCCCCTTGATTTCTCCCTCCCTTGAGGACTAGAGTTGTTAGGGCACTACTAACCTATCCTAATTCATATGTCCCTGATAGGTTGCCCTGTTCATCACTAATGCCATCATATGATCCTTTGTGTTCACCACTTACATGCATATTACTCTGCTTCCAATCCTGAGGGTTCTATCTCATTCAATATACTGAATACGAGTGATTCTACCTCTCTACCCCCCCCCCTTTTTTTTTTTTTTTCTTTTTATCCAATACCCTCTCCACTCTCTCCGCTCCTGCCCTTGTTGGGCCCTTGTTTATGTAATTTATTTGCATAGTATACAGAGTCTGCGTGTAAGGCTCTTCAGTTCTGTACTTCATGTTTGTACCTATTTGGTTATTGTGAAAACTCAATAAATATTCTTCAAAAAATATATACTGTATCAGAAAGAATATAATAACAGTGCTAAATATTTCAAGAAATTAATTAGGAGAAAAAAAATGTACCACCTGTCTATAACTAACAAAGTTAACCACTTCAGCCCCGGAAGGATTTACCCCCTTCCTGACCAGAGCACTTTTTACAATTCGGCACTGCGTCGCTTTAACTGCTAATTGCGCGGTCATGCAATGCTGTACCCAAACGAAATTTGCGTCCTTTTCTTCCCACAAATAGAGCTTTCTTTTGATGGTATTTGATCACCTCTGCCGTTTTTATTTTTTGCGCTATAAACGGAAAAAGACCGAAAATTTTGAAAAAAAATGATATTTTCTACTTTTTGTTATAAAAAAAATCCAATAAACTAAATTTTAGTCATACATTTAGGCCAAAATGTATTCGGCCACATGTCTTTGGTAAAAAAATGTATATTTATTGGTTTGCGCAAAAGTTATAGCGTCTACAAACTAGGGTACATTTTCAGTAATTTACACAGCTTTTAGTTTATGACTGCCTATGTCATTTCTTGAGGTGCTAAAATGGCAGGGCAGTACAAACCCCCCCCCAAATGACCCCATTTTGGAAAGTAGACACCCCAAGGTAATTGCTGAGAGGCATGTTGAACCCATTGAATATTTATTTTTTTTGTCCCAAGTGATTGAATAATGACAAAAAAAAAAAAATTTACAAAAAGTTGTCACTAAATGATATATTGCTCACACAGGCCATGGGCATATGTGGAATTGCACCCCAAAATACATTCAGCTGCTTCTCCTGAGTACAGGGATACCACATGTGAAGCACTTTTTGGGAGCCTAGCCGCGTACGGGGCCCCGAAAACCAAGCACCGCCTTCAGGATTTCTAAGGGCATACATTTTTGATTTCACGCCTCACTACCTATCACAGTTTTGAAGGCCATAAAATGCCAAGATGGCACAAAACGCCCCCAAATTACCCCATTTTGGAAAGTAGACACCCCAAGCTATTTGCTGAGACTCATGGTGAGTATTTTGCAGCTCTCATTTGTTTTTGAAAATGAAGAAAGACCAGAAAAAAAAATTTTTTTTTTCTTTTTTCAATTTTCAAAACTTTGTGACAAAAAGTGAGGTCTGCAAAATACTCACTATACCTCTCAGCAAATAGCTTGGGGTGTCTACTTTCCAAAATGGGGTCATTTGGGGGAGGTTTTGTGCCACCTGGGCATTCCATGGCCTCCGAAACTGTGATAGGCAGTGAAGAGTGAAATCAAAAATTTACGCCCTTAGAAAGCCTGAAGGCGGTGATTGGTTTTCGGGGTCCCGTGCGCGGCTAGGCTCCCAAAAAGTCCCACACATGTGGTATCCCCGTACTCAGGAGAAGCAGCAGAATGTATTTTGAGGTGTAATTTCACATATCCCCATGGCATGTTTGAGCAATATATCATTTAGTGACAACTTTGTGCAAAAAAAAAAAAAAAAAAAAAATTGTCTCTTTCCCGCAACTTGTGTCACAATATAAAATATTCCATGGACTCGACATGACTCTCAGCAAATAGCTTGGGGTGTCTACTTTCCAAAATGGGGTCATTTGGGGGGGTTTTGAACTGTCCTGGCATTTTATGCACAACATTTAGAAGCTTATGTCACACATCACCCACTCTTCTAACCACTTGAAGACAAAGCCCTTTCTGACACTTTTTGATTACGTGAAAAAATTATTTTTTTTTGCAAGAAAATTACTTTGAACCCCCAAACATTATATATTTTTTTAAAGCAAATGCCCTACAGATTAAAATGGTGAGTGTTTCATTTTTTTTTTTCACACGGTATTTGCGCAGCGATTTTTCAAACGCATTTTTTGTGGAAAAAACACACTTTTTTAAATTTTAATGCACTAAAACACACTATATTGCCCAAATGTTTGATGGAATAAAAAAGATGATCTTAAGCCGAGTACATGGATACCAAACATGACATGCTTTAAAATTGCGCACAAACGTGCAGTGGCAACAAAATTAATACATTTTTAAAAGCCTTTAAAAGCCTTTACAGGTTACCACTTTAGATTTACAGAGGAGGTCTACTGCTAAAAATACTGCCCTCGATCTGGCCTTCGCGGTGATACCTCACATGCATGGTGCAATTGCTGTTTACATTTGACGCCAGACCGACGCTTGCGTTCGCCTTAGCGCGAGAGCAGGGGGGACAGGGGTGCTTTTTTTTTTATTTTTTATTTTCTTTATTATTTTTTTGCTTTTTTATCTTATTTTTAAACTGTTCCTTTCATATTTTTTTTTTTAATCATTTTTATTGTTATCTCAGGGAATGTAAATATCCCCTATGATAGCAATAGGTAGTGACAGGTACTCTTTTTTGAAAAAATTGGGGTCTATTACACCCTAGATCTCTCCTCTGCCCTCAAAGCATCTGACCACACCAAGATCGGTGTGATAAAATGCTTCCCCAATTTCCCAATGGCGCTGTTTACATCCGGCGAAATCTAAGTAATAAAATGCTCGTAGCTTCCGGTTTCTTAGGCCATAGAGATGTTTGGAGCCACTCTGGTCTCTGATCAGCTCTATGGTCAGCTGGCTGAATCACCGGCTGCTTTCTCAGGTTCCCTGTTGAGACAGGAGAGCCAGAGAAAAACACGGAAGACGGTAAGGGGGGCATTCCCTCCCACTGCTTGTAAAAGCAGTCTAGAGGCTAATTAGCCACTAGGATTGCTTTTACATGAAAGCCGAACGCTGGCTGAAAAGAATGATACCAAGATGATACCTAAACCTGCAGGCAACATTCTGGTATAACCACTCAAAGTCGTGAATGGCGTACCTGAAGACAAAAAAATGGTTAACAATAAAGCACAGTAAACGATAAAGTTAAAAAATTGCATACCTGAAAAGCAAACATGATAAAACATAATAACAATAAAACATTGCAGAATAGAATACAGTAAAAAAGAGCAGAACAATAGAGAGAGAATAGAGAGAGAGAGAACAATAAAACAACAACTATTTTTTTTTATTTTTGTTTGTGGTTTTTTTGCAAACTTGTAACTTTTATAACTGTAACCGGTTCCAGGTTCGGGTCTCTCAAAATGCGATGGCATCTTGGGAGACCCTGTGAAAGTGTGCCTAGTCTGTGCAATGCTGTACCCTACGCTAATACTCAACTAGTGAATGGTAGCGTTCAAAACATTCACCAATGCAAAGACCAGGATTGTCAGGACAGGAGGGACAATAATAGCGGGTGTCACGCCTATATCCACGCTTGCTGCAGACACGACATCTATTTTGGGGGGTTTGTTGGGTAGGGGTACTCGGGAGGACATAAAAATGCCTCTCATGCAGCCGACTGCATTTGGTTGGGGATGTGAATGGGGGAAGTACGGGCGCTGCAGAAGCGGTGGGTTCCCAATTAGGATTGGCGAATGCAGCAGGAAGGGCACTATGGGCACGACGGGCCTGTGTTTGTCTTTTTGGTGGCAGCGGGACACTACTTGTGCTTGCCACCTCACCAGCTTGAACTGCACTTATGGGACTCGCCACGTCACCAAGTGTTACTGCAGTGCTGGTTTGATTACGACCGGGGTGTACTAGGCCGCTGGCGCTTGCCAGTTCACCAAAACGCTACCAAAAAAACTTTTAGCGATCGCAGGGATCAGGCCTGACTCTGCGAACGCTGCAGTTATGCATCGGGGGTGTTTAGTGTGCCTGGCATGTTCTACTGTGTGTGTTTGTGTTGTGCACTTACTTACATGTCATCTCTCCTCGGCGCTGGAACGGAAACTGCCGAGCCGAGGAGAGATGACATCACATCCTCTGCCTCTGTGTACTATACAGAGGCAGGGGATGTTTCTCATTGGCTGGGAGCGATCGCGAGGGGGGGCCACGATCGGATGGCCTCCCCCTCGTCTCTCAATGCTCCCAGCCAAATGCCGACCGCAGCTGGCACCGGGGGGGGGTCCGATCGGACCCCCCACCCGCGGGAAGGCAATCACGTACTAGGTACGTGATTTTGCCTGCCCGTGCCGCTCTGCTCACGTATATAGGCGTGAGGCGGTCGGCAAGTGGTTAAAAAAGACTGTGCAATTTCATACAAATTATCAAAGAATTATCAAATAGCCCACCAATACTTATGAAGAACACATTAAATATATAATATGCTGATATACACTACTATGCCAAAGTTTTAGGCAGGTGTGAAAAAATGCTGTAAATAAAGAATGCTTTCAGAACTAGAAGTGTTAAAAATGTATTTTTATCAATTAAGAAAATGGAAGTAAATTAACAGAGAAATTCAAATCAAATCAATATTTGGCTTGACTACCCTTTGCCTTCAAAACATCATCAATTCTTCTAGGTACACTGGCATATAGTTTTTGAAGGAACTCTGGGGGGTTGGTTGTTCCAAACATTTAGCAGAACTATTCACAGATCTGTGGATGTAGGCTGTCTCAAATCCTTCTGTCTCTTCAGACTCAATGATGTTGAGATCAGCACTCTGTGGGAGCCAAACTATAATTTCCAAGACTCCATGTTCTTATTTACACTGAAGATAATTCATAACCACTTAAGGACCGCCTCACGCCGATTTACGTCGGCAGAATGGCACGGACAGGCAGAATCACGTACATATACGTGATCTGCCTTCTGCGGGTGGGGGGTCCGATCGGACCCCTACCGGTGCCCGAGGCAGTCCGCTTCTGACCAGCGGCGATCAGAGATGAGGGGGAGACCATCCGTTCGTGGCCCCCCCTGCGATCGCCGCCGGCCAATCAAATCATTCCCTTGCTGCTGTATGCTAAACAGCAGCAAAGGAAATGATGTCATCTCTCCTCGGCTCGGTATTGTCCGTTCCGGCGCCGAGGAGAGAAGACTGCAATGTGAGTGTAAAACACACAGTAGAACATGCCAGGCACACAAAACACCCCCCTTTACCCCCCGATCCCCCCCCGATCACCCCCTAATCCCCCCTTCCCCCCCGTCACACTGACACCAAGCAGTTTTCTTTTTTCTGATTACTGCATGGTGTCAGTTTGTGACAGTTACTGTGTTAGGGCAGTTAGTATTAGCCCCCTGTAGGTCTAGGGTACCCCCCTAACTCCCCCAATAAAGTTTTAACCCCTTGATCACCCCCTGTCGCCAGTGTCACTAAGCGATCATTTTTCTGATCGCTGTATTAGTGTCGCTGGTGACGCTATTTAGGGACATAAATATTTAGGTTCGCCGTCAGCATTTTATAGCGACAGGGACCCCCATATACTACCTAATAAATGTTTTAACCCCTTGATTGCCCCCTAGTTAACCCTTTCACCACTGATCACCGCATAACCGTTACGGGTGACGCTGGTTAGTTCGTTTATTTTTTTATAGTGTCAGGGCACCCGCCGTTTATTACCGAATAAAGGTTTAGCCCCCTGATCGCCCGGTGGTGATATGCGTCGCCCCAGGCAGCGTCAGATTAGCGCCAGTACCGCTAACACCCACGCACGCAGCATACGCCTCCCTTAGTGGTATAGTATCTGAACGGATCAATATCTGATCCGATCAGATCTATACTAGCGTCCCCAGCAGTTTAGGGTTCCCAAAAATGCAGTGTTAGTGGAATCAGCCCAGATACCTGCTAGCACCTGCGTTTTGCCCCTCTGCCCGGCCCAGCCCAGCCCACCCAAGTGCAGTATCGATCGATCACTGTCACTTACAAAACACTAAATGCATAACTGCAGCATTCGCAGAGTCAGGCCTGATCCCTGCAATCGCTAACAGTTTTTTTGGTAGCATTTCGGTGAACTGGCAAGCACCAGCCCCAGGCAGTGTCAGGTTAGCGCCAGTACTGCTAACACCCACGCACGCACCGTACACCTCCCTTAGTGGTATAGTATCTGATTGGATCAATATCTGATCCGATCAGATCTATACTAGCGTACCCAGCAGTTTAGGGTTCCCAAAAATGCAGTGTTAGTGGGATCAGCACAGATACCTGCTAGCACCTGCGTTTTGCCCCTCCGCCCAGCCCACCCAAGTGCAGTATCGATCGATCACTGTCACTTACAAAACACTAAACACATAACTGCAGCGTTCGTAGAGTCAGGCCTGATCCCTGCGATCGCTAACAGTTTTTTTTGGTAGCGTTTTGGTGAACTGGCAAGCACCAGTGGCCTAGTACACCTCGGTCGTAGTCAAACCAGCACTGCAGTAACACTTGGTGACGTGGCGAGTCCCATAAGTGCAGTTCAAGCTGGTGAGATGGCAAGCACAAGTAGTATCACGCTGCCACCAAGAAGAAGACAAACACAGGCCCGTCGTGCCCATAGTGCCCTTCCTGCTGCATTCGCCAATCCTAATTGGGAACCCACCACTTCTGCAGCGCCCATACTTCCCCCATTCACATCCCCAACCAAATGCAGTCGGCTGCATGAGAGGCATTTTTATGTCCTCCCGAGTACCCCTACCCAGCGAACCCCCCCAAAAAGATGTCGTGTCTGCAGCAAGCGCGGATATAGCCGCTATTATTGTCCCTCCTGTCCTGACAATCCTGGTCTTTGCATTGGTGAATGTTTTGAACGCTACCATTCACTAGTTGAGTATTAGCGTAGGGTACAGCATTGCACAGACTAGGCACACTTTCACGGGGTCTCCCAAGATGCCATCGCATTTTGAGAGACCCGATTCTGGAACTGGTTACAGTTATAAAAGTTTAAAAAAATATATATATATAAAATTTAAAAAAATAGTTGTCGTTTTATTGTTCTCTCTCTCTCTATTCTCTCTCTATTGTTCTGCTCTTTTTTACTGTATTCTATTCTGCAATGTTTTATTGTTATTATGTTTTATCATGTTTGCTTTTCAGGTATGCAATTTTTTATACTTTACCGTTTACTGTGTTTTATTGTTAACCTTTTTTTGTCTTCGGGTACGCCATTCACAACTTTGAGTGGTTATACCAGAATGATGCCTGCAGGTTTAGGTATCATCTTGGTATCATTCTTTTCAGCCAGCGGTCAGCTTTCATGTAAAAGCAATCTTAGCGGCTAATTAGCCTCTAGACTGCTTTTACAAGCAGTGGGAGGGAATGCCCCCCACCGTCTTCCGTGTTTTTCTCTGGCTCTCCTGTCTCAAAAGGGAACCTGAGAATGCAGCCGGTGATTCAGCCAGCTGACCATAGAGCTGATCAGAGACCAGAGTGGCTCCAAACATCTCTATGGCCTAAGAAACTGGAAGCTACGAGCATTTCATGACTTAGATTTCGCCGGATGTAAACAGCGCCATTGGGAAATTGGGAAAGCATTTTATCACATCGATGCTTTGAGGGCAAAGGAGAGATCTAGGGTCTAATAGACCCCAATTTTTTCAAAAAAGAGTACCTGTCACTACCTATTGCTATCATAGGGGATATTTACATTCCCTGAGATAACAATAAAAATGATTAAAAAAAATGAAAAGAACAGTTTAAAAATAAGATAAAAAATCAAAAAAATAATAAAGAAAAAAAAAAGCACCCCTGTCCCCCCCCTGCTCTCGCGCAAAGGTGAACGCAAGCATCGGTCTGGCGTCAAATGTAAACAGCAATTGCACCATGCATGTGAGGTGTCACCACGAATGTCAGATCGAGGGCAGTAATTTTAGCAGTAGACCTCCTCTGTAAATCTAAAGTGGTAACCTGTAAAGGCTTTTAAAGGCTTTTAAAAATGTATTTAGTTTGTCGCCACTGCACGTTTGTGTGCAATTTTAAAGCATGTCATGTTTGGTATCCATGTACTCGGCCTAAGATCATCTTTTTTATTTCATCAAACATTTGGGTAATATAGTGTGTTTTAGTGCATTAAAATTTAAAAAAGTGTGTTTTTTCCCCAAAAAATGCATTTGAAAAATTGCTGCGCAAATACTGTGTGAAAAAAAAATTAAACACCCACCATTTTAATCTGTAGGGCATTTGCTTTAAAAAAATATATAATGTTTGGGGGTTCAAAGTAATTTTCTTGCAAAAAAAATAATTTTTTCATGTAAACAAAAAGTGTCAGAAAGGGCTTTGTCTTCAAGTGGTTAGAAGAGTGGGTGATGTGTGACACAAGCTTCTAAATGTTGTGCATAAAATGCCAGGACAGTAGACACCCCAGGCTATTTGCTGAGAGTCATGTCGAGTCTATGGAATATTTTATATTGTGACACAAGTTGCGGGAAAGAGACAAATTTTTTATTTTTTTTGCACAAAGTTGTCACTAAATGATATATTGCTCAAACATGCCATGGGAATATGTGAAATTACACCCCAAAATACATTCTGTTGCTTCTCCTGAGTACGGGGATACCACATGTGTGAGACTTTTTGGGAGCCTAGCCGCGTACGGGACCCCGAAAACCAAGCACCGCCTTCAGGCTTTCTAAGGGCGTCAATTTTTTATTTCACTCTTTACTGCCTATCACAGTTTCGGAGGCCATGGAATGCCCAGGCGGCACAACCCCCCCCCCCCCCCCCCCAAATGACCCCATTTTGGAAAGTAGACACCCCAAGCTATTTGCTGAGAGGTATAGTGAGTATTTTGCAGACCTCACTTTTTGTCACAAAGTTTTGAAAATTGAAAAAAGAAAAAAAAAATTTTTCTTGTCTTTCTTCATTTTCAAAAACAAATGAGAGCTGCAAAATACTCACCATGCCTCTCAGCAAATATCTTGGGGTGTCCACTTTCCAAAATGGGGTCATTTGGGGGGGGTTGTGCCACCTAGGCATTCCATGGCCTCCGAAACTGTGATAGGCAGTGAAAATGTATTTTGGGGTGCAATTCCACATATGCCCATGGCCTGTGTGAGCAATATATCATTTAGTGACAACTTTTTGTAAATATTTTTTTTTTGTCATTATTCAATCACTTGGGACAAAAAAAATAAATATTCAATGGGTTCAACATGCCTCTTAGCAATTTCCTTGGGGTGTCTACTTTCCAAAATGGGGTCATTTGGGGGGGATTTGTACTGCCCTGCCATTTTAGCACCTCAAGAAATGACATAGGCAGTCATAAACTAAAAGCTGTGTATATTACAGAAAATGTACCCTAGTTTGTAGACGCTATAACTTTTGCGCAAACCAATAAATATCAGCTTATTGACATTTTTTTTACCAAAGACATGTGGCCGAATACATTTTGGCCTAAATGTATGACTAAAATTGAGTTTATTGGATTTTTTTTATAACAAAAAGTAGAAAATATCATTTTTTTCCCAAATGTTCGGTCTTTTTCCATTTATAGCGCAAAAAATAAAAATGGCAGAGGTGATCAAATACCATCAAAAGAAAGCTCTATTTGTGGGAAGAAAAGGACGCAAATTTCGTTTGGGTACAGCATTGCATGACCGCGCAATTAGCAGTTAAAGCGACGTAATGCCAAATTGGAAAAAGTCCTCTGGTCCTTAGGCAGCATAATGGTCCGGGGCTAAAGTGGTTAATGACATTGGCTGTGTTTTTGGGCTTATTGTCCTGCAGCAGAATAAATTTGGGGCCAATCACATGCCTGATGGTATATCATGATGGATAAGTATCTGCCTGTATTTCTCTCTTACGGACACCATTGATCCTAAATCTTTAACTCCATTTGCAGAAATGCAGCCTCAGACTTGCAAAGAACCTCCACCATGCTTCACTGTTGCCTGAATATACTCATTACTGTACTGCTCTCCAGCAGTTAGACACACAAACTGCCTCCTGCTACAGCCAAATGTTTTACATTTTGACTCATCAGTCCAGAGCATCTGATGCTATTTTTCTGCACCCAGTTCCTATATTTTCATGCATAGTTAGCCTTGTTTCTACATTGGAGGAATTACTTTTTATCCTAAATTCTTTCATGAAGACCACTTCTAGCCAGACATCTCAGGACAGTGGATGGGTATACCTGGGTTCCATTGGTTTCCCTTAGTTCTGTGCTAATGGCACTGCTGGACATCTTCCAATATTGAAGGGAAGTAAGCATGATGTGTCTTTTATCTGCTGCATTATGTTTCCTTAGCCAACCACTTTGTCTACGGTCTTCAATGTTGCCAGTTTCTTTGTGTTTCTTCAAAAGAACTTGAACAGCACATCTTGAAACCCCAGTCTGCTTTGAAATCTTTGCCTGGTAGAGACCTTGCTGATGCAGTATAACTACATTAAGGCTTGTTGCTCAGTTTTGCCATGGTATATGACCTGTGACATGAAACTGTATTCCACAACCTCACCTTAGTAGGAAAGTTTGACTTTAACAAGGGGACCCCCAGATCCCAGCTCCTCTCCCTATGTAAATGGGTATCGGGTACATCGTACCCCTACCCATTCACCCCAAAAAGCAGTGAAATGCAAAAAAAAGCCATTTATTGACAAGTCCTTTATTAACCGCTTACCAATCGCTGCACGGCGATATATGTTGGCAGAATGGCACTGCTGCGCAAATGGGAGTACCCGTACGTCCCTCTGTCATCGCAGGTGTTGCCGGAGCATGTCCACGGATCCCACAGACTCAATGTCCACCAGTGGCCTGCGATCGTGGCACGGAGAAAGGCATTTCCCTGTTCTGCCTAGTGACATGACAGAGATCTACTGCTACCAGTGATCAGGAACAGCGATCTCTGTTATGTTCTAGTGAGCCCACCCCCCTACATTTAGAACACACTGAGGGAACACACTTAACCCCTTGATCACCCCCTAGTTTTTAACCCCTTTCCTGCCAGTGATATTTATACAGTAATCAGTGCCTATTTTTAGCTCTGCTCGCTGTATAAATGTGAATGGTCCCAAAATAGTGTCAAAAGTGTCCAATCTGTCTGTCACAATGTTGCAGTCACGATAAAAATCGCAGATCGCCACCATTACTAATAAAAAAATAATAATAATAAAAAAATCCATAAATCTGTCCCCTATTTTGTAGACGCTATAACTTTTGCGCAAACCAAGCAATATACGCTTATTGTGATTTTGTTTTTACCAAAAATATGTAGAAGAATACATATCGGCCTAAAATGAGGAAGAATTTCGTTTTTTTTATATTTTTTGGGGGGATATTTATTATAGCAAAAAGTAAAAAATATTGCTTTTTTTTTTTTAAATTGTCGGCCTTTTTTTGTTTATAGTGCAAAAAATAAAAAACGCAGAGGTGACCAAATACCACCAAAGGAAAGCTCTATTTCTGGGAAATAAAAGACGTCAATTTTGTTTGGGTGCAACGTCGCACGTCGCGCATTTGTCAGTTAAAGCGACACAGTGTTGTATTGCAAAAAATTATTTGGTCATTAAGGGGGTAAATTCTTCCGGGGCTGAAGTGGTTGAAAAAATAGCTCCGAGCTGTCTTCTCCCTGAGCCGTCTATTCCCAGTGCTGTCTTCTCCCACTGCCGCCTTATTTTACTGCCATCTTCTCCCGATGCCATCTTCTCCTGCTTCCGTCTTCTTCCGATGCCATCTTCTCCTGCTGCTGTCTTCTCCCGCTAGACCCGAAGGGCCTGGTATGAACATGGGGGGACCCCACTCCATTTCTTTTGCAATTTTTTTTTGCCTGCATTTTTTTTTTACATTCAACCGTCATGACTAGACCCACCAATCGCCCTAATATTTGATTTATTCAGATTAATACCAATCAAGACCTGTGGGATTACCTACCTTAACTACCTGATGTAGAATTACTTACCTCTAATTATACTATAAATCCTGGGATTGGTTCCGTGCTTGCAGTTTGTACACATACCTTCCTTGCATGACCTTGTGGCCCATATTGGAGTCTGTGTTCAATTGGATGTTCTGCCACCTTGACAGCTTTGTTTTATATGTATTGACTTAGCTCCAGAAGAAGCTTATATATATAGGCGCAAAACTAGTCGAGCATGCTATCTGTACCTTGAAAAGCAGAACTGACATTTCCTAAGCTGGCTACCGTTACCCATTATCAACCACTTCAGGATTTGACCTGTTCAGGTTATCTTATATGCCATTGTATTGGGCTGACTGCCTCACTCAGGTTCATTCAGGCTGACCAGTTGTATTCATTGAGCCCGTTTGGACTCTGAATAGACTGAATAGATGTGTTTTATCAATTGTTTGTCTATGAATTTGTTATAGATAAAATAAATGTTGTGATATTGCTTTTGAGTATGCCTATAAATAGGGATATGAGCCGAACACCTCCCGGGTTCGGTCCGCAGCAGAACATGCGAACAGGCAAAAAATTTGTTCGAACATGCGAAAGCCATTAAAGTCTATGGGACACAAACATGAAAAATCAAAAGTGCTAATTTTAAAGGCTTATATGCAAGTTATTGTCATAAAAAAGTATTTGGGGACCGGGTCCTGCCCCGGGGGACATGTATCAATGCAAAAAAAGTTTTAAAAACAGACTTTTTTTGGGAGCAGTGATTTTAATAATGCTTAAAGTGAAACAATAAAAATTAAATATTCCTTTAAATATCTGCCTGGGGGGTGTCTATAGTATGCCTTTAAATTGGCTCAGTTTTCTCTTGTTTAGAACAGTACCACAGCAAAATGACATTTGTAAAGGAAAAAAGTCATTTAAAACTGATCGCAGCTGTAATGAATTATCGGGTCTCGGCAATATACATAAAGCTCATTGAAAAAAATGACATGGGCCCTTTGAGTCTGGTATGAATATTAAGTCAATCCACTTGTTGGTAATATTTTTTCCAGATTGGATGAACTGGATCACCGCATGGATCAGTTGGCCAAGGCGTTACAAACGCTCCTGAGTTGCACGGCTCACCTGGAATCTCCCACTGTGGCAACCCCGGTACAACCTATGTTGAAGGCTGACCCTGCTGCTGCTTCAGTCTGTGTGCAGGCATCCACCTCGAGTATTGCCTCTATAAGAGGTATGACTGGTTCCGCTCCGCTTCCCCAGCGATTTAGGGGTGATCCAGTCCAATGCAGAGGGTTTAAGATGCTGCCCCAGGCATTTCTCATGGACAGAAGCAATGTAGGTTTTGTGAAATCTTTTCTTTCTGAGAGAGCATTGGCCTGGGCAAACCCTCTATGGGAGATGCAAAAACCTGTTGTCTTGAGCTACCCTGAGTTTGTGGCTTTGTTTAAAAGGGTATTTGACGTTCCCACATGCTCTGCTTCTGCTGCCAAGTGCCTCATGTCCATCTAATCGAGTACAAGAAATGTTGCCAACTACACTATTGAATTCTGTATTTTGGCAGCAGAGGTTGCATGGAACAATGAGGCCCTCGTGGCTGCTTTTTCTCATGGTCTCTCATATACCATCAAGGATGAGATAGAAGCCCGAGATATACCCACTGAGCTGGAGAAGTTGATCACGATTGCCATCCTCATTGACTCCAGACTCAGAGAAAGACTCTCTTTTAAGGAGCGCCTCCTGCACGTTTGTCTCCGAGCTTTGCAGTCCCACCCTAGCCTCCCTCACCTCCCATGCCTCCTGGTACCAAGTCAGTCAGTGAAGGTGAACCCATGCACCTGGGTTTCACGCGTCTCTCTGTGGATGAGAGAACCTTTAGGATGAGGGAGAGATTGTGCCTATATTGTGGCCAGGCAGGTCACTTTTTGAAGTCTTGTCCTACCCGTCCAGTGAACGCCTGAACCTTGAGCTCCTGTCACGGACAGACCTTATGTGGCATTGTTTCATCCTCCCTGCCGGGTGAGTACCGCGATTTTAGCGATGTCAAGCCGGTATTTTGCCTCCACACCGGCTCGTGGCCGGGTTTACCCTTTGATGGTCTTGGAGGATAAGGGCATGGAGGAGTATGTTGCAGGCACACTTTTTTGAGGTTTCATCTGCAGATCCTCGTCTCCTGCTGGTGCTGGTTTCCTCTTTGTAAAGAAGAAGAGCGGTGAACTGAGACCTTGTATTGATTATAGGGGTCTCAATCATTTTCACGATTAAGAATGCCTTTCTGATTCAGTTGATTACAGAGTTATTTGACCACCTCAAAGGAATGGTTTTCACGAAGCTTGATTTGAAAGAGGCATACAATCTCGTGAGGATTAAGGAGGGTGATGAGTGGAAAACTGCATTTAATACCAGAACAAGCCATTATGAGTACCTCATAATGCTTTTTGGCCTTTGTAATGCCCCGGCAGTTTTCCAGGAATTTATTAATGATGTTCTTCAAGATTTGTTGCATTCATGTGTGGTGGTTTATCTCGATGATATCCTCATATTTTTCAAGTCCCTGGAGAGCCACCACACAGATGTCTGTTGTGTGCTTCAGAAACTAAGAGAGAACAATCTCTATTGTAAACTGGAGAAATGCGAGTTCCATCATGAACAGGGTAAATTCCTGGGTTATGTCATTTCCACTGCTGGTTTTTCGATGGACCCAGAGAAACTTTTGGCAGTCCTACAGTGGCCCCGACCTGTGGATTTATGTCCTCTGCAGCGTTTCCTGGGCTTTGCCAACTATTATCGGAAGTTTATTAGTAACTTCTCATCTCTGTTCAAACCCCTGACTGATATGATAAGAAAGGATGGTAATCCACAGAGTTGGTCTACAGAGTCCATTAAGGCCTTTGAAAGTCTCAAGGCTGCCCTTGTTTCTGCTCTTGTGTTGGCACATCCTGATCCAACGTTACCTTTTATCCTTGAGGTTGATGCTTCTGAGACTGGTGTTGGCGCCCTTCTGTCTCAACGCCTTACCTCTGAGAGTGCTATGCATCCTTGTGGCTAATTATCCAAGAAATTGTAACCTGTGGAATACAATTACGAGATTGGTGACAGAGAGCTGTTGGCGGTCATTTTAACCCTGAAAGAATGGAGACATCTCCTCGAAAGTACCACTGTGCCAGTTCTCATTCTTACTGACCATAAGAATCTCACATTCTTGTCTGAGGCTAAATGCCTCTCTCCCAGAAGGGCACAATTGGCTCTCTTCTTGTCAAGTTTCAATTACATTGTCTCATTCTTACCCGGTACTAAGAATGTAAGGGCTGACACTTTGTCACAACAATTTTTCTCCACTTCCAAGATGGAGTCGGTTTCAGTTCCTGTGATTCCTCCTGATCGTATTCTGGCTACGGTTCGCACCAATCTCACTTTTCCTTTGGGAGACAAAATTCTTGCTGCTCAGGTCCATGCTCCTCCTGGAAAACCTTGTGACCACTGCTTTGTCCCAGAGAGTCACTGTACTGCCATGCTCCAGACTTACCATTCTCCCAAGTCTGCTGGCCACCCTGGGAAGAATCAACTCTTTTGGGCCATTTCCCAACAATTCTGGTGGCCTAGTCTACGTGCTGATGTAACCGCCTTCGTAGCTGCCTGTTCCGTGTGTGCTCAGAGTAAGACTCCACGACATCTTCCAGTGGGCCTCCTACAACCCATACCCAATGGAGAGAGGCCTTGGACCTACCTGTCTATGGATTTCATTGTGGAGCTACCCGACTCCCAGGACAACACCGTTATCCTTATGGTGGTTGACTGGTTCTCAAAAATGTCTCATTGTATTCCACTTAAGAAGTTGCCCACTTCTAAGGAACTGGCTTCCATTTTTGCTCGGGAGATCTTTCGGGGGTGTTCGGCTCATTTCTAAGGACCAATGCATTGGTAAAGAAGCTGAGGGTAAAGGTGATGGACTGGCCAAGCAAGTCCCCAGATCTAAACCCTATTGAGCATCTGTGGGGCATCCTCAAACAGAAGGTGGAGGAGTGCAAGGTCTCTAACATCCACCAGCTCCATGATCTCATCATGGAGGAGTCAAAGAGGACTCCAGTGGCAACCTGTGAAGCTCTGGTGAACTCTTTTTCTTTTTGGCCAAGAGGGTTAAGACAGTGCTGGAAAATAATGGTGGCCACACAAAATATTGACACTTTGGGCCCAATTTGGATGTTTTCACTTAGGGGTGTACTCGCTTTAGTTGCCAGCGGTTTAGACATTAATGACTGTGTGTTGAGTTATTTTGAGAGGACAAATTTACACTATTATACAAGCTGTACACTCACTACTTTACATCGTAGAAAAGTATCATTTCTTCAGTGTTGTCACATAAAAAATATAATAAAATATTTACAAAAATGTGAGTAGTGCTACTAAGTGTACATACCCTGGCATAATTTATAATTTCTTGGCCATTTTTGAGAGAATATGAATGACAGCACAAAAACTTTTCTTTCACTCATGGTTAGTGTTTGGCTGAAGCCATTTATTATCAATCAACTGTGTTTACTATTTTTAAATCATAATGGCAACAGAAACCACCCAAATGACCCTGATAAAATATTTTACATACCCCAGTTCTTAATACCATGTATTACCCCCTTTAACATCAATGACAGCTTAAAGTCTTTTGTGGTATTTGTGGATGAGGCTCTTTATCTTCTTCTTATCTTCAGATGGTAAAGCTGCCTATTCCTCTTGGCAAAAAGCCTCCAGTTCCTGTAAATTTTTGGGCTGTCTTGCATGAACTGCATGTTTGGGATCTCCCCAGAGTCCCTGAATGATATTGAGTTCAGGAGACTGAGATGGCCACTCCAGAACCTTCAATTTATTCTGCTGTAGCCAATGACAGGTTGACTTGGCCTTGTGTTTTGGATCATTGTCATGTTGGAATGTCCAAGTACGTCCCATGTGCAGCTTCATGGCTGATGAATGCAAATGTTCCTTCAGTATCTTTTGATAACATACTGCATTCATATTGCCAACAATTTTGACCACATTTCCTGTGCCTTTGTAGCTCACACATCCCTAAAACATCAGCGATCCACCTCCATTCCTTTCGTCATAGGCCTTGTTGACTCCTCTCCAAATGTAGCGTTTATGGTTGTGGCCAAAGAGCTCAATTTTGGTCTCATCACTCCAAATGACTTGACCATTGCCCGCGGCTGTGTAATGTGTCAGAAGGTTTGAGGCTTGTCTCTGTGCTGTTTGGCGTATTGTAAGTGGGATACTTTGTGGCATTTGCATAGTAATGGCTTTCTTCTGGTGATTTGACCATGCAGCCCATCTTTCTTCAAGTGCCTCCGTATTGTGCATCTTGAAACAGCCACACCACATGTTTTCAGAGAGTCCTGTATTTCACCTGAAGTAATTTGTGGGTTTTTCTTTGCATCCCTAACAATTTTCCTGGCAGTTGGCTGACATTTCAGTTGGTCTACCTGACCGTGCTCTGGTTTCAACAGAATCCCTCATTTTCCACTTCTTGATTACAGTTTGAACACTGCTGATTGGCAATTCCTTGAATATCTTTTCATATCCCTTTCCTGTTTTATACAGTTCAACTACCTTTTCCCGCATTTCCTTTGACAATTCTTTTGCATTCCCCATGACTCAGAATTCAGAAACATCAGTGAAGCACTGGATGAAAGATACAAGGGTTTGTCAGGAGTCCAAAAATGCATTGACCTTTTATACACACACACACTAATTACAAGCAAACAGATCACAGGTTAGGATGGTTACCTTTAATAGCCATTCAAAACCCTTTGTGTCAACTTGTGTGCATGTTATCAGGCCAAAATCACCAGGGTATGTAAACTTTTGATCAGGTTCATTTGGGGAGTTTCTGTTGTCATTATGATTTAAAAAGAGTGAACATGGTTAATTGATAATAAATGGCTTCAGCCAAACGCTAACTATGAGTGAAAGAAAAGATTTTGTGTTATCATTCATATTCTCTGGAAAATGGCAAAGAAATCATAAATTCTGACAGGAAGTAAACTTATGAGCGAAACTGTGTATGTATATATATATATATATATATATATATATATATATATATATATATATATACAGTATCTCACAAAAGTGAGTACACCCCTCACATTTTTGCAAATATTTTATTATATCTTTTCATGTGACAACACTGAAAAAATGACACTTTGCTACAATGTAAAGTAGTGAGTGTACAGCTTGTATAACAAGGTAAATTTGCTGTCCCCTCAAAATAACTCAAAACATAGTCATTATTGTCTAAACCGCTGGCAACAAAAGTGAGTACACCCTTAAGTGAAAATGTCCAAATTGGGCCCAAAGTGTCAATATTTTGTGTGGCCATCATTATTTTCCAGCACTGCCTTAACCCACTTGGGCATGGAGTTCACCAGAGCTTCACAGGATGCCACTGGAGTCCTCTTCCACTCCTCCACGACATCACAGAGCTGGTGGATGTTAGAGACCTTGTGTTCTTCCACCCTCCATTTGAGGATGCCCCACAGATGCTCAACCCAATAAGGTTTAGGTCTGGAGACATGCTTGGTCAGTCCATCACCTATACCCTCAGCTTCTTTTGCAAGGCAGTGGTCGTCTTGAAGGTGTGTGTTGGGGTCGTTATCATGTTGAAATACTGCCCTGCGGCCCAGTCTCTGAAGGGAGGGGATCATGTTCTGCTTCAGTATGTCACAGTACATGTTGGCATTCATGGTTTCCTCAATGAACTGTAGCTCCCCAGTTCCGGCAGCACTTATGCAGCCCCAGACCATGACACTGCCACCACCATGCTTGACTGTATGCAAGACACACTTGTCCCTGTACTCCTCACCTGGTTACCACCATACGCTTGACACCATCTGAACCAAATACATTTATCTTGGTCTCATCTGACCACAGGACATGGTTTCAGTAATCCATGTCCTTAGTCTGCTTGTCTTCAGCAAACTGTTTGTGGGCTTTCTTGTGCATCATTTTTAGAAGAGGCTTCCTTCTGGGGCGACATCCATGCAGACCAATTTGATGCAGAGTGTGGCGTATGGTCTAAGCACTGACAGGTTGACCTCCCCACCCCTTCAAACTCTGCATCAATGCTGGCAGCACTCATACATCTATTTCCCAAAGGCAACCTCTGGATTTGACGCTGAGCATGTGCACTCAACTTCTTAGGTCGACCATGGTGAGGCCTGTTCTGAGTGCAAACTGTCCTGTTAAACCGCGGTATGGTCTTGGCCACCATGCTGCAGCTGTTTCAGAGTCTTGGCAATCTTCTTATAGCCTAGGCCATCTTTATGTAGAGCAACGATTCTTTTTTTTCAGATCCTCAGAGAGTTCTTTGCCAAGAGGTGCCATGTTGACCTTCCAGTGACCAGTAAGAGAGTAAGAGCGATAACACCACATTAAACACACCTTCTCCCCATTCACACCTAAGACCTTGTAACACTAACGAGTCACATGATATTGTGGAGGGAAAATGGCTAATTGGGCCCAATTTGGACATTTTCACTTAGGGGTGTACTCACTTTTCTTGCCAGCAGTTTAGACATTAATGGCTGTGTGTTGAGTTTTTTTGAGGGGACAGCAAATTGACACAGTTATACAAGCTGCACACTCACTACATTGCAGCAAAGTGTCATTTCCTCAGTGTTGTCACATGAAAAGATATAATAAAATATTTACAAAGATGTAAGGGGTATACTCAGTGTACTCACTTTTGTGAGATACTGTATATATATATATATATATATATATATATATATGCGTGTGTGTGTTTAATGCATAACTATCCCCTGACGAAGCCTTTTAGGTAAAACCTGGGTCTGGATATTGACCATTGCCCGCGGCTGTGTAATTTGTATGCTGGTTTCACCTGTGGTATGTTCCCATCAGAAGGCATTGTTGTGAGGACCGGAAAGGGGAACCTGTGAGCTGGTTGACAGCTGGAAGCAAGGCTTAATCTGCAGTGAGAGGATGGATGTGTTTTTATACCAGCACATTCCTGTGGGATTATGGTGCTTTGAAAAACATCAATGGCATTGAAGGGGAGTTCTTCCAACAGCTGCACACTAAGTAACCATTGTCTGAAAGAGAGTGGTTCACATTTGTCCATAGAGACAAGGATGAACTTGAAACACAGCAGCAGTTTGTAGAAAAAAAAAGAAATTGATTGCAGACCCTTTCTTCTACATTTTCCACTGGCTATTACATAATGATATTAGAATGGTCCTGTGTTGGACTAAACCCTATATTGATTGTAAAGAACCAAGCTTACAGTAACATTTAATGAACTGTTAATTAACTGCAGAGTACAGTACATTCTGCTAGGATTTGGTTTTAGGAGCACAGTTTTTATTGACAATTTTAGCAATACACCATACTAATTTAATGAATATACCATATGAAATGTAGAAAATGTAAATAAGTATAAAAATAACTAATCGACAAGTACAGCAAAACCTGATACCTGAATGTTCAATCTACTGTAGAACATCCCCTGTGCATCACTCTGCATATGCACAGCTGTCAGTGAAATCCCAATAGGCATTTATGCAGCAAACAACTATGTTTGCATGTGTTCAATTTATGTTTTATTTTTTTTTATTAACTATATAAAATCTTTATATTACAAATGCGCATTCAACAGAGTGCATACATAACTCCGGTTTTGCAAACCATTCTGAATTTTCCCTTTGTGACTGTTTTTCATAGTTAAATTTCCATATTGCCATTGCCATATTGTATTAACAAAGTAGAGAAAGGAAGGAGTCATTCCTCTCAGTCATCTAGCTGTGTGTGTAAATTGAGCTTCAGCTATTTAGTTAGTTAGCTCTTTAAATAATCCTAAAGCTGGCGTTACATCAAAATTCAGCCTGTTCAGCAGTAACCTGCTGAATTTCGGTCCATGTTTGGTGCTCCTATTCATAAGAAGTTGTTCTATCAATCAACTTCTAATGAATGGTCCTGCTAGAAAACTCTTGCTCATTCAGCACACGTAGCCAAATGGAATGCAGCACTGATCAGTGTATTCTGACACCGGGGGAGTCCCACTATTAAAATACTATGACACAGCGAGGATTCCCACATCCACATTGACTGTGAAGATGAGGGAATGGGTAAAGTTTTTTTCATTCGGCTGGCTGAACTAAAAACTGAACCACGCATGTCCAGCATTAGGGTAGCTAAAAGGGTATCCCCACTGCACTTAATTTGTGAAGTAAGTGCCTGGATGATCACCCACAAAGGGATTTCCATGAAGGTCCAATAACTTGACACTCACATGTCTTGCAGCAGAGATAATTTAAAGCAAAAGCATTATGTATTAATGTTTCAACAGGGCAAGTCCATCTTTCTAAGACACTGAAACATAAAAATGAGCAAACAAACCCAAAATTCCAACCGTCTAAGTTACAAAAAAATGAAATTGTCCGAGGCCCTGAAACATGCACCACATTGTTCTCCCATTGTGGCTCACTGCAGCTGAAACTGACAGCTCAAACACTAAACTGGAGTATATGAATGGGCCCTGACAGTGCACACAGTAATACAGTAATAGCGATAAAAGGAACATACTGAGTCAGTCATAAGAGCAACTGCAGTGTAAACGAGGCACAAAGAAAACCATGTTTTTCTATGTGCCCTTGCAGTAACCTGTGTTACTCTAGTGAAGAAAAATGCAGATCACTGCACATGGTGCAAATAAGCCCTTTAGCTTAAGCAACTCCTCAGCAGTCAGAACCGCAGTTTATTTGTGTGCCTTGCATACACATGGTTGTCTGGGGTAACATTGCTCAGATTTTGTAAGTCAATGGTGGTGGACTATGTACAGTAGGCTTATTTATCTGAACATTTCAGAGTTTTTCATAAATGTTTCGTCTACTGTAATTGAAAGTGTATTTTTATAATTTAATAAAACATCTTTTGTACATTTTGATTAACACTTGATAAGGTTTCACTTTAAATTATTTTGTATTTTTTTAAAGGGTTCTTTTTCTATAATATTTTCACAAAATTGCAAATTTACCTCACTAAAAGGAATAAATATTGTTCACTACAAAAAAGAATAAATTATTGCACTTAAAGCGAAGTTCCACCCAAAAATGGAACTTCCACTGATCGGATACCTCCCCCCTCCGGTGTCACATTTGGCACCTTTCAGGGTGGAGGGGGAAGAAGATACCTGTATAATCCATGTATTTGCTCCCACTTGGGCATAGATCAATTGCAGACTCCGCGGTGATCTATGCCATGTCCAGCCCCTCCTCTGCCCCATGCTGTCTTCTGGGAGGCACACAGGTCCCAGAAGACAGCAGGGACCAGTGAGGATGCGCATGCGCAGTAGGGAACCAGGCTGTGAAGCTCCAAGGCTTCACTTCCTGATTCCCTTACCGAAGATGGCGGCACTTCCACCCGAGAGCCGAGGGATAGAACGGCTTCGGGTGAGGACACCGCGGGTGCCCTGGACAGGTAAGTGTCGATATTTTAAAAGTCAGCAGCTGCAAATTTGTGTGCAATCCTCTGCCAATATATAGTACAATAGTTTGCAAGTGAACACACTCCCACTTTGAACTGGGCTGCAATAACTAAATCCCATAAAGCATTGAAAAAATTAAGCAATAACCAAATTCTAGAAAGCAAAAGCATGGAAGAGAGAGTTCATTGAGGATACCTACTAGCCTTTGATTGATATAGCTAGACACATTTTTAGGGCGCCATAGGATTTTAAAAAAAGGAAAAAAAACATGAACTATAGGGAAAAAATTACCGTATTTATCAGTGTATAATACGCACTTTTTCCCACCTTAAAATCAGCGGAAAATCATGGGTGCGTGTTATATGCCGATTTCCGCCAATCTCCGCTGATTGTGAGCGGAATGGAGTGACCATGCCGAGATACACATAGCCGAGTGTACTCGGCTCTTCTCGGCTCCGCTCACAGTTATGCCCAGTCCCATTGGACCTGTGTTATGTCCATCATAGGGCGGGACTGGGTGTGACTGTGAGCGGAGCCGAGAAGAGCCGAGTACACTCGGCTATGTGTATCTCGGCTCCGCCCAGTCCCTGCGATCTCGGCGGCACTCGCTCTGCTCCGCTGAGTCCCTGCAATCTCGGCGGCGCCATATTTAAATCTGGACAAGGCTGCAATGGACACTGGGGGCAAGGCTGCAATGGACACTGGGGCAAGGCTGCACTGGGGCAAGGCTGCAATGGACACTGGGGAAGGCTGCACTGACAAGGCTGCACTGGCAAGGCTGCAATGACAAGGTTGCAAGGCTGCACTGGGGCAAGGCTGCAATGACACTGACACGGCTGAAGATGGACACTGATAAGGCTGCATTGATGGGCATTTAAATGTAAGTTTTTCTCCTTAAACTTCCCTCCTATAAGTTTTTTTCCTTAAAATTCCCTCCTAAACTTGGGGTGTGTGTTATACGCCGATAAATACGGTACCTTTGCAGTAGGGCTCCCTATACTTTGCTAGGGTACACCTAGGTTACAATTAAAAGTACTATTACTTGCCTTATTCCTAATTCCCACAGGCTCCTCCTCTGCATGCAACCAGTCCCCTGAAGCTGCTTCCCTTCAGTGTTCTGTCCATCAGCGTTCTGTCCATCGGTCACACTCTGACATCATCACGTACATAGCAGGACCTGAATATACATAGGTACCTGCCCACAAACCGGAATATTGGAGAGAAAAAGAATGTGTCAGCTGCCAGGGGATGGTTAATGATAATGATATTTAATGATAATCTAGGCAAAAACTAGCATTTGATCCTTGCAGTGTAAGGGAAACTCCACTGCAAGGGTATTTTTTTATTGCTTGGAAATTCAGCTATAATTTAAAAATTAAAAAAAACATACATTTTGCCTAGAATAAAATATATGAAATATATCCATGCTGTATAGCCTACCTTGTTACAATTACATTTAAGAGAATAAAAGCACTTTTTAATGCTGACTCTATATTATAAGGAAATTGTGGAAAACAACTCCTTGTCCTAAAAGGTCATGGTATTACTGGCAGTAGTTAGCTTGGATAAACTATAAAGTGTCCTCAAAACAACAGACAAACTAATTACCAATTACTGGAACTTTTTCCAAACTCTCATAAAAGGCAATATCCCATTTGTTAGCAGCTAAATAGCACCAGTTTTCAGCAGGAAAACTGGGCAGTCTTAATTCACATTTGCATGCCTTCTGTAAAACAAAAAAATCAAACCGGTTGATTATATGCAAAATATGGTGCATGTATATATAGTGTACGTTAATTTGAAATTGTGAACTTTTTCACATTTTGTGCACGTAAGCAAAAAAAAACCTTGCCTATGACATCATCAGACCAGAAAGTCACACATACCCAGTGAAGTGAATAGCCACCAATTATGCACAGAGATTGAACAAATCTCCCTGTATGGGTTTTATTTGTATATCTGCTGTCTTCACCTTTTTATACTGTTTATAAAGTATACATTGTGCTACTTTTTTTCTTCCTGTTATAGCTGTGGTAGTTTAGTCTTGGCATACACTGTGTGACAGCTAATTAGAGGAAAGGCACACAGCCCCACTCCACATAGGCAGAGGAAGGAAGAAATGTGTAGAGCTGTGCTGTGAATAAACCAGCTCTCTGCTAATCTTTTTATAGCACTCACCCCACACAAATTTCCAACTGCTTTTATCTCCCCTCTCAGAGAACTTTTCAGAAGATATCATGCTGATAACAGAGGAGTGAAGCAGCATAAAGACACAGGACTTAGGACTTTGGAGAGAGATAAGTAAACACTACAGATATATATGCCCAGGTCAAATGTAATGAATCGGTTTAACCTTAATTTAAAGTGAAATTCCATGTAAATATAAAATAAAAAATACAGTTTATTTCTATGAATAATATTAAAAAAACATTTATATTATGCATTATTGGAACTGCTAAACGTCTGATTAGAAACAGTAGTCTAATCTAGACATTCAGTAATTCTCCTCTGCTTCACCGACACAGGTTTGCCTGTACAAATGTACAGTATGTGACTGCTCAAGGCACTTCCTGGTATTGTTGTCAGTGTCTGTGCTAGAAGTACAGCAAAGCCCTACCCAGTCCCACCCCTTCCCACGTGGACCCTCAAGGATCATGCCCACGAGCAGCAGAGGAGTAGGCACATCACTTCTGGAAGTGACGCTCCTAGGCAGGAAGACAAACAACCACCATCACGTTCCAGTGTGAACAACAAAAAAGCAATGTGGTATGTGACGACAAGGCATTACAAAGAAAAAATCATACAAAAACAAAGCCTTTAAAAAGTTCTAGACATACCAATGTCTTACGTTACCAAAATGATTGTGGGGGATTGTTTGAACACAAGCCTTTTTTCTTCCACTTAAAAAAAAAACGCTAGCATGAGAAAACAGGCTAAAATAAGATGTGCAAACTCATTTCACTCTGTAGTGAATTGGACCATATAAATTATCCCTTGAATAGCTGTGGTTGTATGTATATTTTCTATTGTCGCTTTTCTCTAGCGAGCTATAAAAAAGCTGTTTTTAGGGAAAAAAAGAAATCAAATAATTTTCTCCAAATGCAACAGGATACAGATGGCCTGACATTTCACGCAAATTGATGAGTTAACATCGGCTATATTGGCTTAGTCGTTCTCTACACAATGAAAAAGGTCATTAAGTTTACTTATGTGACAAAAATACTGACTCTGCAGATAGGAAAAAAAGAAAGATAAAATTAATTGGTAGAGTTTTCACCACAGATGAGGGGACTCAATTGAAGTATTTTTATTATCCAGAACATCTGTTTTTAAAATAGAAAAAAGTACACTAGAAAGTGTGTATTACTAGAACTGATTGCACAGTGGCTATTGTTTCTGCAGGCTATTGAGAAACACAATATATTGAGAACATATTTTACAACTTTTGAATTATTATGCCAGATTTGTACTAATGTGTCTTTTGGAAATAGGACACATTTCATTCTGCACTGAATCGGCTCTTTATGGTACAAGAATGATTACTGCGACATTATTGAATTCACTCCACTCATGTAAGTTCAAATGATAATGATACAGGCTTATATGAGTAATTACAAAAATAAGTTTGAGATTGTAAGATTTGACAAAGAGTCCTCAGCAATAATTAACATGATGTCATGTAAAATAGAGTCTTGATAATCTCACAATAAACAGTAAAATATTTTCCCTGCCTTAAAGGACAAAAATCACCAACCGAACAGCAAAACATTAAGTTGGTGTATATACATTTTCCATTTCTTTTTTTTATTAACTCTGGTTAAATAAGTACCTGGAATAAAGGTTAAAGTGAACCTGTGCTTTGCCAAGTCATGGTAAAGCAAAAGGTTCTCTTAATTGCCCTCCCCCAGTACCTATACTTTCCCTGTTAATTGCCAAACTTTAATTCAGGACATGTTAGACAGCTGCAGAGTCCGCTGCTTCCACACAAACAGTGGTGGTCCTTCTCTTCAGCATGCTACCAAGCGACGAGAGTGCCGCTGGAGATGAAATAAGCACCAAAAAGTAAGGCATTTAAAAAGTTCAGTTTTACTGCACCATCTATGTACCTATTTTATTTTAAAGAAAATTGCAATTTTGCTTTTAATTCACTTTTCATTATTTGCCCAAAGAAGCCCTGTGTAAGCTTTAAGTTTATCTGGTTAAAGTTTACACAGGCCTGCAGATTCTTCCCCAGCCCTTACATGACAAGGTTTGGGCCAGGTTAGAAGGTGAGCATAAGCAGTGGTACAGTTAACAAAACCTTTTACATTTTCCTACACGGCCAAGCATAGGTTTAATTTTAAATTATGAATCAGTTCCAAGGAAGTTTCCAAAGTAATGCATACTGCTGAGGCCATCTTTAATGCAGGACAAAAAGGGCATCTGCCCCAGGCCCAGTCATTGTTGTGGGGCCTGAAAACACAATCAGAAAATTGTACGAAAAATACTGCTTTCGAAATGATCGTACGATGATCTGATTTTGAGAGCCAATCACTACAGTTCACCCGAAATTATCTGCAGGGACAAACATGAAAATACGATACCAGATCGTACGATTTTGATTTAATCCATACAGGTTTAGTCTGAAAATACAAGACAGATACAGTACAATACAATACATCACTTCCAATTTTTTTAGTTGTATTCTGTTGTATGAGAATTTTGGTAAGTTTAGTAACCTCATTATTTTTGATACGGAGGCTAGCATGCAAAAAATAACAGACGATCATTTATCTGATAATCTCATTGTGGGTACCAGGCTTTAAGCCCGCACTGCCTGGGAGTGTCTGGAGCAGGGCCAAAGCCAGGATTGGTGGGGTAGTAAAATCTGACACTGACTGCTTCTGGTGCCATGCTACATAGAGCGCATGTGGTCTGAAAGCCTCTTCTACCTCAGCATTGTCAGACTGCCAAGGTAGAGGAGGGTCCATCTCCTCTTCTCTGCCTGTTACTCCATCCCTGCTCTGGACTCAGCCTTCTCCCTCCCTTCTGGTTTGCTGCAATTCCTACCTTGTCCTGTAGGGGGAGAGGCCGGTCTTTCCGGTGAAGGACAGAGCACCTACTGAGAGCTTGCACAGCCAAGTGAGGGTGGGTCTGGAGAGCTCCATGGTATGGGGGGGCCTGTGTGTACAAAGGATGAGCAGTGTGTAGGGAAGGACAGTGTGTGTGCAGGGGGAAAGGGGCAGCAACGAACAAAAACCAGAGGCATGTTTCAAAGCAATCTGCTTCTTTTTAAACCTGTGTTTCTCAACCAGGTTGAAAAAGAAGTGGGTTTCTTCAAAACACATTCCTGGTTATTGGGGTACACAGCCGTGATAGAAAGAATCTCTTGCCTCCAGATTACAGACCCTCATGGCAGCTCAATCCATCCCTGCCGGCAGTGTCATCTCCACAGCAGTTCATGTTTTTCCTGACCAGTGGCCAAGGAGGGGATTCAGGACTATCTTCACAATGACCCTGTTTTTTCCCAGCCGCATGTCATGTCTCTGTACCCCTTCTTACATTTGTGAGTGCAACATTTTATCTTTTTTTGTTTATTGAATTACCTCATTCATAATGCACTGTGGGGTGTGTGGTCCTCTCTCTCTTTTCTTGTCTCATACAGTCTTACACATCTAGTTTACAACTAATAATGAGGTCTGCCAACACAGAACTTCCCAGTCCTCTCTTTAACATTACATACGATGGGAAGGGGAAAGCTAGGTATGGAGTTTAAACAATAATAATAATAACTAATTAAATAATAGTAATATGTGAATGGGAACATGTGACAGATATAACATAGGTAGCAGCTCCAAGTAACATGATATAAAGTAAGTATAAAGTAAGTAGCAGCTCCAAAAGTGAAAATCGGCCTAAAAAGTGAAAATAAACTTTAAAGCAGAACTCCAGACAGCTACATATACTCATGAAATGCATATATGTAAGCATATATGTGAGCTGCTTTTCCTACAGAAAATCTTTTTAACCGTAATCAGCAGGCCTTGTAATTCTAAACCCTCAACCACATAGCTAGGATAGTAATATTGCTATTCATTGCTGCAGATTGCTGTGTTATATTCATGCTCAGTGCAATATGACAGAGCACCATTACACTGATGGACTTCTCCGTTGTATTTTCTGTCCCCCAAACCTACCTAAAGCAAACCCCCCCCCCAGCTCTCAGACCCGGAAAACGTGCCAGATTATCAGAACAGTACTAAAGCCTGCCTGGCTCACAGTGCATTCACTCGCCTTATGTCAAATTTCTGTGGAATGCTGGAAGAAAATATAAAAATTGCATTTAAGGCAGCTACACTACAACTATACTAGCAATATTCAACACATTTTATTATTGAACACTTAACACGACTTGAGGGTGTTCTGCTTAATTTTGAGTGCCTACCATGCAAACAATTAAAGAAAAACACAAACATTTAAACACACGTTGAAAAGGCAAAAAATATTTTATTGTTTTTAGTATCTGTGCAGAATAATTTAGGCAAACAACCCAAGTTACAATAATATAACAATTAGCTAAAATCTTATTTATAACTTAGTTCATGTAAAAAAAAATCTGCTTATACAGTACTTTCAGGGGATACAACAATAAAAAAACTCCTATTTTTATTACTAGATACGCCTTTACTGATTGTTTATGAATGTATTAAAATTATGGATGTTATATTATGAAAAAAAGCACACACAATAATGTATTAATAAACCACCTTAAGCTTGAGCACCATACTAAAGTTATCATGTCCATAAATGTAATCAGAAGCCTAACTACTATCCGTAATATATTTTATGTAGTAAATTGGAACAAGTAAGCTCTTATTAGTGAAACGTCATTCTTCTTGTAGAGTATTATATTGTAAAGAATAATTTTGGATGTGATATTAGATATATATTTTTTTTATCAATAATAATAACAACAAAAAATAAAGCATTGCATATGCTCCATATCAACAAAGTAACACTGATTATTACTATTACCATTTTACTATTTTACTATTAGCAGAAAACTAAATTTAGCATTATATACCAGTTGTTATTATATGTAATTAAAAAGCAAGTTAACTGCAATACAGCGATGACGCCAACATTCACTGTCTTTGAACAAAAAATTATTTTGTATAATAATAAATCTATTTCTGACTAAAGGCGCTCTTTGTCCTTACTATACATACTTTGCACCAATCATTATGATTAGTATAGTTATGTGTTTGCTGAAAATAACAATATAGCAGCTCATAGGAAACTATAACATAGGCAAACCCTTTTCAAGTGTTTCAACTATATTTTTTCTAAATGTGTTTATAATGTCCTAACAACATTATATATAAAATATTACTAGCTAGACTAATACTTATTTTTTTAGGTACCTTTAACATGCAGTTTTTATTACAGTAAATATTCATTATAAACAGCATATGATACAAACATTTCAATGTGACTGTGTTACTGAAGCAAAAATGTCCTGTTTCTTTTTTGACAATACAAAAACACTTTATTCCCTGAGAGGGGTGAGTCATAATGATATAGGCAAAAGATGATAATTTTAAAGAGTAGGTATAGTTCTCAAAAGTAGAAATGAAAAGTTTAATCTGATCAAATATTTTAACCAAGTCCTCAAACAGTGGCAAAACTGATTTTTTTCTAACAAGTCCTACTTTTAACTTGCTTTGATACAAGGTGGCACAAAGTCATGGGAGAACTTGAAACAAGCTTCAAATTAATATTTGAAAAAGGGCACCCAGTACTTTTGATGTGGCGCCCTTCATGCAAATTATGTAGTATAAGAAAATCCCAGAAGGAAATATGTTGCTTTATTCTCATAGCTCTCTCTTTTCTAGATAGAAATAATGAACTTTTAATTCTCCCTCTGCAGCCAAACTAAGCTTTTCATGAGACCATATTATTCACTAGGTGATGAACATTTCTTTAATGCACTTATCCTTAGTTATCTCAATTTTATACATAAATAAATGCCAGAAGAATATGCCTAAAACTGCAGTTTTTTAGACTTTAGATCTTTTTGGGGATTGTTCATTTTCTATATAAAAAAAATGTCTATATTATATAGTCAAGGTTTAAACTTCGGTGTCATGTGATGTAAGGTTTTATTCTATCATTGCTTTCATTTTGCTCTGGAAAAATCATAGAATTGTATTTTGTGAACTACATTCTCATACATAATCCCTAAGCATTTCAGCTTGAGATAAACCTAGTGAGCTGAAAACTGTAAAAGGCATTGTTGCTTCACTAGATATATATGCTGTTCTATGATGCAAGATCATCTTTTGTCAAAATAGCATACTGTCATTCAGTACATTTCATTTTATATATAGCACTCTTACATCTAACAGATCCAAAATATCAGGACGCTGTCTGACACTAAGATGTTTGACCTTGCCGTTCAGCACATTCTTAGCATAAGAACGGGGACTTTTTCAAAAAACAAAAACACCTGGTTATTAAAATACATGTAATTATTGATAAACAAACTAGGGTTTTGGCAAACAAAGATTTTACTAATATTTACAAGGAGAATAAGATCCCTACAATGTTGATAAGTTGGGGGTTTTTTAGTCCTAAAAATATTGGGTTGTATATTTTTTGAAAATTATTATTTGGGCATTGTATCTATGTCACCTCAAGTACAGTGACAAATCATTTTTATAGCCTTTGATGATATCTGCCAAACATTTATTACAGTAGGCAACTACAGACCATCCTGGGGGAGCATATGTCATAATTAAACAGGTAGTGAAACATGTGTTTCAGTTTTCCAACCTGCCTGTGCTCTAGGTGAAAGGGTATACACTGAATCTTTTTCTTCAGATAAAACATATTAAATATGATATTTCAGCTTTGCAGTCTCAGACTTCTCAGGAGATTTCTCCTTTTAACAACCTTCAATTTGACAGATAAAGCACAAGGTAGTAATCATTACTGAAATAGATTTTCTAGCACTACTGGACATCACTTCTGCAAATCAATAATCATTTGACAGTAACAGGGTGATTAAATAGCGGTTATATTTTGCTTCATGTTGAGTTGTTGTTTTTTTCTGTCCTAATTTGATATGCAGAAATACATCAATATGTTTCAATAAAAGCAGTACAATGTTCAGTCTTGGGATAAAAACATTATTTTAATACTCATGTTTTCAAATAATAATTTAACAACAATCTTTTAAGTAAATTGGGTCAATTAAGGTATGCATTTCTGATTATTTTATTAATAGAAACCTTTAAAACAAATATTAATATTATGGTCAATATTACGAACTTTAAGTAATTTTTAGTTCATACAGTATATTTTCCTTTTTTTATTTATTTTTTGATAAGCAAATTGCCCCATCATACTTTACTTAGAACTAGACCTCTTATCTAGTTCAAAAATTCTATTTAGTAAAATAAGCCAACTTAAGGATGCAAAAAAGTAATGCCCAACTGATTGTTCAAAACATAGAATTTTGGTATGATTGCATATCAGATATAAAAAAAATCTTGTAAGCACGTTGTTCTACTTTGCTGGCTATTCCTTTGTGATCTACCGGCATATTGTAATATTTGCACTTGCACTATTTAATGGCTGGTTTGGTAGGAAAAAGAAAAGGGCAGCAGTGTCCATAGACCTTTCTATTCCTGCTAGCCCACTTTATACCTGTTTTCTTTTTTAAATATTTTTATTAAACATTGAAGGTGACATAGTACTTAAACATATACAACATGTTATTTGTCAATGAAAGAGTACACATGTACACATAAATCTGAATTGGAATACCATGGAATGCTTAAGATTAATAAGTCAACACTTAGATGCTGTTTTTCAATCTACAGAGAGATAAGGGTGGTAAAGGGGTTTGGAAAAGAAGGGAAATTGGGACATCAAAATAAACAAAGGTAAAAAATAAAATAGATTCACATTTTGTGCATTCCCAGCTAAAACTATCCTTCAGAATGAAATTGCTGGAAACACTCTAGATCAAGATGAAAAAACTTGCTCCAAATATTTTGAGGTCAGCTAGGTCAATCTATTTATCTTTTTTTTCTCACAATATTGCTTAACTGCTCTTTTCCTATTTGTCTAACAACTCTTTTTTTTTTAGTCACTCAACCCAATACTTGAGCTTTTTGCATTTTGGTGTGCCAAAATAAGACGTTGAGAGTCTTTCTACACCTCTTTGTGGACATTTTCTTTCTATGTCAGCTAATGTATTTATCAAAAAATGATACACATGAATATTAACCTGGTGATATCAACCACAATGCCTGACCAGAAAGACATGTTAGGCAAGGCCTAAATATTACCGTAATCGAAGAGCTCAAGGTGGTGGAAATTTGATATTTCACATATAGATTAGATTCATAAGGATAATACATCTATACACGTGTAGGTTATCACAACCGTGTACTTATTGTATATCTCTTGGAAAAAAAGGCAGATAAAACTAATGAAAACTTAAACGTGAAACCAAGATTTAGATTGTTTGTTTGCTTTGCTTATGTTGATCAGCATACCTTATTGCCAGAGGTAATTTAATAGACACTTAAAGCTAAATTCCAGGAATTCAGCTCCTTTGTAAAAAATGAAAGCACACTATTAGTTAGGTCCAGCAAGGTGCATGACACCTCCTCGCCTTAGGTCTGTTATTTATATCTGACAGCTTTATAGTACTCCCAGAAGATAGCTATCGCTGTAGTACTGGGTGCCTGATATTGATCCTTCTGAGCTCTGCATCTTGAAAAGGAGCATCACTGCAGCTGCTATGCCCACCCCTCACCTCCTCCTGCCCATTCACAGAAGCCTTGGTAATATGTGAACACATTCACAAAATACCAAGGCTTCTGTGAATAGGCAGCTGATGGGAGGGGCAGGAGGTGTGTTTCTCTCCTCTCAGCGCTCTGAGTGTCTCCTTGGCAGAGCAGTAAAGCTGTCAAACGTAAATATGAGGGACATTCAAGTCAAACTGTGACTTTTGAGTTTATACATTAAAAGAACAAATTTTAAGGAGTGGAAACTGCATTTATTAATGCCTGGAAAGCTTTGGCATAGAAAGATTTTTCAGTACACCTGAACCATCCTAGGACAGCCTGCTTCACTTTGTCATCATTGTTGAAATGCTGACCTCTGAGGAACTCTTTTAGGGGTTCAAACAGGTGGAAATCACTCAGAGCCGAGTTGGTGTAATGTGCAGGTAGTGCGGTGAGCAGTATGAGCTTTTGCATTGTCCTGGAGAAACAGGACGCACTTAATGATCAAACCAGGCCATTTTTTCCGCAGACGCCTATGCACATCACTCAGAACATGACAGTAAAATTCACTGTTGATAGTGGCACCATGGGATAGAAAACCCACATGAATAATGCCACGTTTGTCCCAGAAAACACTGCTTTGATGCTAGCTTTGATTCTCAGAGTGAAATGATGTGCCCAGGTTTCCTCACATGTAATAATGCAACCCAGAAAATCCTGGCCTTCCCTGTCAAAACGCTCCTTCAACGCAGTGCACACTTCAACTCTTCTGTGACGGTCAAAAGCGGAAAGCTGTCTTGGTACCGAGCACTTTTTAAAATTGCAAATGTTCGTGAATGATTTTGTTCACTGTTCCCACAGAAAGATTTTTCTCTTGTGCAATTTTACGCCAGGTTATGCGTTAATTATCCAGGATTAGGCACTCCACTCACTGAATGTTCACAGGAGCGACTGCTGTGGGCTGTGAACAACCATGGCTGGGATATCTGCAGGTTCTACACCTTCGTTCACAAAAAAAAATTATCACCACACCACACGCACTAACACTGTTTTCTGCCATCTTGATTAACTGTCTCTGGACTGGCACATGACATGTGCACCGCCTATCAGTAATAGGACACACTTGCCACTTTTTGTGTCTCTGTGTGGACATGGTAATCTTGGTAAAGGCAGGACCTTGCTTCCTCATGTCAGAATGTCTAGCAAGCAGAACAGTGAGTAAGATAGTAGTGATTTCACCAAAGCTCACTTCTCAGACTAGCAGATTAGGAAAGTCTCACTCCTAGTCTCACTACTCAGACTAGGAATTCAGGAAAAGGGTATTTTTTTCTGAGTACCTCTTGGGTACATTCAATAGTTGTAAATGTTCCTTTTAATATAGCAAGTCTTCACTTTTAGAGTTTAGCTTTATTTCAAAAAGTGATGTATTCCTATTGGGCTGATATAAAATACAATATACCACCAAAGGAAGAGGGTAGTGAAATAGGGAATACTTTTCAATTAAGAAGGCTTTAGGGTGTTTTGAATTGATGTTAAGGCCTGACTTCTATATACATATAGAATACCAGTACAAGTTATGTCTTTTGACTGATGATTTTGCTCAACCACCCCTTAAATAAATATCAAAAAGACTCAAAAAATGACTTAAACTCTCTGGACTGGCTAGAAAAAAATTAATTTATTTTCGAACAAGTATATAGAAAAAATGGAAATGGCCTGACTTGCAGTCTCCACTCTAATTAATCCCAAAGGTGTTCAGGACTCTGTGCAGACCAGTCAAATTCCTCCACCCCAAACTCACTCATCCATGTCTTTATGGACCTTGCTTTTTGCACTGGTGCGCAGTCATGTGGAGCATGAAATTGTCTTGGTATGCTGACACCTTAAGAGTTCCCTTCACTGGAACTAGGGGGCCAAGCCCAACATTTGAAAAACAGGCCCACACCATAATCCCCCCTCCACCAAATGATTTGGACCAGTGCATACAAGGTTCATACAGACATGTATGAGTGAGTGGGGGGCCCACCCCACCATGTTGAGGTAATGCGGCCTGGTACGGCTCAGGAGGGGGGGCACTCGCTCGTCCCCACCCCCTTTCCTGACTGGTCGGGCTCTGTGTTTATTTAACAGTTAGGCCCGATTCACACCTATGCAGGTTGCAGTTTGCATATTGCAGGTGCATTTTGCATTTTTTAATACACAATTTTGATCCATTGAAGTCTATGGAACCAAAAACCAGAAAAAAGTCCCTGGCCCTTTACATAAAATGCCCAGATGTGAACTACATCCATAGGAAACCATGTTAAATGGACTGTAGTGTGTTTCTGCAAAACTGAAAATTTGCTAAAAAATGCATAGGTGTGAATCAGGCCTAAAACAGTACTGAGAAACACACATGACACACACTGGGCATGAAAAGGAAGCTGTACAGTAGAAAACACATAACGATAAAAAACTGCAATCCTGCACAGAAATATTGTGATACTGAAGATAATATAGGCTGACCCTTTTACTTTAGCAAAGTGATCTCTGGATAGCATGAGCATTTCACATGACTGATTTAAATTGTTCCCAAGTAGGTGCTAGGGTCTATTTCTGCTGAGCCCATTCCCACACTTGCTGCTGTCAGGCCCTGCGGTCATTCTGACAGCTGAAAGCCTGATCTGCTATTAGCATCTATTTCACTGTCCATCAGCATAAACAGCTTTGTCTCACTATTACTTGTTAAAATGTAATTCGCCACTGATAAATTGCAGCTAGTTGGGGCTGTTTAAGCAAATAATAACAGCGTGGGGTTGATTTACTAAAACTGGAGAGTGCAAAATCTGGTGCAGCTGTGCATGGTAGCCAATCAGCTTCTAAAGTCAGCTTGTTCAATTAAGCCTTGACAAAAAAACCTGGAAGCTGATGGGTTTCTATGCAGAGCTGCACCAGATTTTGCACTCTCGGGTTCTAGTAAATCAACCCCAGTATTTTTGCTTGATATAATATAAATAACCTAATAATGTGCATTGATTTTTTTAAACTAGGTTTTTATCTATATTTTGTAATTTTATATGTACAGTGTGGAGAGCAGTGATTCTTATTTACTGCTTTCTTTTTCTTTAGTGCAAGCCTATGTGTGAGCTTACTCATTGAATGCATTGTACTCCCAATGTGTTTGATATGTTAACAGCTTTTAAGTAAGAAACTGTGTAATTGCATTGTGATAACCAGGGCTCCTCTTTTGGTAATTTGCAGTTGTTTTGCAAAAATATTAAAGTAATATCAGAAGTAAAAAAATCTAAATAATTAAATATTTTGGTTCTAAATTGACCTCTTAACACGTAGCCTTAAATCTGAACTCCAGACACGTTTTAAAATATATTCAAACCTAGATATTACCTTGTAAAAATAGCAGTGAAATCCTCAAAGTGTTGTACATAGTCTGTGCAGAGATCAGAGCTATGGAAATGACCTAGCACCTGTAACCACAGCCAGAACCCTAACACCGAATAAGCACCTGCAAGTTACCTTATTAGTTGCTGAAAATTCCACTCCTCTACCTCACAGGACCAAAAGCCACTGCTACCAGGATAGTAAGTTTATTCAATTCTAATTACCTAAACGTATTTGAAGTGTAGAACACCCACTTGATGACAAACTGTTTATTTATTTTAATTAAGTCACAATATTGCTCTTCTACAGAATGTTCTTAGAAAATAAGAATTATGTCACACAAATTTAGCTTTATCTTACCCACATGCAGTGTTCAAAGCAATATGTGTAGTCTAGCAAATTAAATATATTTGTGCTTTCTTATATTTACAGTTAGAAACAGTCAATGCAATAGGTTTATTAATTAGGTCTGTGATTTTCAGCAACTTTAAGCAGTTCTAAAAGAATTCTCTGGTATGAAATCTACATATAAAGTGTATGTATAGGAAAAAAAGTTTTGTGTGAGGAGGGTGGAAGAATTAAAACATGTCAGCTGATTTTTGTTGGACAGTTTTTCCTTTGCCTTCTGGCCAGGAGATGCAACAGGCCATGAGGGGAAATCTCCATAAAATAATGAGCAATCTACCCTAAAGGCCCATGCATATGATCAGACTTTTTGACAACAAACATGCAAATTACCTGTTTTTTTTCTTTCAATAAATTTTTATTAATAGAAGTTTAGTCATAACATTTGTATCATGCAGTTCAAAGAAATAAGACGTAAGGGAACAGAAAGTACAAATAAATCCGAAGCGAAGCCTTGCAAAACAGGATGTGATGAACAACATTTTGTGCTATAACTTTATACATGTCAAGAGTTTTAGCAAGGAATATCATGTCTCATTAGCGAGAGTGAGACAGGATGTATATTCTGCAAGATCAAATGACTAGAAGAGGCAGAGGTAACACTTTGTTGGGGGTGGTAATGCGACTATAAAGATAGAAAAGACAGCTCTCGGATTTGCGAGGGCTCAGGGAACAGGGGAGGCATTCGCGCCCGCCCCATAGGGGAACACACTGCGGGCAAGGGGCCTCCCCCCCCGAGCCCCCGATCCCGGCCGAGTCCGCCCTAAACGGGAGAACCCTATATCATTATTCTGATCTAGAAACTTGAAAAACCCTACCCCACTAATGTCTATGGTCAAGTGACCTAACCTACTTAGCTATATATAATCTAGCTTGGGGGAAGGCATTTACAGCTAAATAGCCCTAGGCTTGAAGAGCCCAGGAATTGTAGAGGTAACTCCCTACCTCTCTTAAGATAAGCAATTAAAAGAGTGTCAGAGCGATCCAGCTTTCAGAGGAATCAACAAGAGAAACTGAGCGAATATAAGGATAAGGAAAGAGGACCAGAGGGAGGAGAAAGGGGAAGGGTAAGACGAGATTCTCAAGTGATAAGAATTATCAGTAGAGTCACTCAGGGCACCTGTTGACCTGGTTGTCTGACACCAGGGCATAAAGGAATATGGCAGAAATTAGCCCAGGGTTCCCATGTGAGTTTGAAATTGTGAACTTTGTCTTGTATAATGCTAACTATCTTTTCTTGCGCCATAATCCAGGATATTTTATGCTTCACCGCTGCGAAAGGGACCCTGCGTTTTTTCCAACAAGAAGCTATTGTGATTTTGGTGCCCAGCAGGATAAAAAAGATCAGTTGTTGGGTATATTTATCAACCTTTTCCACTTTCAGATTCAGTAGAGCAATCTCTGGGTTTTGAGTAATCTGAACAGTGGTTACTTTGCGGATCACTGAGAATACTTTGTTCCATAAGCTCCTTATTTGTGGGCAGGACCACCATACGTGGTACAGTGTCCCTATATGATTACACCTGCGGAAACACAGCGGGGAAGCCATTAGAGAAACATTTACCATTCCTTTAAAAGAGCGATGAAAGCAAGAGAACCATTGATCCCTTTCCCAAGAGATATCAAGGTCTTTTTCCCAGGATAAGGTGTATGGAGGTTTGGACACCACTGAGGCAAGCGAAGCATATAAGATGGAGATCCCCCCTCTCCGATCCATTGCACCCGCGCACCATGATTCGTAATTAGTGACTGTGGGGGGTTCAGATTTATTTGGCCAAATGGAATGAAGGAAATGCTGTATTTGCATAAAATGGAAACGTTCAGCTGGAGGCATTTCAAGCTTACTAGTACAGAATGCCAGAGAAAGCGGGCCTGTGGATGTGAAATAATTCCCTATTCTAAGTAAACCCTTATTCAGCCACCAGCTAAACGCTAAAATGTTCATTCCTGGCGGGAAGTAGGGATTATGAAAAATATGTGTCAGGGGTTTGAGGGTGGAGATCAGGGAGGGATTTTTATGTAGCCGGTCACATAAAGCCAGAGAGTGGGATAATGTGGGGGCTAGAATGGGTGGTCTCAGTTTAGTGGGGGACCAAAGCAAAAAATCAATCGTGTGGAGAGGGACTGCATGACGCTCCATTGATACCCAATCTGGTTTCGGGCCCTTTGAGTATACAATGGAAATCTGGGCCAACTGAGCTGCCTGATAGTACCACCAAATGTTAGGTAAGGCTAGACCACCTTGTGATTTAGGTGGGAATAGGATATTTTGTGCGCAACGACTTCCCTTCGAGCCCCAAATGAATTTTATGACTTTGGATTGGAGCAGGTGTATTTGCGATTTTTGGATAGGGATGGGCAGGGATCTGAATAAGTAAAGTATGCGGGGGAGGAGGGTCATTTTGACTGCGTTAATACGGCCTAGCCAAGATAAGTTATGTCTATCCCAAAGGGAGAGGTCTGATATCAGTTTGCGGAAGGTGGCCGGGTAGTTAGATGAGTAGAGGGAGGCTATACTTGCGGAGAGATTGACCCCTAGGTAAGGAAGTGAAGCCTCGTTCCAGGAAAACGGGAAGTGATTTTGTAAGCTACGTAAAACATTGGGAGGGACCGTAATGTTCAGGGCGGAAGATTTAGACACGTTAACTCGCAAACCAGATACCTCTCCAAACTTATCAAGCAAGAAGAAGATGTTAGGAGTAGATATCAGAAGGGAAGTCACGAAGAGCAACAAATCGTCAGCAAAAAGCGCGCATTTGTGCTCTCGTTTACCACATAACACCCCTTTAATATCAGGGTGATTTCTAATAGCAATAGCCAAAGATTCCATGGCTATGGCGAATAGAAGGGGGGAAAGAGGGCACCCCTGTCTAGTTCCCTTTTCTATAGCAAGCGGTTCGGAGTAGTAGCCCTGCAGTCTGACCTGTGCACTTGGGTCAGAGTACAGGGCTCGAAGAATGTTCAAGAAATGTGGACCAAAACCCCAGCGCTCTAGTACATTGAATAGGTAAGGCCAGGTGACTGTGTCAAAAGCTTTTTGCAAGTCGATTGATAACAAATAACCGTTTTGTGGGTGGCCCCCATCCCATTGAGAATTGAGAAGTGAGATTATGTCAACTGCTCTCCTGATCTGGTCAGGTCCTTGTCTCCCCGGGATGGAGCCCACCTGGTCCTTATTGATGTAAAGAGCTATGCAGGATGCTAGCCGGTTGGAAAGTACTTTTGTTAAAATTTTTAGATCATTGTTGATTAAGGAGATAGGACGGTAATTGGAAACCAGAGATGTATCTTTGCCGGGTTTTGGAATGACCGATATGAAAGCAAGGTTTAGGGCTTTATCCAGGGGAGAGCCAGACCTGAGAGGATTGAAGAATTTGACTAAGTACGGGGTTAATATAGGGCCAAATTTTTTGTACTATCCAACGGAAAAGCCGTCTGGTCCCGGGGCTGAGTTTCGTTTCAGGTGCTTAATCACCCTGAGAACTTCTGAGTCAGAGATTGGATCATCTAGAAGGTCCGAATGTTCAGGAGATAATTTGGGAAGGGTGAGGTTGTTTAGGAAGTCTGAAATGGAGTGGCTAGGTGTTGTTTGTTCCTTTTTATATAGTGAAGTATAAAAATCATGAAATGTTTCCATTATGCGTTTTGGATTTTGAGATAGTTCACCCGATTGAGTACGAATTTTGGGGAAGGTAACGGATCGCGGTCTTGGTGACAATTTGGCTGCTAATTTAGCTCCTATTTTATCAGTTTGGTAGTATAAGCGGGCTCCTGACCACCAAAGCTGTTTCTCAGCCTCGGAGGTGAGGGCCAGGTTTAAAGATGTCCGCACGGTTTCCAGCCCCTCTAGAGAATCCTTGGTGGGGTTCCTTTTATGGGCTCCACTCAGAGATTGGAATTTTAACCGGAGGTTATTGATTTCTGCCGTGCGTTCTTTTTTAAGATTAGTGGAGATTTGAACGATCTTTCCTCTGAGGACTGCTTTATGGGCTGCCCACAACGTTTCCGGAGAAACCTCTCCAGTATTGTTTAAACGGAAGTATTCCTGTATTTCCTTTGCTAGGATCGAGCATTGGATTGGGTCACTTAGGAGCCCTTCGTTGAGGCGCCATATGAATTTGTTGCCTGGGTTGGGAGATTGTTGCATATATAAGAGAACCAAAGAGTGATCTGAAATGGAGGTGTCCCTAATAACTGCTTTAGTAGCCCAGGGGATGTTATGAGATTGAATAAAGATATGATCAATTCTGGTGTGGAGGTGATGCGGGGCAGAGTAATGAGTGAAGTCTTTGGATCTGGGATTCATTTCTCTCCAGATGTCCACAAGGCCTAGGGAACACAGTGTGGAGGCTATCTTAGTACTTTGTTTTGGAGGTTTTCTAGAACGAGGGGGTCCAGACCCCGATTTGTCTAGAGAAATAAAAGGGAGATTTGTGTCTCCTCCCATTATTATTTTCCCCTCAAGTTGCGGACCTAGTGTGGACATCATAGTAGAGAAAAAGGAAGCCTGACCCTTGTTTGAGGCATAATAAGAAATAAAGGAGTACAATGATCCCTCAATCGTGCCTTTTACCAAAAGAAACCTGCCCGCTTGGTTTTTAATAACTTCGGAGGGGGAAAATGTAAGGTTTTTTGCAAAGCAAATGGCCACCCCCTTAGTCTTATTATCAGCATTGGAAAGAAAAAACTGAGGGTAGTGCCCATGTAAGAAGGAGGGGTTGTACGAGGATGGGAAGTGAGTTTCCTGTAATAACAGGACTGCGATTTTTTGTGACTTGTAGTGGTTAAATAGTTTACGTCTTTTGACCGGAGAGTTCATTCCCTGCACATTGTGCGTGGCTATACATAGGGGGGATGAGTGTGTCAGAATGCATGGATCAGAGGGGGGGAGTGCGCATCATACAACAAATGCTTACCTGAGACTTCAAGATTTGTGCATGTGTCCAAGCCTTCACAGCCTGAGAGTTTTGGAATCTGGGTTGTAGGTGCGTTGTCGAGCATCTGAGTGACTCTGGGAATAGGTGAGAGGAGGAGGGGAGACATTGGGGGAAGATCAACCCTGAGAGGGAGAGACAAGACATGTCAAAAGCAATGTAAAACAAAATCCATAACCAAGCAATCATTCTTATTATATCCTAATAACAATCTAAGAACCCTTACAGGAGGAGGGGGCAAAGTGCCACCCCCTGCAAGGTTTTCCCAAGGAGCAAAACCCCAAAAAAGTGGGTTGTGGAGGTGTCTCCGAGTGCAGGAAAATACCACTCCGAAACTCGTGGAGGCGAAGTGCAGCCACTCCAGCCATACCGCCAAAAAAGGTAGGCTTCCCTTGGCCGGGCCCCAACAGGGGAGACAACAGGTCCATCTTCCTCCCAAAATCGTAAGTGCCAACTTCCAAACCAATCATTTAGCCACTGACGGGTGATTCCAGGTGGGCCAAAGGCCATGGTCTTAGGGCGTAACTTAAGGGTTAAAGAACACTTTATGTTTGCTGCATGGCTCATCACTGCCCATTAATGACGGCTTGCCAGGGTAGACATTGGTAGAGGAGAGGCCCAGGGGATCACAGTCACACAGAGTCACGCCTGCTAGAATGACCATCATATATCCCCTATCCCATAGGAGACAAGAGGGGTGGGTGGCAACTGCATGAGTTGTTTAATGTGGGCATTTAGCCATTTATTTTCCCTTTTAAAATGACATCATCTTCTCTTTTCAATGCATTGTTCAAATTTTGAAAAAACATAGTGCAGCATGTTGGAGTCCACTAGGAGCAAACAGTGTCACCAATGTAAGGTCGGGCAACTAATTCAGCAAAAGGGATACTAGGAACAGATGTAACTTGGGGTGGCTTAATGAATGTTGTATTGTTTACTTTTAGAAGAACGTGAGTGTGGTCACCTCCCACATTTTGAGGAGTATGATCTGAGAGCTGGACCCAGCACAGAGCCTCCACTGGACAGAACATCCCCCCATGCAACATAGACAGATGGTGGAAGAGTGCAACAATTTGAAGAAAATACTTTGGAGCCTGTTGTTTGCCCCAGTAAGTATTTTTCACATCTGGCTTAAAATGTGTATACATGTCTAGTGATTAGATGTACAAACCAAACACTCACACCACACGTGAGCAAAGTATGCAGTGCCTTGAACATTAGCATGGAGAAGGAAGAGGTGGAAGGAGCTGGCAGTGTTGCTAGGTACCCGAGTTTAGTAGCCACAGGCACCAGGGCGAAGCTTATTACAGAGTAGTTACAGTGCATACATTCCTAGTAGTGTAGGTGTCTGAAGGTCAAGCAGGTTGCAAGCAATAGTGGACTGGCTAGGTAAGTTATATCACTTTTGGCCTATAATTATTGATAACTATAGGTCGACCGATATGTGTTTTTATATGGCCGATGCCGAAATTTCGAAATAGGGGCAGCCGATGCCCAGTTTGACCAAAGCAAAAAATAAAGGACGATATATCGGTCGGCCTATAATAATAACGTGACCATAATTAACTATGTAGGGCCTCAACCACTTGCCCATCATTCCCATTCAATATTTTTTTCTCTTCTTCCAAGGCCACGAACTACCAAGATGCACTATTGGTCTTATCAGTGATGATATGCTGCAGGCAATGATTGAGCTCGAGAAAATTAAGGAGGCTACCACAGCTTTACAGAAACGAATCCAGGATTATGTCGACCTGTTAGCAAAATTTTAACATATTCAGACCTTAAAGCGGGATTCCGTCCTAAAAAAAATAAAATTTAAAGTCAGCAGCTACTAACAATGTAGCTGCTGACTTTAAATAAGTAGTTACCTGTCCTGGGTGCCCGCGATGTCGCCTGCCCGAGGCCGACCCATCCCTCGGCTCTCGCGTCCCTGGCACCGCCATCCTAGGAAAGGGAAACAGGCAGTGGAGCCTTGCGGCTTCACTGCCAGTGTCCTACTGCGCATGCGCGAGCGGCGCTCCGTTCTGTGAATCGCCCCGTGGTGTTCTGGGAACACACACAGTTCCCAGAAGACAACGGGGCTGCTCACCGAGGAGAAGAACTCACCGTGGAATAGGAAGAGGCAGATTAGGAAGACTGTCTAGCAACAAGGGTTTAGGTAAGTTTAATTTTTTTTTTTTTTTTTTCAAAATTTTTTTTTTTTTTAGGATTTTTGGTGATTTTTTTTCAGGGTGGCCCTCCACTTTAAATTTTCTTCAAATTGTTGCCTCCTGTTTTTATGTTGTTTTTGGACATCTTTTTGTAATACTTTAAAGCACAGGCTCAGATTGATGCTACTTTGAAATAGCGCTACTTCCTTTTAGAACTACCACAATTTCAAATTAGCAAGGAACACTGCCATTGCCTAAAATAGGCTGTGACTTGTCAAGCGATTTGACCTTTCAAATTGCATGTCAAATACAAAATAATGTGAACCTGTGCTTCATTTTAGAACTACCACAATTTCAAATTAGCAAGGAACACTGCCATTGCCTAAAATAGGCTGTGACTTGTCAAGCGATTTGACCTTTCAAATCGCATGTCAAATACAAAATGATGTGAACCTATGCTTTTTGATTGTGTGAGGTCAGTGTTTCTCCACTCCCGTTCTCTAGGTGCATGACCATGTCCTGTTTTTTTTTTATTTTCGGCAGTATAAAAAAGATTGTGTCAATTATTTGGCACAAATATGACCACATCACCTTTTGCAAAAGTTACAAATAGAGAAAACAGGACCTGGTAATGCATCTGGAGAGGGAGAGTTGAGATACACTGCCCTAAGTATAATGGTTTTTACTTGATGTGTTTTTGGTATAAGAAAAGCCAAAATTTGAAGAAGCACACAAATTGGACCACAAACATTAAATTTCACTCATGATCACATGTCTAAATTATGTTATTTTCCCTATATGTAGTTAGCAAAAGCCAACAAACACACAGTGCGTGTTATTTAATAAAGGACAATAAACTTTGCACTACAAGTGCACTAAAAGTGCAGTGGAAAGTTCAGTGGAAAGTGCACTTGTAGTGCAAAATGGATTTCCATCATGGAAATAACCCCCACTGTGACAACATGTGCTATCTCCTATCATGTGATATCAATGGACATGTTTCGGGGATCAAAGCCTTCCTCTCACCTTCTTTAATTTTGAGAAAGGGGTTGCACCCCAAAGACGATAACATTGATATCCCGTGATGGGAGAAAGCACATGTTGACACACTGTGTTTTGTGGCTTGGGCAAATAACCTGTTTGGACCTACACACATTTTAGGCAGGGTATCATAAGGGCCATTTAACAGTTATGCGTCTTCAAAATTTGGCTTTAAAAGGGGTGATCTCATCACACCTGAGGAAGGCAAGATATTCACAACTTCTGAATAATAATATTAATGTCTCATATGGCCTTCAAAGAATAAATTTAGACATTTGTAAGTTCCAGAGTTGGGGGTGTGGATGCTCTGCTTTCAAACATGCCTGTTTAGCCACTACAAATGCTAAAGAAGGCCAAATATACATGTTATACATAAATAACGATGTTGGTTTGTTCTCAAACCATAAAACGCACATGTGAATGTGCTTGTATTAAAAATATTTTGGATAAACAATGTGTGGCTTCTTATTTCAATGCTCAATACCAGTATATTTGTTAAGTTGGTGTAGTTACATTGACAGTGTACTCAAAAATGTGTGTAGCCAAGCCACAGCACAACAAAATAGTTAGCTCAAGGCGAGATTGTCACCTCATATTGCACATCAGGTTGGTTTGCACCAGTGGCAAAACTGACAAAGATCAAGGCCATTTGCAAACCTAGTAAACACAGACAACAGTAGTTCAAATGAAATAGTATTTTATGAATAATTCAAATATTTACTCATTATCATGTACATTTTGCTTCCAAGGCACTGCCCCTCTACCTACAAAGTAGTCCATATACTGTTCCCGGACAAGACAGGCATTCTGGGAGGCAAAACTAGCACGCACACTTTCGAGAGCTGGCATCACAGCCTCTTCAGCTGGTCGTGAAAAATAAGGCTTATCTGTTTGCCCTGATTCAATGTAGCTGGTAGCATTCCTCCTTAACCACTTGAGCCCCGGACCATTATGCTGCCTAAGGACCAGAGGTCTTTTTCCAATTTGGCACTGCGTCGCTTTAACTGCTAATTGCGCGGTCATGCAATGCTGTACCCAAACGAAATTTGCGTCCTTTTCTTCCCACAAATAGAGCTTTCTTTTGATGGTATTTGATCACCTCTGCGGTTTTTATTTTTTGCGCTATAAACGGAAAAAGACCGAAAATTTTGAAAAAAAATGATATTTTCTACTTTTTGTTATAAAAAAAATCCAATAAACTAAATTTTAGTCATTCATTTAGGCCAAAATGTATTCGGCCACGTGTCTTTGGTAAAAAAAATGCCAATAAGCGTATATTTATTGGTTTGCGCAAAAGTTATAGCGTCTACAAACTAGGGTACATTTTCTGTAATTTACACAGCTTTTAGTTTATGACTGCCTATGTCATTTCTTGAGGTGCTAAAATGGCAGGGCAGTACAAAACCCCCCCAAATGACCCCATTTTGGAAAGTAGACACCCCAAGGAAATTGCTGAGAGGCATGTTGAACCCATTGAATATTTATTTTTTTTGTCCCAAGTGATTGAATAATGACAAAAAAAAAAAAAATATTTACAAAAAGTTGTCACTAAATGATATATTGCTCACACAGGCCATGGGCCTATGTGGAATTTCACCCCAAAATACATTCAGCTGCTTCTCCTGAGCATGGGGATACCACATGTGTGGGACTTTTTGGGAGCCTAGCTGCGTACGGGGCCCCGAAAACCAATCACCGCCTTCAGGATTTCTAAGGGTGTAAATTTTTAATTTCACTCTTCACTGCCTATCACAGTTTCGGAGGCCATGGAATGCCCAGGTGGCACAAAACCCCCCAAAATGACCCCATTTTGGAAAGTAGACACCCCAAGCTATTTGCTGAGAGGCATATTGAGTCCATGGAATATTTTAAATTTTGACACAAGTTGTGGGAAAGTGACACTTTTTTTTTTTTTTTGCATAAAGTTGTCACTAAATGATATATTGCTCACACAGGCCATGGGCATATGTGGAATTGCACCCCAAAATACATTTAGCTGCTTCTCCTGAGTATGGGGATACCACATGTGTGGGACTTTTTGGGAGCCTAGCCGCATACGGGGCCCCGAAATCCAATCACCGCCTTCAGGATTTCTAAGGGTGAAAATTTTTGATTTCACTCTTCACTGCCTATCACAGTTTCAGAGGCCATGGAATGCCCAGGTGGCACAAACCCCCCCCCAAATGACCCCATTTTGGAAAGTAGACACCCCAAGCTATTTGCTGAGAGGCATGATGAGTATTTTGCAGCTCTCATTTGTTTTTGAAAATGAAGAAAGACAAGAAAAAACTTTTTTTTTTTCTTTTTTTAATTTTCAAAACTTTGTGACAAAAAGTGAGGTCTGCAAAATACTCACTATACCTCTCAGCAAATGGCTTTGGGTGTCTACTTTCCAAAATAGGGTCATTTGGGGGGGTTTGTGCCACCTGGGCATTCCATGGCCTCTGAAACTGTGATAGGCAGTGAAGAGTGAAATCAAAAATTCACGCCCTTAGAAAGCCTGAAGGCGGTGCTTGGTTTTCGGGGTCCCGTACGCGGCTAGGCTCCCAAAAAGTCTCACACATGTGGTATCCCCGTACTCAGGAGAAGCAGCAGAATGTATTTTGGGGTGTAATTTCACATATTTCCATGGCATGTTTGAGCAATATATCATTTAGTGACAACTTTGTGCAAAAAAAAAAAAAATTTGTCTCTTTCCCGCAACTTGTGTCGCAATATAAAATATTCCATGGACTCGACATGCCTCTCAGCAAATAGCTTGGGGTGTCTACTTTCCAAAATGGGGTCATTTGGGGGGGGTTTGAACTGTCCTGGCATTTTATGCACAACATTTAGAAGCTTATGTCACACATCACCCACTCTTCTAACCACTTGAAGACAAAGCCCTTTCTGACACTTATTGTTTACATAAAAAAATAATTTTTTTTTGCAAGAAAATTACTTTGAACCCCCAAACATTATATATTTTTTTTAAAGCAAATGCCCTACAGATTAAAATGGTGGGTGTTTCATTTTTTTTTTTCACACAGTATTTGCGCAGCGATTTTTCAAACGCATTTTTTGGGGAAAAAAACACACTTTTTTAAATTTTAATGCACTAAAACACACTATATTGCCCAAATGTTTGATGAAATAAAAAAGATGATCTTAGGCCGAGTACATGGATACCAAACATGACATGCTTTAAAACTGCGCACAAACGTGCAGTGGCAACAAAATAAATACATTTTTAAAAGCCTTTAAAAGCCTTTACAGGTTACCACTTTAGATTTACAGAGGAGGTCTACTGCAAAAATTACTGCCCTCGATCTGACCTTCGCGGTGATACCTCACATGCATGGTGCAATTGCTGTTTACGTTTGACAACAGGCCGCCGCTTGCGTTCGCCTTAGCGCGAGAGCAGGGGGCGACAGGGGTGCTTTTTTTTTTTTTTTTTTTTCTTTATTATTTTTTTGCTTTTTTTATCTTATTTTTTAACTGTTCCTTTCATATTTTTTTTTTTTTTAATCATTTTTATTGTTATCTCGGGGAATGTAAATATCCCCTATGATAGCAATAGGTAGTGACAGGTACTCTTTTTTGAAAAAATTGGGGTCTATTAGACCCTAGATCTCTCCTCTGCCCTCAAAGCATCTGACCACACCAAGATCGGTGTGATAAAATGCTTCCCCAATTTCCCAATGGCGCTATTTACATCCGGCGAAATCTAAGTCATAAAATGCTCGTAGCTTCCGGTTTCTTAGGCCATAGAGATGTTTGGAGCCACTCTGGTCTCTGATCAGCTCTATGGTCAGCTGGCTGAATCACCGGCTGTATTCTCAGGTTCCCTGTTGAGACAGGAGAGCCAGAGAAAAACACGGAAGACGGTGGGGGGGACATTCCCTCCCACGGCTTGTAAAAGCAGTCTAGAGGCTAATTAGCTGCTAGGATTGCTTTTACATGAAAGCTGACCGCTGGCTGAAAAGAATGATACCAAGATGATACCTAAACCTGCAGGCATCATTCTGGTATAACCACTCAAAGTCGTGAATGGCGTACCTGAAGACAAAAAAATGGTTAACAATAAAGCACAGTAAACGGTAAATTATAAATAATTACATACCTGAAAAACAAACATGATAAAACATAATAACAATAAAACATTGCAGAATAGAATACAGTAAAAAAGAGCAGAACAATAGAGAGAGAGAATAGAGAGAGAGAGAGAGAGAGAACAATAAAACGACAACTATTTTTTTTTTTTTTTATATATATTTTTTTTTTTACACTTTTTTTGTAACTAACTTTTAAAACTGTAACCGGTTCCAGGTTCGGGTCTCTCAAAATGCGATAGCATCTTGGGAGACCCTGTGAAAGTGCGCCTAGTCTGTGCAATGCTGTACCCTACGCTAATACTCAACTAGTGCATGGTAGCGTTCAAAACATTCACCAATGCAAAGACAAGGATTGTCAGGACAGGAGGGACAATAATAGCGGGTGTCACGCCTATATCCGCGCTTGCTGCAGACACGACATCTTTTTTGGGGGGGGTTCATTGGGTAGGGGTACTCGGGAGGACATAAAAATGGCCCTCATGCAGCCGACTGCATTTGGTTGGGGATGTGAATGGGGGAAGTACGGGCGCTGCAGAAGCGGTGGGTTCCCAATTAGGATTGGCGAATGCAGCAGGAAGGGCACTATGGGCATGACGGGCCTGTGTTTGTCTATTTGGTGGCAGCGCGACACTACTTGTACTTGCCACCTCACCAGCTTGAACTGCACTTATGGGACTCGCCACGTCACCAAGTGTTACTGCAGTGCTGGTTTGACTACGACCGGGGTGTACTAGGCCGCTGGTGCTTGCCAGTTCACCAAAACGCTACCAAAAAAACTGTTAGTAATCGCAGGAATCAGGCCTGACTCTGCAAACGCTGCAGTTATGCGTTTAGTGTTTTGTAAGTGACAGTGATCGATCGATACTGCACTTGGGTGGGCTGGGCTGGGCAAAATGCAGGTGCTAGCAGGTATCTGGGCTGATCCCGCTAACACTGCGTTTTTGGGAACCCTAAACTGCTGGGGACGCTAGTATAGATCTGATCGGATCAGATATTGATCCGTTCAGATACTATACCACTAAGGGAGGTGTATGCTGCGTGCGTGGGTGTTAGCGGTACTGGCGTTAACCTGATGCTGCCTGGGGCCGGTGCTTGCCAGTTCACCAAAATACTACCAAAAAAACTGTTAGCGATCGCAAGGATCAGGCCTGACTCTGCGAACGCTGCAGTTATGCGTTTAGAGTTTTGTAAGGGACAGTGATCGATCGATACTGCACTTGGGTGGGCTGGGCCGGGCGGAGGGGCAAAACGCAGGTGCTAGCAGGTATCTGGGCTGATCCCGCTAACACTGCATTTTTGGGAACCCTAAACTGCTGGGGACGCTAGTATAGATCTGATCGGATCAGATATTGATCCCTTCAGATACTATACCACTAAGGGAGGTGTACGGTGCGTGCGTGGGTGTTAGCACTACTGGCGCTAACCTGACGCTGCCTGGGGCTGGTGCTTGCCAGTTCACCAAAATGCTACCAAAAAAACTGTTAGTGATCGCAGGGATCAGGCCTGACTCTGCGAACGCTGCAGTTATGCGTTTAGTGTTTTGTAAGTGACAGTGATCGATCGATACTGCACTTGGGTGGGCTGGGCGGAGGGGCAAAACGCAGGTGCTAGCGGGTATCTGGGCTGATCCCGCTAACACTGCGTTTTTGGGAACCCTAAACTGCTGGGGACGCTAGTATAGATCTGATCGGATCAGATATTGATCCGATCAGATGCTATACCACTAAGGGAGGCGCATGCTGCGTGCGTGGGTGTTAGCGGTACTGGCGCTAATCTGACGCTGCCTGGGGCGACGCATATCACCGCCGGGCGATTAGGGGGCTAAACCTTTATTCGGTAATAAACGGCGGGTGCCCTGACACTATAAAAAATAAACGAACTAACCAGCGTCAACCGTAACGGTTATACGGTGATCAGTGGTGAAAGGGTTAACTAGGGGGCAATCAAGGGGTTAAAACATTTATTAGATAGTATATGGGGGTCCCTGATGCTATAAAACGCTGACGGCGAACCTAAATATTTACCTCACTAACTAGCGTCACCAGCGACACTAATACAGCGATCAGAAAAATGATCGCTTAGCGACACTGGTGACAGGGGGTGATCAAGGGGTTAAAACTTTATTAGGGGGTTAGGGGGGTACCCTAGACCTACAGGGGGGTAACAGTAACTGTGCTAACAATGTAACTGTTACAAACTGACACCATGCAGTAATCAGAAAAAAAAAAAAACCTGCTTGGTGTCAGTTTGTGACAGGGGGGGTGATTGGGGGGGATCGGGGGGCGATCGGGGGGGGGATCGGGGTGTTTTGTATGCCTGGCATGTTCTACTGTGTGTGTGTGTGTTGTGCACTCACAGTGATGTCTTCTCCCCTCGGCGCCGGAACGGAAACTACCGAGCCGAGGGGAGATGACATCATTTCCTTTGCTGCTGTTTAGCATACAGCAGCAAAGGAATGTTCCCATTGGCCGGCGGCGATCGTGAGGGGGGGCCACGAATGGATGGCCTCCCCCTCCACTCCGATCGCCGGGGAACAAAACAGGACCGCCTCGGGCACCGGGGGGGGTCTGATCGGACCCCCCACCCGCGGGAGGCAAATCACGTACATGTACGTGATTTTGCCTGCCCGTGCCGCCTTGCCGACGTACATCGGCGTGAGGCGGTCCTTAAGTGGTTAAAAAAATATGTAGGATGCAGCAGCACAACACCACATGGTTGATTTTATACTCTGCCAAGTTTATGGCGGTTAAAAACAGCCTAAATCGACTTGAGAGGATGCCAAAGGCGTTTTCCACAGCCCTTCTGGCACGAGAGAGATGATAATTGAAAATGCGTTGTTCTGCGGTGAGGTTCCTCATTGGAAAGAGCTTTAGAAGATGTTCCCCCAAAGCAAAGGCCTCATCTGCCACAAGCACAAATTTAGGCCCGCAACATTGTTGTGAGCATGTGGCAAACGTAAGGTGCCATTCTGTAGCTTATCATAGAATTCGGTATGCATCATGTCACCTCCATCAGAGTGGCGGCCATTCATACCAACATCCACGTGCAGGAACTCGTAGTTTACTGACACAACAACAAGCAGAACTATGCTGCAAAAGCCTTTATAATTAAAAAATATGATCCTGAGTTGTGCGGTGGGACAATCCTCACATGCTTCCCATCAATGGCACCCCCACAGTTGGGGAAATTCCACAAATTGGCAAACTGGACCGCCACATCCTGCCATTGCTGGGTGTTTGTGGAGTCAAACAAAAAAAATTAATACTTAGCACATAAAATTGCAACCATATTTGACACAAACATTGTTGGGCAACATAAATTTATAACATTTAAATGTGAATTTACAAATAAAAAGACTAAGTTATAATTATATGCTCCCTCACCCCCTCTGGTGGCACATTTTAAAAATGTTAGGGGGGGGAGTTGAATGGGTAGATGTTTTGGACAGGTAAACTTCTACACTTCCATGAGAGCTAAATGCCTTAAAAATTAAGGTTAATTTGGCCAGCCCTTCCATCTTTACAAGACTGGCAGCCCAATGGACAGGTAAGAAGTGGCATAATCCAAAAATAAGAATACACACTGTCCAAATCTATGCACATTTTGACATACATAACTTACCATTAAGATAATAGGAGAACAAAAATTAATGGTGTACATTTTGAAGGTAATCAGGCAAGCCCTTGCACTACATGCTTTGGAGAATTCATGCAGAAATCTTAAAATGAGGTATACTGTATATGTGTTTTGCAAAGTCAGCAGATAGAGTAGTTGTATCGGTTGACTCTGCATTTTGGAGGGGGGAGGGGGGAAGGTTCCAAAATAGTTGGTGTACCACAAAAAAGGGACTTCTGCATGAATTTGAGGACATCAATAAGATTGGGACACATTTTAGGGGGTGTTTATGGTAAACATAAAAATTAAGCATAGAAAAACAGTGTTTTAACTTACTAGGCTAGGTGTGTGTGGGTCCAGGGTAGCATGCTGGGGAGGTTAGTGAAGGAAAATATGCATGTAGGCCACAAAAAAGCTTACAGCATGCATGAGGACAAAGAGGACATTCATTCACAGCATATTACAAAAATGGGTAGGATGGAATACAAAAAACCTAAAATACATTAGAAAACATGAAGGTGATATTAAAGAAAAAAACTTACACGAATATAGTCCTTCTGCAGATGATGGCACTACATGTCTTGGAAATAATGACTCCCAGAGCCTGGGGAGAGATACCAGTAGTAAACTTTATATCCTGGAGACTTCTCCCTGTTGCCAAGTAACGCAAGGTGGCTATGAGCCTTTGCTCTGCTGAAATAGCAGCCCTCATGCAGGTGTCCTGCTTCCTAATATAGGGGGACAGCAAGGACAATAGTTGCTGAAAGCAGGAGTCCGTCATCCAGGGATAATTACGAAAATCATTCGGATTATACTCCTGCAGCTCACGCAGCAAGGGCATATGACAAAATTGGTCACGATTAAGTAACCAATTTTTTGACCAAACACTCCTCGCCTTACTACTCCTATTATTGATGGACCAGGCTAGAGTCAAAGCAAGAACTCCAAGCCCATAAATAGCACTCTCTCTCGTAGGATTGCGCAACATGGCTGGTTGACCAACGAACGCTCAGAAAATGAAAAGAAAATCACTAAACTGAAAAGCGAGAATCAACACTGACCAAACTTTTACTAACATGAAATTAGCAGAAGGAGCCCAAAGGGTGACGCCGGAGAATTGAACTTCCTTGAAGTGTCATCAGTACGTTGAAACCGCACTACGTTCGTGTCTGTTGAATAAAAAGTCCTGCCGTGTGTATGCATACCAAGTTCACGGCCAATGCCCTTTGGGCAGAAATCCACGGAAAAGTTTGTTTGAAGTCCGATCGTGTGTATGAGGCTTTAGGCAGTTTTCACTGAAACAGGTTTTCCCATTGGAAGTTTTACCCTCACCTACTGCTCTATAAAATTATGGATTTCCCTCACTATTCTTTAGTACAAACAGAGAGGTGAATTTCCCCAACAGGGACAAAGGCAACAATAAAAACTTGATAGAGGCTCTTGACCCATTAACACTCTATTCTCAACTAAAAAGTAAGTTTTGCCTGTACATACACTTTAAGTAGGCAGTCAGTAAATATCAAATACCAATACATGGATGTGTGACACTGTTTTTAACAATATCCAGTAGGACATCAACTTTCAGCAGTTCTCTGTTGCCCCTGCCTGGTAATTATTTCTAATTGGTTGTTATTGGTTTGGAGCTATCAGCTACCTAATTGGGGAAGGTTTTCCAAAAAAAGCTTTTCACACCTACATGATGTTCAACAATGGGGGCAAGGTTTCCATAGAATGAACTCTTTCACTACCAAGTATTACTGCACATGTGCAATTTCCAGAGCTAAATGACTCCAAGATCAGTTTTGATCCCAAAGCTGTCAAGTGAACTGTACACTAAATGCAGTCTTTCCAGACCTAACTTGCTAATTTCTCATAAATGTTTGTGTTTCAATTTTAGTCAGTAACACAAGAGCTTACAGGTTCATCTTCAAATAAGTGTATATTCCATTACAAATTTTTGACATAGAGGACAAAAGTAGGAATCTGGGCACCACAGCAAATTGTGAAGGTTAACTACACTGTACACTGTGAAGGTTAACTATTCAAATCATCCCATGGCTCCTATTATAGATGACTTACTCTGGCTAACAAAATGGTATTACCTTATTAGTTAAGAAAATAAAATACCACAATCAGTTTAATGAAATTACCATGATGTACAAGCATAATCATCGGACAGAAATGAATAAACTGCTCCTGTGCTCTTTTCATAAATTACAATATAAAGAACTGCTAGAGGAAGTTCATAAACAGGTTCAAGGATAGATAAGCAAACATTGTCATAGGCTTTAGCTTTTATATTCTTCAGTACCCTTATTTAGTATTCATATTAGTGAAGGGCAGGCTATCTGGCAATCCATAAGTTAATTGTGTGGGACCACAAGTACCTGTCAACTCTTCAATACTATGATTAAAATAGCTCTGCACCATGCCCAAGGAATTATTTAAGATTCTTCCTTTACAGAAAATAATGGGACCTCTGTGAGAAGAACAATTTGTCTGTGTCTAGTGTCTGTAATGATATGTTACAATTTGATAAGGAAATTCATTTTAAAAGAACAGTAAACTGTTAAGGCTACAGTACATTCACAGCAGTGATTTAGACAGAACAGAGATTCTTGCTGCAGCTCTGAGCAGCTGAGTACACTATAATGAGAGGCCACCAGCAGCTGCGGCTATTAGTGACTCTCCGCACATGTCAGCAATTGCCTACGGTTACCTGCGGCTGCCAGGAACTTGTCATCATAGTGAATAGGGCCAATGGCCACACCAAGCCTAGCAAGGTCTCTACAGTGTTACTGCATGCAAGGCACATCATTTTTTTTTTTTCAGCAAAATGTTAACTTTTTTTAACCTTAAAAATGCTAAAATGTATCTAAACTCAAAAGAAAAGATTTACTATTTTTTAGTATACCAGACCTTACATGTGGTCGCTGCATTAGTTTCCTTTGTGGCTATACTGTGGCACTGGATTTCTATCAGGATTTCCAGGTATTTGTCTGTATTTGCAGAAAAATTAGCTTTTCTTCAAATAAAAAAAGAAAAAAAAGATAAGGATCGATAAGCTACAATATTGTTATTTCATTTTAATAAAATGCTTGCTTTTGTCCTTTTTCGTCATTTGCTGCATCTCAGTGCAGCCTCTTAGTTTTACTAATGGTGACAACAGTGGACCATGCCTACATAATGGGGGTTGATTTACCAAAGGCAAAAAGGCAGTATCTGCAAGGGAAGTTACCCCAGAGCTTAGTGAATGTGGTGAAGCTCATCATCGTCCAAATGTGTGCAAGCAAAAATGTGCTTTGTCCTTGCATGTGATTGGGTATTCTTTGTAAAACGAAAGTTCACTCATTGGCTAAGCTATGGGGCAAACTCCCTTGCAAAGTTCAAATTCCCTTGCAAAATGAACAGTATGTTTGCCTTTATTAATACAATCCCAATGTGTGTTGAAAAGGCCACTTGTAGTCTCCACTGCAAGTCCATGTGACAGGGTGACAACACAGGGTTTACATATGCTTTAATTCTTCCATGTATTTTAAATTCATTACAAATTCTGCCTTAATGATAAAACTCTATTCTATTCAAACACACTGACTACCCAAAACTACCCAAAATCCCTAATTGGGCTGTTTCTTTTCCATATCGTGTTTTAAAAAATATTTCTGGACCTTCTCACATGTTAAGGTAAGCTGTACAGCTTAATACCCTAACTTTATGATTAGCGGGTTACCCCAAACTACAATGAAGAAAATAGGGGGAAATCATTTGGAAAATCTATTGTGCAGTCATTCCCATAACTCATCTTGTTATGTTCCATTTAGAGCAAGCAAATCAGATTAGACAAGCAGTACAATGTATTACTGACACTTGCTGATTCGTAGCAGCATGTGATTATTCATAAACCCCCGCAGTTTGGCTTTGCAATATTCTATTCCAGATTGTTAGACCTTGCAATAGGCTGTTGGAGTTTACTGTGGTTATGATGAACGGAAAGTTAATAAATTTGTTTTGACAACAAGACATTTGGTGAAAGCTGATTATCTCTTTAAAACAAAAGGCTAAAACATTCCAAGCATCTGTCAACATCTTCTCATGCAATATTTAATCAGCTCTCAAGTACATGCAAACACATTATACGGCTAATAGATTTTTTTAATTGTATTATGTAAATCGTACAGCAGACCTTTATATTCATTAATTTTTTTCATTGCTTATCACAAAGTGTGCGAGTAAAAAAACGTGATTGTTCAGATAAGCTTTGACAGAAACCCCCTGAGATTAACCTTGTTGTGTTTTTTTTAGGTAGCTATGATTCATAATATGCAAACACAAGGTAATGCAACTTATTGATGTTGAAGGTTTATTTAAAAAAATACTACAACAGTATGTGATCTAATGACCTAATTGACAAGGCACATTTTCATCATTTTAAAGGTAATTTGTAAACTTAAGAAATCTATTTGTAAATTTGTATTCACTCATATGGAGCATTCAGTGATGATAGTTGTAGTATGGCACTTCAGATTTACATACACGATGTAGACAATGTAATAAAACAAAACACATTAACAAGCATTAAATTAAAGGAAAATTAATCACAATTACAAATATGGCTGTATTGGATAGTCATATTAGATTGATTCATAGTCACTGTACCTTAAATAAGCATTCAGTGATTAACAACTGCATCGGCATTAAAAGAAGTGTGTCAGGTGGCACTTACTTTTGTGAATTTTCACAGTGACACAAAGTAAAATTTCAAAGAGGTCAAAAATCCAGGTCCAGAAATTTCAGAAGCTCCAGTAAAAAAAATAAAAAACAAGATAATAAAATACAGTGTCAAGAGAAAGGGTCTAAAATATACAAGCAACAAATGTTAAACATTGTGAAAGAGTTATTGTGATTGCAGTTTATTGCTCACTGGCAGAGAAAAATTGACATACAAAGGTTGCTAAATGGCACAAAAGTAAGGGGGGAAATGCACCCATGAGAAATGGAAAAACTATGCTTGGGTTTAAATTTTGAAAAACTTAAGATTCCTTGATGCCACAATAACAGTGGCTAATTGTCAGTTATGACAGGACATTCATTTTGGAGTGGACAGCACCTCAAGGTTATCCTTAGGTCCAATGATTTCCATGAATCCTCATATGACATCTTTGGAATCTGAGCCCATTTTAAGTGATGGATGCAGTTCATGATGCAACTACTGTTCCTATGATGTTCCCAGATTCCACTAAAATCTGTACACATATTTAAGAATAGTTTTAAAAAATGATTGAAGTAGTTCATTATGTATTTTTAATGTATTGTTAAGCATTTCTTCCATTTCGCTGTGCCTTTAAACTCTTCATAGAAGTAACTGGCAAGAAATATTCTTTAAAATGACGATGAAAGCCTTGGTAGATGTATTTACCAAACCCTACCAGAAACAATTTATTCTGAGTTTAGTATTTTCAATTGATGATCAATAGTAATAAAGCACACTGGACAAAACAAATATATAGATCAGAGACATATACTCTTTGGGGAGACTTACTAAAACTTGAGCACTCAGAATCTGGTGCAGCTGTGCATGGTAGCCAATCAGCTTCCAAATTCAGCTTGTTCAGTTAAGCTTTGGCAATAAAACCTGGAAGCTGATTGGTGTCTATGCAGAGGTTCATCAATTTTTCTACTCTCTAATTTTAGTAAATGCCTGCCCCCCATATGACTTATATTTATATATTACAATGTCATATGCATATTAGTATAGCTATAAATTATTAACACTTATATTTGCATATACCACATGTTTTAAGGAGATTTTGCCACTTTTTTCATTCAAACATGACACTCAAAGTAATACAACATGTCAGATGGCCTTGAGTACCTATGTTAATTTCAAGCTCTGTTGCACTGCTTCAAGGCTAACACAAAAAACTCCTAGGAGAAACAAAATATATTTGTACTCAGCAATATTTCAGATTCCAACAAAAAAACAGCAATTTGGGTAAAATCAATACAGTACACTTTGGCTAAAGTATCTTTATGGTCAGTAATAGGTTAATCAACAGTTTTAATAAACATCTGTCACATTTTATTGCCTAGGCTAAAAAATTGTGCCCATGAAAGATAAATCTGTGAATGTATATATGTGACCCAACCATCAGATTGATTAAAGGGACCTGTTAAACTGGTATAATGTAATGCTCAACATGCATCTAGATCAAATGAATAGTTACCTATTTCTAGTAGTGTTCCACAACAAAAACATTGCTTGCATTTAGTCTTAATTTTCTAATGTCCTTGCATACTTTAGTATCAATTGAACATGTTCATCAACTTGAAGGAACATCTGTGTATCATTATTATAACTGTGCATTAAGTTGGTTATTACTGGTCATAAACTGTTCAATCTTGGTATTGCAATTGGTACAAAGCATGTGGATCATGTAATGTGCACAACACTGTCACAGAAAAAAAAGGACATGCCATAGGTATGGTTACCAGAGTTCCCTAGATTTGAAAGATCGCCATAATTTTACAATGTTGTTGATGTTCATTGGGGTTATCTGATATTCATATATTTGAGGAATGATAAGGTTGTTGATGTCCATCTTTTCAAATCAATAGACATCAGAGGTGATCTTTAAGAAAATAGCAAAAAAAATTTAACTATTCAGTATGTGAAATGTAGTGAAATGTAACTTTATTTTAACTTATTTTAACATGAATGTAGTGATAACAAAAAAGGGAGTAGACATTTTTTGATACACAAGAACATTTTTCTTACTAATATTTGTTGTACATAATGACTGTAGGTAGCAAAGCACTGGATTTATATGTATACTGTTAACAGTATATGCTGACTTAAGTGGTGTTGCCGGTCTTAACCACTTGTCGACCGCTGCATGCCAATTTACATTGGCAGAATGGCATGGGCAGGCAAAAGGGCATACCTGTACGTCCCTTTGAATTTGCCACCTAGCTGGTGCACACCTACGGGTCCTGCAAACTCGAGGTTCACTGGTGGACCGTAATTGCGGCAAGGAGAGGCAGAGTGGGGAGATGCCTATGCTAACAAGGCATTTCCCTGTTCTGCCTAGCAACATGACAGGGATCTACTGCTCCCTGTAATCGGGAGCAGTGATCTCTGTCATTGTATGGAACAGAGGGAGGGGGATTATTGCCGTGCCAAAACAACTCAATACACAGAATATATAGAAAAAATGAATTTTAAATTTTATTACAATGATTAAAAACATTTAGTACATTCTAATAAATCACATATATGTGGGAGCACTTAACAATGTTCTGTTGACCAAAAGAGATGGTGATAAGTATAAACAGCAGGTCAATTCTTCCCTACTAGTTTCGCCAAGGCTTTGGCTTCATCAGGGGAATAGAATATAACAGAAAAAGTGGCTCTATGAAAAGAGAAAAAACAATAACATAAGTAATCTGAAGAGACAATAAAATAGAAATATTAACATGGTGCGTATCTCTGAATGAGTAAGCTGCATGGTAATGAGAGTCCAAACCCCCTTCCCCTAAGGAACCAACCCCCCCAAAAAAGAGCTACCGTGTGATGGGATAGAATCCCACACACCCCCATATCCCCAAACATACCCTGGCAGCCCAACGGGGTAAGGTCAATGCGGTCAAATGTCACGGGGCCACAGCCCAACACTGCAGCATAATTCGCTGCAGAGGGTCAAAAGTACGCCTAGTAAAAATTGAAAAGGAGAAAAAAATAGATAAAAACTGTAGCTAAATAATGCTCAATTATATTACAAAGAAAAAAGGCTGAATAGCCTCAATACATACCAGAGACTGGAAAACTATTGTAAAAAGAGGGGCACTGATAGGACTAAAAATATATGATCAAACCATCTAGGGCTTGTGCACTGATAGGTTGACATGGGATTAACTAGACAGAAAAAAAAGAAAAAGAAACTAATAATATGTGAAGAGAGAAATTGTCCCCCCTTTTTTATAATAAATAAAATAATAATTAGAAAGCAGTCAAAAAATATATATATATTGACAATGATAGAAAACTTACCCAGAAATAAATGGTACAGATAAGGGCTTCAATAGGCTCTAAACTGAGGGCAAAAGCCAATAAACTGCAATGTTGGAGAGCAGGACCATATGAAGAGGTCAGAAATGTACAAACAGCGTGCATAGACCTAGTAGACAAGAAATAGATGTATGCCAAAGTAAATACTAGTGAAGGTAAACATCTCTCATGAATTGAGAGGATAGAACATTCACAAAGCCAGAATTCCCAAAAGGGGAATGTACCTTCAGTAAAACGATCCGACGTAACAGCGCCCCTGTAAATCAACAGATAATGACTTGCGGCGGCTGCCTTTTAAGGCCCTCAACCAGATTGGCATAGGATTTGGCCAATTGGGAGTGGACAAGGTGCAGTCTTTGCACCTACACAATGTCAAGAGCCAAGCACCTACAATGCCCATAATGCCGAGCGCAACTGCCGTGCGGCGCACTCAATCGTAGGCGTGATTGGCATGTGGGCCTACCGATGAGGTGGAGAGATGGGAGTAATCAACACCAAAGAGGAGGAAGTTAAAAGAGGCCGGTGTTCTGCTAATTTGACAGGCGGCTATGAAAGGCCGAAGGGGCGGGTCAGCTGTCAAAGACAGTCGGTCCTTGGGTGTCCATACAGCCAAAGGCTGTGTAGGGCCGCTGACCCCCCGGAACATAACAGCAACCAACCAGGCACCACGAGAGTCAGGGCATTGGGCAGAGAATGGTAGAGGGAAAGAAGCAGAGGGGGAAGGATGAGGGGACAGGGCGGACAAAGCAAGATCAAGTAATGCTCCATATACATGATAATGCATCCATACAGCCAATCAGCCAGCAGGTGACATACAACATGATAAAATATACAAAACAACATCAAACAATTATTGTTATAGTGTATAAAATATATGATAAACAGATTGGAGAAATTATACTCAAAAAATTCAACACTGTTATAGCATCTAATCAATTATTAACAAAGACAAAAACAAAAAAGAAGGAAAATGAAAGAAAAATGAAATAAAGAAGATAATAAAATAACAAATGAATACATAAAAGTAATGTTTGGACCACGTATATACGGCCAGGGCATATTCTATGTAGATCCCGAGATGGTTAAGGGATCAGGGGAGCAGTGGAATGGCAATAACAAAATGGGGAGGACACATGATGAAAAATAAGGGGGATCTAACATGAAACTTAGATGAAAAAAGCAAAAGAAACAAAATGGACCATCAGTATGGAGACCAGAAAAAATTCCAATAGGTCAAAGCTTAAAGTAGAATCAACAAAATACTTATTAATTAAAAAAAAAAGATTTAAAACTAATGTATCCGTTTAGGCCTGGATGTTTAATGGCGTCCACAATGTGTATCCATTTCGTCTCCAACTGTAATAAAGTAACATTGATGTTATACATATACAGAGAGAGAGAGAGAGAGAATATTTGTATATGTATAGAGGATAATACTAAATATGTACTTGAGAAAATATAACATTTGAGTCATTTTATTAGTCCAACTCTTTTACTTAACTACATTTTTGATAGTAACACACACACACATATATATATATATATATATATATATATATATATATATATACTGTATCTTATCTCACTATTACTTCAGTGAGCTTTTTTAGTATTTCTATGTTTTCTGTCTCTACATTTCATGCCTTATTTTGGCCCTGATGAATGGAGTGAATCCCCCCCCTCCCCGAAAAAAAAACCCATTGGCTACTACACTCTATAAATAAACATCTTTCTGAATATAATCTTATGGTGTTGCACTTCAGTTTCCTATACGACTCAGGGTTATGGGGGTGACCCCTCGGTGTGTGGCAGTGGCCAACCTACCAATTGGATGCTCCCCAGGGATCATATTACCATACCAGTGATGGCAATTTGAACACAAGAATATCACCTACTTCCAACTCTAGGGTCCAGCGTCATCTACCTAATTCCCAGAGTTAATTCCTGCCCATGTCAACCTTGCTTCTGTACCTCCGCTGCTGACCCAGATCATCTGTATTGAGCCACATGACTTCTGATCTTGTTCACTGTATAGTGACATAATGATTTTGCATGCACACATACCCTGCTGTTGCCCCTATGGTACCAGTTACCTTAAGAAGAGGTTGGGCTGGTAAAGCAATCTCAGATCTTCACCAAAAAACAATATAACAAATATTAAACCTTGCTGCATGTGACGGTACACGTCTAATAAATGTTTATATATATTTTTGGAAAGAATTGTTCTTTCTTTAGCAATGTGTAATTGTTAGTCCATCTACTTGTTGTTATTGTAAACCTCTAGCAAGTCAATGTTTTGAAAACACTGAATGTATGAAGTTTTGCACATACAGAAAAATGCATCTAACATAATGAGTTAGACGGACGCCGACGGACTAAAGCTGGCTGACAATCCGATCGTGTGTGGGCTTCCCCAGACTTTCAGCGGACTTTTCCAGCCTCAAATCTGACAGACTTTAGATTTGAAACATGCTTCAAATCTTTACGTCGTAACTACGCCGGACCCAGAAATCCGCTCGTCTGTGTGCTAGTCCGACGGACAAAAACCCATGCTAGGGCAGCTATTGGCTACTGGCTATCAACTTCCTTATTTTAGTCCGGTGTACGTCATTACGTACGAATCCGTCGGACTTTTGTGTGATCATATGTAGGCAAGTCCGTTCGTAAGAAAGTCTGCCGCAAGTCCGCCGCAAGTCCGCCAAAAGTCCGTCGAAAGTCTGTCGGACAGGCTGTCGGATTTTTGTAAACGAAAAGTCCGACCGTGTGTACGCGGCATAAGTCTTGCCATGCAATAGCATCATTCACTTACATTCACGTTACAGGTAACAACCAACATATCCATCAGCAACAACAAAGCAAATATGCTTGCTCATACTTGGTGTGTGGGAAAAGTTTTCTTGGCATTCATTAATGACTCACAGGTGCATTATTATGTCCACGATCTAAGGGACTGCCAATATCACTTGTTCTCTGCAATTGCACCTCTATAAAAAAAAGATATTTAAATGATATTTGTCATGAGAGAAATATGGATGTTGTCATTGCTGCCCTACTAGTGGAAACCCTGCTCGCTTGGCTGTTTGTGCTGATTGTCTGCTTTAAATTACTTCTCAGCTTTATGTGCCTCATGCTTGCACCAGGTCTGAGACTAAGAAATATCTGAAATGAGGTATTATAGTCTACTTATATCTCTTTTACCAATTTTCTTTAAACCAAACTCCAGCCAAACTCTTTTTTTCTTGTTTTGGCCAGAGTGGGGAAGAGATATAACCACTGTGGTTTGTTTCCCTATTGGCAATATTTCCCCTCATTCCTGTGTAAACAGGGCTTAATTGGGAGTCTCTCCAGTGAAAATATCCATAAACTTAAGTGCAATCCCTCCATCCTGTTAGACCTAAAATGATTCAGGGTGCTTAAGTGAAATGAGGGATGGCACAATCATAAGAATAGTCCAAATTATGAAGTATCACTAAAATAGCAGTATAAGCAGCACAACATTTATTTGCCATGAAGCAATGAAACGTTTCTAAGCCACAAAGGATCCATACCTCAGACAACAGTGAAAGAATACATTAACAGACGCAATGTTTAAATATCTATCATTCAGAAACTCCCAGAGCTGCAGGCTTCTTACACCCATACAAAAAAATCAACATACAAAACCAATATTCAAAATGAGAAAATTCAATACAAATCATGTATTCACATACAATGGTCACACCATAGTGCTAAATGACCCACAGAGCAAACTAACCAGATCACATGCTTCTGATTTTATACTGGCAATACAGTTAACATATTCAAACAATGCTTTTGAAAAACATTACAGTGATGTTATACTAACAATTGAAGCCCTCCGGAAGGGTAAGGATTTAAGCTGGCCATAGACAGATCATAATTCAATCCATGTGTGGCAACTCCTGCTCAGCAGAAGTCAATCTAATATTTGACTTCTGACAAACTGGCTTGTTGGAAAATTATTCTCGCTCAGTGGTTGCAACGAACAAAAAATCCATCTATGGCCAGCTTTAGTCATGACATTGTAAAAATAGTAACTGTGCATTTTGCCACAACCTCTCATCAGGTCAATGAACTCAAGGGAACAGTGATAGATCTTGTACCTATGCCCAAATGTATGGGCGATCAAGCAAGACTGCTGGAGATGGAGACTTTTTGTACCCTTAATAAGATCTTAGAGCCACCAAAATTAAACTTTTCTCTTTCTTTCAGTTGTTTTTTTGGAAACACATTGATCTTTTTTAGCCCCATCCTTTATCTACTGCCTCTATTATGTGAATGATTTAGCCTTTGTTTATTATATATGATATACTGATATGTTGCATGCGGTGATATATTTGTCTGATTTGTTCTGTTGCCTGGTGGTTTGGTTTTGTATTTCTATTTAGTTCCATTTAATTTTGGTGATTTTATGTTTTCTTTCTCTACAGTAATTTTCCTAATTGTTTTTATATTTTGACGATTACTAATGTGCCCAAAATATTGTTGTCCCCCCCTAATGATTGGGTTCTGCTTATTGTTTCAATTTGTTTGCCCCATTTATCTGTGATTGTGAGCTCAGATTAGGCATGTGCCCTGAGCCCCAGCAAAGGGAGCATCTATGACCTACTTCTGATTTTGCAGCAGCTTCCCCCGCTGGTCCTAGCTGTGACAGGCAGGCCTCCATGCCAACTGGGGCATCATATATAGAGAAGCTTATATTTATGCATAAACTACCTTGAAAAAAACAGATGAGAAACTGACAACTATGACCCTTCCATGTTCCTGTTTGAAATGATGAATAATCAAATGTGATTGTTATTAAAATGGGTGTTTTGTTTAAGAAAAAATCATAATAGCCTACCTGCCAGTCAACAGAAAATTGCATTTTAATGACTTAGTTTCTTTCATTACAAGCATTTATTCTCAAAATAAACATTACACAGAACAAACTAACTTGTCAATGGGAACTAGCAGAAATAAGGGCTGTGCAATTTATTCTAATGAGGATGAAGGTTGTGAAATTCAACTTGTATGAATTATCCAAATATGTTTTCATAAACTAATGATCCAAACTGCACTGCAAACGTAGAAGTGTCTATTAAACATTTCAGAGGTAAATCCAGTTTATATCCTTTCAGATTGCATTAGCACTTAAATAATTGTCTACCTGACAGTTACAGTCAATTAGACAAGTTATTAATTTTAGAACTCACCTCTAGCCACAGCTGTCACAGAATCACTGTGTTATATGTGTTGATGCTATAACATGAAACTATTCTTTTACTTTTAATAAAAGTGCTTGATGAAGTGATCGTAAAGGGCACTAGTAATTGAGGTGTTAGTGCCCTCTAAAAGTGCAATATATGTGTAGTAGCGTAGATACTATTTTATGTTGTTAAAGTTCCATTTCTGCCAGATCTTATAAATTCTACATTTATTGTAAGAGCTGTAAAGCAGCCTGATATAACAGAGTGTTTCAGCACAGACAAAGACAAACTAATGTGTCCGGGAAAGTTGCTGAACTGAGATTATCGATTTGCTTGGAAACTTGAAAGAAAGAAATGCCCTTTAAAACGATTGTTCTTTTTATTATAATAAATATGCTTTTTTTTACCATTTTAATAACTGATATACTATGACAAGTAAGTGCATTTCTAGGAATTAAAAAAAATCCCTACTCAAGAGTTTTCCATTGGATGATGTTGACAGCTTGTGAGCTCAGTTCAGTGTTATTGCTGATATTTCATATTATGTATGAAAAGTTTGAACTAAAAAATATTTTGGCAACCACTATAAGACTATGGGAAATTTCCTGCCTTTGATTTTTTTGTGAGGGCTAATCCACATTTAGGATGGTTTATTAAGGCAGATCAAAATGCAATAGCAATATGTAAAGGGCAGTAACCTGAAACGACCAACCAAACAAGGTTAGTGTTGTCAAGCCAATATATGTATACATAATTGTTACTGGCAGTTTCTGCTTTTTAAACACACTTTGCACAGTCATTCTGAAAAACCCTGATGGGCAACTTTGTCAAGTTGTCAAATGCATGTGTTTTGTAGTTACATTTTCTTGCATTTATGCATGTTTTGTTTACATGTATTACTGAAAATAATAGCTAAAGCAGCTATAAAGAGAAGGAAAGCTGCAGAGAGCTCCTACAAAATATGGGTTCTCTAGTTAATATGATTTGTCTTGGAGTTTTTAAAAGAGTTGGAAAGGGTTACTACCACTTTCCAGTCGGCCACTGGGTAGCTGTTAAGGATATTTCCCCCACTTCCTATGTTGCCACTTGAACAAAAATTAATCGTAAGTTTCTCCAGTGGGTACTACTGAGAGGAAGTTCCAGTAAAAGTGCCCCTTTCCTGTAAGAGAGAGACCATCCAGTGATACTGTGCTGCACTGTAAGAGAGCAAGAGAGAGTGCCAGTGATAGTGGCCCTGTCCTATAAGTGAAGAGACTACCCAGTGATAGTAGTGGCCTTGTCATGTGACAGAGGTGGAGGCTGCCCAGTGGTAGTGCCCCTGTCCTCTGAAAGAGAGATAGAGTCAATGCCCAGTGGCTGTGCCACCATGTTCTAAGAGAGGATGAGAGAGTGCCCAGTGATAGTGCCCTGGCCCACTAGGAAAGGGAGACAGAGACTGCCCAGTGAAGGTGCCCCTTTATTCTGGGAGGGGGAGAGAGAGAGACTGGTCAGTAATAGTGCCCATGTCTTCTGAAAGAGGAAGAGAAGTTGCCCAGTTGTAATGGGTCCTATTATAAGGGAAGAGAGAAACTGTCCAGTAATAGTGTTCCTGTCCTCTAAGACAGACTGTGTATTAAGAATACACCTGTCCTGTGAAAGTTTTGTCCAGAAAAAAGTGCTCTTGTCCTTCAGAAGAGGGACTGTCCATAAAAAGTGCCCTTGTCCTTTGGGAGAGAGTCTGTCAAGTAAGGGTGCTACAGTTTGAGAGACAGAATGTGTCTAGGGATAATGCTTCTTTCTTGTGAACCAGAAACTGTCTAGGAAGAGTGTTCTTATATATGTGAAAAAAAGAGAGAGAAAAGGAGAGGTTAGGACATGTGGAACATGTCTGATTTGCCACAAAAAGTACTATAAAAACTCAGGCCAAGCAAATTTTAAGATATACGCACATCTGTGGATACAACCATTATCTAATAATCCTTGGAACAGTTTTCTTCTACCACAACAATTCAGCAATTAATCTTTATAAGATATCTCTCATCTCATCTCTAATGAATGCTGTAAAAGACCACTGACCTTATTACATCAAGAACATAACTTTACTATTAAGGAACATTCAAACAGGAACAGACAAATATGTTCATCATTTAAAAAAAAATGCTTAAATAGATTTGACAGAAATGTGTCACTTTTCTAATCAGTTTTACAGATTCTTGTTATAGATTTGCTAGATAGAATATTCAACCCTTCCCCCACCACCCATTTTAATACATTCTCATTTCCTGTTATACTAAACTTTGATAAATGTGTTCATATTGTAATGCTCATATGTCTGAAATCAGTTTTAAGTTTATGTATACCCTTTGTTTTCAATACGTTATGCAGGAAAACAAACATGATTTCATAGTGGATATTACAATGTCATTAAAATAAAAAATAAACCCTAACTTAATGTACATTTAGTTTGTTAAAGCACAGTGTGTCCTAAGCAATTGTCATTTTTTATTTAATAAAATTCTTGTTTTTACGTTTTTATCCTTTGTTGCATATCAGGGCTACTGATCTCCTGCTGTAACTTTGTACTTTCTTTCTACATGCATGCACTATGGCAATGCCTCCATGTCATTTCTCAGGGTGGGATTCCTGATGGTAACAATGAACATCAGTGGACCATGCCTGCACAATATGTGTTGAGCCTGGCACTTGTAGTCTCCTTCAGAAGACTACTGACTAGGTGGCAAAGCAAAACACAGTTGGGAGAGAGTAACAGAGCACCGTATCCCTATAACAGAATGTGACTGAACAGGGACCTTCAAGAAGTAGCTTGGACTACAAAATGTCTTCAGCATTATAGAACAATTCTAGCTGAAAGTGACTAAGTATTATTAGATACATTGGGAACGGAAAGTATTCAGACCCCCTTAAATTTCACTCTTTGTTATTGCAGCCATTTGCTAAAATCATTTAAGTTCATTTTTTTCATCATTAATAGACACACAGCACCACATATTGACAGAAAAACACAGAATTGTTGACATTTTTGCAGATTTATTAAAAAAGAAAAACTGAAATATCCCATGGTTCTAAGTATTTAGACCCTTTGCTGTGACACTCGTATATTTAACTCAGGTGCTGTCCATTTCTTCTGATCATCCTTGAGATGGTTCTACACCTTTATTTAAGTCCAGATGTGTTTGATTATACTGATTAGACATGTGCACACTGAAATATTTCGTTTCGGAATTTTGTTTTCGTCCGAAAAATAAATTTATTTAGTTACTCCCGAAATTTGTTTTTATTTATTTAGTTTTTCCTTAAAAATTGCATTCATCTGAAAATCCAAATTAATTAAGGTGGAATCTGTTATTGAAGGCTTATGGTGTCTGTCGAATGTTCAAAGAAGATTCGACGGAGCAGCGAAACTGTACGACGCAGTATAGTTTAGCTGCTCCGCCGAATCTTCTTAGAACTTTCAACAGACACCATAAGCCAAAGATTTGACGTTTGTATGTTTTTCGCTGCTTTGTCGAATTTGTCGTACATTCATGTTGAATGTATATAGTGATAGTGATCACTGATCAGACAGGTAACAAGATAGGGTATATAGAATCTATATAGAATCTCAATCTATAATATAGAATCTATAATAATAAATCCCCCCCCACAACACGGGCAGCCTCTGAAGCTATCACAACACTAGCAACACTAGTATCACTTTCAAGTTCACAACACTAACACAATAGCAGCAGATTATTGAAAAAGTTAAGTTGAACTGTAGCTTGCTTCACTATTGTTCTGCAGCTGTGCTTATGCTTAATTGCTAAATAATTCAGGTTCTCTGACAAACGGACCAGCTAAGATTGACTGTCTTCTGAAATGATTCAGTGTGTGTGTCTCTCTCTGCTAGCAAATCGTAAACGAAAGTTGGCTGTACGTGTGTACTTAGTTCTAGCTATTTTACTGCTCCTCCTCTTTGGTTACAATCAGCCAATAACATTCATCATCATCATTATTTTTATTTTACTTCCCCCACCCAATTCCAGCAGCAATCTTTTCTCCCCTATGTCGAATCTTTTCTCTCTATGTCGAATCTTTTCTCTCTATGTAGAATAATCTTGGACTAATAGAGTTAAGGTTAGGCATATTCGACCACAGGTTTGATGGACACAGATTGTTATTGTCAGCATCATGGTGAATCTCCTATCTATATCGAACTGTTGTAGCAACAAAAATGAAAATAAAGCATTTGTTTATGTTGGATCTTTCGTTTTTCGGATTCTGCACTTTCGTTATCGTTTGTTAAAACGATAATGAAAATACCTGAAATTCAGACGAAAATGCATTCGGATGAAAACTAATGCACATGTCTAATACTGATTGGACTTGATTAGGAAAGCCACACACCTGTCTATATAAGACCTTACAGTGCACAGTGCATGTCAGAGCAAATGAGAATCATCAGGTCAAAAGAAACTGCCTGAAGAGCTCAGAGACAGAATTGTGGCAAGGTACAGATCTGGCCAAGGTTACAAAAAATTTCTGCTGCTCTTTAGGTTCCTAAGAGCACAGTGGCCTCCATAATCCTTAAATGGAAGACTTTTGGGATGACCAGAACCCTTCCTAGAGCTGGTCGTCCAGCCAAACTGAGCTATCGGGGGAGAAGAACCTTGGTGAGAGAGGTAAAGAAGAACCCAAAGATCACTGTGGCTGAGCTCCAGAGATGCAGTCGAGAGATGGGAGAAAGTTGTAGAAAGTCAACCATCACTGCAGCCCTCCAACAGTCGGGACTTTATGGCCGAATGGCCAGATGGAAGCCTCTCCTCAGTGCAAGAAACTTGAAAGCCCATATGGAGTTTGCTAAAAAAAACACCTGAAGGACTTCAAGATGGTGAGAAATAAGATTCTCTGGCCTGATGAGACCAAGATATAACTTTTTGGCCTTAATTCTAAGGGGTATGTGTGGAGAAAACCAGGCACTGCACAGTGAAGCATGGTGGTGGTAGCATCATGCTGTGGGGGTGTTGATGGGGACAAAAGCCTCTTTCCCACAACCCTTGCCCAGTGGTTGTGGGGGTCTGTGGGCAGGGGCTTATCGGAATATGGAATCCCCCTTTGACAAGGGGGCTCCCAGATCCCACCCCCCCATGTGAATGGGTATCGGGTACATTGTACCCCTACACATTCACCAAAAAAAGTGTAAAAATGACAGGAGACAGTTTGGGACAAGTCCTTTGTTAAAAAAAAAAATGTCCTGCGTTGTCCATTCACCTTCGATCTAAGCACCGACGAATTGAGAAAAAAAATGAAAAACTCTGCCTCAATGGGAGGTGTCCCGCGACTGCAGGCTTTGTGCAATGACAGCTGTTATATAGCTGAGGGCGGGGCCACCCAGTGATGTAAATGGGTGACCCCGCCCCCTCTGACGTTACATGACATCACATGACGTCAGAAGGGAGGGGGGCACACGTTTACGTCACCGGGTGGCCCTGCCCTCAGCTATATAACAGCTGTCATTGCAAAAAATACAATGGTATCATTAACTGTTCGCGCAAAGAACAGTGTAACTGAGTTTAAAATTAGTAGTAAAAATAGTGAAAATAAAAAATCACTTGTATTCAGTCTATAAGCAGTTCATAAATGGATCATCAGTTCATGGCAAAAGAATGGTGGAGTGGTAAAGGCAGCTGAGAGAGCCAACTCTGTATACAGAAAGATAGGAGAGACAGGAAGTGCCACCTAAGTGCAGTATTTAAATCAAGGTTTTAATGACAAGGTACATGGGAATACTCACAAAAGTTAAAAAAGATATAGGCTCATCTGTTATCCAGTGGTCCTGGGGGCTCCTTGTGTCCGGAAAGGGCTCCAATGCATGGCTGCATAGATGGTGTATCCTCAGCACGTCCTGTGGTCACCAGGAAGGCAAAAGGGACCAGCGTGGAAAGCACGGATATGACATCACAGAGTTTTTCCGTTTTTTTTTCATGGGTCGTCAGTGCTTGGATCGAAGATGAATGGACATTGCGGGACTTTTTTTTTCTTTTTTCTTTTAACCACTTCAATACAGGGCATTTTCACCCCCTTCCTGCCCAGGCCAATTTTCAGCTTTCAGTGCTGTAACATTTTGAATGACAATTGCGCGGTCATGCAACACTGTAAAACATTTTTATCATTTTTTTCCCCACAAATAGAGCTTTCTTTTGTTGGTATTTGATCACCTCTGCAGTTTTTATTTTTTGTGCTATAAACAAAAAAAGAGCGACAATTTTAAAAAAAAACACAATATTTTTTACTTTTTGCTATAAAAAAATCCCAAATTAAAAAAAAATATATTTCCTCAGTTTAGGCCGATATGTATTCTTCTACATATTTTTGGTTAAAAAAAATTGCAAAAGGCGTATATTGATTGGTTTACACAGAAGTTATAGCGCCTACAAAATAAGGGATAGATTTATGGCATTTTTACTATTATTTTTTTTTACTAGTAATGGCGGCAATCTGCGATTTTTATCGTAACTGCGACATTTTGGCAGACAGATCGAACACTTTTGACAGTGACACATATACAGCAATCAGTGCTATAAATATGCACTGATTACTGTATAAATATCACTGGCAGGGAAGGAGTTAACACTAGGGGTTGATCAAGGGGTTAACTGTGTTACCTAGGGAGTGATTCTAACTGTGGGAGGAGGGGACTGACTACTCCTCTCCCCTGACAGGGCATGGATCTGTGTGTTTACACACACAGATCCACATTCCTGTTCTGTCACCAACAATCGTGGGTGCCCAGCAGACATCATATGACAATGGGCGGGTAGGGAAGTGGTTAAAAAAAGGCCCAAACTGTCTACTGTCATTTTTACCATTTTGAAACTTTTTTTGGTGAATGTGTATGGGTACAATGTACCTGATACCCATTCACATGGGGGGGCTCTGGGGGTCCCCTTTTTAAAGGGGGCTTCCAGATTCTGATAAGCCCCCCACCCTCAGACCCCCACAACCACCGGGCAAGGGATGTGGGGAAGAGGCCCGTGTCCCCGTCAACATGGGGACAAGGTATTTTGGGGGGACCCCAAAACACCCTCCCCATGTTGAGGGCATGTGGCCTAGTATGGTTCAGGAGGAGGGGGCGCTCTCTCGTCCCCCCCTTTTCCTGCAGCCTGCCAGGTTGTGTGCACAGATAAGGGTCTGGTATGGATTTTAGAGAGACCAACACGCAATTTTTTTTTACATTTTGGCGCAGGCTTCCCCTTATTATTCATAAGGGCCTGGTATGGATGTTAGGGGGACCCCCACGCAATTTTTTTTTATTTTGGTGTGGGGTTCCCCTTAATATCCATACAAGACCTAGAGATCCTGGTATGGATTTTGGGGGGAACCCACACAATTTTTTTTATTTTGGTGCGGGGTTCCCCTTAATATTCATACCAGAACCAAAGGGCCTGGTAATGGACTGGGGGGGACCCATTCTGTTTTTTCCAATTATTTTTATCTATATTGCTGGGATCCGACAATTCATTACAGCAGCGAGCAGTTTTAAAATAAATTTTTTCCTTTAGAAACCTCATTTTGCTGTGGTACTGTTCTAAACACTGGAAAGATGCGCTACTTTACAGGCATACTAAGGTCACACCCAGGCACGATATTTAAAGGAATATTTAATTTTTATTGTTTTACTTTAAGCATTATTAAAATCACTACTCCTGAAAAAAATGGCAGTTTTTAAAACTTTTTTTGCATTGGTACATGTCCCCTGGGGCAGGACTAGGGTCCTCAAACACTTTTTATGGCAATAACATGCATATAAGCCTTTAAAATTAGCACTTTTGATTTTTCATGTTCGTGTCCTACAAACTTTAACTGTGTTCGCACAAATTTTTTGCTTGTTCGCAAGTTCTGGTGTGAATCCGACACACAAAGTTTGAGAGCAGGCTATAAAATTTTCCGACAACAAAATCCGTTTGCGTAAATTCCGACCATGTGGACAATTCCGACGCACAAAGTGCCACGCATGCTCAGAAAAGAGACGAAAGCTATTGGCTACTGCCCCGTTTATAATCCCGTCGTACGTGTTTTACGTCACTGCGTTCAGAACAATTGGATTTTCCGACAACTTTGTGCGACCGTGTGTATGCAAGACAAGTTTGAGCCAACATTCATCGGAAAAAATCCATGGATTTTGTTGTCAGAATGTCCGATCAATGTCCGATCGTGTGTACAGGGCATAACTGATAATACCTACTGTATGTTCAGTAAGCCAAAACAACCAGTCAGAGATCCTTGTGTACTGGTCTGACTTTAGCAGAGAAACTTCTGATTGATTGCTATAGGTTATGGCAGCCCTCAAAAATTCCACTCGCCTGCTCGCATTTTGTGAGTGGATTTTGGGGGCTGGAGAGCTATGGCTGCCTGGGAGCAAGGGGGCGAGCACTGCCAGCAGGCGGGTTGTATAGGAGCCATTCTCCCACAGATCAGAGGGGAAGAGAGAGGAGAGCCGCAACTAGGATGATCAGCATGCCGGGAACATAGCAGCCTTCATTTCTATAGCTGTGTGTTCCCCACCATGTGTCCTCACATACAGCCCCTCCTCTTTGTCCGGGCACCTTGATAGACAGATCACCTGTTCAAACCTGGGACAGGGGATCTGTCTATCAAAGTTCCCCAGACAAGGGGGAGGGGCTGTATTTGATGGAGCGTGGCGGGGAACACACAGCTATTTAAATGAATGCTGTTTTGTTCCTGCCACTCTGATCATCCAGGCAGCGGCTCTTCTCTCTCTTCCCACTGCACAGGTAGGCTGCATTGGGGACACAGGCTGCATTGGGGACACATGCTGCATTGGTGGCACAGGCTGCATTGGCAGACACACTCTGCATTGGCAGGCGCAGGCTGCATTGGTGGACATGGGCAGGTTGCATTGGTGGACACGGGCAAGCTGAATTGTTGGGCATGGATAAAGTTGTTAATATTTATTTTTATAACTTAATTCCGCATAAAACATTTAAGTGTCATTTCATGAGATAATTTATGAGGGCATAATTAGGGGTAGGGATGAGCCGAACACCCCCCTGTTCGGTTCGCACCAGAACATGCGAACAGGAAAAAAGTTCGTTCGAACACGCGAACACCGTTAAAGTCTATGGGACACGAACATGAATAATCAAAAGTGCTAATTTTAAAGGCTAATATGCAAGTTATTGTCATAAAAAGTGTTTGGGGACCTGGGTCCTGCCCCAGGGGACATGGATCAATGCAAAAAATTTTTTTTTAAACGGACGTTTTTCAGGAGCAGTGATTTTAATAATGCTTAAAGTCAAACAATAAAAGTGTAATATTCCTTTAAATTTCGTACCTGGGGGGTGTCTATAGTATGCCTGTAAAGGGGCGCATGTTTCCTGTGTTTAGAACAGTCTGACAGCAAAATGACATTTTGAAGGAAAAAACTCATTTAAAACTACCGCGGCTATTGCATTGCCGACAATACACATAGAAGTTCATTGATAAAAACGGCATGGGAATTCCCCAAAGGGGAACCCCGAACCAAAATTTAAAAAAAAAAAAAGACGTAGGAGTCCCCCTAAATTCCATACCAGGCCCTTCAGGTCTGATATGGATATTAAGGGGAACCCCGGCCAAAATTAAAAAAAAAAAATGAGGTGGGGTTCCCCCTAAATTCCATATCAGACCCTTCAGGTCTGGTATGGATTTTAAGGGGAACCCCGCGCCAAAAAAAAAAAAAAAAACGGCGTGGGGTCCCCCCAAAAATCCATACCAGACCCTTATCCGAGCACGCAACCTGGCAGGCCGCAGGAAAAGAGGGGGGGACGAGAGTGCGCCCCCCCTCCTGAACCGTACCAGGCCACATGCCCTCAACATTGGGAGGGTGCTTTGGGGTAGCCCCCCAAAACACCTTGTCCCCATGTTGATGAGGATAAGGGCCTCATCCCCACAACCCTGGCCGGTGGTTGTGGGGGTCTGCGGGCGGGGGGCTTATCGGAATCTGGAAGCCCCCTTTAACAAGGGGACCCCCAGATCCCGCCCCCCCCTGTGTGAAATGGTAAGGGGGTACAAAAGTACCCCTACCATTTCACTAAAAAACTGTCAAAAATGTTAAAAATGACAAGAGACAGTTTTTGACAATTCCTTTATTTAAATACTTCTTCTTTCTTCTATCTTCCTTCATCTTCTGGTTCTTCTGGCTCTTCTGGTTCTTCCTCCGGCGTTCTCGTCCAGCATCTCCTCCGCGGCGTCTTCTATCTTCTTCTCCTCGGGCCGCTCCGCACCCATGGCATGGGGGGAGGCTCCCGCTCTTCTCTTCATCTTCTTCATCTTCTTCTCTTCTTCTTTTCTTCTCTTCTTCTCTTCTTCTCTTCTTCATTTTCTTCTCCGGGCCGCTCCGCACCCATGCTGGCATGGAGGGAGGCTCCCGCTGTGTGACGGCGCTCCTCGTCTGACAGTTCTTAAATAACGGGGGGTGGGGCCACCCGGTGACCCTGCCCCCCTCTGACACACGGTGACTTGACGGGGCTTCCCTGTGACGTCACGGGGAATGCCACAGGGAAGTCCCATCATGTCCCGTGCGTCAGAGGGGGGCGGGGTCACCGGGTGGCCCCGCCCCCGTTATTTAAGAACTGTCAGACAAGGAGCGCCGTCACACAGCGGGAGCCTCCCTCCATGCCAGCATGGGTGCGGAGCGGCCCGGAGAAGAAAATGAAGAAGAGAAGAAGAGAAGAAAAAAAGAAGAGAAGAAGATGAAGAAGATGAAGAGAAGAGCGGGAGCCTCCCCCCATGCCATGGGTGCGGAGCGGCCCGAGGAGAAGAAGATAGAAGACGCCGCGGAGGAGATGCTGGACGAGAACGCCGGAGGAAGAACCAGAAGAGCCAGAAGAACCAGAAGAACCAGGAGATGAAGGAAGATAGAAGAAAGAAGAAGTATTTAAATAAAGGAATTGTCAAAAACTGTCTCTTGTCATTTTTAACATTTTTGACAGTTTTTTAGTGAAATGGTAGGGGTACTTTTGTACCCCCTTACCATTTCACACAGGGGGGGGCCGGGATCTGGGGGTCCCCTTGTTAAAGGGGGCTTCCAGATTCCGATAAGCCCCCCGCCCGCAGACCCCCACAACCACCGGCCAGGGTTGTGGGGATGAGGCCCTTGTCCTCATCAACATGGGGACAAGGTGTTTTGGGGGGCTACCCCAAAGCACCCTCCCAATGTTGAAGGCATGTGGCCTGGTACGGTTCAGGAGGGGGGGCCGCACTCTCGTCCCCCCCTCTTTTCCTGCGGCCTGCCAGGTTGCGTGCTCGGATAAGGGTCTGGTATGGATTTTTGGGGGGACCCCACGCCGTTTTTTTTTTTTTTTGGCGCCGGGGTTCCCCTTAAAATCCATACTAGACCTGAAGGGTCTGGTATGGAATTTAGGGGGAACCCCATGTCATTTTTTTTTTAAATTTTGGCCGGGGTTCCCCTTAATATCCATATCAGACCTGAAGGGCCTGGTATGGAATTTAGGGGGACTCCTACGTCTTTTTTTTTTTTTTTTGGTTCGGGGTTCCCCTTTGGGGAATTCCCATGCCGTTTTTATCAATGAACTTCTATGTGTATTGTCGGCAATGCAATAGCCGCGGTAGTTTTAAATGAGTTTTTTCCTTCAAAATGTCATTTTGCTGTCAGACTGTTCTAAACACAGGAAACATGCGCCCCTTTACAGGCATACTATAGACACCCCCCAGGTACGAAATTTAAAGGGATATTACACTTTTATTGTTTGACTTTAAGCATTATTAAAATCACTGCTCCTGAAAAAACGGCCGTTTTTAAAAAAATTTTTTGCATTGATCCATGTCCCCTGGGGCAGGACCCAGGTCCCCAAACACTTTTTATGACAATAACTTGCATATTAGCCTTTAAAATTAGCACTTTTGATTTCTCCCATAGACTTTTAAGGGGTGTTCCGCGGCATTCGAATTTGCCGCGAACACCCCAAATTGTTCGCTGTTCGGCGAACTTGCGAACAGCCAATGTTCGAGTCGAACATGAGTTCGACTCGAACTCGAAGCTCATCCCTAATTAGGGGCGGACAGGGCAGGGGTTGGTCGGGGCAACTGATGGCAAGTAACCCTTGAGGCCTGGTTAGTAGGTCAGAAATTTTGAGCCCTGGGTTATGGCACCTAAAGCGGAACTTTACTTTTAACAACGTGATATAAAATAATATCCTTTAGCAAGGAACATACATTCCACATTATGAATTATGCTACCAAAATTAGTTTGTGCTGTAAATTGCCTCCAGCATTGCCCCTGTTTCTTCTTGCTGGAGGCTGCCATTTTGCTGAAGCCCAGAGCCCCAGCAGTAAATCATAAAGCTGAATTAACTCATCAGTATCACAAAACAATTACATTTCTGGAATGCCTTAACTGCTAACTGTCACATTTGCTTGTGTCCTCAACCAAACTGTCAAACATAATTGATCACATGTGCAGCACCATGGGAGTTGCAGATCAAACAGAAGCAGCTTCCTTAGCTGTAAAGGATAGGTGGGTTTAATTCCGCTTTAAGGCTTTCAGCAGATTGGCCTCTACAAACTCAGCAGTTTGGAGAGCAACTGAGCATGTGCAGAGCAGGGTGAGACAGTGTATTATTGGATCTTAAACAGTATAGACCAGTGATGGCGAACCTTTTTGAGCCCGAGTGCCCAAACCGCGACGCAAAACCAACTTATTTCTTCCAAAGTGCCAACACAGAATTAAACCTTCCAGTGGCTCTGTACAGAGGAGGGGACTGATCATCCCTCTGAATGAGCCCTAAAGGACCAGATTCGCTCAGAATGCAAGGATCAGGAATGTGTTGTGCTCAGAATGCACTGACCTACCTGACCATTACACTCACCTACCTGACCATTGCACTCACCTGACCATTACACTCACCTACCTGACACATGCACTCACCCACCTGACCATTGCACTCACCTACCTGACACATGCACTCACCTACCTAACCATTACAGTCACCTACCTGACACATGCACTCACCTACCTGACCATTACAGTCACCTACCTGACCATTACAGTCACCTACCTGACACATGCACTCACCTACCTGACACATGCACTCACCTACCTGACTATTGCACTCACCTACCTAACCATTGCACTCACCTACCTGACACATGCACTCACCTACCTGACACATATACTCACCAAATTAACACCTTTATTTTGCAAAATTGAGTAAAATCTGTAACTGTACAGAGCACAATGTCAGCATTGCCGTGAGTTGGTTTGTATTCGTTTTTTGAAGATTGTTACATACCGTTAAACAAGCAATAAACTTTAACAGTGAAAGGCTTACTTTGGAGAAGTTTAGATGCAGGGAAATAATGGATCCACTCCACATTGATCTTATCTGTTCCCAGTCTCTCCGGCAGCTCATTCCCGCCCGCAAGTCTCCTCTGATCACAGCTGTGTGTTCTCGCAGTCACACCACCGCTGATTTGATTGATGGTGGGTGCGGTGTGGATGAGACAGCCTCTATGATTGGATTAGCGTGTACACGTCACCCCGGGTGCTTATTCTTTGTCACGCCCACTCGCCTACAGAACTGTGGGAGATGTAGTTCGCGGTGCGGACGATTCGATTTTCACTGTGTGCTTTTCTCATTTAATGGCTCTCCTTTTATGGCGTGCCCACAGAGAGGGCTCAGCGTGCCGGCAGCGGCACGCGTGCCACGGGTTCGCCATCACTGGTATAGACACTTATTTTTAATGTTTGACAATAAGACCTTCAAAAGGGGCCAGCCTAAAGTGATCCAGCAGGACATCTTTTTCTGACTAAAGTTCCACTTTAACCACTTGCTGACTGCCTATTTACAGCAGCAGGTTGACTCTAGTGCACAAAATCACGTACCTGTATGTAATTTTGTGCAATAGCCAATGGGTGGCGCGCACACCCCGTGGGAGGCATAATTGCATGCTAATTGGACACAGGGGAGGCCAATCAGTGGGTCTGGCAGACCAAATGTCTCCTGGCCACCCGCGATCGTTCCCCAGAGTGGCAGAACGACGATCTGCATATGAAAACGAGGCAGATCACCATTCTGACAGGAAAGAAGATGGAGATCTTGTGTTCCTGCTAAGCAGTAACACCGATCTCTGTCTTCAACCAGTCAGACCATCCCCCACACAGTTAGCAAGCACTCCCTAGGAGCACACTTAACTCTTTGATCGCCCCTGATGTTAACCCCTTCCCTGCCAGTGTCATTAGTACAGTTACAGTGTATATTTTTAGCACTAATCACTGTAATAATGTCACTGGTTCCCAAAAAAGTGCCAAAAGTGTCAGTTAGGTGTCCGATTTGTCCACCACAATGTCGCAGTCCTGCTAAAAATCGCTGATCACTGCCATTACTAGTAAAAAATATAATTAAATAAAAATGCCATGAAAATATCCCATAGTTTGCAGATGCCCAAATCAATCAATATACACTTATTGGGATTTTTTTTTCAAAAAATATGTAGCTGAATACTTATTGGCTTAAATTTTTACATTTTTTATTGGATATGTTTTTTTTAGCAGAAAGTAAAAAATATAGTTTTTTCCAAATTGCCGCTATTTTTTTGTTTATAGTGCAAAAAATAAAAAACCATAGAGCTGATCACATACCACCAAAGGAAAGCACTATTTGTGGGTAAAAAAAGGACAACTATTTTATTTGGGTACAGTGTCCCACGACCGCACAATTGTCAGTTAAAATAACGTAGTGCCGTATTGCAAAAAATGGCCTGGTCATTAAGGGGGTAAAACCTTTCCCGCTGAACTGTTTTAGGTATGTTATCTTTACTAAGAATGGCAATATGAGGTCATTGTAATGGCAGTAGCAACAGCAGGCTTGATTTCTAGAAAGTGATAGAAAATACAAATTACTAAAATTATAATATGGAAATGTTACAGGATATTTTGAAAAAAATGATTATACATTTAATTATGTTTTGATCAGTTTGGACAATATAAAAATAAAAGCAGAAAAATAATTTGTTTTAAAGATATGAATGAGTTACTGAAATGTATGTGTTACGCTTACCTAAAATAGAAACTCGGTATGTCTGGTGATTATAAAAGACAAGCATACAAGAAAGAATGCTGTTCTGTACACGTGAGGAAGGTCACATAAATGCTTCAGTGGTTATTCCATTAAATTTTCTCAGCACAGTTAGCAAATTAATGTGGCAGAGACAGACTCAAAATTAAACTCATGCTCCGGTCAGCCACTGGACAGTATTCACCAAATCAACAGCCAAGGCATGTCAGACTTTGCTGCAAACTTTCTTAATTAGGAGCATCAAGGTGAGTGGCTCAGTAAAGACGACCTTATAACAGAGCAATGAATTTTCATATACCTACTTAGGTTAATTACAGGGATACATTTTCTGCAACATAAGATATTCAAGACAGCAGAATGATAATAAATGAGTAAAACTACATAGCAGATTATACTGTCAGGCTCCTTGATTTTAGTGTTGGAAGATTGGACTGTAAGAGTCTATAGTGAATACAGTTTGTGGGGCCATAGTTTCTACAGATTAAATTCCTACTAAACTTACCTGAGACTGGATAAGCTACAGAGGTATTTATCATAAGTTTGCCATCTAAATTTGATTAAAGAAATCACAGTTACAAGGTTGAAAGAACATGCATTATCTAATTTACCTTATTTTAGTTTTGTAAATCATCCATGAATTGTAACTATTGAAGTCAGGGCACAGTAATGGAAATTGCCTAATATTGTGAAATCTAAAATATACATTTAGCGGTGCCCCCGTAGGATCCGCTGACTGTTGTGGTCCCTCTGTCACCCTGCCCAGCCCAGCATTCAATTCCCAATGACTTTAAGACAATGAACAGTCCATGTGCTTGTGTTTGTTTTATTGAGGGAATTTAACTTGGATGGGGTAAGGGAAATATGGGAATGCCTGGTGAATTGTATATAAATCAATTGCTGAATTGTAGATCAATCACTTGGTGAATTGTAGATCAATCAATTGATGAATTGTAGATAAATCAATTGGGATGAATTATGTACACTCCCTCGGCAACTGCGCTCTGCAGGCAGGGACTGAGGGCCCCTATAGTGTAGCAAGAAATAGAAAGTCTATAGTGCTAGCTGTCCTACAGATGGACTACTGCTCCCAGTCAGCCCTCTTCAGGCCCTGCCAGCCCTCCTGGCTGCAGCTGCCCAACTCCACTACCCATAACATCACAGTCCTCTCCATTGGCTCTGCACCCAGTCTTCTCAGGTGTGCCTCCCCAGTCCTCCCGACTGTGCCTGTCACTCACCAGCCCTCCTGGCTGCAACCGTTGGTTTCCTCCTGAAGACTTGCCCGGTAGTACTAGCTCCTGCTTCTGCCCTCCTGCTACTCTTGTGCCTCCTGTCCAGAACCTTCACATTGTCTTAAATCATGGCCGCATCAGACACGCTCCTGTGTGTACTGGTGTACGCAGATGCACAACAACACGAACAGGCGTATGCAGAGGTGTGACGGCGTGAACGTGCGCAACGTGACAGATGCTGGCATCTCCTGGACTATTTAAACCTGCTGCTGACAATGGTGCATTGCTGTATTATCATCAGCTTCCCTGTTTTCCTGTGTTCCTGTGTATCCTGATTGCACACCTGTTATTGACCCGGCTTGCTCTGACCTGTAATCTGATCTCCTGATATACCCTTGGCTTGTACTTCTGACTTCTCTCCTGCTTTACTGTGTTTGACCTTGGCTTGGCTTACGGACTCTGCTACAGATTCATCTCACTGTGTATGACCCCTACTTATCCAGTCTCCTTATCTGAACTGATCTCACCGTGTATGACCCCTGGCCTGGCTCCTGTTCCTGTTTCCAGTTTGCTAATCTGTGAAGTTACGTGGTACTTTCCAAGCACGCCAGCTCTACAGCTATACAGCCTGCTTCTGCAACATCTCGGTGACCAGCTCATCTCATCACAGTACCTAGCAAACCGTGCTTCTCTGGGCACTGCTCTCCCTGTACCAGTTCCAGGAAAGAACTGCACTTAGCCACAAGGGGAGCCCTCTCAGCATCTCGGCCTTGCACCTGGTAAGTGACATTACCGCTCACTGATTGTATTGCTAGAGATTACTGCAAACCATTACCGCTTACTGATTGTATTGCTAGAGATTCATGCATATGTTACCACTCACTGATTGTATTGCTAGAGATTACTGCACAGATTATCGTTCACTGATTGTATTTCTAGTGATTACTGCACAGATTATCGTTCACTGATTGTATTTCTAGTGATTGCTGCACACATTACCGCCCACTGATTGTATTGCTAGAGATTACTGCACACATTACCGCTCACTGATTGATTGCTAGAAGTTACTGCACACCATTACCGCTCACTGATTGGGTTACTAGAGATTACTGCACAACATTACCACTCACTGATTGGGTTGCTAGAGGTTTACTGCACGCCATTTCCACTCACTGATTGGGTTGCTAGAGATTTCTGCACAACATTACTGCTGACTGATTGGGTTGCTAGAGGTTTACTGCACACCATTACCACTCACTGATTGGGTTGCTAGATATTACTGCACACATTACCACTCACCCACTGGTTGCTAGAGGTTACTGCACATTACTCTTCACTGATGCCTGTAACTCCTAGTGTCCCCCTCTGTAATCTGCTCCAGTCCAGCCGCTGCTGACAGGTGAAAAGTGAAGGAGAACAGTCCACACAGCCTGCTCTGGGTCTTTCATCTTAGCCCTGCTGACCGGAGAAGAGGTGGGATGAGAGAGGGAACACTGACCGGAGAAGGGGTGGGGGCGAGCAGGGGAACACTGAGCTGTTCTGCCTCACTTCCTGTAATATCCGCTCCGGTGCTGACATAGGAAGAAACGGAACTAGCAGGCTCTGGCAAATACAGCCCACAGCTTGCCTCTCCCCTGTCACACTCACAGTGGGGATGCTTGTATTAATTGGCCAGGAGAGCAAGCGGGGAATTGGCTGCACCTGCTACACAAGAAAAATATTTGCGGGCAGCGTGAGTTCAAGGAGCAGTTACTATGGACCCCCCAACAATAATTGGGCCCTGAGCAGCTGCCCCTTTTGCCCTGCGTTAAACACGGCCCTGCCTCCTGTCAGCATAAAGAAACCACTTGACACCTGCATAGACTCCTTGCTCTGCCCTACATGTTTCATCATGAGTTCACTTAATGTTGTCACAAATTGCACCGTGTAAGAATTGAAGACAATATTAAACAGCATTTTCAAAAAAAGACAGAACTGATGCCCTGTATGTGTCAGGAACCTCTTGTCATCCATCAGAAAGAACATCTTGTATCCTTATTGTGCTTGATCCTGAATCCCTATTGACTCTGTTATTGACCCAGCTTTCTTATAGCCTGCCACTGTACTATCCATGCCTGTTTATGTCTGCTGCCTACCTGTGTTACCGACCTCAGCCTGGACTCTTAACCAAGTCTGGGTACCTTTATAACTGCTCTTCTGCATACCTGGCACAGGTACTTCCAAGTTCAAGTCCATATTTCCAGCTTCCTTCCCTGCCCTTCCATTGCCCTAGCAGTCCCTGTAGAAAAACTCCAGAGGTGCTCAGACAGGAATTGTGCAAGAGGCTACCCTCATCATCTTGAGCACCTCATACATGTATATGACAATATGATCATAATTATGTTGCTGTATTAACCACTTGCTGACCAGCTGCAGTCATTTTACTGCGGCAGGTCGGCACGACGAACCGTAGTAGCTATACGTCGGCTCACAGGATTGGGATAGCAGGCATGCGTGCACCGCCGGAGGCACGCGCACGCACCCGCTGCACAGCGGGGGTGCCGATGCTCATGGCCAATGGTCGCGATGACCGCTGACCACGAGCGATCGCGAGCACGAGGGACAGAACACGGAAGTGTGTGTGTAAACACACAAATCCATGTTCTGTTCTGAGATGAGTGACAAATCGTGTGTTCCTATTAGCTAGGAAGCACGATCCGTCCCTTCCTCTAGTCAGTCCCAGTCCCCTTTAGTTAGAATCACCTCCCAGGGAACACAATTAACCCCTTGATCGCCCCCCAGTGTTAACCCCTTCACTGCCAGTGACATTTTTACAGTAATCAATGCATTTTTATAGCACTGTTAGCTGTATAAATGCCAATGGTCCAAAAAAATGTGTCAAAATTGTCCAATGTGTCTGCCATAATATCGCAGTCATGATAAAAATCGCAGATTGCTGCCATTACTAGTAAAAAAAACTAATAATAAAAAAGCTATAAATCTATCCCCTATTTTCTAGACTCTATAACTTTTGCACAAACCAATCAATATACGCTTATTGTGATTTTTTTTACCAAAAATATGTAGAAGAATACATATCGGCCTAAACTGAGAAAAAAATTGCTTTTTTTAAAAAAAAAAATGGGGATATTTATTATGGCAAAAAGTATAAAATATTGTGTTTTTTTTCAAAATTGTCGCTCTTTTTTTGTTTATAGCACAATAAATAAAAACCACAGAGGCGATCAAATACCACCAAAAGAAAGCTCTATTTGTGGGAAAAAAAGGACGTCAATTTTGTTTGGGTGCAGCTTTGCACGACAGTGCAATTGTCAGATAAAGCGACACAATGCCGAATCGCAAAAAATGGTCCAGTCATTCAGCAGCTAAATCTTCCGGGGCTGAAGTGGTTAGTGTGTATTTCTACTTTTGCAGTCAATTTTAATAAAACACCACTATATCATTATATGTTTGTTTTATGGTCCCATTCACACAGCATACCTAAAAAGTTTTGGGTTTTTTATATATATTTCTATCCTTTTAGATGTTTCTTAAGAGAAGATTTCATGGCAAATTGTAAGCATATCTGTACAGTCTCACAGTGTTTCTGTCCCCACACAGACTAGGGACGCACTAAGCTTTCTCATATTACCATACAATTCAAGATGCCAGCTTTTAATTTTTTGAACCCATTGTTAGAACAGACAGTGTTCAAATGTAGTTTACAACTGATAATGAAGACTGCAAGCACAGTACAGACAGGGCTAATTATGTTACAATTACTCCACAGACCACTCCTAAACATAAAAAAAACATGGAGAGTTTGTTAAGACTTTTAAGAACATTGAAAGACAACAAATTTATTTAAAATATTTAATTTAATTTATGTTATGTTAATGGAAATATGTAACAAGTATAAAGCAAATGTTATTCCCATCTGGCTGCAAAATAAGAAATACGTTGTTAGTCTATTTTAGGTCTTTTTAAATAAAGAAGAATAATAAAGAAATACATTTTCATGGTGGACATGTGGGCAGACCATTCAATGTAATACTGTCACCATACTGACAAAAGTGTGCAGATCGTACAGATCATCATCAAACCATTTGATGATGTCACATGGTCCAAATCATGCACATTTTTATAATGCAGCAAGCTAATTAGAAAAACAGTATAATCCCAGCCTGCAGTTGGGCTTTAAGAATAAACAGTCTTACAATATAGAAGAACCGATAAATTTGACATTGTGAGTTATAAAACACTGTTCATTGCAAGCACGGCACCAATCAATACACTCATTGCAAGTTCTTGTGCCCTAGTTTTTAAAGTCAGTATGATTACATAAAAATGTATCTTACATAAGCTGTTTATATATAGAGTGCGTGATTTCTCACATTTTACTTTCTGTATTTTTATTATTGTTTTATTTATACTAAGACTAGCAGGTACTTGTAATGAAATGTTTAGCTTAGCAAAATACTTGTCTGTTTTATTTCTAAGTGATGCCCTTTGAATGCAAAATAGTAAAGGAACTAGCTCTGCTTTCTCGAACGCCTCTCTTTTAACATGAAAAGAATAATAAAGCTTTGAAGTAGTAAACGAGATGCATGAACTTTTGCCACAGCAGTTTCTAGGACGCATACAGTAAGTGAAGCATGACATATGGCAACATAAGAACTAAGCAGTTTTAAACCTCTCCTCTCTATATTTTGTCTCTTTTTTTTTTCTTTCTTTCTTTTTTCTTTCTTTCTTTCTTTTTTTTTCTTTCTCTCTCAGTTTCTGCCATGGAGAGAAGGTTTTCTTTCTATTGTTATTCTGTACTTGGTGTCCATTTATATTTTTAAATTAATAGCAGCATCTGTATTGTACATACACAGATAGCATGTAAGGTAAAGGATAGTAAATTCAAATCTACAGTATGAGAAACTGATATATGACTTCAAGGACTGCCCAAACAAATATAAGAAAATACGATGAAACTGGCTTTCCAATTCATACTACAGCCTTCTATCTATCTACAAGGCTATGTTGGGGATCATGAATGTTACATGTTACTGTCCATTAAACAGCCAAAAAGCCTTGTGGGGCACTGGGATGCCTTGCAATGTAAACAGTTTATTGTTGCATTTATAGCTCAGTTACAATGCAAGACATAAATGTTTGAGACAGGGCTTTGAATCATTTGTGGCTCTAGGGAATTCACTGTAAATGCTAAATCATGTTCTTCATTCTTGATATCTCTCTGGACTTCATTGGCACATGGGCCATGACATAGCAATTTCTTAACCTGTTTGGGTATCAACTTTGTTACAGGTAATGTATCTGTATTCTGATCTTTGCACTAACTTCAAAACTAACTTTTTTAAGAAAGAAAAGTAGCACAGAATTCTTTAGGAATCGATGCTTGAGGTAGAAATGGAGCAATTGTCCAGCTGCCTGCAAAATAAAGAATTTTACACTTATACACAGGGGAATTCCAAGATGCAACCAATAGCTGAAAAAGTTAATTTATCACAGGAAATTTAAGTCCAGGCATTCAGCAGGGTTCCTTTAACGGGGCATTGGTTTTGTCAGCAACCTCATTTTAGGCAAATGATCCACAGGTAAATCTAGGAAGTTCCAAGGGATTAATAGGAATGTAAACTACCAGATGGTCTTCTTTCCCTTGTCACCTCTCTGCCGGTCTTGATAGTCTTTAAGCTCAGTTGCCTGTCTTGTGTTGGTTCCTCGCAACTTGGATCTGGACTTGGCTTTTTAGCCTACCTTTAGCTGTTTGTCTTTTGGGAGGCCTATGTGTGGGCATCCAATGAGGACATTTCATTGTTTGACTTTTGGATTATTTTTCTTGATATCTGTCCTAACCACCCAAGTAAGTGATACATGGTGTCATTTAGTGTTAAAAAATTGACTTTTTCAAGAGATACTTTTTGTTCAGAAGCCATCTGATATGTAATAATAAATATTTTAACACCTGACTTCACAGCACCAACCCCAAGGCCAAGGGAAACTGAGTCTCTAAATACTCAATTTGAAATCTGAACCCTTTGGCAAATATATTTTTCTTAGATTTCTTTTTGGCAATAGCATTTACACTATTGCCAACCTGTACCTACCCAATATCTCACAGTTGTGTTAGGGTCTTCAAGTGGCTGTAAAGGCAAAACATTTTACCCTGCATTCTCTGCATTAAGGTAAAATAAAATTTTAATAGAAGCACCAGCCCCCCTAAATACTCACCTGAGCTTGATCTCAAACCAGTGATGTGCACCTCTGCAGTAGCTCTTCTCCCTTATCCCCCAGGCTTGCCTGAGAATAATGGGAACCATTGATTCCCACAGTCAGTTAAAAATTGTGAGCAGAGAGCGGGGGGAGGGCAGGGTCAAGTCGGGCCATGCATCTAAATATGTAAATAGGGACAAACAGCCTGGCTCAGGATCGAGCATGCATAAGTGCCCTCATAGCAATTGGCTTCCAATGGGGGCATTCAGAAAGGAAGAGAAGCCAGAAGCACCAGCGGAGTACCCCAAAAGAGGAGGATCGGGGCTGCTCTGTGCAAAACCATTACACAGAGCAGATAACTATTTTTGTTTTTAAAAGAAAGCTTTACAAACACTTTAAATACCTACTGTATGTTCTCTAGATTTCTTTGCTGAGGGTAATATCCTCTTGGGAGGTGAATTTAATTTGTTTTTGATTTTCACTGAGACTCCACTTCAGGCAAGTCTCAAAATCCTACGCAGATCTACACCGTCTAAAGCTTTTTTTTTTTTTTAAGATATTTTTATTTTTTTATGTTGGAAACAAACCAACAAACACAAAAAAAAAACATACAGAAGAAAAGAAAACAAAAAAAAAAGCATCTGGCAATCAGGTCATACAGAAATCGGAGCCAAAATGCCTCCTATTTTAGCATACAGAAATAAGCAGAAATCATTGCAAAGGGCTTGAGATAATTATAATAATAAGGGATGTAGATATACTGGTATGGCATAACAGTAATAAAGGACCAGGTATAAAAAAAAAATTCCTGGGGCGCGGCCCATCAATGGTCAATCAAGTACATCAAAATCAAGGTTAAGAAAGGGTTAACAGACTAGCCAACCATTTACCCTATATTTTATGAAAAGTTTTATTCCGTTTCTGGATTTCAAAAGTCAGTTTGTACAGTGGAATAGAATCATTAATAAGTTTTAACCAGAGGGATTTCAGAGAGGTCTGTGCACCCTTCCAGGACAGTAAGATAGACTTTTTAACATAAAAATAAATTATGCGGAGCAGTCTCTTAGCATGGGACGGTATGTGTAGGTCACTAAAAATGCTCAACAGGCAATTTTTGGGGTGAATTATGTTGGGGAGGCCCAACACTATCGAAATGAAAGCACCCACTTCCTCGCAGAAGTCCCGAACTATCGGGCACGACCAGAAGCAGTGTAGGAAGTCGGCCTCTTGGCCACAGCCACGGAAACAGATAGCCGAGGGCAAGAGACCCATCCTATGTAGTCTAGCTGGAGTAAGGTGGGTCTGATGTAAAATTTTTACCTGTATGATACGGACTCAGGAAGCAATAACAGAAGTTTTACATGTATCACCAAATTCTGACCAGTCCTCATCTACCATGGAAATATCCATCGATGTCCACTTCACTTGTGCTTTTATGAAACCTATGGTTAAAGTCAGACATTAAGGCTGCATAGTAAGTGGATACAAGTTTAGTGGGGTCTGGCTGCCTAAGCAATTTTTCCAACGGGGACAGGTCAGTGGTATCATCCAAGGAACCAAACTGGGCATGTATAGCATGTCTTAGCTGGTAGTAGTAAAATAAGTACGATTTTGGAAGGTCAAAGTCCAAACATAGCTGTGAAAAAGTTTGGGCGTTGTACAGGTGGCATAAATATTTAACCCTCTTGGAATACCAACGGTTGGCATTCGGAAGGGAGCACAACTCCTGCAGGTTATGGTTAAACTTCAGGGGGTTGTTAGGGGACTTCAGCCATGAGTGTCTAGAAATCTTTTTAGTAATAAATTTGAATAATGAAAGGGAAATGGAGAGTATGGAGATACCGGGGCGGTCGGGGACCCGGCCTCTATAAATTATGTTATGTAGGGTTTCCAGGGAAGATGCGATGGCCCCCTCCGTGGATGTACAGGCATTAGCCGGAACTGGGCATAGCCAATCATGTATGTGCACCAGCTGGGATGCCAGTAACCTCAGTGTTTCGAGTGCCACCTTGGGGGATCCGCCCCTCCACAGGAAAGTAGTACATATCATGTCAATGCGTTTGAAGATAGCTTTAGGTATTTTATATGGGGAGTTAGAAAGGATACAGAGCTCCAAAGGTAAATCCATCCACTGTTTAGTCTGTTCCTGAAGGCAGACCAACAAGGGATTTAGATTATTGGTAGCATATAAAGATAAGGGGGTCTGAACCAAAACTCCTAGATATCTAAAGGAGGACACCACCTGAAGTTTGGAAGCCGAGTGAATCTGGAGAGGATCCACCACATCCAAGGGAAAGAGACTGGACTTGTCCCAGTTAACCCGGAATCCAAAGTAATCCCCAAAGGTAGTGACCTCCTCCAACAAGGCCCGCAGTGACTCATTTGTATCAGCCAGATACACCAATGTGTCATCCACATAAAGTGAAATGCGCTCCTCTATATTAGCAATTGGAAGTCCTTTAATTAAGGGGGTGGAGCGAATGTGAATTGCAAGTGGCTCCATGGCCAGGGCAAACAACAGGGGTGACAACGGGCACCCCTGTCGAGTACCCCTAGTGATCGGGAAGGGATCAGTGATAGAGGAATTGACCCGAACCCGGGCTACCGGGGAGGTATAAAGAAGTTTTATCCATGCTACAGGCCAAATCTATACTTCTGTAACACTCGGAAAAGGTATGGCCACTCCACACTATCAAATGCTTTACAAGTGTCCAAGGACACTATGGCGCGGGTGGGGGGACAGTCGTGTGAATATTGCAGATTGTGAAACAACCTGCGAATGTTCATTCTAGTAGACCTGCCGGGTATAAAGCCTCCTGGTCGCTGTTGACCAGGGATGCGACTACATTATTCAAATGATTTGCTAATATTTTGGCCAGAATCTTAACGTCCACATTGATAAGAGAAATTGGACGGTAAGATTCACAATTAAGTGGATCTTTTTGGGGTTTTAATAGGAGTATTATCAGGGCCTCCCTCATCGTTGGGGGGAGGATCCCAACATCTAAGGCTTTGTTATATGTCTGCAAAAGAAACAGGGACAAGAGATCTTTGAATTTGGCATACCACTCAGTCGGGAAGCCGTCAGGTCCAGGAGTCTTATGCGCAGGCATTTGGGAGATTGCTGTAGCAATCTCCTCTGCTGAGATAGGTGCCTCCAGCATATCACGTCCCTCATCTGATAAGGAGGGAAGAGATATGTTAGCTAGGTAGTCAGTCAACTGATATTCATCATAGTCAGCTCTAGAGGTATACAGCTTTTTGTAAAAACTTAAAAAGGAATCTAAGATATCCCCTGGGTTATCACTAACGGTACCTTGGGCAGTAATGATACGTGGTATGGAAATTGGGGAATAATCAGGTCTGGTCAGATATGCCAAGAGACGTCCGGCTTTATTACCATGTTCAAACGATTTCTGAGAAATATGCAACATGCGCTTTTGTGTGAGATCTAGTAGATGGAGTTCATACTCCCTGCGGCTCTGTAACCAAGCCTCTCTCATGTCAGAAGCAACATAACAGTCTCAAGTTCCTCAGTAAGCATCTGATTATTTTTCCGTAAGATCCCCTTGATAGACATAAAGGTGCCCCTCAGAGTAGTCTTGAATGTGTCACATTCTATGGAGGGGTCTACTTTACCCAGATTATCTTTCCATTAATTATAAATGCCTGTCTTACATTCCCCCTGCACTACCTCGTCCTCCAACCAGTATGAGTTTAGATGCCACAGGGCAGGTCCCGAATTTGGGAGGAGGAGGTTCACAGACAGAGGGGCATGATCTGAAACTTCTCTGGGCAAATATGAAATGGCGGAAACCACAGGAAGGGTCTCCGCTGGAGCAAACGCCAAGTCTAGTCTAGATATGGTATGAAAAGAATCCGAATGGCAGGAAAAGTGGCGCTCATCCGGATGTTTCCAATGCCACACCTCTGTTAGGCCATGCACCTGAACCCAGTCTACAAATGAGGGAAAGGACCTACCTCCCCCTTCCAGACGGTCCATTGCTGGATCCAAGACTGCATTAAAATCTCCCACATATAGTAGGGGGCTGAGGGGTGTATTCAGTAGTTGGAGTGACAATTTGGAGAGTACCTCTACTGAAAATGGGGGGGGGGTATAAATGTTCACCAGTGTAAAGGTCAAAGTGGAGATCTGTAAAATAAGAACAATAAACCTCCCTTCCGGGTCTGTTTTAACTTTTATCATCTCAGCTGGGAGAGATTTGGCCAGTAGGATAGATACCCCCCTGGAATAGTTAGTGTGAGTAGCATGGTATGAATTAGATGGACGCTTTAGGGCCCTTGTCTTAGAGCCCGTAAGGTGAGTCTCCTGGAGGCATATAATATGAGGATGACATTTTTTTAACACAGAAGAAACCAAGGATCTTTTCTGGGGTGCGTTCAGACCTCTAGTATTCCATGAGACTATCCTTAGGGGCTTTGCCATAATAGAATATGGAATAATGAGTAAGCACAGGTAAACACTTGAGCCAATACATATATGACCAGACAGGCCGTGCCACCTGAAGGACATACAAGCACATGAGCAAAAAAGTGCCTGGATCTGCCAGCAGGGTAATACAATCCAAAATTAGAAGAAAAAAATAAAAAACAGAAGCATTAACAATCCGCCATAGACAACTGCAGCCAAGCTGGAAAAGTTTGCACATACTCCTGCCCATACCCCTGTTAAAGGCAACCAGCCTCCTCACGAGAAAACACAGACAGGGCCAGTTGGCGAGCGGAAAAGTGTGGGCAGAATGGCAACAGCCCCAGCGGCAACTCCGGCTGGCACCAAAAATGCATCAAATAAAAAAAGCCCAGAGACAGCCCCCCTGGAGAAAGCAGTTCCTCAAAATAACGATGCCCCTGCTGCTCCTACAAACCTAGCTGATCCAGAGCCTACACTAAAAGAAGTACTAGCCGCGGTGAATTCATGTAAAGGGTCTCTGTGTGACCTGTGTGACCAACTGGGGGGTCTAAAGATAGAAGTACGATCTATGAGCCAGGAACTCCAGAAAGTACTGGAGAGGACTACCCTTGTAGAGGAGAGATTGAGTCAACTTGAGGATATAGTATTACCGATGCAGAGGGAATTTAAGAATATACAAATGCAGTTTGAAACATACAGAAATAAAATGGACGAAATGGAGAACAGGATGCGTAGATGCAATGTTCGGGTCCTGGGTCTCCCTGAGGGTAGTGAAGGCCCCTGCCCTGAAATCTTTATGGAAAAGCTGCTTAAAGGCTTCTTTGGGCCCGATTCATTTTCACCCTTCTTTGCCATCGAGAGGGCACACCGTATTCCCACTAGACCAACCGCATCGGGGGGACGTCCTAGACCAATGATCCTCAAGCTGCTCTGTTATAAGGACAAAGTGGTGCTAATGCAAAAATCAAGAGAGATAGGAGATATTTTCCATAATGGCAATAGGATCTCACTATACCCCGATTTCTCCCCGGACTTGCAAAAAAAAAGGGCAGGGTTTCTGAAGGTGAAACGTGCCCTGCGGCTCCACAAAGTCCCATATGCTTTGCTTTACCCAGCACGACTGAGGGTGGAAGCCTCGGGGTCAGTTTACTTTTTTGATGTAGCTGATAAGGCCGCAGCATGGCTGAAGGATCACCAAGGGTCCTTACAACCTTGAGAAGATACAATCGCTGCAAAAGAAGAGTATGAAAAGGACAAATTAAAATGCTGCAGTATTAATAAATGAATGGCGGGAGGGGATTGAGGGGCGGGGGGAGGGTTTGTTATTATTGTTTCGATATTTAGAGAGGGTTGGAGGTGGGGGGGGGACCGGGTTGAAGAGGTTGTGAAAGTTTATATATGTGGGGCGATGCACGATGTAGGCTATGGAGTGTTTGGTTTTGTTTTTGCTTTTTATTATTGATTCAGCACCTCGGGGTTCTTTTTGGGGACACTGGTGGGAGTGGGGGGAGGGGAGGGGGGAGCGGGAGGAGGTCGAAGGGAGGGTATGGTTATGGGTATGGATGGTAGTTGGTGTGACAGGGTGGCACTGGGAAGTTCGGGTCACAATAAAAGCCCCCAGGGCTAGCCGAAATGGGCAAGGGGGGTTAAAGGGTAACACGCAGAATAAAGAGTCACGCAGGCCCCGTGTGGGACCTGAACACATTAATAAAAAGAATCAAGGGGGGAGGGAGGGTAGAAATTTGTATAAAGAATTGGGTAATATCCTCATGTGCGTAGAAGGAATGGGAGTAGTGAGGGCTTGCGGGGACTGGGAGGAGTGGGGTTTTTCCCCCCTCCCCTCCCCCCACGCCCCCTCAAAACAAAGTCGCAGTAATGTTGGTAGGCTTGGGACTCAGAACGGAGCTATAGTAAATATCAAGAAGCTTGGCACTCCGGGGCGAGAGCAAGAACATGGCACGCAATGCATGCCGAACATTATGGTTGCTACATATATTCCTGCAAAAATTTTCTTTTTTATTATCTTTCCCTTTACTGATGCTTAGCACAAGGGGAATATGTTCATGGAATGTTAGGGGCCTGGGCGATCCGGATAAAAGGTCTGCTGTTTTGTCTGAGTTGGAGGCCCAGGGTGCCGATCTGCTTTGCTTACAGGAAACGCATCTAACAAAGGAAACTAAGTCAAAATTGGGGGGTAGGAAATTTCAAGCACAATTTCATGCGGTTTACTCCTCCTACTCGAGAGGAGTAAGTATATTGATTAAAAAAGGGGTGCTGTTTACCTGCAGGAATGTGCGGATTGACACGCTGGGCTGCTATATTTTCTTACACTGTTTTTTAGATGAGAGAGAACTGGTTATAGCAAATATATATATTCCTCCTCCTAGCAAGTTAGAAATCTTATACTATCTATTGGAATACATGGAGAACAAGGCGGGGATCCCATTAATTCTAATAGGCGACTTTAACACCGTCCTGGATGGCCGGCAGGATAGACTCTCACCGGGCACCCGGACAGGGAGAGTAATGGTGGGGAAGCTTAAGCAGTTTCTAGAGGAAGTGGGGTGGTGCGATTTATGGAGAGTCCGTAATCCAGATGTCAGGCAATTCTCTTGCTACTCAGGGACGCACTGCACACTATCTCGAATAGACCTAGCCATAGGCAACAAGGAAGCGCTCCCTATAGTACAAAATATAGATTATGGCCCAAGGGGATTATCAGATCACTCACCCTTAAAAGTGCTGCTATCTACAGGGAATAGACGGATACATAGGCCTTGGTCAGTAAACCCAGTGTGGCTAGAGATAGTTGGAAATCAGGAAGAAATCTCCGCCAGTTTAAAGGAGTTTATATTGAGTAACCGGGGCACGGCGGCAGGGGGGGTGGTATGGGACGCTTTAAAGGCCTTTCTTAGAGGGCTTTTAATTCAGCAAATAGCAAGGGCAAAACGCAAAACAAGAATACAGGAGGACAGCATAAGAAGGGAGGTTATAGACCTGGAAGGGCAATATGTTCAGCGCCCCACTATAGAACTAAGGAGGGTATGGGTTAAGAAACAGCAGGAATATAAAGCGGTAATAATGAGAAAGGTTGAAAATAAAAGACTTTTCCAGAGGCAGAGATTCTTTGAGGAGGGGGAAAGAGTGGGACGCACGCTTGCTGCGGTGGCTAGCGCCAACTCCCCGTCCTCGACAATCTCTGTGATCAGATCCCCAAAGGGGGAAATAACTACTGACCCTGGGAAGATAAGGGAGATATTCTTCGACTTTTATAACTCCCTGTACAAAACGAAACAGCTCGCAGCCGACGACGCACTAGATAGATTAATGGAGGGAATTACATTACCAACTCTAACTATAATAGACAAGATGAATTTAGAGGCCCCCATAACCCTAGAGGAACTTAAGAGCGCGGTGGCGGCTATGCCTAATCGTAAATCACCAGGCCCAGATGGACTCCCCTTGGAAATTTACAAATACTACGGGGAGACCTTGCTTCCCACCCTTCTGAGGACGCTAGAGGAGGCGCTGATAGATGGCGGCCTCCCCTCTTCAATGTCAGAGTCTAATATTATACTCATACAGAAGGAAGGGAAAGACCAACTAGAGGTGGCCTCATATAGGCCAATTTCTTTACTTTGTTCAGATATCAAGATCCTTGCAAAGGTTTTGGCAACCAGGCTAAGTAAATGCATTGACAAATTGATCCATCCAGACCAGACGGGTTTTATTCCCCATAGGTCTACTAGTGTAAATATTAGAAGAGCATATTTGAACTTGCAGACCCCAGTAGTAGACGGGGACTTTAGAGCAGTTGCTTCATTGGATATCGCTAAGGCCTTTGATAGTCTGGAATGGGGTTATCTTTGGGAAATAATGGATAAATTTGGTTTTGGTCCGGTTTTTGTTAAATGGGTAAAAATTTTGTATAGACACCCATTAGCCAAGTTAAAGATCAATAATGAGTATACAGACAGTCTGACATTGGAGAGGGGCACAAGGCAGGGGTGCCCGCTGTCCCCCCTCCTGTTTGCCCTGGCGATGGAACCGCTGGCAGAAGGTATGAGAAGGGCATCGGATATACGGGGTTTCAGGAGGAGGGGAAGGGAAGAAAGAATTGCACTCTATGCGGACGACGTCCTGGTATTTCTGGGGGACACGGGCCCATCCTTGGAAGGAATGATGAGATTGGTGGAAAGATTTGGGAAAGCGTCGGGCCTAGTGGTTAACTGGGACAAAACTGCATTGCTACAAATGACTCCATCTACTAATTCCCCCCCTTGCGGCCCTCTCGGGTTAAAAATAACTGATAAAATAAGGTATTTGGGAGTGGAGCTGGCCAGCGATCCCAATGTTTATATCCGGGATAACTTGGCCCCTCTACTCGCGAAGCTCAAAAATAAATGCGATATCTGGTGTCGGCTTCCCCTATCGTTGGCAGGGCGCGCAAACCTGATTAGAATGATTTGGTTACCACAAATCCTCTATATCTTCCACAACTCACCGGTGTGGATCGGGAGAAAATGGTTTACAAAAATAGACTCCTTATTTAGGGACCTTCTTTGGAAGAAAGGCCAGGCCAGGATCAAGCTGCAGGCGCTGCAGCGCCCTGCCTGGGAGGGAGGGCTAGCAATCCCCCATCCGTACGGATATTTTTTGGCTGCCCAATTACAGCACTTGGGGGGCTGCGAATCTAGCAGTGAATTAAGTGCTAGTAATGAAATAATGCTGGAAAGTAGCCCGCATAGATGCCTGGCAGAGGCACTCGAGGCAGATTCTCTTCAGAAAAAATTACCAACACCTAAACTAGTAAGTAAAGTCTGGCAGACAATTAAGCGGATTATGGGGTATAGGGGCATCACGGAATATTCGCCAATATGGCTTAACGAATCCCTGGGGGAATTAAGGATTATGGAAAAGCATCCCGCCTGGGAAAAGCATGGAATCCATAGATTGTTGCAGTTATACTCTGATAGCCACCTGAAATCCTTTATGGATCTCAGAGTGGAATTTGATATTCCAAACAATACATTTTATAAATATCTTCAGATAAGGCACGCGCTGAGTACCCAATTTAAGTCTTCCCCTATGGAGCAAAGTAAGACACCTCTCCTTAATAAAGTCGCTAAAGCAATAAATAATAAGGGCTTGATTGGAGCAGTGTATACACAGCTAGTAGATAAAATACTGCCCCAAAACGCGGCAGCTGGACCTAGAGCAGGATGGGAGGTGGATGTAGGAAAGCTGTCGGATGCCCAGTGGCGAAAAACGTTGAAGCTGGGGCAGTCGGTGTCCATCTCCCCTTCGCAGAAGGCCTCACACCTACTCCTTATACATAGAGCCTATTACACCCCTAGAAGATTATATAGATTTGGGGGTAGGCTAGATGACAAATGCCCCAGGTGCAGCAGGACAGGGGACCTCATACATATGGTCTGGAGATGCCCAAAGCTGGTAAGATACTGGACGGAAGTGGTTAGGACAATTAATCGCAGATTTAAAACTAAGCTAGAGTTAGACCCTAGGGTATGTGTGCTGGGGTTGGTGGAAGACTCCATGGGCCACGCTAACTCTGTTACAGCCGCGGTTAGATGTTTATACCAGGCTAGAAAGCTGATAGCGCAGTCCTGGCTCTCGAGAAAAGCTCCAATCATAGAGGACTGGCTTAAAACGGTGGACTCCCTGGTCTGGACAGAAAGGACAGTATATATTAGAAAAGGAAATTATAGAAAATTCATAGGTTTATGGAAACCTTGGTTGCAGGAATTAAACACCCGCCAATTGCTCTGACCAGCTGCCTCTGTGGTCTACCCGGCCAGTGGGACGAGTGCAGTAGTAGCGCTGTAAAAGGCCGAGGGCCGGGGTAGACCTCACAAGGGGTTAGATAGCTACAACATGCTGCGACTCCTGGAGATACTTATTTTCTTTTCTTCTTTTTCTCTTTTTTTTTTTTTTTTGTTGTTCGTTCTCTTCTTTCCTTCCCCCCTTCCCCCCCCTTTCCCTCTCTCCCCATCACCTTCTTGCTGCGATCTCATAATAGTTGCGGCTTTTGGGGGGGGGGAGGGATCGGGGTGGGGGGGGGGTTTAGTACATGAGGAGGGGTGGGTTAAACAGGGGTTTAGAGGGGAAGGGATAATAAAAGAGGGGATAAGTGGGGCACATCACAAAATATTGATCTGTACCTATGAGGGTATACCTAAAAACACCCTAGAGCACAAGGTGCACAAGAAACATGGGTTTTAACACAACGTTTGAATTATATTATATGATTGACAATACATGCACTTTGTAAGCACCTTGTTTTGTAAAACTTGTAACCCCGTTGTTATTTCTGCTGCTATGAAAGATAAATAAAGGTAATTAAAAAAAAAAAACAATCCGCCATAGGCAGTAACCTGAGAAAAAAAAGTCTCTTGATTAAAAGTTGCAGCGATGAGCTGGAAGAGGGATAAAAAGAAAAAAAAAGAAAAAAAAACACGAAAAAAAAGTACCAGCAAAGTCCCAAAAAACCCCTTGCCCCCCCACCCTGCTCAGCCATCCCAAACTTAGCGAGCTTCGGATCCCAAACCGGAAGACCTTCCTAACAATAAAACCGTGGAGGTCAAAAACTGTCCTGTGGCCTCGCCACTAATTGGTAGGAGGGTAACGTGAGATCGGGTGAGGCTCTCAACTGATGAAAAAAAAAATTTAAACATGTCCTGGTGTTAAATGCATGGCCTAGTCGTCCGTTCGGAAGAAAGTGCAAAATCCGATGGCCTTCACTCCAGACAGGATGGTAGTCACAGGAAGTCAGGATGGCAGACAGTACAAATGCAGGAGAAAATTTAGAGATGAAGGCCGCAAAGGCACTAAGTTATACAGAGGTGCACGGGGGTCTAAATTAAGGCAACTAGTAATTACCATCACAGATTAATGGTAACTTCAATCATCTCTGCGTCTGTGGACTGCTCCATATTGATCATTCAGCCACGCCATAGCTTCCTTGGGACTGGTGTAGAAGTGGGTCCTGCTATCATGAATAATGCGCAATTTGGCGGGGAAGAGCATGGCATAGGACAGGCCTTCCGTGCACAGGCGAGATTTCACCGCCGAGAAGGAGATCTGTTGACGTTGAACTTCAGCAGAAAAGTCCGGATAAACAGAAATATTGTTACCGTTAAACTTAAGCGGGCCTTTTTCTCGTGCAAGGCGTAGGATGGCCACTTTATCCTGGAAATTGAGGAAGCGCGCAATAATGGAGCGTGGTGGGGCACCCACTGGAGGGGGACGAGGAGGGGTGCAGTGCGCACGCTCTATGACATGTGAGAATGAGGGTGCATCTTTACCAAAAATGTCTCGCAACCAAGAATAAAGAAATTTTTCAGGATGGGGGCCTTCCGCGCGTTCCGGGAAACCCACAAATCTAAGATTGTTCCTGCGAGAACGATTTTCCAAATCGTCAATCTTGGCACGAAGGGCCGCCATTTCGCTAGTAGTATCACGCATAGTTACAGACAACTTTGAGACAGACCACATGAACGATAATACCTCTCTTACAATTAAGTGGGAAGCACTCAATTGTGTTTGAAGAGGAATTTTCATTTCTCGTTGTACAAGACTTCAAAAGGCACAATCAAAAGAACTAACTTCCCTTTTCCACAAGATTACTGAGCTTGATTTCTTGCATAGATGCAATAATGAAGACTCAACCAGAATTGAATTAGCTAACATCAGATCTCAGCTCCTGCATATTTTAGATCAGTCTCTCTTACATATTTGAGGCAGGTTTCTTAAAACCTCAAATTAATATAGCAATAAAAGTGGTTCTTTCTTAGCGAAAATTTTACACTCTTATAATACCTCCAAAAATATTTGGAGGAGGTGGATGAAAGTGGGCATCCCTGGCATGTGCCATTTGATATATGAGAGAGTTTGGACAGCATGCCCGATGTGTACACCTGAGCAGAAGGATGTGAATATAGTGCTAGAATAGCAGAAAGAATGTTGCCATGGAAGCCAAACTTTGGGAGTTCTTGATTCATATAATGCCAGTGTACTCTGTTAAATGCCTTCTCTGCATCGATAGAAAGGAGAAGAGAAGGCATGCAATGTAGCTCAGCAAAGTGAATAAGGTTGATAATTCACCTAGTGTTGTGGGGTAAAGCCCATTTGATCAGATAGTACCAAATTTGGTGCGATATATTTAGGTCGGTTGGCTATTAGTTTGGTATATAATTTGACATCGGAGTTCAACAATGATGTAGGTCTAAAATTGGAAGGTGCCGTCGGGTCTTTATCATGTTTTGGAAGACTCACAACATATGCTCTCGGCATGTCATGAGGAAAGGAGGTGTTAGAAACTGTTGCCTCAAATATTGCGATATGAGGGGAAAGAAGTCTAAAATACTTTGTAGTATTCATGTAAGAAACTATTGGGTCCAGGAGATTTGTTCATTGGAAGAGAGAAAATGGTTTTTAAGATTTCTTGTTCACCGAATGGGGCGTTTAAGTCGGCTAGCTGCGTTTCCGTCAGTGTAGGGAGACTTCAATTCAACAGAAATGTGGAGCGATCATCTTTGATGTTATAAAGCTTATTGTAATAATACGCAAACATATAAGCAATTTTGGGGGGTTGGTAATTTTCTGACTAGCTGTAGGATGAAGAAGATAAGGAATCCTGGCTTTGGATGCCCAGTTTTTTTTATCTGCGAGCCAGAAGCTTCCCAGGTTTGTTGTCTGAAACATAGAAGTGGATTTTAAGGCGTTTCATGGATTTCTTGCTTTGTTTAAACAAAGAATCTCTATGGTCTTTACGCAGTTTGGCCAGAATTTGCTGATTAACTAGAGTAGGGACACGTTAATTATTAGATTCAAGGGTGCAAATTTCCTTCAGCAGTTTATTAAGATGAAAGACATATGTTCTCTTCAACCGTGCTCCCATTTGAACTAGAATGCCTCGCATATATGCTTTATATGCATTCCAGAGAGAGAAACTATTATCAGTGATAGGAGCATTGATCTGAAAAATTCCCTAGGCAAATTACAAAGGTCCTTCTCCAATATATCGATAGTTATGGTTGACGGATCAGACCATGTAATATCTGATATAGTGGAGGAAGAGATTTTTTCTGAAGTAGGCATTGTGTCTAGCAGAGAAATATGTATAATCCCATTCCTTGTCATGAAGGCAACGCCAGGCGTCATATAAATCCTCCTTGCGAAACAGGGCCCGAAGAGAGGGCAGGCGATGATTCACAGGAGAGGTAGAGTCAACATGAGGGTCAGCTGTTACATTGAAATCCCTGCACAACACAAGATTGCCATATTTCACCTTGTCTATTCTAGAGGGCATTTTATGCAGAAATCATATTTGGTGTATGTTGGAAGCGTACCCTCAACAGTGTGTATGGGAAGTTGTTGATGTTACATAGTAATATCAGGTATTGACCTTCAAGATCGGCTATAGCACTCCTTCAGAGTAAATGACAAAGAGCTTTTGATGGCAAGACTCACCCCCATTTTCGTTAAAGTGGCTCAAGCCAAGTGCCAATCACTGCACTAGAACACCCAGCAGACCTGCCCTCCCCCTCCAAGAAGTTCCTTAGGAGCAAAGCCTTGCTCAGTGCAAGACACACTAATCACCAGGCAGATCTGTCACCCGGCAGCCGCCCGCAGAGGTGCCCAAGGAGGAGAAGCACATCGCCAGAAGACACAAAACAGAGCTAAGGGGGAGGGGCAGAGGAGGGGCGGGTTCACTGCAGGGAAGGGAAATCCCCACTGACAGCTGAAATGTCATCGGTTGTTAATGACACGGCCGCCCCGCTCCTTAACAACCTATGATTGTCTGCATTCTTTTGTATACATTTCACCTGTCAGCAGGGGAATCCTACCGACAGATGAAAGAGCCAAACTTGAAGGTATAGGTTTTAGGTATCGGTGCATTTGCATGAGTACCGATACTCTGTAATGTCCTTATCCCTCCACTGGAGACTCCGACATCTCTCCTGTAATGTCTTTATCCCTCCACTGGAGACTCCGACATTTCTCCTGCAATATTCTTATCTTTCCACTGGGAGCTCTGATATCTCCACAAACTCTGTTGCAGATTGATGACGTCACAACGACATCACCCAGCCCCTCCTCTTGTCCCTACTTAAACAGCCAACACCATTTGCTTGATGTTCGTGCTAAGAACCTGATGCCAGGTAAAGATCTCCAACAGAAGACTGCCCTCATCTCTCTCTATTGGGCCAGTCAGAGCCCCGAATATCATCTCACTTTTGGGCCAGACAGAGCCCCTCCAACTTCCACTTGTTGGGCCGGACAGAGCCCCTTGCTCTCTAGTAGTCAGAGACTCTCCTCTGCCCTACCTACAGTCTACTTGCTTTGCCCGAAGAAAAACCTTACCTGTTCTTTTCCACATAGGAATACATCTCTCAAGAAGCCACTGGGTGACCCCATCTCCAGGAATCCACCCACTGCAAGTATCGTTACGTTTCCTATAAACTTTATCCCTGTGTAGTGCTACTAAGCCCCGTCGTGGCTGTGTATTACCACTCTAAATAAAACCAATTGTATTTCCAAACTTATCTGAGTCTTCCTATCTGATAGCTGTTAAGGTTAAAGTTAACTGTTAAGAATATAGTATTCATAGACTTCCGAAGCTGTGATCCACACAATCCAACATAGTTCACTGCCTGAAGCATTACAGATAGCACAAACCAATAGGAATAAAATGGATCCCTTGGAGGTAGTTACACACCTGGGGGCGTTCAATTAGAGACTTGATGCTCTTTCACAGATGGTCTCCAACCTCTCAACTGAGAACCAGACTCTCAAATCCTATGCCACTGATAACTTCCCTATTTGGGTTACACACCCCGACACCCCAGAACCGAAAATAAGCCCACCAGACATCTTCTTGGGGGATAGGAGAAACTACAGAGAATACATTAACGCTTGTAAACTGTTGTTTGACATGAAACCATGAACTTTTGCCACCGACAGAACAAAAGTCTGCGCAGCCATTTCCTACCTTAGAGGGGAACCCCGAGCCTGGGCAAACACTTTCATAGAGAAAGAAGATCCAATCCTAAACTCATTTATCGACTTCAGGGCCGCCATGGATCTATTATATGATGACCCCAGCAAGCAGATCTCTGCTGAGTCTGCCTTACGTGCTCTGCAACAGGGAAAAAACCCTGTTGAAGATTACATCGCCAAATTTAAACGGTGGGCCACTCAGTCTGAGTGGAACCAGATCACTCTAAAAAATCAGTTCCGGCTAGGCTTTTTAGAAACCCTAACGGATGAGTTAGTCCGCACTACAATACCCCCTACATTGGATGCTCTTATTCTCCTCAGCATATCCATTGACAGAAGAATACGCAAACGGAAAGCTGAGAGAATCTCAGGGGTCTCCTATTCAGTTCCCTCCGGCCATACCACGGAGTCTGTGGATCCCATGGAGATTGGTGCAATTAGGGGACCACTTTCCCCAGCTCAGAGGTCTAGGAGAAGATCCCTTCAGCTCTGTATGTATTGTGGCACGCTACATCACATCGCTGAAGACTGCCCTCTACTCAGGAAGGAAAGACCTGGTAATTCAGCTTACCTATGCAAACTAAACAAACAAAGTGCCACACATGCTCAGAATAAATTAAGAGACGAAAGCTATTGGCTACTGCCCCGTTTATAGTCCCGACGTACGTGTTTTACGGCACCGCGTTTAGAACGATCGGATTTTCCGACAACTTTGTGTGACCGTGTGTATGCAAGACAAATTTGAGCCAACATCCGTCGGAAAAAATCCATGGATTTTGTTGTCGGAATGTCCGATCAATGTCCGACCGTGTGTACAGGGCATTAGACTTATTGACGGAACTACTTTAACCTCAGGTCCCATCACTACACAATCACAACCTCTGCTTATGGTGACAGAAAATACACATATAGAATACATCTGCCTAGATGTGATATCGTCTCCCCATTTCCCTCTCATCCTAGGTCTTCCCTGGCTGCATACACACAAACCCACTCTACATTGGGAAGACAGCAGTGTGCTCCTTACCTCTCAATATTGCCAGGAGACATGTTACAAAGAGACTTCTTTATCTCAGGTGGAATCACTGCCCCCAGCGGAAGTCAACCTGGTACCTAGGGCATACCAAGATTTCGCTGATGTCTTCAGCAAAAAGAATGCAGAGCTTCTACCCCCACATTGACCATATGATTGTCCTATCGAGTTTTTCTAAGGCAGCAAAATTCCTTTTGGACATACCGTATTTATCGGCATAAAACACGCACCTTTTTCCCCTGAAAATCAGGGGAAAATCGTGGGTGCGTGTTATAGGCCGATCGCCCCCCCCCCCCCACACAATTTTGTGTGATCGGAGCGATCGCGGCGATTGCCGCTGACATGCACAGCCATGTGTAAATTCAAATATGGTGCCGAGACTGCAGGGACTCGGCGGAGCCGAGATACACATACCCGAGAGTCCTCGGCTTTTCTCGGCGCCGCCTACAGTCCCGCCCCAACAACCCTGCGGCTGAAGATTTTATCAACACCTTAAAGAACCTCATTCCTCACCTACGCGATAACATCACTAGAGCCCAAAGCAGACAAAAGGCCTACGATCTTCACAGGAGAACTTCACCCTCATACAAGATCAGAGATTTAGTATGGCTATCCACCAAACCCCTTAACCTGCAGATGCCTTCACTCAAATTTAGTGGATTATTCATTGGTCCTTTTCCCATCCACTCAGTGATTAACCAGGCAGCAGTGAGGCTAAACTTACCGTTGTCCCTATGTATTCACCCGACTTTCCACATCTCCCTGATAAAACCCTACCATCCCAACACCTTCCCCGGCTGAATTCCAATGCTTCTACCGCCGGTTGAGGTTAACAGACAGGTCGAATACGAAATCGCTCAGATTCTGGACTCCTGGCTATATAGAAACCGCTTACAGTATTTGATCCATTGGAAGAACTACAGACCACAGGATGACTCCTGGGAACCCGCCTCCGAGGTTCACACCCCACGGCTTGTCCGTCTCTTCCATTCTCACAATCCTGACAGGCCTGCTCCCTTGGCCCCCAGGAGGGGTCCCTCGGGGGGTCCTGTAATGTCTTTATCCCTCCACTGGAGGCTCTGACATTTCTCCTGTAATGTCTTTATCCCTCCATTGGAGGCTCCGACATTTCTCCTGCAATAACACAAACTCCATCGCAGATTGATGACATCACAATGGCATCACCCAGCTCCTCCTGTTGTTCCTACTTAAACAGCCAACGCCATTAGCTTGACGTTCATGCTAAGAACCTGATGCCAGGTAAAGATCTCCAACAGAAGACTGCCATCATCTCTCTCTATTGGGCCAGTCAGAGCCCCAAATTTCATCTCTCTTTTGGGCCGGTCAGAGCCCCGACTATCATCTCTCTTTTGGGCCGGACAAAGCCCCGACTACCATCTCTCTTTTGGGCTGGTCAGAGCCTTGACTATCATCTCACTTTTGGGCCAGATATAGCCCCGTCTTCCACCTCACTTTTGGGTGGGACAGAGCCCCTCCAACTTCCACTTGTTGGGCCGGACAGAGCCCCTTCCTCTCTAGTAGTCAGAGACTCTCCTCTGCCCTACCCACAGTCTACTTACTTTGCTCGAAGAAAATCTTACCTGTTCCTTTCCACATAGGAGACCAGTACATCTCTCAAGAAGCCACTGGGTGACCCCATCTCCAGGAATCCACTCACTGCAAATATCTTTACGTTTCCTATAAACTTTATCCCTGTGTAGTGCTACTAAGCTTAAGTTGCCTCTGAAGCTCCCCGTTGTGGCTGTGTATTACCACTCTAAATAAAACCGATTGTATTTCCAAACTTATCTGAGTCTTCCTACCTGATAGCTGTTAAGGTTAACTGTTAAGAATATAGTATTCATAGACTTCCGAAGCTGTGAACCACACAATCCAACATAGTTCACTGCCTGAAGCATTACATAATCGTGTAAATGCTTAGTATCGGTACCAATACGAGTATCGGTATCGGTGCAACCCTAAAATGTACCCTAAGTATGACATCCTTAGGGATATGGGAAGGAGGATACTCCAGGTTTGAGGACCTGGTGGATTCTATTGATGGTTAAATCCACTGACGTCAGTGATGGCAAGATGAACTGGAAGAGGTCCCTCGCAAACTGTGGCAATTGGGCTTGTTGGACAGACTCAGGAACTTCATGAATTTTTAAGTTGTTGCAACAGGATCTCTTTTCCAAGTCAGCAACCTTGGACTTTAACCATGTTAATTTATTCTCATGGATGGCATGTGCATCTTCTAGCATGTTGGAGAAATCTGCATATTTACACATTTTATCCTCAATGGAATCAAGTCTGTCCCTCAGGTCCTGGACATCCGCCTGCAACTGATGAAAGCAGGACTTCATGTCGAGTTGTAGAGAGGTTCTCAAGGTTGTTAGCATGCTTTTGATCATGTTTCCAGATATTTGGAAGTCAGAAGTAGAGAATGCAGCAAAGGGATCCTCAAAGGGCTGGGATTCACGTGTTGCAAGCTGTTGGGTGCTCTTCCCCAGTGACTCTGATGGAGAATCCTGGGAGTCCCTGCAGCATGGTGCAGGAGCATGTCTGCACATCGCTGGGAGCCATTTTTCCAGAGACCAGTGGAGGGCTTCAAAAAAAGTTGACCAGTTTACCCAGTCTTGTCAGGTCACAATATCTTCAGGGCACGGTGGAGGTGTTCCTGCAGCTCTGGGGACCAAAACCGCCACAGTGGAGTGTGCATGGGCTATTCTACAAGCTTAAATCCCTGCCGAGCGAAGCTCCCTCAGAAAGTGCCCATACTGCAGCGTGATCCCCCCTCCCTACTTTTTGTTTTGGATAGGGTGGAAAGGGAACAATACACAGTCAGTCTAAAGATGATGTAGTTTTCAATTTAGAAATAAAGTAGATCCTTTTCTTCAGCACTGAATCCTTTATAAAATGTTAAACTTACCTTAAATCAATGACTGTATTGTATACAAAAATGTCCTGATAGCATTATTTTCCACCATTCAAGGTGCATTTGCAGAACTAGAAGTGATTTTTCTTTCAATAAGTTTTTATTGTTTTAAACAGACGACAATATATCACAATCAGGAAGTTGATCAAACAAGTAAGGGATGGTACATTGGTTTGACAGATAACAGAGGCCTATATAGTGCATACCGTTCAGTAGGGATGAGCCGAACACCCCCCTGTTCGGTTCGCACCAGAACATGCGAACAGGAAAAAAATTCGTTCGAACACGCGAACGCCGTTAAAGTCTATGGGACACGAACATGAATAATCAAAAGTGCTAATTTTAAAGGCTAATATGCAAGTTATTGTCATAAAAAGTGTTTGGGGACCCGGGTCCTCCCCCAGGGGACATGAATCAATGCAAAAAAAAGTTTTAAAAACGGCCGTTTTTTCAGGAGCAGTGATTTTAATAATGCTTAAAGTCAAACAATAAAAGTGTAATATCCCTTTAAATTTCGTACCTGGGGGGTGTCTATAGTATGCCTGTAAAGGGGCGCATGTTTCCCGTATTTAGAACAGTCTGACAGCAAAGTGACATTTTGAAGGAAAAAACACATTTAAAACTACCGCGGCTATTGCATTGCCGACAATACACATAGAAGTTCATTGATAAAAACGGCATGGGAATTCCCCACAGGGCAACCCCGAACCAAAATTTAAAAAAAAAAATGATGTGGGAGTCCCCCTAAATTCCATACAAGGCCCTTCAGGTCTGGTATGGATATTAAGGGGAACCCCAGCCAAAATTTAAAAAAAAAATTGACGTGGGGTTCCCCCTAAATTCCATACCAGACCCTTCAGGTCTGGTATGGATTTTAAGGGGAACCCCGCGCCAAAAAAAAAAAAAAAAACGGCGTGGGGTCCCCCTAAAAATCCATACCAGACCCTTATCCGAGCACGCAACCTGGCAGGCCGCAGGAAAAGAGGGGGGGACGAGAGTGCGGCCCCCCCCCCCTCCTGAACCGTACCAGGCCACATGCCCTCAACATTGGGAGGGTGCTTTGGGGTAGCCCCCCAAAACACCTTGTCCCCATGTTGATGAGGACAAGGGCCTCATCCTCACAACCCTGGCCGGTGGTTGTGAGGGTCTGCGGGCGGGGGGCTTATCGGAATCTGGAAGCCCCCTTTAACAAGGGGACCCCCAGATCCCGGCCCCCCCCCCTGTGTGAAATGGTAAGGGGGTACTTACCCCTACCATTTCACTAAAAAACTGTCAAAAATGTTAAAAATGACAAGAGACAGTTTTTGACAATTCCTTTATTTAAATGCTTCTTCTTTCTTCTTTCTTCCTTCATCTTCTTCTGGTTCTTCTGGCTCTTCTGGTTCTTCCTCCGGCGTTCTCGTCCAGCATCTTCTCCGCGGCGTCTTCTATCTTCTTCTCCTCGGGCCGCTCCGCACCCATGGCATGAGGGGGAGGCTCCCGCTCTTCTCTTCATCTTCTTCTCTTCTTCATCTTCTTCTTCATCTTCTTCTTCTTCTTCCTTCTTCTCTTCTTCTCTTCTTCCTGTCTTCTGCGGGCCGCTCCGCAGCCATGCTGGCATGGTGGGAGGCTCCCGCTGTGTGACGGCGTCTCTTCGTCTGACGGTTCTTAAATAACGGGGGGCGGGGCCATCCGGTGACCCCGCCCCCCTCTGACGCACGGTGACTTGAGGGACTTCCCTGTGACGTCACGGGGAATGCCACAGGGAAGTCCCGTCATGTCACCATGCGTCAGAGGGGGGCGGGGCCACCCGGTGGCCCCGCCCCCCGTTATTTAAGAACCGTCAGACGAAGAGACGCCGTCACACAGCGGGAGCCTCCCTCCATGCCACAGCATGGCTGCGGAGCGGCCCGCAGAAGACAGGAAGAAGAGAAGAAGAGAAGAAGAGAAGAAGGAAGAAGAAGAAGAAGAAGAAGATGAAGAAGAGAAGAAGATGAAGAGAAGAGCGGGAGCCTCCCCCTCATGCCATGGGTGCGGAGCGGCCCGAGGAGAAGAAGATAGAAGACGCCGCGGAGAAGATGCTGGACGAGAACGCCGGAGGAAGAACCAGAAGAGCCAGAAGAACCAGAAGAAGATGAAGGAAGAAAGAAGAAAGAAGAAGCATTTAAATAAAGGAATTGTCAAAAACTGTCTCTTGTCATTTTTAACATTTTTGACAGTTTTTTAGTGAAATGGTAGGGGTAAGTACCCCCTTACCATTTCACACAGGGGGGGGGCCGGGATCTGGGGGTCCCCTTGTTAAAGGGGGCTTCCAGATTCCGATAAGCCCCCCGCCCGCAGACCCTCACAACCACCGGCCAGGGTTGTGAGGATGAGGCCCTTGTCCTCATCAACATGGGGACAAGGTGTTTTGGGGGGCTACCCCAAAGCACCCTCCCAATGTTGAGGGCATGTGGCCTGGTACGGTTCAGGAGGGGGGGGGGGCCGCACTCTCGTCCCCCCCTCTTTTCCTGCGGCCTGCCAGGTTGCGTGCTCGGATAAGGGTCTGGTATGGATTTTTAGGGGGACCCCACGCCGTTTTTTTTTTTTTTTTTGGCGCGGGGTTCCCCTTAAAATCCATACCAGACCTGAAGGGTCTGGTATGGAATTTAGGGGGAACCCCACGTCAATTTTTTTTTTCAATTTTGGCTGGGGTTCCCCTTAATATCCATACCAGACCTGAAGGGCCTTGTATGGAATTTAGGGGGACCCCCACATCATTTTTTTTTTTTTATTTTGGTTCGGGGTTCCCCTGTGGGGAATTCCCATGCCGTTTTTATCAATGAACTTCTATGTGTATTGTCGGCAATGCAATAGCCGCGGCTAGTTTTAAATGAGTTTTTTCCTTCCAAATGTCATTTTGCTGTCAGACTGTTCTAAACACAGGAAACATGCGCCCCTTTACAGGCATACTATAGACACCCCCCAGGTACGAAATTTAAAGGGATATTACACTTTTATTGTTTGACTTTAAGCATTAATAAAATCACTGCTCCTGAAAAAACGTCCGTTTTTAAAACTTTTTTTTTGCATTGATCCATGTCCCCTGGGGCAGGACCCGGGTCCCCAAACACTTTTTATGACAATAACTTGCATATAAGCCTTTAAAATTAGCACTTTTGATTTCTCCCATAGACTTTTAAAGGGTGTTCCGCGGCATTCGAATTTGCCGCGAACACCCCAAATTGTTCGCTGTTCGGCGAACTTGCGAACAGCCAATGTTCGAGTAGAACATGAGTTCGACTCGAACTCGAAGCTCATCCCTACCGTTCAGCTACCGAAGAGAGACGGTAAGTTCTAACGCTCGCAATGAAACGTACCTAACTAAAGAGTGTAATGTAGAGATCTTATACTGCACATAAAAGATGTATTAATATATCTGACTCAATGACAGATCAACTGAGGATATGTTGTCTTTTGGCAGTGATCCCGTCTGCAATATGCCTCTGGGTACCTAGTCCCTGAAAACAACGTTGAAAGTGTAGTACTAAATGCACTAGGAGAAACGGTTTAATTAAGAAAGGGTAGTCAACAGAAAAAAAGAAAGAGAAGGAAAGTACTGCTGTTAGCCAACCCCACAGGACCCCCCCACCACCACCACCCCCAGACAATGTATAACATTATCATTGAATACCCATCTAGGATGCCCAGGGTTCCCAGATTGCCTCAAACTTTGCAGCAGAGTCTACCAGGGAGCTAACCATATTTTATCTCATGCCATCATCCAGGAAATGGATTTCAGTTTGGCAGCGGCAACAGAGACGTTTGGTTGTTTCCAAGCTCGTGCTAGGGTCGCTTTTGCTCCCAAAAGAATAAAAAAGAGTAAATTCTGGGTAGCTAGCACGGGCATTGAGTAGCGCTATTGTGGGATCTTTGGGGACCTGGCATCCCGTAACTTTGCATATTATGCGAAACATTCTGTTCCAAACCCCCTAATTCTCGAGCAATCCCACCAGATATGAATGATGGGCCCCGCGAGATTGCATCCTCTGAAGCATTGGGGAGAGGAGGATGGTAACATTTTGGCTACTAGGTACCACCTTGTTAACACTTTTAAGTTTGCCTCAATCAGGACTGTGTTGTGCATACCTCTGTAGGATCTAAAGAAGTTTCTATTCCAGACCTCTACTTCCCAGCTATTCTGGATCTTGCCTTCCCACGCCAGCATATATGGTAGCTTGAAGCTGTCAGAGGCAAGTGACAGGTATATAGTAGATATGCCCCCCCTCTGCTCTGTGGCTTGACCACACCATTGCTCATAGGCTGTTAACCTTGGGGGTGCTGGTCTGTTCTTCCATTGAGAGTGTAAGAATTGGGATATTTGCATGAATCTGAACCTCTCAGAAGCAGGCATTTCCAATCTGCTTTTACAGTAGCTGAGTGATAGCGGGCCCACGGGGTAAGGTAGTGTCCAATGCGGTATAACCCCTTATCCAGCCACCATCTGAAGGCCTTGATGTTCATTCTCGGTGAGAATTTGGGGTTATGAAATATATGCGCTAATGGTTGCATGTCAATGAGGCCTTTCAAGCCCTCCCAGAGGGATATAGAATGTGACAACACTGGTGACAAAATGGGTGGCGATCCTTAGGAGGGCACCAGAGTAGAAAGTTCAATGTATGTGTGGTGATTGCTTGCCTTTCTATATGAACCCAATCAGATTTTTCCAGGCGTGTGTAGATGATCGAGCATTGTGCTAAGCATGCCGCTTGGTAGTACCACAATAAATTGGGAACCCCTAACCCTCCCTGTGGTCTCGGTCTATAAAGTATTCGCCTTGAGAGGCGGTGTCCTGAGGAGCCCCATATGAATTTTATTATTTTACTTTGGAAGATCTGCAGATGATCTTTTTTGTTGGGAATCGGTAGCACGAAATAGAGTAATTTGGGAAGTAGTTATCTTAACTGCGTTTATCCTCCCTAGCCATGATATTTCATGGAGAGCCCAGCCCTTAAGAACCGCTTCGAGATTTTTATAAAGAGGGGGGAAATTAACTATATAGAGTTGTTCGACTTTCGAGGAAAGGTTCACTCCCAGATATCTAATGGTAGAGTCACTCCACTCAAATTGGAATGAGGTTTTAAGATTCTCAGCAATCTTATGTGGGACTGTCACATTTAAAATTTGAGATTTAGAAAGGTTGACCTGTAACTGTGAAGCCTTGGCGAAGTCTTCTTTTTTTTTTTTTTTTTTTAATTCTTTATTTCCTTTTTGAAAAAAATACAGAAAACCTCTACCCCTTTAGTTACATAGGGTTCTGAAAAGTTTACCACAGCATTTAGTTTTTAACATACCGTCAAATTTACTTACATAATGCTGCCGCCCCTTCTTACTCCATGATATCTCTTACTTGTGCTTCCTTCTTTAATATCCAATTGCCCCCCACCTCTTCCATCCTGGGTGGGAAAAGTATACTTTTTAAAAAAAAAATCAAGGGTGAATTATATTCCCATTTGTTACTTTGGTGAATCTGGTCCCATACTTGCATTGTAAAATGTGTAATAAAGTGCGTTCCTGTTCCTAATCTCCTCTGACCGGGAGGGTTCCAAACCATGTGATTTAACTGCGTGTTGCTTAACCCCATCTCTAGGCTCACCCATCTTTTACTTTTTCTACTTTTCTCCCAATCTAGTGCCCGTGCTAAAATAAATGCTTTGTGATACTTTCTAAAATCGGGGATTGCTAACCCCCCTTGTGCTTTTCCTCTACTCAATACTTTATATGCTACTCTAGGTTTTTTCTTTTCCCAGACATATTTACTTATTATCTCTGAAAGAATTCTAAAAAAGTTTTTTGCTAGGGGAATTGGGAGCATCTGCATCCTATATAGTATCTTTGGCGCTAACACCATCTTCACCACATTCACCCATCCTATCCATGAGACCGAGCAATAGCTTATCCTTTTTATTTCTGTTCTTATTTCATTCAGGAGGGGTATGAAGTTTAAATTGTAAAGGTTCTCTCTGGATTTTGTCAAACTTACTCCCAAGTACTTTATATGATCTTTCCATGGGAAATGAAACACTTCCGCTGATTTACTGGCTTCTTGTTTACTGATGTTTATTTTTAGGGCTTCTGACTTTTCTAAGTTGATTTTAAAATTGGAGAGCTCACTGTATTGCCTCAGTATTTCTAATAAATTAGGAATGGAGATTCTACGGTTGGACATGTAGAGTAGGACGTCGTCCGCAAATGCGGCTAGCTTGTGTTCTTCCCCGCTAACCTTGCACCCGGCCACGTCCGGACTCCTCCTAATCCGGGCGAGAAGGGGCTCCAACGCCAGGACAAATAAAAGTGGGGAGAGAGGGCAGCCCTGTCTAGTGCCATTTTCCATGGTAAGTTGAGCTGACGGCAGATTATTCACTTTTACATATGCTGTCGGCTGTTTACAGAGAGCTTTAATCCATTTTAACATTATTGGACCTATTCCTATCATCTCCAGGACAGTAAACATAAATCCCCAGTCGACTCTGTCAAATGCCTTTTCGGCGTCTATTGACAAGAGTACGGCTGGGGATTCTCCCGCTCTGAACGCTTCCATAATCACTAGGCATCTCACCCCATTATCTCTGTCCTCTCTCCCTGGGACAAATCCCACCTGATCTGGGTGGATCAGGTAGGGCATTTTCTCTTTTAAACGTAGGGCAAGCACCTTGGCGTACAGTTTTGTATCGGTATTTAATAATGCTATTGGCCTTTAACTTGAGCACAAGGAACGGTCCTTGGTTGGCGAAGTCTCCTAACAGCTTACAAATGTTTGGGAGAGAGATCTTCGGTGAAGTGACAAATAATAGTAAGTCGTCTGCAAATAGGGCACATTTATGTGTCTGCAGACTGCAGTTAACCCCTTGAATGTCCTGGACGAAAAGTTGATAGGACTATTTGGATGGGAAAAGTGAGGTTCAGGTCCACATCCCTTATACAACATGTAAAAGAAAATTTCCTCAAATGGCAGGACTTTAAAAAACCATGAACAATATACTATATAGTAAAAAATACAATTTTTATTAATTTAACATCATATCATAAAACACATAATGACATTAAAATACACAGTTGCAGCATATAAAAAAGGATGGAAGAAGCCCAAACCAACTGCCAACTAGACAGATAAAATCCAACGCGTTTTGACATGTGAAGTAAGGGTCTTCTTGAGGGAAAAAGGGAGAGGGCTGAAAGGCTTCCATAAAAATATGAACAATCTATAAAGTTTATACAAAATATAATAATTATATATACATGTAACACCATGCAAGTACATACAACAGTTCAATCATTTATAGAACCATATGCATTATGTTATTATCAAAAACTGACCTCATGTGTTTGATGCTATTATGCACTGGAGAAGACTCTAAGTAAGAAGAAGAGGATGTGAAAGTCCACATAGAACAACAAGATGTTAGGTCATGTGCAGGTCTCCTCCCGAGCACTACCAAAGTACCGCCCAGAAAGGAGGATGGAGAGCTAACACAAGAGACAAGAGGGGGACGAACGGGTCAACCAAACAGTGAAGATCACATTGATTCGAGAGCAGTGGGTACATATGGCTATTGCCAAAGTTTCTATTGCTATTGCAAATATTAGAGGGGACAAGGGGCAACCCTGTCTAGTCCCTCTAGCTATTTTTAAAGGCTCCGAGTAATAACCTTGGAGATGTAATCAGGCTTCTGGGAAGGAGTAAAGCATTGATAAAAGACCCAAGAATTTCTGACCAAAGTCCCAGCAACCCATAAAAACGAACAGGTATGACCAGGAAACCGAATCAAAAGCTTTTTGGAGATCAATCGATGTCTGCTGGGACCCGTCGATCATTGTGAAGAGAGGCAGAATGGCTGTCTACCTATGTAAACAAGGCAGACCACTGTTCTGCCAGATGGGAAAATGGAGATCTTGTGTTTCTGCTAAGCAGAAACACGGATCTCTGTCCTCTCCCAGTCAAAGCCCCCCCTACAGTTAGAAAGCACCCCCTAAGGACACACTTAACCCTTTGATCGGCCCTGATGTTAACCCCTTCCCTGCCAGTGTCATTAGTACAGTGACAGTGTATTTTTTTAGAACTGATCACTATATTGGTGTCACTGGTGCCCAAAAAGTGTCAAAAGTGTCAGTTAGGTGTCCGATTTGTCCTCCGCAATGTTGCTGATGGCCGCAATTACTAGTAAAAAAATTAATAAATGAAAAATTCCATAAATATATCCCATAGTTTGAAGATGCTGTAACTTTTGCGAAAACCAATCAATATACGCTTATTGGGATTTTTTTAACCAAAAATATGTAGCAGAATACATATTGGCCTAAATTGATGAATATATTGATTTTTTACATTTTTTGTTGGGTATGTTCTATAGCATAAAGTAAAAAATATTGTTAGTCTTTTTTTGTTTATATGACAAAAAAAACTCCTGTTATGCACCTCCTAAACTCCATTATTACTGTACAGACTGTAGCTATATACAGTATATGCTTTCCTTTTGCTGAACTTCAATTCTAATGAAACAAGATTTATTCACAAAAAATATATGAACATTTTCAATTGTGCTACAATCTAAATGTGTAATTTCTATTTATTTTTAGTTTATTCGCTGCCATGTAGATATTTTACAGACATTGTATGTATTGTGATAATTTCCTGTTCAAAATATAACAGCTGGCAATGTAATGCCTTGATGCAGAACTTGCAGTTATAGTTTACATAATGTACATGAACTAAATAAAAGATGATGTTGTGTAAAATTAGTCTTTTTACTTCTAGACTGCAGGTTGTTGCAAGACCAAAGAGTAAGATCAGTATTACTAAAAATAAACAATAGATTCTTTATCTCCGAGGGGTGGGTATATTGTTTTTGTTATTTTGAATGAGCTCCCATTTAGGTTATAGTTAGTTAGTTATATAATGCTAAACAAAATGCAATTGTCTACACTGCAAATATCAAATTATGTGCTGGGATTTTAAAAAATAGAACTTCTGCACATGGTTTGTCTGGCACACTTAAAAATGTTACTGCATAGTATTTTGTATAAAACATACTTTCCATGCAGGCTAAGAATATTTTCCAAAAGCCTCTTCTGTCCTGAGCCACCATTTCCACTATGGGCATCTGGTGATGCAGCTGTTTCCTTGTTTCCTAAGCTGGCCCCCATTGATACGCTGACAATCCCATGCATGCATACCCAGTGCTCTAGCTGGGGAATTATATTGTTTATACATTGCTGATACTATGGTAACATGTAAACAATTTTATTCCCTGGATAGATCACTGGGTGAGAACATGCAGATTTGGCAGTGTGCTAGCCAGAAAATTATAATGTTTACTTTCCATACTATAGGCATTGTCACCAGAAACTGGAGTTGCCCAAAGACATCTGGGATATATGATAGTCATATACTAAGAGTCTTGTAGAAACGCAATATAATTTATGCCTAGGAAAGAAATGTGGAAGTAAAAGCAATAGAACAAAAAAGTTTTTTTCCAAAATAAAACAAACAAATAGAATAGAATAAAATTTTAATAGAATAGAACAAAAAGTATGCAATTTAGTAAAACGTGGGGGGTAAACAGTAATACGTGCAAGAGGTGGAAGTTTCCCTTAAAAATATTTGTATGAAAACTCTTTCACTGACCTTAGCAATAGAAAACTATCTATTTTAACTTTAGTAAAAGTCCTGTTCCTTAGGAAACACTAATTCATGTTCAGCAAATAATAAATAATTCTTAGCAAATCTTTCCCTGTGGGTAAAATAATAGGGACATGAAAATAATATTTATACAGCATGACCAGTAAAATACAGTTTTGCATATAACTTAAATCATGCAAATCCTTGAAAATTGAAAGTTATAGTCACTTGGATTTGCATGTTTTGTAATTGAGTTGGAAATAAACCTGCAAGACAATTACTGCTGGCTGTATGCGTGGAGATAGAACCTGAAAGCTGTGTACAATACGCATGTTGGGGCATAAATCTGTCCAGGAGTTTAAATTATAGGGAATTATAAAAATCAATTAAAGGAATAATCCAACTGTGAATGAAAAAATCGAAATAAGTCGCAGACTGTACTCTAAACAATATAATTATAACAAGGGTCAGAAAGATAAAACAAATAGTTATATGCTTATTACATTAACTTATAAATATATTCATATTTAAAAGTCAAATTCAGGACACAAAAAGTAATTGGGAAAGTAGGCCAAGACAGTAGGATCAGTACAGTATATATTATATAAATATGGGCATAGAAAAGAAGATTACGTCATTAATATGCTACAAATACTTTGTAGGGGGATTGTGGGACAAATCTGTGCCACAGGACATCTGTTGAGTTGGAAAGTTTTGTCGAATGTGCTATTCATATCTCCGGAACAGAACATATTAAAAGTTACAAGCCAGCACTGCACAGCACTGCCCTATGAACAATAGCAAGTCATTAGCTAAAATGCATTGAACAGTGAATATGCTCATCAGAATACAGACTTGTGTATACATGGATCGAAATGAGGCTGGTTGAGCAGGGAATTCTGATCCATGTATGGGCAGGCTGGTTGTACACAAGTCGATTTATCAATTAATCGACTTGTGTACAACTAGCCTGTCAGGATTTTCTGAAGCAATCAGCTATCACTGGTAGCACTGATTAGTGTGTTCTGACACCGGAGAAGTCTTACCACTGTCAGAACACAATAGCTCAGTAGTGATTTCCCCATCTGTCTCGAATGTGTGGATGACGTAATCATGTAATTGTTTTTTTGTTTTTGTTTTTCATTAAACCAGTGGGTTGAATGCAGAAAAAAAAAATGAAGCATGTATGGGTTTGATCAGTTGTTTACATCAGAACCAACATTTTTAGTCAACACAGTTAAATATACAGCTCAAATATACAGTACATCTGTTTACCTTTTAACTGTTTTCCCAAACTGTATCTATACCTCAATTTTTTTTGGACTACAATAGGAAAAGGCTAGAACTCCTGTCAGGTTTCAAAGCTATATAAGGGTCCATTAGGCCCTGGCCCTTCACTGTTCTGAGAATAAGTTTTACTAGACAAGAAGCAAGTCCACCTGTTGCAAAAAATAATAAAGGAACCCATATAAATCAATATAAAATGTGAATGTATTATTTGTTTGCATTTGAGCCTGCAAAGCATTACAAATCAATGGATTGCAGGTGCAATGCTCTGGCTCCCACAGACTGTTCCTTTAGCTGTAGGTTTGTACTGAGGTAGGAACATTCAAAGTATCAATGAACAGCAAGCATTGTGACATTGATGCACTTGTGCACATTTCATAGATCTCTGCAAATTAATGACATGGCTCTGCAGACAAAGCCACACACAGTTGTGCTAAATTAAAAAAATGATGGGAGCCAGCGGGGAGAAGATCTCCTGACTTCTATAAGTGGGGGGGGGGGGGGGCAGTTTGAGGGTAGGGAAGACAAAGAACAGCACCCTCTAAGTGCAGCAAGTTGATTATTCTAATAGTTAAAAATAAGCATGGGAACACTCACAAATGAGCGGCATTTTCCAGCAGTGTATCATATGTGTGTTCATCCGCACTGTCCCGGGGTGAAACCTGGCTTCACTGGCTGACGATAGTGGTAATCTGTTGTCCAGCCACGACCCGACTGCACTGTTGGCTCACAGCGCCTCCAGATAGCTGGAGCAAGGATCGGCGGTGCTCTGTGATGACGCCACTTCTGGCTACAGGGTCAGTGGGTGGTGCTTCGCGTTCGGAGCATGCGTGCTCCTTTCTCAGGCTTTGCTGGTGGCCATCTTTGAGTGGGTTTAATATACCATACAGGGAAGGGTACTGAGTGGCTTGCAGGGCCAGTGACCATAGCAACTTTAAACAACATACAATGACACGGCAAAGTACCGTGATGTTTAATCAGCTAACATACATGGCTAATTTAAAGCTGTTATAAAAATTCTACACAAACTATAATACTTCCACCAGACGACCAGTAGAACCATGTTTGTCTGACATTAGTGTCTAAAAGATAATAATAATAATAATAATAATAATAATAATAATAATAATAATAGTTTAAAATTGGTTAAAAGTCTCAAAAATATTTGTATTATAAACTACCATTTACACATGTTATATATATATATATATCTATATATATCTATATATATATAGATATATATATAGATATATATATAGACATATATATGGACAAGACTATGCATTTCTAGTTATTAATTATAGGATAAAGATCAACTGGACCTGAACTATTTTACAGTACTGAAAATTCTAAAGGCGTCTCCACGTATACAATTAAGATAAATTGAATAAAAATGAAAATAACTAATTGGTCATATCCCAATTTGATTTTATTTTAATTTTTATTGAATTTATTTTAAATGTATACGTGGAGACCCTTTAGAATTTTCAGTACTGTAAAATAGTTCAGGTCCAGTTGATCCTTATCCAATAATTAATTAGAAACTGATAATCTTGTCCCTCTCTCTCTCTCTCTCTCCCTCTCCCTCTCTCTCTGTGAGAGGTGATGTGCATACACATGAGCCAGTGTAAATGCTAGTTTATAATACAAATATTTTTGAGACTTTTAACCAATTTTAAACTATTATTATTATCTTTTAGAGACTAATTTCAGACAATCATGGTTCTACTGGTCGTCTGGTGTAAGTATTATACTTTGTGTAGAATTTTTATAACAGTTTTAAATTAGCCTTATATGTTAGCTGATTAGACATCACGGTACTTTGCCATGTCATTGTATGTTGTTTAAAGTTGCTATGGTTACTGGCCATGCAAGCCGCTCAGTACCCCTCCCTGTATGGTATATTAAACCCACTCAAAGATGGCCACCAGCAAAGCCTGAGGAAGGAGCATGCATGCTCTGAACGCGAAGCACCGCCCGCTGACCCTGTACCTGGAAGTGACGTCGTCACAGAGCACCATCGATCCTCGCTCCAGCTATCCGGAAGCGCTGTTTGCCAACAGTGCAGCCGGATCGTGGTCTGACAAAAGATCATCACTTTCGTCAGCCAGTGATGCCAGGTTCCATCCCGGGACAGCGCGGATGAACACACATATGATACACCTATGCTGGAAAATGTTGCTCGTTTGTGAGTGTTCCCATGCTTATTTTAAACTATTAAAATAATCAACTTGCTGCACTTAGAGGGCACTGTTCTTTGTCTTTCCTATGTTTCAGAGTCTCTTCTAACTTTTGAACTAGCAGCCTTCTAAAGATAGCATATTATTCTCCCCACACGGACATATTGATTTATGTGGAATTGTTTTATTGCCCTGTTTTATCGCCCAGCCCATTACATCTTGCTAGTAACACACAGCTATATCCAGAGTGTGCCATATTACCCAGTAGTTTGAGGGTGGGGAGCTTCAGAAACAGACAATGTTTTACGTTACACATTACATATTGGGGTAATATAAAACATGGTCAAAAAATGGACTTAGCTCTTAGCCTAATCCTTCCAAACTCTTTCCAAAAAAAAAAAGTTTTGGCTATAGATACACTGTAATTCAATCTTGTAATTCAAACTTTTTGGTCACACTGCACGGCCATGTAGAACACTGCTGCTAGCTGGTTCAGAATTATCACTGCCTAGGTCACCTCCTGTTAGAGGGAGATGATCATGCTGATGCATTAATGAGTGAGCAGGCTGGAGATGAAGAGGAGGCACGGCTATGTAGTCTTGCAGGACTGCAAGACTACACAAAAGATCACAAAACTTGCTAAACACAATTGCTTATACATTTCCACGTATGTATTTGATATTTCAATCTGTTTATTGAGAACATTTATGAAGAAATACCAACAGATATCAATTCGATGTCTCATTTCCAAGATCAGAATTCACCTTTGACATAAGTGTCAGTTAGTAAAGCATCCGTTCCGTAGCGACATGAAACATGGATTTTTGGATCACTTTATACACTCATAAAGAACTGTTATTGCAATATCTCATACAAGTTTTTGGAGCTGTTTTTTAGAGCCTTTCTATCCCCAATACATGCATGCATGAAGTTAGGGACTAAAAGAAGATAGGGAGACATGCATTAGTAAATAATAAATCTATGTTGTAAATAGAGAGAGAAAATAAAGGGGTGGGGGGAACCTGAGGGAAGAGGGGGAGGAGCCAGACTGGATATGTGAAATAGTGCAATCCTGGCCATGTGTTGTATAGAATTCAATTTCCTTGTTATAAGATCTGTATTTTTTCTTTCTCCCTTTGTTGTTTTTCTTTATAGTCGCATATTCAGTCTGGCTATGTTTGTTGGCTGTTTTATGGTCAGATCAGAACTTGCACCCAGAGATTAATGGTCCAATATTGGTGGCCCCCTGTTCTCCCCTTAAACATCTGAAAATGTAAGACCCCTTTTTCCTCCCTAATCTTTATTATAAATGAGATGTAACTACATGATATATACATCATGTTCTAATTTGGAAGTCTGTATAGACACATATATTTTTTCTTTTCTTTTCCTCTTTTCCTTTTCATATTATATGAATAAACACAAGAGATATCTTTCTCCATCCATTTTGGTGACTATAGCAGTTGTGCTGCGGCAGCCTTTTCAACCCTTGGTTTCAAGTTGGAGGAAATAGTTTTTTGGTTTTTAATATGGTGGCTTCTCTCTCTTACATATCTCCCACAGATGGGTTAGTATTGGAACTTTTAGGATGATGCATTCTTTCTTTAACATGATGAATGCTTGTTTGCAATAAACGTTTGTATATTTATTGATGAGCTTGCATTGTAGGTCATTTGCATTCAGACTCAGGCACTTCTGAAGAAGAGATACAATCCTTAAAATGTGTGAGGTGTCTCCCTCACCTGTTTTTGCATATCATACCTTTATCTGTCTTTTTATACTGTGGGATGTTGTATAATTGAATGTACAGGCGCTTTTGATGCACATGTATTAATTTTAAATATTTTTGTATAAATAAAAGTATTTTTATTACATTTTATAAAAATATGCCATTTCACCCTATGTCTATATAGTCCCACAATTTGTCACTGGGATGATGGCACATTCAAACACCTTACCAATATTTACAGTACTTAAAAATAATGCTTTCCCTTGATCTTCAGCTACCTTGCCAAGTCCAAAATTGGAACAAGGTAAATGTACAGCCAGTTAAGCACTTTATAAACTCACTTTAAATACATTTCTAAACAACTGATATTTTCACCATTAAATTAAAAATCGCAGCTTCCTTTTAACATGTTGAGTTGATATATTGCATGGTGGTTCTTATAAAAATTACAAGCAGTATTTCCTGATATATGTTATTTTGTATCAAATGGGCATATGTTTTTATATTTATATGTAGTATTCATTAATTTAGATTTATAGTTATAATGTACTTTTCCACTGTTCAATTACCTTGAAAACGCATATCTATATCTCTACATACATGAAGAAGTAATACCCAAGTGCTATCTGCAACAATTTATCCTTGACTAACCCTTAGACCTTAGATATCAGAGTTTCTACAGAAACATCTACAGTCAAAAGTTTTTTTTGTAGTTAAGAATAGAGTGTGGAAGTAGGAGATTCAGCCTGTCTTTTGGTTCTGATTTTCACCAGGAGAGAAGGTAAAGTGAAATCTAACATGTCATAATTGTTACAGGAATAAAAAGTGAGGGTCAATTTTCCAATGGGTACATCTGTTCGTATGAAAATAGATGTATTGGAGCAAATAATGTAAAATACAGACATATTTTTGTGCCTAGAAACCACAGGTATTGTGTACATTCGCCTGTACAAATGAATTACAGGATAAGGCCGTAGGTGGCTGTACATGGGTATACGCAGCTTTAAGTATAAACATGAATAGGCTAACAGACATACAGCCCTGGATGAAGTCTGTCTGCACCCAAGGGCATCTGTTTGTATTCTTACCCATGCTTACACTCAGAGTTGCATAAGCCTTCATACAGCCATATCCAGTAATTCATGTGTACAGGCAGCTGTACTCAACACCTGTGGCTTTTGGGTACTGAAATATGGGAGTATTTTACCTCATATACCCCGGTTTACCCTGCATGAGCCCTAAGCAGGGATATCCCCTTACTTTGAAAATATTTCCTCCCAGCTCCCATTGAATTCCTTGAACATGAAGCAAAGGGTTTCCTCTCCAGCCAGACACAGACAACCAAAAATGTCTCACAGGTTTTTTAACCATTCCCAACTTTATCCAAAACGAAAAATAATATATATTTTGTTTCCAGCAACTTTCACAGAAAACCTTAAACTTACTAAGAAATGGTTGATCTATGGAAATCTGAAAAAGAATATTTAAAAGTTAAAATTATATTTACTAAGTAGACTTAACGACTTCCCGCCCGGCCTAGATTGACAGCCAGGCGGTGGCTTTACCATTCTGACTGGACGTCATATGACTGTGTCCAATCACAACTGATCACAGTGTAAATAGGAAATGCCAGTTATCGGCATTTCTCTCCTTGCGCTGACCGCACGTGAGGAGAGACGATAAGTGACTTTCCTCAGTGGGGCATGCACAATCAGTGCAATGATTATCAGTGCAGTCCCATCAGTGATGCCTGCCAGTGCCCACCAGTAATGCCAATCAGTGCTGCCTTTCAGTGCTGTCTATAAGTGCCCATCAGTGCCGCCTATCAGTGCTGCATATTGGTGCCTCCTCATAAGTACCCATCAGCGCAACCTATCAGTGCCCATCAGTGTAGCCTAATCGGCGCACATCAGTGAAGGAAAAAAAATACTTATTTACAAAATTTTATAACAGAAACTAAGAAAAATTATTTTTTTCTAAATGTTCAGTCTTTTTTCATTTGTTTAGCAAAAAAAAAAAACAGTGGCAATTTAATACCATCAAAAGAAAGCTCTATCTGTCTCAAAAGAAATTATAAAAATCTTGTTGGGGTACAGCGTTGCATGACCACATAATTGTCATTCAAAATGTGACAGCACTGAAAGCTGAAAATTGGCCTTGGCATGAAGGGAGTGAAAATGCCCTGTTTTGAAGTAGTTCATTTAATTTATTTACCTTTGAAAAGAGGTGATTAGTAAGAGAGGCAATCAAAGCCTATTTCTGGGCAGAGTATAATTATGAAGTTTTTCACATTAGTGTGTTGCATTACAGAACAGCGCAGTGTGCTTTTGAAAGATCTTGCTTGCTACATCTTTTGTGCATTTTTGGTAAAATGCATGTTACATTATAGTCATTTATAATGCTCTAAAAATGCAATAACATTTTTATTAGTGTGCTTTTCGTCATATGTACATGATTTCAGGGAAACAAATTTTTTTAAAAAAGTAGAAAATCGGGCCAAAAATGCATGCAAAACATGCATACCAAAATGCATCTTTCATTACATTAAATTTGAACACTCTTATTATGCAGTTTTAACAAAGCACATATGCATTTTCTTACATAATGGTGAGAATGGGGACTTATGTGAATATATTACATGTCTGTGCTTGTCTGTCTTTCATACTGTACTAACACTGGGATTGTTTTTAAAAAAATAGCTAAAAATGGCTCACAGCCACCAGAAATAGAGCTTGTTTCAAATAACTTGACCATATCTTTAATAAAAGAGAAAGATAAATTGTCTCACCTTTTATCCCCACAATAGTACATGGGATAAAATTATTATAGGCAAATTTCTGTAAAGAAGAATGCAATTTCTCTGCACACATCTGACTCATACTTTTATAAATGAAGCAAAAGAAGGTAGAAAACCCACGCTTGACCAGGGTCCAGTTTTGTCTAAAAATAGGCCACCAGGAACTTTAACCTTTTGACCTCTGGAATATTTACCCCCTTCATGACCATTTTTTGCGATACGGCCCAGCGTTACTTTAACTGACAATTGCAAGGTCATGCGATGCTGTACCCAAATAAAATGTACGTCCTTTTTTTCCCACAAGTAGAGCTTTCTTTTGGTGGTATTTGATCACCTCTGCATTTTTATTTTTTGCGCTATAAACATATAAAGACCGATAATTTTGAAAAAAGAAACAATATTTTTTACTTTCTGCTATAAAACATATCCAATAAAAAAATTTAAAAAAATAAATTTCTTCATAAATTTAGTCCAATATGTATTCTGCTACATATTTTTGGTAAGAAAAATCCCAATAAGCATATATCGATTGGTTTGTGCAAAAGTTATAGTGTCTACAAACTATGGGATATTTTTATTTATTTGTATTTACTTATTATTTTTTTACTAGCAATGGTGGCTATTAGCGGCTTATAGCGGGACTGCGATATTGCAGCAGACATTCTGACACTAACTGACACTTTGGATACTTTTTAGGGACCAGTGACGTAATACAGTGATTAATGCTAAAAAAATAGTCACTGTACTAATGACACTGGCTGGGAAGGGGTTAACCTCAGAGGCAATCAAAGTTTAAACTGTGTGCCTAACCAGAGTTTTACTAAACAGTGGGAGGTGCTTTTACTAGGGGAAGACATGGATTATAGTCCCTGCTTTGCAGAGGCACAGGATCCATTCCATCCCTCCTGCCAGTACGGCGATCTGCCATGTTTACATAGGCAGGCCACCGTTATGCCTCTGTGCTCGATGATCTCCTCCCGCTGTGTGTGTGATCATAGTGAAAGCGAGCCACCAGCGACGTGCATGCGTGCCCCCTGCCTAGAAGAGCCCGATATATATGTAATGCAACATGGACCTTAAGCTGTTAAAGGGTAAAGGGCGCTCCCAATGCAATCATTAAAATGCAAAAAGTGATTTATACAAATAGTATTTCAACATTCAAAACTGTGTATAAACGTGTATTAGTGAATAGCTTCACTTTATACATGTGCACAAATATCTCAGAAAAAAATAATTAATATATTTATGATTGCTCAAACAAATATATCATGAATATTCTTTCTAGAATATTCTTTCTAGATGATTCCACTCCAACATCATGTGAGAAATAAAATCTGTGTTCCAAAAAATATTCGTGACTTTTCACCCAAAGTGACAACAAATTGCACTCACCAGATGGCCCTGGCCAGCAAGTGACCATAAGACATGTAGTACCTCCTTGAATCCTGGAAACCATTTAACAATCTTTTTCCAATCAATCATTCACATGTATGGTGAACTTGGTTGAATGAGCCCAGGAACAGCCAGATGAAATCTTTGTTATCTATCCTCCACTCCAATCTACCACATCTGAAAATCAAGTTCCACCAAAAAGAGCCAGGGAAGGCATATATAGTGTAGTATCATTTGTTTATTGTTAAAAAATGTCACTTACAATATTTCCAGCAGGGGAGTGCATCAATATATCGGAAACACCTAGTGCAGTGGAAGTCCGTTCAGACAGCGCTATCTGACCAGCGGTGTATGCTATGCATTAGGCAACCCCCCAGCAGAAGTGACCTAGGGTGTGTGTCAGATCTAGCTTCTATGCATTTCGCATTCCAGCACGCGTTATCAGGTAGTGGGTCTGACACAGATTTTCTTAGCTTAAATAATGGACCAGCCGACATGATTGGTCCAAAACAAAACATGGACTAAAACCTAAAGTTACTCTTAAAATATTAAATATTTTCTATTGTAAACCACTGACTTTCACAGTTGCTAGGAAATCCCATTCCATAACAGATATACAACAATATGGTACATTTACAATATCATTGGGGGCAATGACATTAAAAGAGGACAGTTGTCCAAAAACACAGCTTTGATTTTCCTCTTTTTATTACTTTTAATTTTCCTTATGTCCTCTTGTACCATATTCTTAAAAACATCAACTTTGAAAATATGGTACAAGAAGACATAAGGAAAACTAAAAGTAATAAAAAGAGGAAAACCAAAGCTGTGTTTTTGGACAGCCGTCCTTTTTTAATGCCATTGCCCCCAATGATATTTTAAATGTACCATATTGTTTTATATCTGTTATGAAATTGGATTTCCTAGCAGCTGTGGAAGTCAGTGGTTTACAATGGAAAATATTTTATATTTTAAGAGTAACTTTAGGTTTTAGTCCCTGGCTCTTTTTGGTGGAGCTTGATTTTCAGATGTGGTAGATTGGAGCGGAGGAGAAATAACAAATATTTGATCTGGCTTTTCCTGGGCTCATTTGACCAAGTTCACCAGACATATGAATGATCGATTGGAAAAAGGTTGTTGAGTGGTTTCCAGGATTCGAGGAGGTACTTCATGTCTTATGGTCACTTGTTGGCCAGGGCCATCTGGTGAGTGCAATTTGTTGTCACTCTGGGTGAAAAGTCACAAATATTATTTGGAACACGGATTTTATTTCTCACATGGTGTTGGAGTGGAATCATCTAGAAAGAATTTTGGAGTTGTTTGAACTTTTCATGATATATTTGTTTGAGCAATCATAAATATATTAATTATTTTTTCTGAGACATTTGTGGACATGTATAAAGTGAAGCTATTCACTAATACACGTTTCTACGCGGTTTTGAATGTATACATACTATTTGTATAAATCACTTTTTGTATTTTAATGATTGCATTGGGAGCGCCCTTTACCACAGCATTCATTCTTCAGTAGTCTTCACTAATTTCAGGTGCAGCAACCCTTTTTTCCTTTTTGTTTTATTATTGTCACCAGTTCCATTTATTTATTATCTCTTTTATTATGAATGCTCTGCTTTAACATATACTGTGTGTCATATTAGAAACAAAGAACAGCCCAGCCACCCAAATCACTTCCAAAAGAAAGCCGATAGTCAGCTAAAGTGTAAACAGATTCCCGGGTGCTATAGCAGGTTTAGAAGCCTGAGCTGCCACTGACGTAAGCCCTACATTGGTGGCAGAGTAAGGGCTACAATATGGGGTTGATTTACTAAAGGCAAACCCTTTGCAGGTAAATTTGCACCAGAGCTTAATGAATGAGGGGAAGATCTGCTGACTTCCATGATACAATAATGTGCAAGCAAAAATGTTTTTTTTTGTTTTTTTTTTGCATGTATCAGTTTATCTTTGCAAAGTGAAATTTCACCACATTCACTAAGCTTTCAGGCATGTTCCCTTGCAATGTGCAACTTCCCTTTCAAGGTGAACAACCTATTTTCTTCTAGTAAATCAACCCCTATGTCCATTTAAGGAAGTCAAAATTAAACAAATCTATTGGTAGGATCAGCAGGTAATACAACTGTGTTACAGAGGGAACCAAAAACCTTAAACACCATTACATTAATGCTAGTGACATCATGTATATCATTTTTTCTTAAGCCCTAATTTTAAGTAAGTAACTCTGCTTTTTTTTCTTGACTGCTGCTATTTTAAAGGGACATATCATTTTTTTTTACTCTTTAGTTATTCTTTTTTATTCACTCTCTTATTTACTATCTTCTTTTTTTTTTGTATATCTTTACTATGTAAAACCAACAGGTGGTGCAATTGAGTTGTTTACTCTCCTAGTTATTCAAATAGATGTGCAAGGGCACTAAAGCAATGATGTACAGTACATGCTTTTTCGCTGGTAAATTAGACCCAGTGCACTTAAAGCCTTTTGTATTTTCAAAAAGAGTTAATTAAAAGAACTTAGGAGGACATCTTTTATTATGCTGACAGTGCTGAAAAACAAACAAACGTAGTTCTTCACTGTGGTTTTGTAAATGTATGAAACCCACTGCCCTTGGTGATGAGGCAGACTGTGTATGATTTTAAGTTTGTACATTTTGTCATCAAAAGGGAACTTTTCAGAACTTTACAGCCTCCAAATCATACACTGCAGAGTCATAGCCTGAATATTACCAAAACAATAATAAGTAAAGCCTTCATTCTCCCTGACTTCATTATGCATGTGCTTTTTTTTTTCCCTTTCTGAACTTTTGTAGAGAGAAAAAAAATCTCTAAAACGCAAACTAAGAAGGTTTCTTTGCATTCGTAATATGTTTTGTCCCTTTGAATAGCCATCATGATGTTTCATGTCTTTGTTATAAAAGTCACCAGAGGAAGCAGATGAAAACTACCACCTGAAGAAACTGGCAGAACTGAAACTAAAGGAATCCCAATGCTACACGTTTTATCTGTGTGCAACGCCAGATGTAAAGATCTACAATGCTCACAAAAGTGGTTTTCAACTGTTTTGAAATTTAATGTAAAATAACATTTCTCTGCTGTGTCTTGTTTTTATTAAAAAGGAAAATATATGCATATTTTATGTATGTCCTAAATAATAAAACAATGGAAATTAAGTCATCGAGTGGAGCTGAATACTGTGATGTTGTCTTTTTAAAGTGCCATTAAATAAACAGCCCATTCTAATGCAGTTTCCAGTTTTCATTAAGTTGGTATTTACAACGCAGGTTTCCATCCTTAGATATTATCTTCTAATTCCCAATAATACCTCTTAGCTTTTTATTATGGTGATACTAGAAATGAATTTGTTGAAAATTCCTCCATCGTTGAGCATGAATGGAGAGAAACAGATATGAACATGAATGCCTAATCAGTTTGAAAATGGAGTGGGCAGCAAACACTAAATTCGCTATGAGTGTGCACGTTTATGTCATCATTAAATCCAATTGATAAAAAAAAAGTATTGTAAGTAAGGTAAACAGAAATATTTCTTTTAGATTAACTCACAAAACTGAAGTTACACAATATTTATTTTATATTTTATAAACGAGTCCCTTTTTTGCCTTTTTTATATGTTGTGAAAATTATTCAGTATATGTTAAGTGTTTACCCAAAGTAAGCTAAATTTCAATATTGTCCACTGAACACAACCATGTTTTCCTATGCTAATATGCATGCATGTGTGCAGAAATACCTAAGTAAGCAAGCACTATATTGTTGGTGAGAGTGAATTAATACTACCAAAAGAATAGAAAGTGGACGCCCCGTATGGTTAAAACTGGGGTACAATTTTACACAGCTGATAAAAAACACTACAGAGCAGTGTGTCTGTGCTTTTAAGATAAACATGTCCTTTTTTCAAGTAAATGTATAACTTGGTACATCCCTTAAATACATTAAGCAAGTGTGCACCACCTACACTTCATAATGTATTAAGACCAATAGGAATATAAAACCAGAAAAAAAATATAAGGAAAAACACATAATTTTTCAAAAATGAGCAGAAAATGTATACAAAATGCATTAACCTCATGTAGTATCTAATAAATATACTTAATATCCAAATCTTAAATTATTATTTAACTGACAATTCAGAGACCCAACCCACATCTCATCAAACAGGTCAAAATCCAAATCAAAGGAATAAAAAATGTATGTATTTATTAAAATCCAATCATTTAGGGTGGCATCCAAAAGTAAATATCCAAAATGCCTCACTTTTAAGTGGTTATCCTCTGAAACTTAAAATTGGAGGTGTCACCTCCATGGACCAACAGAAAGTGTTTTAATACATTTCATAGTGTATGGAATTGTGAAAATCATGTAAATGTTTGGAGATCCTAGTTGTGGAATAGTAGATTAGATTCTTCATAGCAAAGTAAAAAAAAAAAAGTAAGATATTTCTTATAAGTTAAAGCTACATAATTAATAGTTTGTATTTATTTGAAAAATATACTAGGGAAATTACTAATGAGGGAACTTACTTTCCTCAAGTTAATATGATATAAATGCTATTTGGTATAGAAAACTCTTCATGCTCTGCATACACTTGCATTTGACATTTTAACAGTATAGAACCTTATTTGTATGGTAAATCATTCACAGGCAATGCTGACATCCCTCAACTCCTCTATCATCTACAAAAGAATGTTCACAGCAAAACAAGCATTACCAAAGCATGCGTGGTATATTGATCTGGGTTCATTCTCAAATCGCCCTGTGAAATCATTTTTTCATGTATATCAGAGTGACACCTCCAGCATTCTGTTATTTTGTTTATGGAGATCATTTTCTATCTATGAGCTTCTTTCTACTCTAATCATATGAAAAATCAAGAGGGCAGGGGACAAAAATAAAATAAGGCTATAAGCCACGGGCGAGCCTGTAGTCAGAAAGTATAGGCATTGATATCTGTTTAACAATAAAAAAATAAAAGCCAAATTAAGCCACAGCTTTCCTTAAATGTACATATCAAAGGGCACTTGCTCCAGGCTGAGTTAATGCTAATCAAAAACACCCAGGAAAAAAAAATTTAATTTTAAAAGTTTTTTTTTAAGTCACATGGAATTGTTTTCACTTTTATATATTCTAACCAATACAGTAAGAAAATAAAATCATGTAAAGAATTATGGTAGATGATGATGTCTGTGTTGCAGTAATGATATACTTTGTAAAAATAGATTCTTCACAAACACTAAAAAAAATTAAATAAACAAAATAAAATAAAGTACTGACTGTCTGGCAATTATTAACACCAATTAGCCCACCTGACTTTAGACTAGCCCCCAATGGAAATGTCTAATACAATCAGTATGTTCTCTCAGTGTGCAACAGAAACAACAGGAGCAGCAGCATACAGCTTCCAGCTGTTTCAGCAATGACTCTTCTTGATCACACCTAATCTCTCTCCTCACGCTGAGGTTTTCCACACACACAACTCTATGCTCTGTATCACTTCTTTCAATCCTCTCCTTGCACAGGACAGACATGAGTCAATCTGCTGCAATTTGCTTTTTCTTTATAACCCGATGATTGGCTTTCACCAAGTAATGCTAGATATAAAAGAAAATACGAAGCTATTGCCTACGATGGTGCTTTTTTTATTTATTTATTTTTTATCTTACAAACAGCACTTAGTAAAAGGCAATTATTTAGGCTTGATTTAACTTGCCAGTCTGCCCATGTTATAAAAAATACTGCAGGCTAGCAAGTACTATGTGACCGTTTTGTCATATTATAACAGGTGCTCTAATCAGTGCTTTCTTATGACTCTGCACTGACTATTACATTGTAGGCTATGGAGTAAACTACTAAGTGTTCTTAGGCTTTGTATTAAAAGTGTAATAAGAAAGGATACAAACAATAAAGAGCAAAAGGGGGTGACTTTTAAGGTGTAGAAGCCTTCTCTCTGAATAATTATCTGAACACAAGTCATAAGTTAAAAAGGTAATTTTATTGTTACAAAATTCATTAAAAATGTATTTGAGATACATATCCCTTAATACCAAAGAAAGTTTGGTTTTAAGGGATATGTATCCCTAATACATTTTTAATAAATTTTTTAACAATAAAATTACTTTTTTTTTACTTATGATTTGTGTTCGGATAATTATTCTGAGAGAAGGCTTCTACACCTTAAACGTCTCTTTAGTCTTTATTGTTTGTATTCATATTGGGATGTGGTGTTGAGTATTTCATCTGAGCTCATGTCTCTTTTTTGTAACAAGAAAGGACATGATAATACAGCCACTATATAGGATTTTACTAATGGCCATGCCATTCATAGACTGTAGTTAGGGCTTTCTTATTATAGTATCAAGGCTACCAGCATGTAGATATTTTTGTATTTTAATTTGGCCTTCAAAGCATCAAATTCAGCAAGTATTTAACAAGACTTGAACAGCTTTGTTTAAACTTTAAAGCACCCTAGAATTGGGAGTGTTGAGTATAAATCTTAATAAGTGCTGACTATAGCTTTAACCTCCCTGGCGGTATGACTATTTCATATTTTTGATGCTGAAAGCGGTACCATTATTTTGCATGGAAATTTGGCGTTTTATATTGTAGGCCTGTAATTCTTAGGAATAACTCACCTAAATCTGTCCAAACAAGAGTCTAGTAGACATCTCGGGTATGATAACGTTTGAAACACGAAATCATAAATTATAATATAATAAATAACTATAAATAATTATGCCAAATAATAATATAATATTAATAATAAAAATTATTCAATAATGTAATCAAATCAAAAACACTGAAATTTGCAGAATTGTCGCTGTCATTGCTTTTCAGTGTTTGATGACGGATCTCCCCACAAATCACTATCGCTCAATTCTGCGAGTGATTCTAATTTATTATCACTGTTTTCTAGCTGGTCTAAAACCACTTTTGATGTAAAGGGACGGTTTTGGTTGCTATGAACAATCTCCAATTTCCAGGCAGAAAGAACCGTTTTTATAATATAAAACTGCATGCAGGCCACTGAAGAAACCACTAGGGACAAAAGGGATGTGAAATAATTTCATACAGTATTGTAATCTGTAAGATTACAGTATACTGTATGTATTGTGTGTGTTTCACTTTTTGAATTTGGCACCGTTCTCCGTCCCCGTGCGACGCAACGCTCGCAGCGAACGGAGCCTAGCTCTGTGATGAATCGAGTGGAGGACGAGCCGCTCACGCTGCGGGGAGACATCGCAGGATCCAGGAGACAAGGTAAGTAAGCTCTTCCTGGATCCTGCGATGCGATCCTGAGTCTGGCTCGGGGTTACCGCTTTTGGTTCTGAAATTCCACCCCGAGCCAGACTTGGGAATACCGCCAGGGAGGTTAAACAAGCTTTCAGCAGACTTCAGCAGGTTGTAGCATCATTTAGGCCATGTTGAAATATCATCAGATCTGCTAAAGTCTGCTAAAAGCTAAAATATTAGGATAATATATAATATTACTAAGGTTTTCAGCCAAAACTACTAGACTAATGCCCTGTACACACGGTCGGACATTGATCAGACATTCCGACAACATAATCCATGGATTTTTTTCCGACGGATGTTGGCTCAAACTTGTCTTGCATGCACACGGTCGCACAAAGTTGTCGGAAAATCCAATTGTTTTGAACGCGGTGACATAAAACACGTACGTCAGGACTATAAACGGGGCAGTAGCCAATAGCTTTCGTCTCTTAATTTATTCTGAGCATGAGTGGCACTTTGTGCGTCGGATTTGTGTACACACGATCGGAATTTCCGACAACGGATTTTGTTGTCGGAAAATTTTATAGCAAGCTCTCAAACTTTGTGTGTCGGAAATTCCTATGGAAAATGTGTGATGGAGCCTGCACACGGTCAGAATTTCTGACATCAAGGTCCTATCACACATTTTTCATGGGAAAATCCTATCGTGTGTAAAGGGCATAAATTGTAGCCATCTAATAGCAGCTCAATATTTTTGGGTTTTTTTTTTGCAATTTTACTTCCTTCAATTTGTGGTTTTAATAATTGGCTCCAGTCAAGCTGTCAGGCTGCAGAATGGTAATCCAGGCCCTAGCATGGGATTTTTGGAAAATCATGCTCTGCCCATTTAATAATAACCACTACATGCTTTGTATTAAAAAGGAAGTTTGCCAACGGATTTGTTGTTTTATCTTATCTTCTGCATAAAGTGGCCACAGACATTCCCCTGCTTTCCTGCATAGGCTGCCAGTAAAACACATTTCAAATCACAACATACTGTATGCTTAGCTACAGATCAACTCAAAGAGCAGAGCAGAATGTTGGCGAAACCTATTAAATGCTTGGTAACAGGTTTAAAAGAGGTTTACATATGACTGCTGCATATATTACATTATATATAGAGTTTTTACTTTATTAGCAGAAACTTTTGTTAATCAACCTAATAACAGATGCTGTAGAGATAGAAAGCTTTAAGTTTTACAGACTTTGTAAACTAGTTTGGCATTTCTTCAGTTATTTAACTTAAACAGAGAACTTGATCATTGGCAAGCTGATAAACAGTTGACTTTTTTCAGCCTAAATTACTAGACACCAGGAGTTACATTTGAAAAGGCCCATTCTAACTACTTCAAACTACTATGGCCAAAGCACATTCAGCACTGACAGACACACAACCCAGCTTATGGATAAGCTTCCTGAGTGTTAAATCCCAAAGTGAGATCCCTAAAGTCAGAGTGCCTTACATGTAAGCACTGATTTATAAAAACAATTCTATGGTGAGCACTATGTTGTTCCTTTTGTGTTTTTCCTTTTCTTGAGTTTGGTTTTATCCTGGTTTTATCCTGGAAGCTATGATATCTTTACCACCATTGAAAGAGTGATAGCCTTCATTTTGGCTCTTAAAGGGATATGCCTGCAAGACCTTGTTGCTGAAAGGTAATTTCTTTCAGGTGTGAGTATCCCATTATGAGTGTTGGTGGGACTCCCAGGAACACAAATATTTAAGCTTGTTTCGGCACTTGTGGAAAACAGCAAAAGCTTTATGATTAATACTTTTTTGGACTCTACTGATTTTTTTTTTTTTTTTTGCAGTTTCATGGATTTCTGGTTATGTTTGGACACTGTTTTTTGGAGTTTTTATGAATTTTTAGACATAAGATTGTTGGACGCAAACACTTTTGAACACCAATTATTATTTGCATACAGAGGTGGATCACGTTTATTATCAACCATCTATAGTTGATGGTTTTTAATTAGGATTAAGATTTTATATTATACTTATTGTATTTGTAGTGCAGCATTTCTTTCTTCACAATTATTAGTTGGCAATCCTTACGTATAAATTTTCACTTTCATGCTTGTGGCCTATTGTATTATCGTATTATCACAATAAAAGAAAAAAATCACCACAACATTCTAACTGCCCTACCTCCTGACATAGAAAAAGCTAAACACTCTGAATAATCCCATATATAAATATGTAATTTTTAGCAAAAACAATTTTGTCTTTCCAAGTATATGTACTTAGCTTATAACAAGGAAAGAGAGATCTTCTTTCATATTGTGCTGACATACCTAGGTGACATACAAGGGAGTATTTACTAAAACTGGAGAGAGCAAAATCTGGTGCAGCTCTGCATAGAAACCAATCAGCTTCCAGGTTTTTAGGCCAAAGCTTAACTGAACAAGTCAGAATCTGTTTGGCTACCATGCATGCCTGCACCAGATTTTGAACTCTCCTGTTTTAGTAAATCAATCCCACAGTGTTTTTTCAGTTAAAAAGACTGCAGATATTTATGTCTTGACTTTACATAATATGCAGTTATAGTTTACAGGGGTCTGTTTATAAATGTTTTCACCCAAGAGACATAGGATTCCATTAAAATGTGTGACTCTTGGGTCAAATTACTTTTAATTAACCATAAATATAAGCATTTAAATAGTCAACTAAATATCTTTATATCAAAGAAAATATACTTTTACCAAAAATTAACTTAGCTTTTATTCAAGGTTCACAATTTTTTCACTTTGATTTCCGTTAAAAATTACTCTTGGGTGAAAACACTGAGAAATAGACACCTAAGTATCAACATTTAAATAGTCAACTCACTATCTTTATGTAAAAGGAAAAATAGCTTGAATGATATTGCATTTCACCCTGAAACAAGTTCTATAAGCGTGCCATACCATTAAAAATTTGATTTTGTTTACTGAGCTACATAAGTAATTCATACTCAGATTCTAATTCTCCATTAATTGAGCATCTCTTATATCTGCCCTCGGTTACCTTGAGCATGGTAAGCGAAATATTTTTTATGAGGTTAATAAAATTATATTTAATAACTCAGGACAGTGTCACATGAGAGGTTTTTCTGACAGCACTTTCATATTTGCTAAAACCTTTCAGACTAAAGCATCTTCACCCAAATAATGCCGCATGTGTGACAAGGTCAGAGTGTTTCCTATTGACTTCTGCACAGAGATGATGCAAAGATTATCAGCTCAGTGTGGAATTTTTATGAGGTGAATCTCAATTAAAAGGAAAACAAAACCACTGACAAGGAAAGCTCTGGTTTGACATTACTCTAATTGCTTGTTAGTAAGAGATTTAACTCTTTACTGACAATTGCTCCATTTGCAAAGTCCTGATTTCAGCAGAGGCAGTTATAACATGGCGTAAAATCACTTGTTACCAATTAACATAAACCTATTAAAAAAAAAAAAAAGATTGGGCATCCACTGACAACCTCCTACAAAATTGCTAGTCACCTGGCTATTACTCTGACTCACTAAATTTAATATTTTCTTATCCAGTCAGAATTCTTTATCTGCATGGAGTCTTAATCATTGTATTGAAACAAAAAAAGCGAGCTTAACAGCCAGGCAACTAGAATTTTAGGAGAAACAATTGATGACAGCTTCCATGCTTCTCTTTTTAGGGGTTTTCATTTAAGCCTACATGTATAACTTAAGTTAGTATATTTTTATTCTGTGCTCACCTATTAATTCTGGGCAGTTACATACTAGCTGCAAAATATATTTTAGTTTGTTGACAGATATGTTAAATAGTAAGCAAAACATTATTTTCATGTAAAAATTAAGATAATTTGTTGATGCTGATAATTTATACTGATAAAGATGTTTTTTCCCTACTTTTAAATAATGGAACAGTAGTTACAAGTCTAAATTTCAACAGTAGATATATAGTGACCTCTGCTGGTTATTCCCTGGCAACGTACACTACTTTTACATCAATAAGTACAGGTAGCAAACATGACACTTTCCTTGATTAACTTAGCAATAGATTACACTGTCAGAAACAATATTTGTTTTAAATAACAGATTAAAGTCAAAGTATACAGCACAGGTAGCAAGGCAATTGCTGTTTTGGGATTTACTCAATCCAATTTTGCTTTGCTTTGGGTGATTTTAGAAAAAAGGGAATAAAATATAATTTCCAATTTAATTTAATGATTTTAGCAATATCCTTAATGATTCTGAAATGCACTTCCATGAGTCCCAAGAGCAAAGTTTTTAATCTAATATACAATCCCGGAATCATTATGGGATCTATTTAAGCATAAAGCAAGCATAATGCAATTGCACTGTATGTGTTAAAAGATCATTCAAACCAATATGATTGTGTTTGCTTTTTATTTTTGTGTAATTATTTTATCCCCATTACAAATGATAGCAAAGTGTGCTTATACTATTAGTGTTCATAAAATCTGAACTCCCTTTTCAGTATTAAAAGTTTGCATCCTTAAGCAATTATGGGCATCAGGGGGCAACTGCAAAATAGGATAAAGGGAGTCATTACAAAATCAGGGCACATGCATACTGTGTATAGTTTCCAACTATTTGCTCTATCCAGTTATTGTGTACTTCAGAGTGCAGACACCTAATACCCAAACAACTGTTAGAACCTCAGACAAACAAAATTCAAACAAATAAATTCAAACAAATGTAATTTAAACAGTTTAATTCAAACAGTGCACTTAAACAAAAGCACATCAATTTTATATAAGAACAAAATAAATTTCCCTAAAACAGGACAAAACACAAAATATATGGGACTATGCTCACCCATAATAATATTAATGGCAAAACAATTTCAAATAAAACACTGTACGTTTATTGAATACAACATTTAAAAAAAAAAAAAAACATCCCCACTGTATAAGAAAAAAATGGATCTTTAAAATTAATCACCTGTAATGCAACACTTAGGAAAGCGTAACACTCAATAGTTTAGTTTATGAGTTTTGTGATGCTCCCACCTCTTCATTTCTGGAATGTAAGCTTTCCTGTACTTAGTACTGAATGATAAAGATACATCAACAACAAATGATAACATCAGCTGAAATAAATTATATATATATATATATATATATATATATATATATATATATATATATATATATATAACCATACCCAAAAAAGTTGCACTATCCATCATCACTACCAGTGCATCCTGTGAAAGGGAAGGATATGAAAAGTGAAGAGGGAACAGGCAAAAAAAAAAACAACAACAGCACCATTTCATACCATATATATGGAGTCTTACCTCGGATACAAATACAAAACAAACCACCAAAACATCCAAAGATAGGTATGGTGGGGAACCACCATTAGGCTGGTAATATGTAATATGGACATCCTTAAAAGTGGCAGTAAAATACTGTATAGTCTTAAGCAAAAATTAAGCCTGTAAAAGGCAAATGCAGGAATGTCAAGATCCCAGGTAGCATTTGGATAGTATGAGGGAGACATGCCTGATGTTTAGAGAACTAGGTGTATAAGAACAGAAAGCTGAGTGATAAATTAAAATATAATATAGCAGTTAGGGTTACACAGCCAGGGAGTATTAGCGTTGAAACTTATCTTGTGTGAGATAAGCTATGACAAACATATATTCTCAAGAAGCATGGTCATTCAGAATTTGAATTGTAGTATAAACTATTATCGGGTTAATGTGCTTCCAATTTCTAGAAACAGATAGTCTTGCTGCTATCAACAGGTGGGTGAGTACAGTGTGAAAATTTGAGAGCCATGCATCAATGCCCAGCGCCAACCCTGGGATCTGGAGCACATACAGTATCAGTGATATTGTATGAGGTGTGTCAAGTAAATAACAAGACTGATTAAATAACTCACCTTTATTTATATGTATTACAAATTTTATGCTTGTCCCCTTCAATATATTCCCCATTTGCACTAATACATTGCTGCAGTCTTGTTTTCCACTGGTCAAAGGCACAGAGAAAATACATTTTCAACACATCCGCCGTTTCCTTCTTTACAGCATCAACTGGCTTAAAACGTGTCCCTTTAAACCGGTTTAACTTTTGGGAAAAGATAAAAGTCGCATGGTGCTAAATCAGGCAAATATGGAGGATGTTCAAGTGTAGTAATGTGCTTGTCGGTCAAAAACTGCTTCTCAGAAAGTGCCATGTGAGCAGTCACATGTCCCGGTGAAGAATGAAACCACTTTCCCACAGTTGCTCTGGTGTGAGAACCCTTGGGACCATCTTTGCACAAACTCTCATTATGTTAAGATCCTCGCGCAAAATTTTCTATGCGGTGTCTTTGTCAATGTTCACTAATTTAGCTATCATTCGAACACTGAGTCGGTGGTCTTTTCAACAATCTTACTGATTTTCTCTACATTTTTTTTGGTTCTTGAAGTGCTAGGTCATCCAGGGTGTTCATCATCTTTGACATTCTCACGTTCCTCGCTGAATCTTTTGTGCCACGGCATTGCAGACCAGAGTAAATAGCTCAGCCTCACAGATCAGGGTATACAGCTCAGCCTTGCAGATCAGGGTATACAGCTCAGCCTCACAGATCAGGGTATACAGCTCAGCCTCACAGATCAGGGTATACAGCTCAGGGTAAACAGCTCAGCCTCACAGATCAAGGTATACAACTCAGGGTATATAGCTCAGCCTCACAGATCAAGGTATACAGCTCAGCCTTACAAATCAGGGTATACAGCTCAGAGTATACAGCTCAGCCTCACAGCTCAAGGTATACAGCTCAGCCTCACAGATCAGGGTATACAGCTTAGCCTCACAGCTCAGGGTATTCAGCTCAGGGTATACAGCTCAGCATCACAGTTCAGGGTATACAGCTGAGGGTATAAATCTCAGGGTATACAGCGCAGCCTCACAACTCAGGGTATACAGCTCAGGGTATACAGCACAGCCTCACAGCTCAGGGTATACAGCACAGCCTCATAGATCAGGGTATACAGCTCAGAGTGTACAGCTCAGGGTATACAGCACAGCCTCACAGATTAGGGTATACAGATCAGAGTATACAGCTCGGGGTATACAGCTCAGGGTATACAGCACATCCTCACAGATTAGGGTATACAGCTCAGGGCATACAGCACAGCATCACAGCTCAGGGTACACAGCACAGCCTCACAGATTAGGGTATACAGATCAGGGTATACAGCACAGGGTATACAGCACAGCCTCACAGATTAGGGTATACAGCTCAGGGTATGCAGCACAGCCTCACAGATCAGGGTATACAGCTCAGGGTATGCAGCTCAAGGTATACAGCACAGCCTCACAGATTAGGGTATACAGATCAGAGTATACAGCTCAGGGTATACAGCTCAGAGTATACAGCACATCCTCACACATTAGGGTATACAGCTCAGGGTATACAGCACAACCTCACAGATTAGGGTATACAGATCAGGGTATACAGCACAGGGTATACAGCACAGCCTCACAGATTAGGGTATACAGCTCAGGGTATGCAGCACAGCCTCACAGATCAGGGTATACAGCTCAGGGTATGCAGCTCAAGGTATACAGCACAGCCTCACAGATTAGGGTATACAGATCAGAGTATACAGCTCAGGGTATACAGCACATCCTCACAGATTAGTGTATACAGATCAGGGTATACAGCACAGCCTCACAGATTAGGATATATCAAGATCAGGATATACAGCACAGCCTCACAGATTAGGGTATACAGCTCAGCACCACTGACACCCTTCCCCCCTCCCCCCATGGCCGGTCCAGTGGCACCTGCTGCTCTGTGGAGGGGCTCTCCTCCTGTCCTGGAGTGGTGGCTCGTGGGGCTCTCCTCCTCCTTTGCTGGAGTGGCGGCTGGTGGGGCTCTCCTCTCCTTGAGTGGTGGCTGGCAGGGCTCTCCTCTCCTGGAGTGGCGGGACTCTCCTCCTCCTCTGCTGGAGTGGTGGCTGGTGGGGCTCTCCTCCCCTGAAGTGGGAAGTGGCGGTCTTTTCGACAATCTTACTGATTTTTTCTACATTTTCTTTGGTTCTTGAAGTGCAAGGTCATCCAGGGTGTTCATCATCTTTGACATTCTCACGACCCTCGCTGAATCTTTTGTGCCACAGCATTGCAGGACAGAGTATATAGCTCAGCCTCACAGATCAGGGTATACAGCTCAGCCTCACAGATCAGGGTATACAGCGCAGCATCACAGATCAAGGTATACAGCTCAGCCTCACAGATCAGCGTATACAGCTCAGGGTAAACAGCTCAGCCTCGCAGATCAAGGTATACAACTCAGGGTATATAGCTCAGCCTCACAGCTCAGGATATACAGCACAGCCTCACAAATCAGGGTATACAGCTCAGGGTATACAGCACAGCCTCACAGATTAGGGTATACAGATCAGAGTATACAGCTCAGGGTATACAGCTCAGGGTATACAGCACATCCTCACAGATTAGGGTATACAGCTCAGGGTATACAGCACAGCTTCACAGATTAGGGTATACAGATCAGAGTATACAGCTCAGGGTATACAGCACATCCTCACAGATTAGTGTATACAGATCAGGGTATACAGCACAGCCTCACAGATTAGGATATATCAAGATCAGGATATACAGCACAGCCTCACAGATTAGGGTATACAGCTCAGCACCACTGACACCCTTCCCCCCTCCCCCCATGGCCGGTCCAGTGGCACCTGCTGCTCTGTGGAGGGGCTCTCCTCCTGTCCTGGAGTGGTGGCTCGTGGGGCTCTCCTCCTCCTTTGCTGGAGTGGCGGCTGGTGGGGCTCTCCTCTCCTTGAGTGGTGGCTGGCAGGGCTCTCCTCTCCTGGAGTGGCGGGGCTCTCCTCCTCCTCTGCTGGAGTGGTGGCTGGTGGGGCTCTCCTCCCCTGAAGTGGGAAGTGGCGGTCTTTTCGACAATCTTACTGATTTTTTCTACATTTTCTTTGGTTCTTGAAGTGCAAGGTCGTCCAGGGTGTTCATCATCTTTGACATTCTCACAACCCTCGCTGAATCTTTTGTGCCACAGCATTGCAGGACAGAGTATATAGCTCAGCCTCACAGATCAGGGTATATAGCTCAGCCTCACAGATCAGGGTATACAGAGCAGCATCACAGATCAGGGTATACAGCTCAGTCTCACAGATCAGCGTATACAGCTCAGGGTAAACAGCTCAGCCTCGCAGATCAAGGTATACAACTCATGGTATATAGCTCAGCCTCACAGATCAGGGTATACAGCTCAGCCTCACAGATCAGGGTATACAGCTCAGGGTATACAGCTCAGCCTCACAGCTCAGGGTATAAAGCTCAGCCTCACAGGTCAGGGTATACAGCTCATCCTCGCAGCTTAGGGTATACAGCTCAGGGTATACAGCTCAGCATCACAGCTCAGGGTATACAGCTGAGGGTATAAAGCTCAGGGTATACAGCACAGCCTCACAGCTCAGGGTATACAGCTCAGGGTATACAGCACAGCCTCACAGCTCAGGATATACAGCACAGCCTCACAAATCAGGGTATACAGCTCAGGGTATACAGCACAGCCTCACAGATTAGGGTATACAGATCAGAGTATACAGCTCAGGGTATACAGCACATCCTCACAGATTAGGGTATACAGCTCAGGGTATACAGCACAGCTTCACAGATTAGGGTATACAGATCAGAGTATACAGCTCAGGGTATACAGCACATCCTCACAGATTAGGGTATACAGATCAGGGTATACAGCACAGCCTCACAGATTAGGATATATCCAGATCAGGGTATACAGCACAGCCTCACAGATTAGGGTATACAGCTCAGCACTGCCACCACCCTTCCCCCCTCCCCCCACAGCCAATCCAGTGGCACCTGCTGCTCTGTGGCGGGGCTCTCCTCCTCTCCTAAGGTGGTGGCTGGTGGGGCTCTCCTCCTCCTTTGCTGGAGTGGTGGCTGGTGGGGCTCTCCTCTCCTGAATAGGTGACTTGCAGGGCTCTCCTCTACTGGAGTGGCGGCTGACGGGGCACTCCTCCCCTAAAGTGGCGGGGCTCTCCTCCTCCTCTGCTGGAGTGGTGGCTGGTGGGGCTCTCCTCCCCTGAAGTGGGAAGTGGCAGCTCCGGTGTGGCTCCTTCCTCCGCCGTGTCTCCTTCCTCCGCCGTGTCTCCTCTCCTGTCAAAGCACTAGGAATCCAATAGGATCGCTTGACACCTGCCTCCTGATTGGCGGGGAGGAATGTTAGTGTGAAAATAGCGAAAATTCATTTGCTATCATCACACAACAGTGTTTTTTCTTAAAAAATGTTTTACCTCCTTCAGCCCAAGAAGAATTTGCCCCTTAATGACCAGGCCATTTTTTGTGATTTGGCACTGCTTTGCTTTAACTGGCAATTGTGTGGTTGTGCAACGTTGTACCCAAACAAAACTGCCGTTCTTTTCCCCACAAATAGAGAGACAATTTTGTAAAAAACAAAAAAACATTTTTTTTTACTTTTTGCTATAATATATGTCCAAAAAAATATAAAAAAATGAATTTATTCATCGGTTTAGGCCCAGGGACAGGGAATCTGGTCATCAACTCTGACCAGCTTCCCTGTCCCTGCTGAAGAAAAGCATCTCCACAACATGAAAGTGGAAACTCATGCACTGTCGGGGGGGCCTACGCTAAAAGGACACTGCTGCAACACCTAAGTACTGATCCAAAGCAGAACAAATGAGACAAAAGTGGGGTAAGATGGTAGTTGCGCTGTGATGAAGGGGGGGGAGCTACAAAGATGACTAAAGTGGCAAAGTGAACTAAAAAAGAAATGGGCCAAAGCATGAATGGATCCTACATGCTAAAAGAACATGGTAAGGATGCAGTGCAGTGCAACGTAGCTGATCAACATGACTATAATGTTCCAGGCAGACAAAGCCTAATATATAAAGGTAATTGTGAAACAGTGACTGCTTGAATATAGCAAAGCAAAACTGCATATACTAACACAAATAGGATAAATAATGACACAATGCAAAAAAATATATAATGCAAGAAAAATACATGTGGGCTAGTGCCCCATTAGCAAAAACATGCCAAATCCTGGTGGACTACAAGTGACAAATCCCTGTGACAAACATGAATATTCGTTCTATCATCCAGTCCAAAAACAAAAACTCATGATGAGAAACACAAAACAATTCCAATCGTGAAGGGAAAGGGGATCTTCAGTGAGGACACCTCCGTGTTTGCAAGCCGCTTACCTTACAGCTGTAATGTGTACAGCCTGTGTTGCAAATGACCCGCAGGTGTAAACGTTCCGTGTATAAGGTAGTGACAATGATGAACATGCCAAGCGAAATATAAAAAATAAAAAATATACAGCATGTAAAATAACTCTGCGACGACCACAGTGGAGGGGGGGGCAAGACGCACATGGGGGGAGGTTGCAGTCACTTTCATGAAGTGAGTGTGGGCATCAATCCACGAGTGCCGAGCTCGTATGCCTCCAGGGGTATCACCAATCTGGAATCTGTCCCTGTGCCTGGAAACTGGAATTTGTCCCCGTGCCTCTCTCCTCAGTGTTCGTCAGGTAGAGTAGTGATGTACAGTGTGAGGGGGAAAGAGACGCACAAAGCGTGATCCCATATAAAAGGTATACTTATTTGATAAAACAAGTCCAATCAACTTACATTTAAAACAATGCTGCAGTGTGTAGTAACTACGAGCGCCGCGCTCGTCTCCTGTTGTTTGTCTGTGGCAGCGTCCCATGCTCCAATCCTAATGCATATCGTCACGTCACGTGACTTCTTCAGAGGATAACTATAAATAATAAATATATAAATAAATATACCTTTTATATGGGATCACGCTATGTGCGTCTCTTTCCCCCTCACACTGTACATCACTACTCTACCTGACGAACACTGAGGAAAGAGGCACGGGGACAAATTCCAGTTTCCAGGCACGGGGACAGATTCCAGATTGGTGATACCCCTGGAGGCATACGAGCTCAGCGCTCGTGGATTGATGCCCACGCTCACTTCATGAAAGTGAGTGCAGCCTCCCCCCGTGTGCTTCTTGCCCCCCCCCCCCCCCCCACTGTGGTCGTCGCAGAGTTATTTTACATGCTGTATATTTTTTATTTTTTATATTTCGCTTGCCATGTTCATCATTGTCACTACCTTATACATGGAACGTCTACACCTGTGGGTCATTTGCAACACAGGTTGTACACCTTACAGCTGTAAGATAAGCGGCTTGCAAACACGGAGGTGTCCTCACTGAAGATCCCCCTTTCCTTCACGATTGGAATTGTTTTGTGTTTCTCATCACGAGTTTTTGTTTTTGGACTGGATGATAGAACTAATATTCATGTTTGTCACAGGGATTTGTCACTTGTAGTCCACCAGGATTTAGCACGTTTTTGCTAATGGGGCACTAGCCCACATGTATTTTTCTTGCATTATATATTTTTTTGCATTGTGTCATTATTTATCCTATTTGTGTTAGTATATGCAGTTTTGCTTTGCTATATTCAAGCAGTCACTGTTTCACAATTACCTTTATATATTAGGCTTTGTCTGCCTGTAACATTATAGTCATGTTGATCAGCTATGTTGCACTGCACTGCATCCTTATCATGTTCTTTTAGCATGTAGGATCCATTCATGCTTTGGCCAGTTTCTTTTTTAGTTCACTTTACCACTTTAGGCATCTTTGTAGCTCCCCCCCCTTCATCACAGCGCCACTACCATCTTCCCCCACTTTCATCTCCACAACATGATGCTTCCACCACCATGTTTCACGGTGGGGATGGTGTGTTCAGGGTGATGTGCAGTATTAGTTTTCTGCCACACATAGCATTTTTCTTTTAGGTCAAAAAGTTACATTTTAGTCTTATCTGACCAGAGCACCTTTTTCCACATATTTTCTGTGTTCCCCGCACAGAGCCCTGAGTTGTGGATCTCTGCAGCTCCTCCAGAGTTACCATGGGCCTCTTTTTTGGTGCTCTGATTAGTGCTCTCCTTGCCCAGCCTGTCAGTTTAGGTGGACAGCCATGTCTTGGTAGGTTTTCAGTTGTGCTACACTCTTTCCATTTTCGGTTGATGGATTGAACAGTGCTCTGTGAGATGTTCAAAGCTTTGGATTTTTATTCAGAACTTAACCCTGCTTTAAATTTCTCCACAAGTTTATACCTGACCTGTCTGATGTGTTCCTTGGCCTAAATGATGTTCTTTGTTGACTGAGGTTCTCTAACAAACCTCTGAGGGCTTCACAGAACAGCTGTAATTATACTGAGATTAAATTACACACAGGTGGACACTATTTACTAATTAGGTGACTTCTGAAGACAATTGGTTCCATTAGATATTAGTTAGGGGTATTAGAGTAAAGGGGGCTGAATACAAATGCACACCACGCTTTTAAGATATTAATTTGTAAAAAAAATTGAAAACCATTTATCACTTTCCTTCCGCTTCACAATTATGTGGCACTTTGTGTTGGTCTATCACATAAATCCCAATAAAATACATTTACGTTTTTGATTGTAACGTGACAAAATGTGGAAAATTTCAAGGGGCATGAATACTTTTTCAAGGCACGGTATGCAGTGAAATAACATATAACATCCTTACAGGATGACTCCAACTTACAAGCTGACCTCAATGCACTATTTAATTGTGCAATTATGTGGTAAATGAGGTTTAAAAAAGTATAAATGTACAGTTATGCACATGGGGGTTAAAAACATACACGCAATGTATATTCTAGGGGGCAGAACAGCTGGGGTAGTCAATGTTTGAGGAGAATGTGGGTGTTCTGGTGGATCACAGACCTGAAAGAGAAGTATTTTTTTTTTTAAACCATTCTTACCTAAGTGGATGTAGCATCGATGTGATGCTGCATCTGTCCCCCGCCATCTCTAAGGCTGAGAACTGAGCAAACCCCATTGATTGGTAAGTTCTCAGTCTTTTATGAACAGAAAGCTGGTGACTGTCAGTCACCGCTGTCTGCTCTGTTCCTCCAGCACACACTGGAGCATGGGGCTGTGAACGGGGCTGGAAGGGCTGGCTCAGCCCTCTGTAAAAAGGTAGGATATAGCCTCCAGATTGCCCCTCTCCTGTGTTAACTTTTTTTGGTGATAACTTCTCTTCCTCCTAACCATAGACTATTCCCCCACCCTTTGCTTCTGCCCACCCTTCCCCCTGCATTGTGGAAGGGTGCATAGTCTATGGTGATAGGTTTTCCCCCTGCACTTAAACGTCCCATGCCCTGACTATAATGAAATAAATATTAATATGAAAACACCCTATTTCCTTCTCCTTCTCCCTGCCAGTATCACAACCCTCCTGCTCCTCTTAAAATTTCTTCTCTGCCTCCTGCTGCTTCATTGCATTCCACTGTATGCTGATAGAAGGCAAGGATGGCCTTCTGGGCAGTGGCAACTGGGTGGCAGAGCTCTTTGGACAAGTCCTGGGGATAGCAGTGTCTTCCAATTCCGCTGACCGTTCAAAGTCAATTTTCAGGAAATCGTGGGATAAGCAGAAAAAGAAAAAAGAAAGGGAGCAGCTGCAACGCTTAACTCGTGTACACACGAGCGGAATGTCCGACAGGAAAAGTCAGACGGAAGCTTTTCATCGTCTATTCCGATCGTGTGTATGACTCATCGGACTTTTTTTTTCTAAAATTCTGACGGACCTAGAAATGGAACATGTTCTAAATATTTCCAACGGAACCAATTCCTATCGGGAAAACCACTCGTCTGTATGCTGTTCTGACGGACCAAAAACGACGCATGCTCTGAAGCAAGTACGAGACGGAAGCTATTGGCTACTGGCTATTGAACTTCCTTTTTCTAGTCCCGTCGAACATGCTGTATGTCACCTCGTTCTGGACGGTCAGACTTTGGTCGAACTTTGGTTTGACCGTGTGTAGGCAAGACCGCTTGAATGGAATTCTGTCTGAGTTCCGTCGGAGAAACCTTCGGCATTTATTCCGATGGCAAACCGGTTGTGTGTATGCGGCATAACAGTTTCAAGCTGCGTTAAGATGTTGGGCATAACTGTGTTCTGGGGACATTTTTACTTCTGCTCCAGCAGCAGATACATAAAAAAAATACTTTTTTGGTAGTTTTGACTCAGATCGGCAAGTTGCTGCATCTTAGCCAAGCTAATTGTAAAAAATGTATTCCACATCCAAAATATGTAGTACTAGAATACAATGACCCTGATGCTGTCCATGAAAATCAAACGGTTCCATAACACCACATACAGTTTTAAGCTGAAGTTTAATGCATAAATATAATACCTTCCCTTGTGAAGAGACTAGTTTTACAATATTTAAACTCTGCTATTTTTTTAATTAAATTGGCCCCCATCAGCTGTTAGCTACAATGTATTCAGATGCCCTAAATTTTTCACTCTTTGTTATATTGCAGCCATTTGCTAAAATCATTTATGTTTTTTTTTCCTCATTAATGTACACACAGCACCCCATTTTGACAGAAAAACACAGAATTGTTGACATTTTTGCAGATTTATTAAAAAAAAACTGAAATATCACATGGTCCTAAGTATTCAGACCCTTTGCTGTGACACTCATATATTTAACTCAGGTGCTGTCCATTTCTTCTGATCATCCTTGAGTTCTACAACTTCATTTGAGTCCAGCTGTGTTTGATTATACTGATTGGACTTGATTAGGAAAGCCACACACCTGTCTATATAAGACCTTACAGCTCACAGTGCATGTCAGAGCAAATGAGAATCATGAGGTCAAATGAACTGCCTGAAGAGCTCAGAGACAGAATTGTGGCAAGGCACAGATCTGGTCAAGGTTACAAAAAATTTCTGCTGCAGTTAAGGTTCCTAAGAGCACAGTGGCCTCCACAATCCTTAAATGGAAGACATTTGGGGCAACCAGAACCCTTCCTCGAGCTGGCCGTCCGGCCAAACTGAGCTATCAGGGGAGAAGAGCCTTGATGAGAGATGTAAAGAAGAACCCAAAGATCACTGTGGCTGAGCTCCAGAGATGCAGTCGGAAGATGGGAGAAAGTTGTATAAAGTCAACCATTACTTCAGCCCTCCACCAGTCAGGGCTTTATGGCAGAGTGGCCCGACGGAAGCCTCTCCTCAGTGCAAGACAAATGAAAGCCTGCAAGGAGTTTGCTAAAAAAACACCTGAAGGACTCCAAGATGGTGAGAAATAAACTTCTTTGGTCTGATGAGACCAAGACAGAACTTTTTGCCATTCATTCTAAGCAGTATGTGTGTAGAAAACCAGGCACTGCTCATCACCTGTCCAATACAGTCCCAACAGTGAAGCATGGTGGTGGCAGCATCAGGCTGTGGGGGTGTTTTTCAGCTGCAGGGACAGGACGACTGGTTGCAATCGAGGGAAAGATGAATGCGGCCAAGTACAGGGATAACCTGGACGAAAACCTTCTCCAGAGTGCTCAGGACCTCAGACTGGGCGAAGGTTTGCCTTCCAATAAGACAATGACCCTAAGCACACGGCTAAAATAACAAAGGAGTGACTTCACAACAAATCCATGACTATTCTTGAATGGCCCAGCCAGAGCCCTGACTTAAACCCAATTGAGCATCTCTGGAGAGACCTAAAAATGTCTGTCCTCCAACGTTTACCATCCAACCTGACAGAACTGGAGAGGATCTGCAAGGAGGAATAGCAGAGGATCCCCAAATCCAGATGTGAAAAACTTGAAAAACTCCCCAAATGACTCATGGCTGTATTAGATCAAAAGGGTGCTTCTACTAAATACTGAGCAAAGGGTCTGAATACTTAGGACTATGTGATATTTCAGTTTTTCTTTTTTAATAAATCTGCAAAAATGTCAACAATTCTGTGTTTTCTGTCAATATGGGGTGCTGTGTGTACATTAATGAGGAAAAAAATGAACTTAAATGATTTTAGCAAATGGCTGCAATATAACAAAGAGTGAAAAATTTAAGAGAGTCTGAATACTTCCCGTCCCCACTGTATGTACAGCATTATATTACATTATGGCAGACTTACCTGCAAATGCATAAGTCAGTTTATAATAATTGCTGAAAGACAATAGTTATGTTAGAAGAGAATGGAGACGCAAGGGAATTAAGAGTAGTCAGTTTCAACACGAGAGATAATTTGCAGTGTTGGAGTTTAGCTATAAAGGCATTTCCCAAGCATATCATTTTAAAGGTTGGTGTTTTGTCCATGTTACTCTCAAAATCATTCCAAAGGAAAACATTTCTGAAAATCTATTTTTGCTTTGTGAAATTTTCCCCACAGTTGTGTCCAGCTCCATATGCAAATTTGAAAATCAACCCAATGTACTACTCTGAGGTCAGCAGAAGTTTGAGAAAACCAAAATATTTTTGGTCATCAGACTCAGTTCTTACATTTGCCACAAGCAAATTTCATTTTGTTTAATAATTTTTGAACGAATTCCAAATTTTCAGAACAATTGGAAATCGGATCAGTAAAAAAATGATCGACCAATTCAAATTCTGTGTGAAGAATAGCTGGTTTTTAAGCAGCGGCCTGGGAAGCTGGCCGCCGTGTCCTTAACAACCAATGACTCATCAGCTGTCAGTGTGCTTTCCCACTGCCAACTGAAATGTAAACAAAACAATGCAGGCAATAGAAAATTAAAAAAAGAAAACAGACTCTTCGGGTCTGCTATGGATTCTAAGGGAAACCCACGCCAAAATTTTTTTTAAAAATGGTGTGGAGGTCCCCCCATATCCACACTAGACCCTTATCTGAGCATGCAGCCTGGCAGGCCAGGAAAGGGGGGATGAGCAAGCGCCCACCCCCTTCCTGAGCCATACCAGGCCACATGACCTTAACATGGGGGGGTGCTTTTGGGCGGGGGGCAGAGCACCTTGTTGTTGATGGGGACAAGGGTCTCTTCCCCACAACCCTGGGCTGTGGTTGTGGTGCTCTGTGGGTGGGGGCTTATCGGAATCTGGAAGCCCCCTTTAACAAGGGGGCCCCCAGATCTTACCCCCTCACTATGTGAACATGTAAAAATATGTAAAAAGTGATGAAAGACAGTAAACGAGATTTTGACAATTTCTTTATTAAAAAAATAAAAAACAATGTCCCCTAATGTAGATTTATCTCATGCTGCCCGTCGCACCACCAGAACCCGAAAAAAAGTATTAAAAAACCCTCCGGCCTCATCGAACGCTTCCCACAGGCTGGCTGCTCCTTCGTCTACCATTTCTTAAAAAGCTAAGGGGTGGAGTCTCCCAATGACATTAGTGGGTGACCCCCACCCCCTTTTGATGTCACCTCCTGGGGCATGTTGGGTCGATGACATCATGGGGGGGCGGGGTCACCAGGTGACTTTGCCGATTAGCTATTTAAGCAATGTCAGAAGGAGAAGCACGCAGTCCATGGGAATCATTCGACAAGGCCAGATTTTTTTTTCTTTTTTCAGGTTCAGCGGTCCGACGGGTGGTGTGAGAAGGATCTACATTATGAGACATTGTTTTTTACTTTTTAATAAATGAATAGTCAAAAATTAGTTTACTGTCTTTTGTCACTTTTTACACATTTTTGGTGAACGGGTAGAAGTACCATTTACCCCATACTCATTCACATGGGGGGGCCAGGATCTGGGAGCCCCCTTGTTAAAGCCCCCTGCCTGCAGACCCCCACAACCACAGCCCAGGGTTGTTGGAAAGAGACCCCTGTCCCCAGCAACATGGGGACAAGGTGCTTTGGAGGAGGGGGGCAGAGCCCCACCTTTACCAAAGAACCCCCCCATGTTGAGGGCATGTAGCCTGGTATGGTTCAGGAGGGGGGTGCTCGCTCGCCCCCCCTCTTTCCTGGCCTGCTAGGCTGCATTCTCAAATAAGTGTCTGGTATGGATTCTGGGGGCGCCCCACACCATTTCATTTTTTTTAAGGATTTTATATTGCCGGCATTGTTTTGCTTACATTTCAGTTGTCAGTGGGTTGTTAAGGATGCGGCAGCTTACTTCCTGGCCCGCTGCTTAACAACCAGCTATTCTTCACACAGAATTTGAATTGGTCGATCATTTTTTGACTGATCTGAATTCTAATCATTCTGAAAATTTGGAATTTGTTAGAAAACTAAAAAAATTTTAAAGAATTTTAATGAAATTCATTACTATTCATTACTATTTCATTCAGAGATTCAGATGCATCCGAATCTCCGAATAACGAAAAATAACCAGAAAAAAATTGCACGTGTCTACAAAGACTTGAGACTGGGACGGAGGTTCACCTTGACCCTAAACATACAGCCAGAGCTACAATCAAATGGTTTAGATCAAAATATATTTATGTGTTAGAATGGCCCAGTCAAAAAGTCCAGACCTTAATCCAATTGAGAATCTGTGGCTAGGCTTGAAAATTGCTGTTCACAGACGCTCTCCATCCAATTTGACAGAGCTTGAGCTATTTTGCAAAGAAGAATGGGCAAAAATTTCACTCTCTAGATGCGCAAAGCTGGTAGAGACTTACCCAAAAAGACTTGCAGCTGTAATTGCAGTGAAAGGTGGTTCTACAATGACTCAATTGACTGGGGGGCTGAATACAAATGCATGCCGTAATTTTCAGATATTTGTTTGTAAAAAATTTTGAAAAGCATTTATCATTTTTCTTCCACTTCACAATTATGTGCCACTTTGTGTTGGTCTGTCACATACAATCCCAATAAAATACATTTACGTTGTAATATGACAAAATGTGGAAAATTTCAGGGGGGGTGAATACTTTTTCAATGCACTGTATATATATATATATATATATATATATATATATATATATATATATATATATACCGTATTTATCGGCGTATAACACGCACTTTTTTCCCCTTAAAATCAGGGGAAAATCGTGGGTACGTGTTATACGCCGATCCCCGCCGATCTCCGCTGATTTTTTTCGATCGCGCCGACATACACATCCGAGTGTACAGATTCAAATATGGCGCCGGATGACTCGGCGGAGCAGAGCGCCGCAGAGATTGGAGGGACTGGGCGGAGCCATGATACACATAGCGGAATGCACTCGGCTCTTTTCTGCTCCGCTCACAGTCACGCCCACTCCCGCCCTGGGCGTGACTGTGAGCGGAGCCGAAAAGAGCCGAGTACACTCGGGTATGTGTATCTCGGCTCCGCCCAGTCCCTCCGATCTCTGCGGCGCTCGCTCTGCTCCGCCGAGTCCTCCGGCGCCATATTTGAATCTGTACACTGTGTATGTCGGCGCAATCACAAAAAATCAGCAGAGATGAGCGGGGATTGCAAGGCTGCACTGGGGCAAGGCTGCAATGGACACTGGGGAAGGCTGCACTGGACACTGGGGAAGGCTGCACTAACAAGGCTGCACTGACATGGCTGCAAGGCTGCACTGGGGCAAGGCTGCAATGGACACAGGGGAAGGCTGCACTAACATGGCTGCAAGGCTGCACTGGGGCAAGGCTGCAATGGACACTGGGGAAGGCTGCACTAACAAGGCTGCACTGACCAGGCTGCACTGACAAGGCTGCACTGAAAAGGCTTCAATGACACTGATAAGGCTGCATTGATGGGCATTTAAATGTAAGTTTTTTTCCCTTAAACTTCCCTCCTATAAGTTTTTTTCCTTAAAATTCCCTCCTAAACTTGGGGTGCGTGTTATACGCCGGCGCGTGTTATACGCCGATAAATACGGTATATATATATATATATATATATATATATATATATATATATATATATAATAAAGTGTCGTGCCGCACGATAGTGCATTATAATTTAATAAAACCAGCTCAATATAATAGAGTGTTAATAAATCAAAGTAAAATAACAATCAATCAATCAATAAGAGAACAAAAGTCCAAGTCAATAACAGTAAAAAATTCCCAAATGTCCATATATTCTTGAAGATATGTGCATTTGTGTTACTAATATCTTTTCACCCGTGTAAGGTGTTTTCTTACAGTTCTAATTCTTTCTTTCGTTCTTTCACCAACAGTAATTATCCCTCCACCAACATCTATATGCTCTCACCTTTTGTTTAGACCTCACAAGTAGGTCTCATGTGCTTGCCCCTTTATGTGGGGTCTCCTATGCCACAGTTGTAATATCTTCCTCCAGCTTACTAGTGCCTCTCAATCCATCTCCATCCTCTGTGGATGTTGATAAAAAAGCTCTAAATAAAGAATATATATAGTGCTTTCTGTATAAAAAAGCAATATTTTTTATTTAAAACTTTTTCTACTCAACTTTTCATGTGCACAAACAAGGTGCACTGCTGTGTATATGCATGTATTGAGATGAACAACCAACAAAATGGCCGACTGTACACTTAGTTTTTTTGTGTTGTAATGTCACCAGCTGCTCCCAATGCATTCATCAAATCATGTGACTTCATCAGGGGCATCTTGAGTATATAGCTATTTAATGAGTCTAGCGTTGGTCAACATGTCTCCCTAATACACCTGGATCTTAAATCCACCTTTCTCCCGTTAATGACCGTTTTACACATTCCTGTTGCTTTTGACGTATGACACCTGCTTCTACTTGGCTGCTGGCTGAAGATATTGGCACTCGTTAAGTGCTAGGGGATATATGCTCTGTTATTAATAATTAGCCATCATTTGGATATGGCAGATGGATTATCTGGGCAATCCACACTGCCTAAATGCTTGATCTCATACAACAGGCCTTGGATACCTGCTGGCTTAATGCTTGTATCTGCCGATGTGCAATGATATCCCCCCATTTTCCTCCTGCATGGGAACAGTTTTTTTGCTTGCATTTCTCTGCTAGTTTTGCAGGTCCTGTTAGATTCATATTTGTCAGTTGCCCCTTGCTAGCTTTCTTCTCATGGTAACTGTGCCCTCAAAGTGTTGGAGTATCGTCTCCTCCAGATTCATCAGCTCTGCTCTAGTTTCCTCTATACTGCTGACTATTTTTATTGTGCTATGCTATCAGCTCCATATCAATAATTGGTTAAATGGCTCCTCGTGCTGTAAAACTTTTGTCCTCGGATGTTGAGGGTTTAAACGCTGTGTTGATTATTTTGAATATCAAAACCTGGCCTAAATCAACTTTCAGTATCCCATGCATTCCCATCATTCCCTTTATTCAAAGGGTGTCAGTATTTAAATGTTCTAATTGACCACAATGCTATGTTCTCCTGAAGACTGGTCCAGTTTAACAATTAGGGCAGATATCATTTTATGCATTGTATTATTTATGCCATGGAATGTATCATAGCTAATATTTGTGTACTACTTTCCCTTTTACCACTGAGGTTATCAAACTCCAGGCATAACCTATTGCTGTAAAACAAGCAAGAAGAGCACACTAAGTGCAGTATAGTTAAAAGCTTTAATGTTAAAATCAAATGCAAATTGACCAATTCAAAATTAAAAAAAGAAAAGGCATGTACTTGACACTCCCTAGCATTGGTGCCTCTCTGTATTCACACTTGTCGTCTTGGATAGCAGTGCTGTCAAATGGAGGAATCGCTGTAACTGAAGGACAGACCAAAGTTTTGTACACAGGCAAAACAGGTGTTGCAGGGAATTTCCTGAATGACATCACATGCAGATGTAACCTATGGACATGAATTGTTTTTGCTGATGGACTTTTTTTCCTATGGACCTGGTCTTTGCTTGCTTTCCCCAAGCTCTTTCATTTATATTTCTATAGTCACAAGTATTTTGAGTGTGCTAACATTTTTTGGGGTTTTATTTTTATAACTTATTGCTGACCTTTTGTCTTTGTCAGTACTGGTGGTAGATGATTTTAGTATTTTTTGTTATTCATAACTTAATAAACCTGTTGGCAACAGCTACCCTGTTAAAACCCTGCTGGAAAAATTGTGTGAAGAGCTTTATCTGATGGGCCTCTGGTGTATGTTGCATCCCACTAGAGCTGCACGATTCTGGCTAAAATGAGAATCACTTTTTGTTTGCTTATCATAAAGATCCCGATTCTCGCATGATTCTTGCGACGTAACATCATCTTTCACATTATACAAAAAATTGGGTTAACTTTACTGTTTAGTCTTTCTTTAATTCATTAAAGTGTATTTTTTCCAAAGAAAAAATTGTGCTTGAAAGACTGCTGCGCAAATACAGTTTGACATAAAATATTGCAACAACCCCCATTTTATTCTCTATGGTCTCTGTTTAAAAATATATATACGGTATATAATGTTTGGGGGGTTCTAAGTAATTTTCTAGCAAAAAATACAGGTTTTAACTTGTAATCAATAAGTGTCAAAAAAGGTTTGGTCTTTAAGTGGTCAAACTGCTCTCATCTACAGAAAGAAGTTTATCCCTTTGATCTAAAAGAACTATTTTTACAATGTTTCTCTTTAGCGATGTTGTCAGAAACTTGGCAGGCTGCCTGGTTTGTTTTTTGTTAGTTTTTTTGAGAGCTGTCAGCTTGAGCAGGGAACTCTCTGCACTGAATCAATTCTTTAACGAATAATTGTGCAGCTCTACATCCCAGTGATAGAGAGTATTATGTATATTTTACTCTAAAATATAAAACTCACTGTTGAGAATTGATATGGCTCTTGGCACATCAGACTTTATCCCCTATGTTTGATCTATAACAATAGAGGCAAGAGGTATTTTGGGCCCTTCTCCCATAGGGGTGACCTTTCAAACACAGTGGGATACGACCTGGGGGTATTGGAAACAAAATCCCTAATGGCTGACTTTCACCTCTCATCCCCATATACAGTCACAACTCACTTTCTTCAACTATATTAATGACTCTGCCTTTTTCCAAGTGATAGTTATATAGTAGGTGAGGTTGAAAAAAGACACAAGTCCATCAAGTCCAACCTATGTGTGTGATTATATGTTAGTATTACAATATAATATAATATGTAATGCTGTGAAAGGCTTTCTTAGAGGCTTCCTTATTAAAGAGGAGTGTGCTAATAAATTTGGTAGTAGATGGAGGGAGAAGCAGGCATGACAAGAACTTGCAGTGGAAGCCGCTTACCTCACTAAACCTGACCCTGTTATATAGTCCACCTGGCTGCATATGCAAGCCATTCTAGCTAAAGTATATTCACAGAAAGTCTACAGTAAGTGTTATTTTTTTCAAAAACATACATACTGGGAAGAGGAAAAAAAGTGCTGGTAGACTATTGGCCTAAATTGTCCACTCCCAAAAAGATTGCAGTGGGGGGCACTGACTGCTGCTAACAGCCAAGTAGTTACAAATCGTCCAATCATTTTGGAGATACTTGGAGATTTTACAGCTTCCTGTGGGCTTTTTAACTATCCCACAACAGACACAGACAGACAGGGTTTACCTGGATTCTCCCCTCATGCTTGGTGATTTAGACAAAGCCATCAGCCATTTCTCTAATAGGAAGGTCCCAAGTACCTATGGTCTCCTGATAGAAAAGCAGTACACAGAGGTATTCCTCACAATCATTTTACCAATATTTAACAACGCCTTATAGTAGTTGGGTATGTTGATCAACTGGGACAAGCTCACCCTTTCACCCATAGACCCATTGCTGCTGCCCCCCTGGTGGACTCCAAATGCAAGTTGTGTCTGTGTTTTAATACCTGGGAATACTCTAGAATTCCTTCAATCCTGTCCCTGCAAAAATTTAGGAGTAAATCTTCTGTTTGGTGTAAGTTGTCAGTGGTGCCAAACTTCTCAAAATGATGTGGATGCAGCAGTTGTTAAATGTTCTCCATAACTTCTCTTGTTAGATCCCTCTGTAATATTTAAAAAAATGTAATGGTATATTACCAAATCTCATTTGGAAGAAGAGGGCCTCTAGAATTAGCTAATGTTCCTACATATGTCAGTTCAAATCCCTAGATATACTTCTCTCAGCTACAAAATCTGGTGGGCTGGGGGTGAATTACCAGCTCCTCCACTTTTTACCATATGATCTCCCATTATTTTCAGGGTTGAAATCTGCTGCTTAATTGAAAACCAGTAGCTATGTCAAAACATATGCAATCTATTCTACCTTGTATCTTATGGGGAGAGTGTGGAATGCCCTAAAACTTCTGTCTCAGACATGTACCCATAGACACATCTCTATGGCACACTGAATGCCCTCCCTGAGTTGTATAAACCCTGCATGTTCCTGCAATGGCAACAGGCCAAAGTGGACATTCCGTATAAGGACAATGTTTTAAAAATTGTTTCAACAATGGAGCAGAGGGTTTGAACTCAGCAACAAATCCTTCCATTAATATTTACAACAACATTTACCATTCCCTGCAAGCTCAGGATAGAATTATACCTATAAAGATTGACCTAACCCAGGTGAGATTCAGGTGAGTAACACTAGTGGACTGATCTCCTACCTATACCCACAGCTACTCATTAAATACCTTGCTAAATCTCCACAACATAGTAAACATAGGTGGGAACAGGATCTAGGCAACATCTGAGCGCATCTCAGGACATCCTTAGTGCGGTCCCTAAGGTATCTTTTGGCTAAATTTTTTATCCTGCATACGATGTACTATATGCCCCTTTTTAATTAACATTGGATTATACTTTTGGAGGGATGGTATAGAGATAATATACCTTCTATGTAGATGCTAAAAATTGCATCAAAGTAGAACTAAAGGTAAAAGTAATGGAGGAATATAATCCCTCAGGTTTTTTGTTGCCAGCTGTGTTCCTTTGGGGAGAATTCCCTTCACTTCTTCTCCCATAGCCAAAACAAGAAGTGAACAGAAATGCCTCCAAAGTAAGAGAAGCCCTGGCTCTCACCAGGGTCCCCTTTGGAAGATTTCCCCTCTATTACTGTTCTAGGGATAACCCAAATATTGGAATTTTCTTTCACTTTAACTTTTTGTGATGGTAAACATGACAAATATAGAGGGTGAATCTTCCTAACAGGGGCACAAAAAGCAATCAAAACCTAAAAGGTGTTCTAATCCCTCTCCCTCTTTTGCCGTTAGTTATATTTTAAATACATTACTCTTTCTCTAGAGTGCAACACCCTCCTAGTATACTTGGTTATTTCGTCCATTTATGGTTATGTCCATTTTAGATCAGTATACTGTAGATGCTGTGGACAGGGTGCTCTATATTGCTCAATAATTAATTGCTAGGAAGTGGTTCTTCCCATTCCTCCTCACAATAGCAGAATGATTCCGAGAGATGTGCTATGCATTCTTTTTTGAAAAGTTGACTTATTGTATATTGATAGGAATTGCCTGCTAAAATTTCAGAAATGATGGTGCCCATGGCTGGAAAGAGTTGATAACTTCTTAAACCTCTCCCCTTCAGCTTTCTTCATTCAGTGTGTTCACCTATGAAAACACCCCTTGCATGTGGAGGGGTTTGGGTTCCTGGAGAACTGGGGAGACTTCTCAGTTGGTTACCAGCTCTATAGAAGAGACGGACTGCACCTAAACGGGAGAGGTGCAGATCTGCTGCGAGTGAAGATAGCTGAAAAGTAAGAGGGGTTTTTAAACTAGGTGATGGGGGAGGGTCCAGAGGTAGAGATAGTCAGCGTGAAACATATTCCAGAGGGTAGTATCGGGGGCATTAGTGGTAGGTTGACTAAAGCACCTAAACCCGAGGTAAGTATAGTAACAAGTCCTATTTGCAACCCCAGAGCACCCAAAAAGGAGATACTATGCGACCGGTCTAAACTACATGGCATGTTCACCAATACCAGGAGTCTGTCAGACAAGATGAGAACTAGAGCTACTGTTGTACGAGGAGGATTTAGGTTTTGTAGGAATTACAGAGACATGGTTCAACAGCTCTCATGATTGGCTGGAACCATTCAAGGGTATTCCCTATATGGCAGGGATAAAGAGGGTAAAAAAGGGGGAGGGGTATGCCTGTATATCAAAAATGTACAAGTGAATGTGAGAGATGACATCACAAAGGGAGCTAGGGAAGAGGTGGAATCCTTATGGCTACAAAGAGAGGAAATTAAGGGGAAAGTAATACTGGGAGTATGCTATAGGCCCCCTAACCAGGGGAAGGAGACAGAAGCGGACCTCCTATCACAATTTGGATTAGCGACATGTCATTATAGTGTCATTAAAGTGTCATTATAATGAGGGATTTTAATTATCCAGACATAGACTGGGTGGAAGAAACCATGCATTCATCAAAGGCTTGCCAGTTCCTAAATGTCTTGCAGGACAATTTAATGGGTCAGATGGTAAATGCACCAACTAGAAACAAAGCGTTACTAGACCTACTGATTACCAACAATACAGATCTGATCACGGATGTGGAAATACGGGGCAATTTAGGAAAAAGAGATCACAGGTCAATTAGTTTTAGTATAAATCACACAAATAGGAAACATAAGGGGAATACAAACACAGTGAATTTCAAAAGAGCCAACTTCCCTAAACTCCTTGCTAGAAGATAATAATTGGGATAAAATCTTAGGAACAAAGAACATGGAGGAAAAATGGGTATGCTTTAAGAGCATATTAAATAGGGGCATTAGTCTGTGCATCCCAATGGAAATAAATTTAAAAGAGATAGGAAAAGATATGGGTGGCTTAACTCCAATGTAGAAATGCATATAAAAGCAAGCAGGAGAAGGCCCTCAAAAAAATACAAGGCTGAGGGATCATCATCAACATTCTAACCTTACAAAGAATGCAACAAGAAATGTAAGGGTGCAATCAGGGGCGGCTAAGATAGAACACGAAAGGCACAAAGTGGAGAAGAGTAAAACAAATCCCAATAAATTCTTTAAGTACATAAATAGTAAGAAAGGGAGGTTAGATCATATTGGTCCTATAAAGAATGATGAAGGGAATCTAGTTACTAAGGATAGAGATGGCAAAAGAATTGAATTTATTCTTCTCCTCAGTCTTCACAAGGGAATCGGGGGGCTTCAGTAACCAAAACTGCAATGTTTATTCTCATGACAATTCACAGGAAGCCCCCTCATGGCTAACAGAGGACAGAATTAGAAATAGACTTGAAAAACTTAACATTAATAAGTCACCAGGACCAGATGGCTTGCACCCAAGGGTCCTTAAGGAACTCAGTCAAGTAATTGCCAGACCATTGTTCCTAATTTTTACGAACAGTCTATTGACTGGAATGGTACCAGCTAATTGGAGAAAAGCAAATGTAGCACCAATATTTAAAAAAGGGCCAAGATACATCCCTGGGAATTACAGACCAGTTAGCCTAACATCAATTGTATGCAAGCTCTTGGAGGGGATGATAAGGGACTATATACAAGATTTTAGTAATGAAAACGGTATCATTAGCCGTAATCAGCATGGATTTATGAAGAATCATTCTCGCCAAACCAGTCTATTAACCTTCTATGAGGATGTGAGCTGCCATCTAGATAAAGGAAGGCCTGTAGACATGGTTTATCTGGATTTTGCAAAAGCATTTGATACAGTTCCCCATAAACGTTTACTGTAGAAATTAAGGTCCGTTGGCATGGACCATAGGGTGAGTACATGGATTGAAAACTAGCTACAGGGGTGAGTTCAGATTGTAGTGATAAATGGGGAGTACTCGGAAAGGTCCGGGTGGAAAATGCGGTCCCCCAGGGTTCTGTCCTGGGACCAATCCTATTTAAATTATTCATAAACGACCTGGAGGATGGAATAAAGAGCTCTTGACTGAAACTCATTATGGATAAGCACTTGTTTGTGTGAAACATGTTAACGGCACTGCTTATCCTGGCGCTGTCAGTCTGACATTGGTGTAAATAAATTTGGCAATTGGATCGTGTCCCGCAATGGTGTGCAGCCTTTTGTTCCTCTTCTTGAGGTGCTCTAGATTGCTGAGATAAAATTTGAAATAATTGGCTGTAGAAGGAGGCAGTTTGTTCAGCAAGGGCTGTAAAGTGGTACAATAATGAGTGTCTGCAAGCAACAGTGAAACATGGAGGTTTCGTGCAAGTTGGGGCCGCATTTCTGCAAATAGAGTTAGAGATTTGGTTAGGATCAATGCTGAGAAATACAGGCAGATACCATCAGGGAGGCATGTGATTGGCCTCAAATTTATTCTGCAGCAGGAAAACGACAATAAACATAGAGCCAATGTCATTAAGAACTATCTTTAGCATAAAGAAGAACAATGAGTCCTACAAATAATGGTTTCACCCCACAGAGTCTTGATCTCTACATCATTGAGTCTGTCTGCGATTACATGAAGAATCAGAAGGATCACAGGCTACCTACATGCACAGAAGATCTTTGGTTAGTTCTGCAAGATGTCTGGAACAACCTACCTGCAGAGTTCCTTTAAAACTGTGTGCAAGTGTACCTAGAAGAACTGATGTTGTTTTGAAGGCAAAGGGTGGATTTGATTTGGATTTCTCCTCTGTTCATTTACTTTCCATTTTGTTAATTGATCAAAATAATTGATTAATACTTCTAATTGATTAATATTTCTATTACTGAAAGTATTCCTAATTTACAGCGTTTTTTTCACACCTGCCTACAACTTGAACTACACAGTACTGTATATACAGTATATATACACACATACACACACAGACACACACACTATAATAAATAAATGCAACTGAACTTTTTAAAACATGGACAATGTCAGTAGGGCAGTAGACGGTGTCAGTAGAGCAATGGATGATGTCAGTAGAGCAGTGAACGTGTCAGTAGAGCAGAGGTTGGTGTCAGTGGAACAGTGGATGGTGTCAGTCAGTAAAGCAGTGAATGTGTCAGTAGGAACAGAGGTTGGTATCACTAGGACAGTGCACGGTGTCAGTAGGGCAGTGGACAGTGTCAATGGGGCAGTGGACAGTGTCAGTAGAGCAGATGGTGTCAGTAGGCCAGAGGCCGATGTCATTAAAGTGGTTGTATACCCACTTTTTAAATTTTTACCTACAGGTAAGCCTATAATAAGGCTTACCTGTAGGTAAAATTAATATCTCCTAAACCTGTACGGTTTAGGAGATATTCAACCTGTATGCAGCCGCTGAAGTCAGCGGTGCATGTGCTTTGAATGCCCGGCTGAAGGTCCGGCAGATGCTGCCGGACCTTTCCGGGAAGAGGACTCCCGCGCGCATGTGTGGGAGTGATGTCATTGCGGCTCACAGAGCTGGAGCCGCGAACCCGGAAGACATGCCAAGGGCAAAATGTCAGCTCCCTCGGGGTGGACCGGCCTGAGATACAGGGACCTTGTTCTAAGGTAAGTATTTCATAATATGCGGTGCATACTAGCTCATTATGCCTTTGCCTTACAGGGTTTACTATAGCCACACACCACATCACTTACTTGGGCATACACATAGGCCTATGAACCCACCTCTGATATCTAAGATTGTTAAGGAATTGGAAGCTTGGACAGCTCCCCCCCCCCCCTCGCTCTTTGGGAGATGTCACCTTTTTAAGATAGTATCATTTGCGCGTTTGCTATATCCACTGCAAACCTTACCGCTTTTATTGAAACACCCCAATGTGCAAAAAAATCAAAAGTTATTGACCGCTTTCCTGTGGTCTTGCAAGAAACCATGTGTAGGTCTCCAAAAACGTTGTCTCCCTAGGTCTGAAGGTGGGGCAGGCCTACTAAATTTACGATTTTATAATCTAGCATGTTTACTCAGACAAGGCTTAGATTGGATATGTAGAAAGTCTGTTATTCCAATTTTATGTTTGAGGATGCTCTGGTTTCTCCATTCACTCTTCCTGCGGGCCCTTCATTCCTTCCTAATAACACTACCAATCCACCTCAAGTCTAATACTCTCGTCATAGACACAGTCATTGCTTGGAGAGAAGTGTGGAAGCTGCTGGGGCTACCCTCAAACATATCTTGTCACCTGACCATCCAAGGCAACCCCATGTTTCCTCCATCCACTCTAAACAAGACTTTCGACCATTGACGCACTTGAGTTCTCATTCATATAACTTCTGTATACCATAGAAACCCTAATAAGCTCAAACCTTTTTGGACTATTTCACAAGAGTACCCCCTACCGTCATCGCACTTCTTATGCCTTTTTGGATGTGAAGCCACAACCTCATCATCCTCATTGATGACATCACACAACCTTTCACAATGGACCCAGCTATACCTACTGGTTGCTTGCAGGGTGATACTGAACAACTGGATAAAACCTTCACCATCTTGCCTTCTGGCTATAAAACAAACGCTATTATCACTATTCAACATAGAAAGCCTGGACACAATCATACTGATTTTTCGATCTACTCAGAGCTACTTTGCCAGAAGGCAAAAGTTTTTTGAATTTACACTCACCCAGGAGGAATTAGAATCTGCTGTACATCCCTTTCGATACACTGATTGGTATCTAAAGCGAGACCTCATCAACTCCTTTGTATGCTTTATTTTGCAAGAAAATATACAAAAAACAAATACTTCAACAGGGTACATTTCACTCTGTACTGCGACGCAGTGCCTAAATACACTACATAACAATACAGTTTCAAGCATACAAATAAATGACATTTATCCTGCGGTATGATTTCTGACGTGTTGCTCAGAGTAACAATTCCCCCGAAACATCACATCATGTATGACGCCGCATTACCCTGCAAGCATTACTTCAAAAACATGTCACAAAATGTCAAGTCATATACTGTCAAATAGCATTTCAAATGGGCAACGGGTGTGATGGGGGGAGGAGGTGGGGTAGGGGAGGGAAAAAAGAGTTCACAAGCCCGAAGCTTTATTGAAGTGCCAAAGAATACAGGGGGGGAGAGAGGGGAGGGGAAATCTTCAGACCTCCTCTTTCTCCTTAAAGTCCAAGTTATAGTCTCTGAGCAGACTGTGAACCAGTCTACAACAGTCCTCGATGGACATCCTCTCCCGCTGGTGGATGAGACACTTTCTGGCACACCATACAGCATTCTTAAAGCAATACAGCACCCACCAGGCACTGTCAATGTCCTCCTGTGAATGGGTTCCACAGAAGAGTCCGTTCAACACACCAAAGTGTGTGATAGCAGTCTGTGATACAAAGTCTTTAAGTTCAGGTTCCAAGCCCCTCAACAGGTCCTGTGCAAAGGGGCACTCCCAGAAAACATGAAAATCAGTTTCCTCCTGCATGATGCAAAAGGGGCAGTGCCTGTATCTGCACAGGTTTCTGGCATGCATGAATGTCCTGAGCGGCAGTCCGCCTTGGATTGCCATCCATGCCAGATCTTTGTGCCTGTTCGTGAGTCTCTTTGAAGAAACGTTCCTCCAGACCACTTTGCAAGTAGGTGAAGGGAGGCCTGGAACAGTCTCAAAAATGTCCGATGCTCTAAGCAACTTGTGGATAGTTTTTGGCTTCCACAAGTTGGGCTTAACTCCATGCAGCCCCAGCTCCCTGATAAACTTAAAAGTGTTCAAGTAATACCAAGGAGTGTCCCAGTTGTAGGGGATGGAGCTGTCCCATTTGTCCCATCCCAGGGACCTCCAGAGAGGCAGGAGGAAAAAACGGGACATGGAGTTACCACCAGAGTCCACAGTTCTGTCAACCAAAGTCCTGCGGATGGAGTTACAAGCAAAGAACACCCTCGGTAGTGTGGTGATGTCAGGCATGCCCTTACCGCCCTTGAGAGGTTCCTCGAACATGACCGCCCGTTTCACTCTGTCCATTTTGGAGATCCAGATGAAGTGAAACACAGCACTGGTGATGGCCTTGCAGGTGTTGACCCGGGGGGGGGGGGGGGGCAGGCCTTGGCGAGGTACTGCAACACAGGGAGAATCTCGCTGTGGAGTACCAGTGTTTTCCCTTCGATGGTGAGTTCTCTGAGGCTCCAAAGTCCAAACTTTTGTTGCATCTTTGCCAGTCTTTCCTCCCAGGACTTCAGGCCTGCGCCCTCAGCTCCAAACCAGACTCCAAGAATTTTGATGAAGTCCGCTTTGATACTGAAAGGAATGGGTGCAGAAGAAGGCAGGAACCACTTTCTGAAGAGCATGACTTCTGACTTCCCGCAGTTGACCTTTGCTCCTGAAGCTTGGCCGAAGTCCTCACAAGTCTGAACGAGTGCGTCGATGGAGCGCTGATCGGCACAGAACAACATCACGTCGTCCATGTAGAGCAAGCACTTGACCTCCCGTCTGTCCGATCCTGGTGCGGTGATCCCTCTGATCTCTGGGTTCCATCTGATGCTTTGGGCGAAGAGCTCTATACAGCAAACAAAAAGCAGAGGTGAGAGAGGGCAGCCTTGTCTGACCCCAGACAAAACTGGAAAGGGGTCAGTTTTTCAACCATTCACCAACACCAAACTACAGATGTCATTATACATTACATTCACATAGGAACAACACATTTCCCCAAGACCAAACCTGCGCAGAGCTCTGCACATAAACTCATTGGAGACACGGTCAAAGGCCTTCTCCTAGTCAAGACTGACCAGGGCCGCATGCACACGGCAGCCATGAACGTACTGGCTGTCCGCACTCCTGCGGCCAGGAATGCCACAAGTCTGATCTGGGTGGATGATCTGTCCGAATCAACTCCTTGGGCAAACTTAAACTACCTGAACCCAACGAGCCCTTTGACTTTTCCCTAGAGATGGTAGGGAGTTACTAGCCCTCCGTATCCCTTATGTTGCTGAGAGGTAAATTTGTTATTTTTATTTATTTATTTTTTCTACATCTGCATGTTCCTTTTCTGTGATCATCACATATATAAGCTTTGTTCTGCTTCACGCCTGAGGGTTGTATACCATATTGTTTTATCACTTTTGTAATCTGTTCATTTTATTGTCTATGGGTAAATTTGCATCATTACCCCTCTCCTCCCTTCCTCCCAACCCCCCACACTTGCCCCTGTTGGGCCTATGTTTAAGACATGTATTTGCTTAATTTGCAGAGTCTATGATTTTAGACTATACAGCTCTATGCACACTGTCAACTCTTGTCTTGTTATTGTGAAAATTCAATAAACAGTTATCAAAAAAAAAAACATCACAGGTCACAGGCAATGCTTTTCAGAATCCCCACTAGATTGTGCTCACTAGTGCTATATACTATGCAGTGCAGGAGTGAAGTGGTAAGGGAAACTATGCTAATACCAAGTTAAAACGATGAAAACATTTGAAAGTGTACAATGCAGTTTTATAGTTAATAAATCATTACGTGACTAGTTTATGTACCTGAATTTGTTCCATTCCAGCTATCCCACACAGTCTAAAACTCAGAAAGGGCAGAAAAGCACTATAAGGCAAATTAACTTTACTACAGCCACATTGGTTGACAAGGGACGTGCTGACAGGAAGAAAGAGCAGAGTGATCAGAGAGATGAGCCCATCAAAGTACTGTTGTTCTTTTATTGTCCAGTCATAGGTTGAAGGCATGAGGCAGAGAGGAGACCAAGCTGTACTCTTAAAGAGCAACTCCACTTTTGTTGAGAAAACAAATTCTCCTCTGGGTGATCAATGTCCATTGTAGGTTTTTAACAAACTTTTTTGTAGATTTCTATTCTATCTTTTGTTATTCTGAAGGGATAGCTGTGTGTCTGTCAGTCTCCATGTGCAAAGTGAATGAAAATGGGAGTCATTTTATAATAATCAAACAGCTGCTGCAGCACTTGCAGGGTTCTAATGAGGTAAGTGTCAGGGTCTGCAACCCTTTAGATGTGATTTCCCTTTGGAAGTATCACACCAAAAGATACATTTTTGTTGCAGGGGTGCCTAAACTCTGTATCTTCGTGCAGACTTCAGGGAAAATCAGAAAGTCAATCACACAAACAGTAAATTAAATTTCTGAGGGGTGTTCTGTACAGCATCTGTCTAAAGAATACCTCCAGGTTGCCATATTGCATTGTATTTTACAGAAAATTACAGTGCTGCAGATTAACATGTTAAGTAAAGTAAAGATAATTGTTAACAACATTTAAATACATTATGACTTGTGTAGCAATTTTTGTAGGGTGTATTATTTCTTATTTGCTATTTTTTCACCACGAAAGTGGAGTTACCCTTTAAGTACAGTAGAGAAAAGCCTAGTCACTAACTTAGCTATGTTATGTGGCTGGGCTGTGTAAATCATATTGGACAGTACAACATGGAAATCCTTTGGCAATTAAAATAGTTCCCATACAAACATTTTAATGGTGCATTTAGCTTTAAGCCTGAAGTTCATGTTTAATCCATTTTGTTTTTTTGATTTATAAAACCTCTGAATCAAACACAGAACGTTCTACCTTATTGTAAAACAAATATGTGTTTAACAACAAATATATATTTCTTTAGCATGTTATCATTGGCTCTTCTTTTGGGGGTGGGGGAAACAACAGCAATAAATGAACTTGTGAATAAAGTGTATTCAGGGAGTGATAACATTTAAATTTTCAATTTAGAATTGATGATTTAAATCTAATTAGTCAGCTATCGAATATGCAATGTAAGTTTCAGATAGGTTAATGAATCTTCTTATCTGTCACAAAACTCTAAATGTGCCAAAATATATAGCTACCATTCATTGAACAAATCGTAAAATTTATTGAGCTGATCGTAAAAAACAAACTGCGTATATCATTTTAATTCTTGATTTAAAGTTATGTCTCTACGCTGATCATAAAGTAGGCCTTTGCATTATAACACTCTCATTAATGTAAAGCAATTTTCTTCAGCAGGGCACATAAAATGCTAATAAAATGACATTCTAATAAATGTAATACTTAGGCTATTTCAGTGCTTATGAAATTACTTAAATACAACTCATTCATTTTCTGACAACTTTGAAAGAACACACTATAGTAATTCAGACAGGTTCGTTTTTTTTTTTTATCAGTTAGTAAACTGGTAAACACATCTTTCTAAAGAAAGAGGAAAATCTAATTAGGTACATTACAGTTTGTCTTTAAAGTATATACTGTATATCGTCCAGTTCTAGTAGGGCCACAAGTGTCTTATATGCATAAGACCATAAACAAGAATCTTCAGCATAGTTCATGAATACATATGCTGTGTAGGCTACTTTTTACTGGAGTCTGTTTTTTTGTTTGAGAAATACTGTTGGAAAAAGCAATGTATTGCATTTTGTTCTGTAATATTTCACAAGCTTTTATTAGGTACCAGCCCAACTGGATACAGAATCTGGCAACCATAGAACAATATCTTTCTCATGTAAAAAAAAAAATCAAAGATAATAAAGTATCTGTGTTGCCATGAACCACAATAATTCAAAAACAAACATTTTTTTTAAACTGGTACTATGGAAATGACATCTGAAAGACTCTGGGAAATGTCAACACTTTACAAAAACTGAAGTGGCTTTGAAGCCCATGGTGAACAATAATGTTGTATCTTTTGTTCTCTGAGTAGGGGAAACAAGGGGCTTGATTGGTCACTCTAGTCAGGATCTGTCTTTTTTGTAAAAATTGTAATAAATAACCCCAAAGACTCTATGTATTTTGATCAAATAACAGACATATGTCAACTTGGTTTTAAATACATACTGTATAGTTTTTAGGAGTTTTCTGTGTTGAAGCTGATTTTCTAAAGTGGTTAAAATGTAAATACAGAAAAAAGAACTATAATCTTTCAAATTATGAGATTCTGACACCTCTTCACATTGTTCAAAATAAAAAAACAAAGTTTGGCTGGAACTGTGTTTTAAATGATATTGAAACCAAAGACAAAAATGTAATATATTAACAACTTATCAATTTTTAGATGTGGTGACTGTGTGAGTTTTCTTCTTTTTTTTTCGGGCTAAGCACATTTTCTGTGATTACAGAAAAATACCCATTGATCCTGTCAGTATTCCAATGTCAAGGTAACTTCCTGTGCAAGCTTATAAGCTTCTGATTAGTGTGTGTCTAAAACTTACGGTGATACTAAAGTAAAAAGATAAAAAAATACACTGGACAACCATTTTTTTCAAAAGTTGTGCTTAATGAAAAACTGTTGGTGATTATAATAGACCCCTTCAAACTGAGCACAACTATAATTTCAGAATGACTGTATCATGTAGCAATCTGAAAGTTCAACAGGGCTAAAAGTGTTTTGCTTCTGATTTTTGTTTGTACTCAGTATCCACTGCATCTTGCTGCATTGTCTTGTATGCTATAAAATGTTTGTGAACAAGCTGAATGTAGTTTGATGCTTTGTAGTTGCCAAGAACATTTTCATTGACATCCTTGAATGCTTTTCAGATGATCTTCCCTGTCCCCACTAACAGATTATCAAATTGCTTGCCATTGTTGTGTCTGAACTGTGGACCAACAAAAATGCCTTCCTTAATCTTGGAATCAGTTTTTCTTGAAAACATCTGTCTCAAACAACAAAAAACCTTCACCTTCCTTGTTCATTGCTTTTACAAAAATTTCTATCAGTCAAGTTTTATGTTAGGCTGGGTTCACACTATTGCCGCATGCGGCTCACAGCAGGGGGCCGGTGCGTCCCCATTCACCGTTATAGGTCCGATATCAGCCCAAATTTTGAGCTGAATTCGGACCTGAAACTGACCAAAATACACACAGGACCCCTGTGCGAGTTTGCACTGGAGCCGCAGTGGAGATATGTGAACCAGCTCCATAGAGAGCTGGTCACAATCTCCTACCATGCAAATTGGATGCAGGGAAACCCACATCCAATTCACATAAGTGTGAACCCAGCCTGAAGCAGAGGCTAAAATGTCATGTTTGGGTCAAAAACTAGATCATAAGCGACATTTTTTAGTCCTGGAACTAAATTCTTTCAGAGTGACCATTTCTTTGAACCGCTTCAGCTCCAGAAGATTTTACCCCCTTCCTGACCAGAGCACTTTTTGCGATTCAGAACTGCATCACTTTAACTGACAATTGCGCGGTTATGCGATGTTGCACCCAAACAAAATTGATGTCCTTTTTTTCCCCACAAATAGAGCTTTCTTTTGGTGGTATTTGATCACCTCTGCAGTTTCTATTTTTTGCGCTATAAACAAAAAAAGAGTGACAATTTTGAAAAAAATGCAATATTTTTTACTTTTTGCTATAATAAATATCCCCCAAAAATATATTTAATAAAATATTTTTTTCCTCCTTAGGCTGATATGTATTCTTGTACATATTTTTGGTAAAACAAAATGCAATAAGTGTATATTGATTGGTTTGCGCAAAAGTTATAGCATCTACAAAGTAGGATATAGTTTTATGGCAATTTATTATTAATTTTATTTTACTAGTAATGGCGGCGATCGCAATTTTTATCGGGGCTGCGACATTATGGTGGACACGTCAGACAATTTTGACACATTTTTGGGACCATTGGCATTTTTACAGCGATCAGTGCTATAAAAATGCATTGATTACTGTAAAAATGTCAATGGCAGTGAAAGGGTTAACCACTAGGGGGCGATCAAGGGGTTTCCACACACAGATCCCAATTCTCCTTGTGCCCCGAGCGATCGTGGGAGCCCGACAGTGATCGCGACCACCGGCTCTGTGGGCGTTCAGGGGGTGCGCGTGCGCTGCCGGAGCGGCCGAATATAAAAGTGACGTAACATGACGGCGATTCACGCAGCCAAGCCATGTGGCCGCAGTACAACTGCAGAGACTGGTCGGCAAGTGGTTAATGTATGGCACAACTCTTTTGAATGGCTGTCCCATGTAACAGTTCTTAGTATATCTGAGCTGCATTCCAAGCATCTGAGCCACTGCTTTTAAATCTCCAAAGATATCCCAGTTGTACTTGATGTACTGGATGTGCTTAAACAACAGTTCCATGTTTTCATATGTTTCTTTTATGTGTGAAGCATAGCCAACATGGATTGAAGGGTGTATTTTGCCATTGTCTAACAAGACAGACTTGAGGCTTAACACAGATGAATCCATAAAGAGATACTATTGTAGTGGGTCATGCTCACAGCCTAAAGGTGTGAACAAACCATCAATACCAGTACAGAAATTTGAGGTTTTCTGTGCACTAAAGCTTTTCTGTTCACCAGGCTTCTCGGACAAGGGCTCCTAGCCCTTCCACAGCCCTTCCACCCAGGCTTCCATGGGTGGCACAAATTGTTTCTGGACTTGTAAGTCTACCAAGCCTGTTCAAGCCCATGCTCAAGCCTGTGCTTAAAGGAATGTGCATGTACTCAGAAGGATCCACAGAACTGTACACAGAATTAGGACCCTGAGTGCATCTACACAAGTGCATGTGCATGAGTATTAGCGTACTGCATGTGTATGTTTGATGGACTTTGGCACCCAGTGGCCTATTTAAAGCCCTACAGCACTCAGGATCATTGCTGAGTGTTCATCAGCTCCTACTGCTTGTGACCTGATACTGTGTGCATCTGTATCCCTTGCCCTGCTCCTGGTTCCTGACTCTATACTCATCCTGCCTGGTTGTTGTCATCCTCTGCCTATCTGATTATGCATCCAAGATCCCACATTTGCCTGCTGCAAACTTGGTTGCTGCACGATCTTCAGCTCCGCATCTGCTAACAAGATATTCCAAACTGGATCTCCTACAGACACCCATGCCACTCCATGCCCTGTTATACCCTGTCATCATCTCAAACAGGACAAGAGGTGTAAGGGAAGCCCTCTGGTCAACTTGGCCTCAACCAGGTATGTGACACCCACAGACAATTTTTCCTCAACATGACAGCTTTCTCCCACCTGAGAAGCCAGTGACCACATTTCTGATGAACATATTTGCATTGCAGACAACCTGTATGTTTAGTGAGTGGTGCCCCTTTGGGCACGTGTGTTCTTTATCAGAGGGGTCAAAAAAAGGCACATGGGTACAGACTATGACACCCATGACATTAGGAATCCCAGCTACTGCATAGAAATTGTTCCTAATCTGATCCCACTCCTGACGTGTGCTTAGCAGGTAGATATATTTGGGGGTAATCAGCTTGAAACTCTGCAGGGCTTAAGCAAACAAATGGGAGAAAGATGACTGTTATACCTCCACCACCTCTCCCGCTGCCATCTGATATGAGGCCTTACCCAGAAAGTGCAGGACAGCCAACAACTTGGTCCTGGATGGTATGGCATGACTACGCAGTGTGGTAGACCGCAGAAAAGGTCTCAATTCCCCAAAGAGAAGCATGAGGTCCTTAGATAGACAAAATTTAGAGAGCACTTCTGCTTCAGGTAAAATCATCCAGCAAGGTGCGCTGCTTAAAGGAACATGGACACGTGACAACCACCTTTCTTCTCCTTGCCCTCCCTAGAATGATCCGAAAACTCCAACAAATTGGTCTCAAATAGCTCCATTAGGGAAGTACGGAAGAGTAATGCAATGTACAGCTGGCAAATTAGGTTAGACTAGTCAAATTCTGATTAGACTGTGATTAGGCACCCATTTACTTGTACTTGTGTATTGTGTACCTGTGTATTGTCTTTTCATGTACCTGTGTATTGTCTTGAGTATTAGTGCCAGGAAGCTAGTTGTTAGGTAATTTGGACAGGGTAAAATCCCCAAATCCTCACTAAATTTAATAGGTACGATGCCCGGCGGGTGTGGAGAGGCGACTCTTTGTACATCTTGCCGCATCTATGCGTTCCTTGATCATCCGATCGAGGGCGAATACTGCTGTGCAAAATGTAAGCACATTGTTTCCCTGGAAGCCCAGGTTCTGAATCTGGGGAAGCAACTGTCAGCACTGAGAAGTCCCTCCATACTAAAGGTGAGCCAGGAACGTACACGGCAGGTGCCGGCAGGGGCCAGCACAGAGGCGGGTGGAGACAAAGAGGTGCAGGCACTAGCAAAGAGTAGATGGGTGACAGTCAGGAGGGGTAGAGGGGGAAGTGCCAGGGAGGCCGATCCAGGACTGGAGCATCCCAATAAGTACGCTCCATTGAGTGACATTGGTGTAACCAGTCAGGGACCAGCACTGCTGGAGATGAGGGACTCTCCTAGCTGCCAGGGGAAGAACTCCTCCAGTGAGAGTGGGGGGGCAGCAAAGGGAAAGGAAAGACAGATTCTGGTGGTAGGGGACTCAATTCTTAGAAGGACAGAGAGGGCAATCTGTAACCAAGACCTGAAGCGCCGAACAGTATGTTGTCTACCGGGCGCTCGGGATCGGCACATCACGGATCTTGTGGACAGATTACTGGGAGGGGCTGGGGAAGACCCGGCTGTCATGGTGCACGTTGGCACCAATGACAAAGTCAGAGGCAGATGGAGTGTCCTAAAGAACGATTTTAGGGACTTAGGAGCTAAATTGAGGAAAAGGACCTCCAAGGTAGTGTTCTCAGGAATACTACCGGTACATCGAGCCACACCAGAGAGGCAGAGGGAGATTAGGGAAGTAAACAAGTGGCTGAAGAGCTGGTGTAGTAAGGAGGGGTTTTGGTTCCTGGAGGACTGGGCCGACTTCTCAGTCGGTAACTGGTACTATAGAAGGGACGGACTGCACCTAAATGAGGAGGGTGCAGATCTGCTGGGAATGAAGATGGCCAAAAAGTTAGAGGGGTTTTTAAACTAGGCGATGGGGGAGAGGGTCCAGAGACAGTGATAGCCAGCGCGGAAGATATTCCAGAGGGTAGTATTGGGGGCATTAGTGGTAGGTTAACCAAAGCACAAAAACACAAGGTGAGTATAGTAGCAAGTCCAAGTTGCAATCTTGAAACACCCAATACGAGGACAATATGCGACCGGTCTAAACTATGTGGCATGTTCACCAATGCCAGGAGCCTGGCGGACAAGATGGGTGAACTAGAGATACTGTTGTACAAGGAGGATTTGGATTTTGTGGGAATTTCAGAGACCTGGTTCAACAGCTCTCATGATTGGCTGGCAAACATTCAAGGGAATACCCTATACCGCAAGGATAGAGAGGGTAAAAAAGGGGGAGGGGTATGCCTATATATCAAGAATAATGTACAAGTGAATGTGAGAGATGACATCACTGAGGGGGCTAGGGAGGAGGTGGAATCTTTATGGGTAGAGCTCCAAAGGGATGAAGCTAAGGGGAAAATAATACTGGGAGTATCCTATAGGCCCCCTAACCTGAGGGAGTAAGTGGAGACAGATCTCCTATCACAAATTGGATTAGCAGCAAGGATGGGAAGTGTTATCATAATGGGGGATTTTAATTATCCAGACATAGACTGGGCGGAGGGAACCGCGCATTCATTTAAGGCTCGCCAGTTCCTTAGTGTCTTGCAGGACAATTTTATGGGTCAGATGGTAGACGCACCAACTAGAAATAAAACATTACTAGATCTACTGATTACCAACAATACAGACCTGATAACAGATGTGGAAATACGGGGCAATTTAGGTAACAGTGATCACAGGTCAATTAGTTTCAGTATAAATCACACAAATAGGAGACATGAAGGGAACACAAAGACACTGAATTTCAAAAGAGCCAACTTCCCTAAACTACAAACCTTGCTAAAAGGCATAAATTGGGATAAAATATTAGGAACAAAGAATACGGAGGAGAGATGGGTTTGCTTTAAGAGCATATTAAATAAGGGCATTAGCCAATGTATCCCATTGGGTAATACATTTAAAAGAGCGAACAAACATCCTGGATGGCTTAACTCCAATGTAAAAATGCATATAAAAGCAAAGGAGAAGGCCTTCAAAAAATACAAGGTTGAGGGATCATCCACAGCATTCAGAATTTATAAAGAATGCAATAAGAAATGTAAGGGTGCAATTAGGACGGCTAAGATAGAACATGAAAGACACATAGCGGAGGAGAGCAAAAAAAATCCCAAGAAATTCTTTAAGTATGTAAACAGTAAAAAAGGGAGGACAGACCATATTGGCCCCATAAAGAATGAGGAAGGACATCTGGTTACAAAGGATGGGGAGATGGCAGAGGTATTGAATTTATTCTTCTCCTCAGTCTTCACGAGTGAATCGGGGGGCTTCAGTAACCAAAACTGCAGTGTTTATCCTCATAACACAACACAGGAAGCACCTACATGGTTAACAGAGGACGGAATTAAAATTAGACTTGAGAAACTTAACATTAATAAATCACCGGGACCAGATGGCTTGCATCCGAGGGTACTTAGGGAACTCAGTCAGGTGATTGCCAGACCGTTGTTCCTAATTTTTACAGACAGTCTATTGACTGGAATGGTACCAGCTGATTGGAGAAAAGCCAATGTAGCACCAATATTTAAAAAGGGCCCAAAAAACATCCCTGGGAATTACAGACCAGTTAGCCTAACATCAATAGTATGTAAACTCTTGGAGGGGATGATAAGGGACTATATACAAGATTTTAGTAATAAGAATGATATCATTAGCAGTAATCAGCATGGATTCATGAAGAATCGTTCTTGCCATACCAATCTATTAACCTTCTATGAGGAGGTGAGTTGCCATCTAGATAAAGGCAGGCCCGTAGACGTGGTGTATCTGGATTTTGCAAAAGCATTTGACACAGTTCCCCATAAACGTTTACTGTACAAAATAAGGTGCGTTGGCATGGACCATAGGGTGAGTACATGGATTGAAAACTGGCTACAAGGGCGAGTTCAGAGGGTGGTGATAAATGGGGAGTACTCGGAATGGTCAGGGGTGGGTAGTGGGGTCCCCCAGGGTTCTGTGCTGGGACCAATCCTATTTAATTTGTTCATAAACGACCTGGAGGATGGGATAAACAGTTCAATCTCTGTATTTGCAGACGATACTAAGCTAAGCAGGGCAATAACTTCTCCGCAGGATGTGGAAATCTTGCAAAAAGACCTGAACAAATTAATGGGGTGGGCGACTACATGGCAAATGAGGTTCAATGTAGAAAAATGTAATATAATGCATTTGGGTGGCAAAAATATGAATGCAATCTATACACTGGGGAGAGAACCTCTGGGGGAATCTAGGATGGAAAAGGACTTGGAGGTCCTAGTGGATGATAGGCTCAGCAATGGCATGCAATGCCAAGCTGCTGCTAATAAAGCAAACAGAATATTGGCATGCATTAAAAGGGGGATCAACTGCAGAGATAAAACGATAATTCTCCCGCTCTACAAGACTCTGGTCCGCCCGCACCTGGAGTATGCTGTCCAGTTCTGGGCACCAGTCCTCAGGAAGGATGTACTGGAAATGGAGCGAGTACAAAGAAGGGCAACAAAGCTAATAAAGGGTCTGGAGGATCTTAGTTATGAGGAAAGGTTGCGAGTACTGAACTTATTCTCTCTGGAGAAGAGACGCTTGAGAGGGGATATGATTTCAATTTACAAATACTGTACTGGTGACCCCACAATAGGGATAAAACTTTTTCGCAGAAGAGAGTTTAATAAGACTCGTGGCCACTCATTACAATTAGAAGAAAAGAGGTTTAACCTTAAACTACGTAGAGGGTTCTTTACTGTAAGAGCGGCAAGGATGTGGAATTCCATTCCACAGGCGGTGGTCTCAGCGGGGAGCATTAATAGCTTCAAGAAACTATTAGATAATCATCTGAATGACCGCAATATACAGGGATATGTAATGTAATACTGACACATAATCACACACATAGGTTGGACTTGATGGACTTGTGTCTTTTTTCAACCTCACCTACTATGTAACTATGTAACTATTTTTAAACATTTCCATGCTCATTCAGGTGTGATTATCAAAGTCATCACTTTCATCATTACCGCATGCCTGGACCACCTACTTAAATTCCGCATGAATTTATTTAATTATTTCCATCTGTGAATGGAGTTTAATGCCTTTTAATGTGGTATTTACTAAGCTTTATGAGCATTTTGCGGTAACTACCCCAAAACAGTATAGTGAATTGACAGTTGCAGGATCGCATGCGATATTTAGGGGACATCTAAATCCACATGCGAGATGCTTTTTGAGAATGGAGCCCTTCGTTTTCTAAAGCACTATGGAGCTGAGTTACTGAAGTCAAATAGACTGTGCATTTTTCAAGGTAAGTTGTACTTTGCAAAGGAATTTTCTCCAGGTCTTAGTGAATGAAGTGAAGCTCTGATGACTTTCACCATCCAATCATGTGCAAGCATAAATGCTTTTTTTTTTAACTTTCACATGATTGGGTGTTCTTTACAAACTGAAGTTTCACCACATTCACTAAGCTTCTTTGCAAAGTGCAACTTCCCTTGCAAAGTGAAAGTGAACAGCCTATGTGTCTTCAGTATAATCAGCTCTCTTACTAAAAAACAAAAGCACCAGACTTTACTGGCACAAAAAGGGAAGATGTATTTTTAAAAATTATAAAAAAAAATTTTATTACAAAACATTTGATAAAAGTACATGGAGACCTATTATAGATCATAAAACAATGCATATACATATTCATAAATACACACTAGACAGATAACAGCTGTGACTTATCCACTTATGGATACTATTCTTTTGGCTCACTGCTCATTATGGTAGCATTAATAGTCTGTGAAGATAAGTCCTCATAGGTCAACACGGTTCTCATTTGCTTCCTCTGGATGCATAGAGGAAAGTTGCATCCCACACATGGGAGACAGGGACAGAGCATTGTCCTCCTATAACAGGATGTGTCTGAACAAGGACCTTCATGGCAACATTTCTTTAATTGCTTCTTGGTTTCTGGCCTAGCCCAGCATGATATCATACATCCCAGGATTCTTCATGGGCATGTTTTTCTTTCATCTGGAGGAGGAGGTGAGGAAAGACTTTGTCTGTCCACACTCAAGATGACAGTTGCTAGATATGCTAGGGAGTGTTTTTCAAAGTGATTTTTCAACAAAATAAAGAATGGAGACATGGATGGATGAGTGATTTTTCTCTGAATATTAAACATCAATTAAATAGCGTTTTCAGTTTGTGGTGCTCAGATACAGTTTTGCTTTGACATCTTCAGAGAATCATTTGCCTATAGAAATGATGAATCCAAAGCTTCAAGCTTTTGGCAATGATTTAACTAGGTATGACACCTAACAGGACTTCTGGGCTTTGCTAAAGCTAAACTCCTGGGGAAAAAATGTACTCTTCCAGTGGATCTCCCTCATCACTGCGTTAACTGCTATTTGTTTTTAAATAGCCTGCTGCTATTTTGAAAGGTTTCAGGAAAAAATAAAGCAACTGAAGCACAGCTGCATGAAGAAACTACTTCTGTAAGCCTGAGACAGCTAAAAACACTGGGGAGGTTTCAGTATCTCAGGATCCTGCAGACCTCCCGTACAGGTAGACGGTTACTGAGGAACAGGAAGATCGATGAAGTACTACACCAGTGCCCTCATAGTTCAATGAGAACTACAAGCCATCTGCCACAATGGCAGGTGGTAGTTATAGTTCATTCATTCACAGAACTTTGTGAGGTTTCTTTACTAAAGCTGGAGAGCACAAAATCAGGCTCACTTCTGCATAGAAACCAATCAGCTTCTAAACTCAGCTTGTTCAATTAAGCATTGGCAATAAAACCTGGAAGCTAATTGGTTACTATTCAGAAGTGAGCTGGATTTTTCACTCTCCAGCTTTAGTTCATAAACCCCAGTGAATGAATGACGTGGCTGTGTGGGTGGAGCCCAGAACAGCCAGTCTATTTTTAAATTGTGACAGCGGGTGTGGGGAGAGGAACCCTAGTCCACTATTACAAGGGGAGGATCTGGGGGTTGCAGGGGGGGACTGCTGGAGCATGTTACACATTACACCCTATATGGGTGTAACCTGTAACATGCTCCCAAAGGTGAACTTAACCTTTAACTGGAACTGAAGTTTTTGTAAACAATTCACACAGCGACATTTATGGCACAGATATATGCATTATTATTGATTTTATTGTATGTATTTATAGCACATAGCACTTTGGTAGAGATACAGGATTCATGTATTAGTGCTGCTCCCTGCCTACTTTCCAACTGCTGATTTTACCTAGGGGATGATGAGTAAGGTGATATACAGGCATACCCCACTTATAAGTACACAATGGGGTTTATTTACTAAAGCTGAAAAGTGCAAAATCAGACTCACTCCTGCATAAAAAACCAATGAGCTTCTAACCACAGGTTGTTCAATTAAGCTTTGGTAATAAAACCTGGAAGCTCGTTTATATGCAGAAGTGAGCCTCATTTTGCACTTTCCAGCTTTAGTAAATAAACCCCATTGTGTACTTAAAAGTGGGGTATGCCTGTACTTACCTTATTCCTCACCACCTCAGCAGTCAGCATTCTCCACTGCTGTCCAAAGCTCACCTCCACTGCCGAGCACCCTTAGCATCCTCATGAATAAAGCAGGACTGCTGGTATGACTGGGGATCCAGTTGCACAAAGAGGAGGAAACCTACAGTAGCATGGAATAAAGTACCGTATATACTCGAGTATAAGTCAAATTTTTCAGCACATTTTTTTGTACTGAAAGTGCCCCCCTCAACTTATACTCGAGTCAAGCACTTTTTTGCAGCAAAAAATGTCATTTTGCGAACCGACTTTGGGGCCCCGTATCTCAGGGCCACTTGGTGCTAGGAACCTCAAATTTGGTGTGCAAACCCAGTGGAACTAGCACTACAACATATCTAATTCGGTCAACTGTGTCCATCTGCAGCAATGTCATTTCGGGACCCTTTGGGTTCAGAGACCCCAAATTTTGGCTGCAGCTAGGGGGCATCTAGGAACCCTTAACTGCCGAGTTTGAAGTTCAGGGGACCTATGGCTGCAAATGGGCACAGTGAGGCATGCAAATGGGAACAGTGATGCTGCAAATGGGCATTGTTGACCCTCTTTTCTACTTACAGTAGCTGTGCATTTCTCACCCCCGTCTTATACTCGGGTCAATAAGTTTTTCCCATTTTTTTTGTGGTAAATTAGGGCCTCGACTTATACTCGGAACGACTTATACTCAAGTATATACGGTAAGTACTTAATTTTATTCATCATGCCCTAGGCAAAACTGTCAGTTAAATCTTTTTTTTCCCCAGAGTTCAGTTTTAAAATGAATTTGTCACAAGTCAATATCATAATGATGTAGTGCAAGCTGAGCAGCGCTGAAATTGCTTTTTGTGCTGACATTGCGAAGTAATCAACAGTAGAAAGCCAGCAGTTTTGGAGTCTTTCATTTAAATTCCTGATAGAGCAAAAAACTACAGACAACATGCAGTAGAAGCTATCAACATTGCTCTCTTCCTAGATATTACATAAAAATTACTTGAAATTGCTGTTCCCAGGCTTACTTTGGTTTGCATTGTAATGTTAGGCAATACACTGACAGACTCAGCTAGGGATGGTCCAAACACACCCCGGGTTCAGTTCGCACCAGAACACGCAAACGGGCAAAAAGTTCTAACGAACCCTATTAAAGTCTATGGGACACGAACATGAAAAATCAAAAGTGCTAATTTTACAGTCTTATATGCAAGTTATTGCCATAAAAAGTGTATGGGGACCTGGGTACTGCCCTGGGGGACATGTATCAATGCAAAAAAAGATTTTAAAACAACTGTTTTTTCAGGAGCAGTGATTTTAGTAATGCTTAACATGAAACAAATAAAATGAAATATTCCTTTAAATATCGTGCCTGGGGGGTCCCCTTGGTCTGACTTTAAAGTGGCGCATCTGTGCGATGTGTAGAACAGTGCCGCAGCAAAATGAAATTTCTAAAGGAAAAAATGTAATTCAAACTTGCCCGTGGCTGTAATATATTGCCATCTCCCGGCAATATAGATGAAAAATCAAGGAAAGAAACAGTGTAGGGTGTCTCCCCCCCAGTCCATACCAAACCTGAATGGTATCAGTTTTAAGGGAAACTCATGCCAAAATTTTAATCTGAACAAGGGTGCCCCCAGATCCCGCCCCCTCCATGTGAATGGGTATAGGGTACATTGTACCCCTACCCATTCACCAAAAAAAGTGTCAAAAAGTAAAAACCACAACAGACAGTTTTTGACAATTCCTTTATTAAAAAGGAAAAAAAAATGTCACGTGATGTCCATCCATCTTCAATCATGCTGTCCAATGGACCCGAAAAATAGATAAACAAAAATGAAAAAAACTCCACCTCCACGGAAGGCCTCCCGGCGACTGCTGTCTTTTCGCTTTGACAGCTCTTATATAGGCAAGGGCGGGGCCACCTGCTAATGTAACTGAATGACCTCGCCCCCTCTGACGTCACATGACATCACATGACATCAAAAGGGGCAGGGTCACTCGGTTACGTCACCGCGTGGCCCCGTCCTTGCCTATATAACAACTTTTAAAGCCAAGAGACAGCAGTTGCTGGGAGGCCTCCCATCGAGGCGGAGCTTTTTTATTTCATTCTATTTTTCGGGTCCGTCGGTTGGCGTGATTGAAGATGGATGGTCATCGCGGGACACTTTTAAGGAATTGTCAAAAACTGTCTGTTGTGGTTTTTACTTTTTGACACTTTTTTTGGTGAATGAGATGGGGTACAATGTACCCGATACCCATTCACATAGGGGGATGGGATCTGGGGGGCCCCCTTGTTAAAGGGGGCTTCCAGATTCTGATAAGCCCCCCCGCCCGCAGACCCCGACAACCAACGGTCAGGGTTGTCGGGAAGAGGCTCTTATCCCCATCAACATGGGGCCAAGGTGCTTCGGGGGGCATCCAAAGCACCCTCCCAATGTTGAGGGCAAGTAGCCTGGTATGGTTCAGGAGGGGGGCTGCTCGCTTACCCCCCCTTTTCCTGGCCTGCCAGGCTGCTTGCTCAGATAAGGGTCTGGCATTGATTTTGGGGGGACCCCACACCAATTTTGTTTTTCAATTTTGGCGTGGAGTTCCCCTTAAAATCTATGCCAGACCCAAAGAGCCTAGTATAGATCTTGGGGGACCCCACGCTGTTTTTTTTAAAGAAATTTTATTTTGGCATGGAGTTCCCCTAAAATCTATTTCAGACCTAAAGGGCCTGGTATGGATTTTGGGGGGGACCCCACGCCACTCCGAATTTGCCACGAACGCCCCATATGTTCGTTTGTTCTGCGAACAAACGAACACCCGATGTTCAAGTCGAACTTACGTTCAACTCAAACATCGGGACCATCCTTAAGCCTCGTACATGCGATCAGAATTTCAAATGGGAAATGTGTGATGACAGGCCGTTGGCAGAAAATCAGACCGTTTGTACGCTCCATCGGACAATTTTGTCAGATTTTCCGTGGACAAATGTTGGATAGCAGGTTTTAAAATTTTCCGCGGACAAATGTCTGTTCTCGGATTTTCCGATCGTGTGTACACAAGTCCGTTGGACAAAAGTCCAAAGTACAAACATGCATGCTCGTAAGCAAGGACGAGCTAGAAGCGGCCAGTCTTGTAAACTAGCATTTGTAATGGAGAATTAACATTTGTGACGTGGCAAATAATGACATTTTGAAATGCAGTGCATAATTCTCTTCTTCTTTAATGGGATAATAATGAAGCTGCTTTGCTGGTGATACTGATGGAGTTATTGCAAACTAATTTTCAAAGGCTTTTTTTTTCTAGTGATATCAAGAATAATATTATTATGTTTTTTTTTTTTTTTTGGGCAAGTTACCACAACACCATTATCTCGTAGTTTTTAAGATCAAAGATACAACTATGTTGGTGTCTCTTGTCAATTTTACATTGTATTTTTTAAAATGTATCTGCCTACTCCCAAATTGTCATTTGAAGTAAAACACATAGCCAAGTATTATTCTCCACAATTGTTTTATTGTGCATTAAAAAAAGAAAACAAATACAATTAGACATGCTATCTGCCAATAGAACTTAACCAAAAAGTGCATTCTATGCATCCAAAAATATAGAAAATATGCCAAATCAAATCATTATTCAACCAAAAAATAAAATAAAAACCTCATGCATGTGTCCTGCGTCTTAATATAGGGGGTCAACAATGCCAAGAGTTGGTCAAAGCAGGGGTCTGCCATCCGGAGATAATTCCGAAAATCATCTGGATTATTCTCCTGGAGCTCCCGCAGCAAAGACATATGAAATAATTGGTCACCACTAATAAAGCAACCAATTTTTGGTCCAAGAAATCCTCCTTCTCCTGTTCCTGGACTGGACTTGGGTCAAAGCAATAACTCCAAGGCCAACAATAAATAACACCTTATCGCCTCCGATTCCACAACATGTCTGGTTGACGAACAGCCATTCAAAAACTAACTGAAAAGCACGAAATGAAAAGCGCAAACTGAAAAGCACTAAATGAAAAGCGCTAAATGAAAATTTCAAAATGAAAAGCGCGAATCAACACTCATCAAACTTCTACTAACACAAAATTAGCAGAAGGAGCCCAAAGGGTGTCGCTAAAGAGCTGAAAAGCCACGTAGTTCGTCACTGTGTTCGTGTTTGTTGGCCGACAATTCCTTGCCGTTTGTATGCAAGACAAAATCCAGGCACACGCCTTCGGACAAAAGTCTGAGGTTTTGTCTGCTGAAAATCCGATCATGTGTACGAGGCTTTAGACTCAGTGGATACAATCTTACTTTATTAGATTGCTGACTTTCCCACACTCTTTTTTTTAACAGATTTTCTTCAGGCTTTAAACAGTCATTGTTTAAAAGTTTGCTCCACTGTTGTAAAACATTTGATATAGCATATGTATGAGCTATTCAAGCTATTTGTAACTATGGCAACAATTTGTGCATACAGAGAACACCCCCAGGAATATAATTTTCTGCTTGTGTGAGAGGCAGACTGAATTTTACAGCAGATTTTCTCTAATTACAACATTGGGACTGATCATGTAATTCTAAAAGGCTGTCACTCATGCTGAATATACAGTTCATGCTTTTTGGTGCGTTGAACATATGTTTTACTGCACCTAGGTTTATTATGCATTAACGCATGAAAACATTAGGCTGGCTTCACTTCTGTCCTGTTGAATTAATGCATGAAAATATGCATTGCATTCAGACAGTGCCCTGCGGTGTGCTGCAGTGCAGGTGTGTTGTGGAGGTGAGTTTTAGTGCCATGTAACATGCAATACTGCACATTGTAGTAACAGTCATGTGGAGGTGCCCTCCAACTCCAACCTAAGTATATTCTTCCACAAGTTAGTTCTGCACAGAAATGCTGAGCCCTGAATGGTCAAAGGAACAGTTAGTTCAGGTCATAGGCATCGTTAAGGAGTGGCTATTGAGACTGAAGCCCCGAATGTGAGGTCAATAGCCCCGAGTGTCTAAGCGGGTCCAGCTTGGAGAAAGGGAGAAAGGACAGACAGTAGCGGCAACAGACAGCAGTGGCGGCAGCCGCATTTTACCTTGTGTGTGATCCGGCCTTTGCGGCGCCACCCACTGCACTGTTACCGGCAGAGTGATATGCCACCTGAGGAAAGCAGCAGGAGAGCGGTGGCAGTGCTCGATTTCTCCTTGTATAGAGCCGGCGCGGCGACGCCCCTTCTCCCTCCAGAGTCAGTTACTCTGTGTTTATACCTAAAGCAGCCAGCAGGAGAAAAGAATAACGGCCGTGGTGGCTGGCTGGGACAGAAGAGAAGATTAAAGGTGCTTCTGTCTCTCTCTCTGTGTCTCTCTCTGCCTCTGTGTGTCAGGTAGGTCAGTGTATGTCAGGTAGGTCAGTGTGTGTCAGGTAGGTCAGTGTATGTCAGGTAGTTCAGTGTGTGTCAGGTAGGTCAGTGTGTGTCAGGTAGGTCAATGTATGTCATGTAGGTCAGTGTGGGTCAGTGTGTGTCAGGTAGGTCAGTGAGTGTCAGGTAGGTCAGTGTATGTCAGGTAGGTCAGTGTGTGTCAGGTAGATCAGTGTATGTCAGGTAGGTCAGTGTGTGTCAGATAGGTCAGTGTGTGTCAGGTAGGTCAGTGTATGTCAGGTAGTTCAGTGTGTGTCAGGTAGGTCAGTGTGTGTCAGGTAGGTCAATGTATGTCATGTAGGTCAGTGTGGGTCAGTGTGTGTCAGGTAGGTCAGTGCGTGTCAGGTAGGTCAGTGTATGTCAGGTAGGTCAGTGTGTGTCAGGTAGATCAGTGTATGTCAGGTAGGTCAGTGTGTGTCAGATAGGTCAGTGTGTGTCAGGTAGGTCAGTGTATGTCAGGTAGGTCAGTGTGTGTCAGGTAGGTCAATGTATGTCAGGTAGTTCAGTGTGTGTCAGGTAGGTCAGTGTGTGTCAGGTAGGTCAATGTATGTCATGTAGGTCAGTGTGGGTCAGTGTGTGTCAGGTAGGTCAGTGCGTGTCAGGTAGGTCAGTGTATGTCAGGTAGGTCAGTGTGTGTCAGGTAGATCAGTGTATGTCAGGTAGGTCAGTGTGTGTCAGATAGGTCAGTGTGTGTCAGGTAGGTCAGTGTATGTCAGGTAGGTCAGTGTGTGTCAGGTAGGTCAATGTATGTCAGGTAGGTCAGTGTGGGTCAGTGTGTGTCAAGTAGGTCAGTGTGTGTCAGGTAGGTCAGTGTGTGTCAGATAGGTCAGTGTATGTCAGGTAGGTCAGTGTGTGTCAGGTAGGTCAATGTATGTCAGGTAGGTCAGTGTGGGTCAGTGTGTGTCAGGTAGGTCAGTGTGTGTCAGGTAGGTCAATGTGTGTCAGGTAGGTCAGTGTGTGTCAGGTAGGTCAGTGTGTGTCTGGTAAGTCAGTGTGTGTCAGGTAGGTCAGTGTGTGTCAGGTAGGTCAATGTGTGATAGGTAGGTCAGTGTGTGTCAGGTAGGTCAGTGTGTGTCTGGTAGGTCAGTGTGTGTCAGGTAGGTCAGTGTGTGTCAGGTAGGTCAATGTGTGTCAGGTAGGTCGGTGTGTGTCAGGTAGGTCAGTGTGTGTCTGGTAGGTCAGTGTGTGTCAGGTAGTTTAGTATATGTCAGGTAGGTGAGTGTAATGGTCAGTGTTTGTCAGGTAGGTCAGTGCCTGTCAGGTAAGTAACACCCCCCACCCCTCCCCGGTGCCGGGCTTGGACTTCGGGCTGAAGCCCCTGGTCTTTATGCCACCTAGCAATGCCCCTGGTTCAGGTACAAAATTTTGAGATACACTGGGGTTGATACTAAACCTAGAGAGTGCAAAATCTGGTGCAGGCATGCATGGTAGCCAATCAGCTTCTAACTTCAGCTTGTTCAATTAAGCTTTGATAATAAAACCTGGAAGCTGATTGGTTTCTATGCAGAGCTGCACCAGATTTTGCAGTCTTCAGTTTTAGTAAATCGACTCCACTGTTTTAGACTTTTTCTGTTAAGTCTGTTTTCTATTCTGAGGTTACCGCTACAGAGTTGTGAATAGCCAAAAGCTTCCATAACAAAAACTACAAATTGTACAGTTTTGTTATGCATCGGTTAAATTAGTGATGACGCTGCACCTGTTACGTAGATAAAGAAAATTTTAAATAGCAAGTAGTCAGTTAATCAAATCAGGTCATCAGTTTACCGATTATATGAATTGATCAAATAAAGAGAATTAAAGTGATATTATGTAACATTGAATTGGAGAAATGCATTAGTAGTATTTCAAATTTTAAAGTGGTTGTAAAGGCTCAAGCTCTGGGGTCTCTGTCTCCTCATTGGCTGAGACAGCAGTGGGAGCCATTGGCTTCCTCTTCTGTCAATCACAGCCAATGAACCAATGAGGAGAGAGCAGGGATGGTGTCAGACTTTTACTTACCAGACTGATGAGTCCGCTTGGGCAGAGGGTAGACTCCCTTACTTATCCGACTCACGGCCCCTGGTAGAGCAGACAGGAGGCACGAGAGTGCGGAATGGTATGAGAGCCTGCTGAAGAGATCCAGGTACAGGATGAGAGATGATCTTCAGACAACAGGTCAGTAGTCCATAACACTAGTAACAGGTGCTGAGCAGGAGCAAGACAGGCAGATCGGGACACAAGCAGGGTTCGACAACAGACTGGCAGCAAGGTACAATAGGAGCAGGCAGAAGCGGAGTCAAACAGGCCAAGGTCAGGTACAGGCAGCAAACAGGAGAATCCAAGGGCAATCCGGGTCGTCAGGAGATCAGGTAAACAGGAAGACAAGACAGGAAACAGGAACTATGGCACAGGAAGCTGATGATCAGGCAGCACTGAACAGAGTGCCTGACAAACTTAAATAGGCTGGCTTGCTCACAGGCGCGCCCTCTGGTGGCCAATCCCATGACCAGCAAGGTGAGCTCTCTGACAGTGCCCCCTCCCTAAGGGCAGCCTCCGGATGCCCAGCCGGGCCAACTTGGAGGCATGAACATTTCTGAAAGTCTGTAAAAGTTCCGGGGCATGTAAATTGTTTTCTGGTTCCCAGGAATTGTCCTTCGGACCATACCCCTTCCATTTAATAAGATACTGAATTCCATTCCTCCTTTTCCTACAGTCAAGGATTGCCTCTACCTCGAATTCCTCTTCGTTGTCAATTATGACAGGTTTGGGTGGGCCGACAGTGCGACCAGCAAAAGGATTAGAGGTAGCAGGTTTCAGCAGCGTCACATGGAAGACCGGGTGTACTTTTAGAGAGTCTGGCAAATCAAGTTCATAGGTCACATCATTTATTTTCCTCTTCACTGGGAACGGACCAATAAACTTAGGGCCTAATTTCCTTGAGGGACAAGACATTTTCAGGTTAGTTGTGGACAACCACACTTGGTTGCCGGGCTCCAAGATCAATTCTCCACGCCTCTTCTTATCAAACATTTTTTTATTGTAATCCTGGGATTTGGCCATAGTCTCTTGTAGGATCTTATTGTTGGTGGAAAAGAAATTCATAGTCTCTGAGACGGCCGGAACGGAGCATTCAGGTACTGAGATTGGTAGAAAAGATGGATGGAACCCGTAATTAGCGTAAAATGGTGTTTGATTGATGGCAGAGTGCAAGGAGTTGTTATAGGAGAATTCTGCAACGGGTAATAAGGAAACCCAGTCATCCTGAGAGAAGGCAGAGAAGCACCTGAGGTATTGCTCCAAGGTCTGGTTGGTTCTCTCAGTTTGCCCGTTCGTCTGGGGATGATAGGCGGATGAAAAGGCCAATTCAATTTCGAGGGAACCACAGAGGGCCTTCCAGAACCTTGAAGTGAATTGAACACCCCGATCGGACACAATGCTTGCTGGGACTCCATGTAACCTAACCACTTCTTTGACAAAAATCTTTGCCGTATCTATAGCCGAAGGTGTACCCTTCATGGGGATAAAATGTGCCATCTTCGACAGCCTGTCTACCACAACAAAAATAGTAGAGAAACCCTCGGAGGGGGGCAATTCCACGATGAAGTCTATTGATATCATCTTCCATGGCCTCTCTGGAACAGGTAAGGGTTTTAATAATCCCCAGGCCTTTTTCCTGGTGTTCTTACTCCGAGCACAAGTGTTGCATGAATCCACAAAATTTTTACAGTCACAGGCTAATTGAGGCCACCAGAAGGTGCGCTGTACCAGCTCAGTGGTTTTCAAGACACCAAAATGTCCGGCCAACTTATGATCATGACATAGTTCCATCACAGTCACCCTTAGCTTCTCGGGAACCACGATCTTGTCTCTTCGCCAAAACAGGCCCTCTCTCCAATCTGTTTCGGGGTACGGAAGCATTCCCACCGAGGCCTGTCTTATCCGTGAAACAAGGTCCCCTTGGAGGAGCAGGAAGTTCCCCGAAGGAAGAATCGTATCGGGAGATACGGTCCTCTCTGAATCGTAAAACATGCGGGAAAGAGCATCTGACTTTATATTCTTGGAACCGGGCCTGTAAGTTATGTGAAACTGGAATCGTGAGAAAAAAAGTGCCCATCTGGCCTGACGAGGTCTTAATCTTTTGGCTGTTCTCAAGTATTCCAGATTCTTGTGGTCGGTGTAGACCAGAATAGGATGTGCAGCACCCTCTAATAGGTAACGCCATTCCTCCAGAGCCGCCTTGATGGCCAGAAGTTCTCGATCCCCCACATCATAATTTCTTTCCGAAGTTGAAAGTTTGCGTGAAAAGAATGCTACTGGATAGAGGAGGGCCTTGGCGCCCTGTCGTTGAGAGAGCACCGCTCCCACTGCGATCTCCGAAGCGTCGACCTCCAAGACAAATGGCAGGACAGGGTTAGGGTGTTTCAAAATGGTGGCTGAAGTAAATAGCTTTTTGAGTCTTTCGAAAGCCAACTGGGCTTTGTCAGTCCAAGAGAATCGGGTTCCCTGTTTGGTCAATTCGGTGATTGGAGCGATGATTGCAGAAAAACCTTTAATAAACTTCCGGTAAAAATTGGCAAAGCCAATAAAGCGTTGTACCCCTTTTTTATCTATGGGAGCGGGCCAATCCAGAATAGCAGACACCTTTTGGGGGTCCATCCTGATACCCTCCACTGATATGACTAGGCCCAAGAACTGAATACATTGACGTTCAAACTCGCATTTCTCGAGTTTTGCATAGAGGCCGTGTTGCCTAAGCCGGGTTAGGACATTGCAGACATGTCTACGGTGATCGGTTAGTGAAGAGGAGAAGATCAAGATGTCGTCAAGGTATACTATTACATACAGATCCAGGTAATCACGGAAAATATCGTTGACGAAATGTTGGAAGGTTGCGGGAGCGTTGCATAATCCAAATGGCATGACAAGGTACTCGAAGTGCCCGAATCGAGTACGGAAGGCCGTCTTCCATTCGTCCCCTTTTCTGATACGGATCAAGTTATAAGCTCCGCGGAGATCTAGTTTCGTGAATATGACTGCGGTTCCTAATCTTTGAAAAAGTTCAGGTACTAAAGGCAAGGGATAACGATTCTTAATGGTGATCTTATTCAACTCCCGGTAATCGATGCAGGGACGTAACGAGTGGTCCTTCTTCTCGACAAAGAAGATGCCGGCACCGGCTGGGGAGGTAGAAGGACGAATGAACCCTTTTGCCAAGTTTTCGTCTATGTAAGTCTTTAATGTGTCTAACTCCTGCTCAGTTAACGGGAAGATTCTCCCAAATGGAACTTCAGTACCAGGTAACAGTTCTATAGGACAGTCATATGGCCTATGAGGGGGCAAGGTTTCTGCTCCTTTTTTACTAAATACATCCAGGAAGTCCAGATAAGCTTCAGGGACGGACTGACGTAGTTCAGCATCTGAGTCCAAGCACAGGAGTTGGGAGGTCATGTCGGAAGATTGCTGTAAACAATGCTGTTGGCAATACTCAGAGAGAAATTTGACTTCTCCTGTGGCCCAGTTGATACTGGGATTGTGGGCCTGCAGCCAGGGCATCCCTAGGATAATAGGGAAGAGAGGAGAAGAGATGGCATCCAGGCGCAGAAGCTCCTGATGGTGGGTACCCATGGTGGCCAGCAAGGGGACGGTCTCTTGAGTGACCGGGCCTGAACTAAGGATGGATCCATCCGCTAGATGGACAGCAAGCCCCTGAGCCTTAGGTTGAAGCGGAATACGATGGTTGGCAGCAAAGGTCAAATCGATAAAACAGCTGCATGCGCCGGAATCAATAATTACTGACACTGGAATACTCCCTCCTGGAAGCTGCAGAGTGAAGGAAAGAGCGAGATGAGAACCAAGTTTAGGTAACACAGATGCACACATTGAAGAGGCAGAACGACACTTACGCATCTTGTTGGGGCAAGCTCTCACGTAGTGCCCGGATTCACCGCAGTATAGGCACAGGTTGTGGGTTCGTCTGCGCATCTTTTCCTCTGGAGTAAGCGTAGGCCGGAGCAGACCGAGTTGCATGGGTTCAGGGGGTTCTGGAGTCGAGACAGATGAAGCTAGAGGAAACTGACTGACCGGACTGGGAACCTTGGGTAACATCCAGGTGGGACGAAGGTGGCTGGTAGACCTTTCTGACCGACGCTCTCTTAGGCGACAGTCAATCTGGATGGAGAGATCGATGAGGTCTTTCAGAGACTGAGGTACCCCCACTCGAGCCAACTCGTCCTTGAGTGGGTCAGATAGCCCCATTCTGAACTGATGACGCAGGGCAGCGTCGTTCCAGTCCGTATCGGCGCTCCAACGTCTGAAGTCGACTGCATAATCTTCGGCCGCTCTGCGACCCTGTTGCAGAGAGTGCAGTGCAGCTTCAGCAGTCGCTGTCAGTTGGGGATCTTCATATAATTGGGACATGGCCCTGAAGAAATCGTCTAGGCTATCTAGGGAGATAGACTTTTGCTCCAGAAGGCGGTGAGCCCAGGTTTGTGGCTCACCTGTCAGCAGGGAAATAACAAAGCCTACTTTGGTCGCTTCCAGTGAAAACGTGCGGGGTTGCAAAGCAAAGTAGAGTTCGCAGGAATTGCGGAAGGCACGATACTTGCTGCGTTCACCGGCAAATTTCTCGGGAGTGGGTACTCTGGGCTCTGGAGGAAGCATTACTACGGAGGGTGCAGATTGGAATCCAGCAGAAGACGCCCCCTGGGGGTTGGAAGAGGAAGATAAGGCCTGGACTTGTTCCTCCAATCTTGAGTAACCTTCCTGAAGGCTTTTCACGGCCTGGGTAAGTCCTGCCAGGTGTCTACATAGTTCATCCATGGGGGAGGCCCCCTGCCCAGACTCAGTCATGGCTGCCTGATACTGTCAGACTTTTACTTACCAGACTGATGAGTCCGCTTGGGCAGAGGGTAGACTCCCTTACTTATCCGACTCACGGCCCCTGGTAGAGCAGACAGGAGGCACGAGAGTGCGGAATGGTATGAGAGCCTGCTGAAGAGATCCAGGTACAGGATGAGAGATGATCTTCAGACAACAGGTCAGTAGTCCATAACACTAGTAACAGGTGCTGAGCAGGAGCAAGACAGGCAGATCGGGACACAAGCAGGGTTCGACAACAGACTGGCAGCAAGGTACAATAGGAGCAGGCAGAAGCGGAGTCAAACAGGCCAAGGTCAGGTACAGGCAGCAAACAGGAGAATCCAAGGGCAATCCGGGTCGTCAGGAGATCAGGTAAACAGGAAGACAAGACAGGAAACAGGAACTATGGCACAGGAAGCTGATGATCAGGCAGCACTGAACAGAGTGCCTGACAAACTTAAATAGGCTGGCTTGCTCACAGGCGCGCCCTCTGGTGGCCAATCCCATGACCAGCAAGGTGAGCTCTCTGACAGATGGGGCCTGTCTGAATAGCAGCTTGCTATGGAGGCACTCAGCACAAGGGAGGGGACGGGAGCGCAAGCGGCAACCAGAGAAGAGGAGGATCAGGGCTGCTCTGTGCAAAACCATTACAGAGAGCAGGTAAGTATAACATGTTTGTTTTTTGTTTTTGTTTTTTTAAACAGCCTTTATTATTAATTTAAGCACTATTAAACTTTACACAATTCAGCTAATATAACCTATAATATTATAATTAGTGTATATGGTGCCTGTCTGAGAGAATTTAGGGTTGAGTCTCAGAGGAAAATACACTGGAACAGACAAACAATTGGAAGATCATTTCTCTTCTCCTGTTCTGTTGACAACACTAAAATCATAGATTTTGCTTTTTGTTACAGTGACAACAGGGCATAAAGTAAAAATTTCAATGATAAAAAAAGTATCATTTTATTAGCAAGACTATATAATTTTAGTAGCAAGACTATAAGAGCCCAAAGGGTAGCACTAAATATCAATACCAATTACAATTTGAAGCAGGAACATGTGTCTACAAAATGTGAAAGTTTCTTATACTGATCACTTTAGAAAAAAAAACTAATATTTGAAGACAAGAAGTCACTATATTAGTTATTCCACTTCTGTTTTATAGGAAAGCTTGTTTATTGCTATAGGTTGCAAGGATATCAAGCCACCATAAAGGGCAACTGAGTGTTGTTATCTCTTTTTGTTGCTGATATTTCAGTCATGGTTCAATAGATTCTATTTTGGTTTACAACCCAGCAAGCAGAATATCTCTAGCTTCCCTAGCAGAATAGAAGTGGACAAAGTGACCAAAATCTATTTTTCTTTCTTTAAAAAGGCCCAATACCGTCTTAAACACTGAACAGTATATAAGTATAACTTACAAAAATAGCTATTTTATTTCTGCATACCATTTTACTGACAGCATTTGATTCAAATGTGTTACGTTAGAACTTTAAATGTGTGTTCTTCTAATATTCCACTAGAGGTCAGTGTTTAACCTTTAAACAATCCATTAGTTATTTCTATCGCCTATAAAAATGTAATTATTTTAGCTTGTATTTTATTACTGTTATATTATTTCTGTAAGTTTTTTTTATTTATTTATAAATCTGAATAAGTAAGCTAAGTCACTGCTCTGAGAACGAAAGATTTAGATTTAATGAAACCAAAACTGCAGATTTTCAATTTCTAATCACTTCTCTTCTTCTGGTTTGGAATGCTATTTTGCATAGTTTAGAAACTTTTTCCAAAGACTTTTGGACTTTCAGAATTAGATTGCATTCATAACTTATGCCAATTATTTATTTTTGAATCTATATTTGCAAGTTATTTCCTCACTTACACAGGGGCCAAAACCACTTGTATGCTTTATTTTGTAATAAATCTATTTTTGATTGCTTTGTATTGGTTATGACGTATGCTGAGGTCATAAATATTTTACATTGATTACCAATGTTGCCTTGCAGTGCTGGGATTCCAGTTTCTATCAGGATATGCACTTAATTCAAGTGTTTTTCCTATGTTTGCAGGCATTTCCTCTTTTTCTCTAAAAAATAAAGGGAGGTCACTTAGCTTCTGCAAAAGATTGGTTCTGGTGTAAGAGATTATATAACTGTTGTTTAGACATTAAACTGTAAGCACCTAAGGGGATAGATCTGATATGAATGCTGTAATATCTACAGGGCACTGGCTGCAATGTTACTTGACCCCAGGACAGGAGCATCATCCCCCAGGACTGGAGAAGGAGAAAGCTGTGCAAGGACCTGCTGGGCTGAGTTGGCAGCTGCCATTGCTGAGGTGATAGAACCTGACACCCCCTGCTGACCCCGGCATCCCATCTATCCCTCCCCCCATACACCCCCTTTACCCTGCCCCAGTGCCCACCCAGTAACCTCAAAATAGCCCTCAACACTGTGGGTCCTGCTGGGAGCTGGCCATGGCCTGTGGGTCCTGCTGGGAGCTGGCCATGGCCTATTGGTCCTGCTGGCCATGGCCTGTGGGTCCTGCTGACCATGGTCTGTGGATCCTGCTGGGAGCTGACCATGGCCTATGGGTCTTGCTGGCCTGTGGGTCCTGCTGGTCGCTGGCCTGTAGGTCCTGCTGGTTGCTGGCCACGGCCAGCTCCCAGCAGAACCTTACAGGCCAGTGGCCAGCATGACCCACAGGCCAGCTCTGAGCAGAACCTACAGGCCAGCGGGACCCACAGGCAATGGCCAGCAACCAGCAGGACCCACAGGTCAGTGGTTAGCAGGACCCAAAGGCCCACGGCCAGCTCCCAGCAGGACCCACAGTCTTGCTGACCGTGAACCTCTGGGTCTTGCTGGGAGCTGACCATGGTCTGTGGGTCCTGCTGGTCTGTTGAGCCTGCTGGCCATGGCACGTGGGGCCTGCTGGCCCCTAGCCTAAGGTGACTAGATGTCCCAGATTCCACAAAATCAATATCCTATATAAAACCAGGTGGGCGTGGATGGTGATCTAATTCTGTGGTTTAATGGGCCACTTGACTGGACTTGCCCCCCAGGCCCAAGGCTGGCAGCCCTCCCCTGATGGAGATCCATACACCCACCCTTGTCCCTCCAATCTTCTGCCCACATATGAAACAATCTCCTTCTTTCCTATGTTATGTCTATTGATGGGATGATTAATAGACAACTTCTCTATATGAATCATTGTTATTTTCTGCATTAGTGCAGAAGAACCAATTAATTGAATAGGGGAGTTTGCAGTGATGGCTTTGCAGCCTCCAGTATGGAAATGAAAGTGTTGACAAATGAGTATAAAACATTTTGGGGAGATGCTTAGGGAAGGTAATTTAAAGCAGTTGTAAACCTCAGTCATGAAATCTGAGCAAAGCACATGTATCTGTAGTGTTTACTTGTTTATCTCCAAAGCTCTAAGTGTCCTTTCTCTCTGGTACTTCGTTGCTCTGTTATCAGCATGAGTCCATACCTCCCAACTTTGGAACTTGGGAATGAGGGATGGAAAAGACATGTGGAGTGCACTGCGACAAAAATGGACGTGGCTTAAATGCGCTTAATATTGAGGTGTCTTAAAGAAGCATGGTTAAGCAAAGTCTAAATGTGATAGCTACATTTGTTTTCTTTCTTTTTGAGGCTTTCTTCTATTTTCACCTAATGATCCAGCCAGTACATCTGTTGTTTTTCAAAAGAACAAGCTGTCCTGCAGATGTAGCAGTTAGTGTGTTGAGACAAACTATTTACCCCTGACAGGGATGCTTACAATGATCAGCTTTTATTTCATCTGTTCGCTACACCTTATAAAGTGTTAGTGTATCTAAATCTGCTAGTCCATCTAACACTCTCCTCCCCCCAGACTGCCCCCTGTGCTCCTTCATCCAGATTGGGGGTGCTCTAATATAGGAGGTGTTTTACTGGCCAATTCACCAGGTTGAAACCGAGGGGGAAAAAAGCCTAAAAAAGAAAACAAATTCAGTTGCCACATTTAATGATTGGTAACCTGCAATATACTACATTTTTGGGGAGTTTATTAACACTTTAAGTCTACATATGGTGTGTGCTGTACACAGTCTTCAGTCCTTGTATCCACAAAATACTCCCTAATTTCTGTGCTATGAGTGAGTGGCTCACTGACATAAACATGCACCATGTATACATGTATACACTCAGATACAGTTAAGGACTGATGTATACTTAGTCACCCTTTATATCAGAATCTGCCCTTCACATCAGAAGTCCGACCTTTCACATCAGGTGTCCCCCTTCACATTAAAGCCCCCTTTTCAAACCATGAGTCACCTCCTTCACATCAGTAGTTCCCCCTTACTTCAGAGGATCCCTCACATCAGGAATCCCTTTTTCAAATTAGGAGTCCCCCTTCATATCAGGAGTTTCTCTCTTCACATGAGGAGTCCCCCTTTTCATATGAGGAGTCCCCCTTTCCACATGAGGAGTTCCCCTTTTCACATGAGGAGTCCCCCTTTTCACATCAATAAAATAGATAAAGACTGGAACAGGGATCCTAAGCTTAGGATGTACATACTTGCCAACTGTCTCGAATTTCTCGGGACATTCCCGGGATTTAGACCCTTTTCCCGATCTAATCGTTTCCCGGGAGATGTCCCGAGAAATTAGTTTTTTCCCGATTTTCGCCGCCGGCCGCTAGAGGTCCAGAGACGATGTCTCCGCCGGCCGCCATTTTTAAGGAGACCGTAGGCTGGCTAGATGGCTTAAAGTAGTGATTGAGCTGCGGCGCTGCCCACCCCCCGGCCCGCTCCGCCCCGCTGCCAGTCTCTGTGACCTGTTATGGAAAGGGGCGGGGGATGGGCGGCGCCGCAGCTCAATCTCTACTGTAACCATGCAGCTCCGCTCGATGGATGTCACGGGGGGCCAGTCTGGATTTCACAGGGGGGGCCGGTCTGGATGTCATGGGGGGGCCGGTCTGGATGTCACAGGGGGGCGGTCTGGATTTCACAGGGGGGGGTCTGGATGTTATGGGGGGCCGGTCTGGATGTCACAGGGGGGGCTGGTCTGGATGTCACGGGGGGCTGGTCTGGATGTCACGGGGGGCTGGTCTGGATGTCACGGGGGGCTGGTCTGGATGTCACAGGGGGGGCTGGTCTGGATGTTATGGGGGGCTGGTCTGGATGTCAAAGGGAGGCTGGTCTAGATGTCACAGGGGGAGCTGGTCTGGATGTCACAGGGGGGGCTGGTCTGGCTGTCACAGGGGGGGCTGGTCTGGATTTCACAGGGGGGCTGGTCTGGATGTCACGGGGGGTCTGGTCTGCATGTCACAAGGGGGGGCAGTCTGGATTTCACAGGGGGGCTGGTCTGGATGTCACAGGGGGGTTGGTCTGGATGTCACAGGGGGGCTGGTCTGGATTTCACAGGGGGGGCTGGTCTGGATGTCACAGGGGGGCTGGTCTCGATGTCACAGGGGGGCTGGTCTGGATGTCACAGGGGGGGCTGGTCTGGATGTCACGGGGGGGCCAGTCTCGATGTCACAGGGGGGCCCAGTCTGGATGTCACGGGGGTCCATATAGTCTGGGTGTCACGGGGGAGGGGCCATATAGTCTGGATGACACAGGGGGGCCGTATAGTCTGGATGTCACAGAGGGGCACCAGATGTAAGGAGGACTGATGGGGACACAGATGTAAAGAGGACTCTGCTGATGGGGACTAAGATGTGAGGAAGGCTACGCTGGGGACTCCTGATGTGAGGGGGGCTCCGCTGGGGACTCCTGATGTGAGGGGGGCTCTGCTGGGGACTCCTGATGTGAGGGGGCTCCGCTGGGGACTCCTGATATGAGGGGGGCCCCGCTGGGGACTCCTGATGTGATGGGGGCTCCTCTGGGGATTCCTGATTTGAGGGGGGCTCCGCTGGGGACTCCTGATGTGAGGGGGGCTCCGTTGGGGACTCCTGATGTGAGGGGGGCTCCACTGGGGACTCCTGGTGTGAGAGGGGGCTCCACTGTGGACTTCTGATGTGAGGGGGGCTCCTCTGGGGACTCCTGGTGTGAGAGGGGCTCCGCTGGGGACTCCAGATGTGAGGGGGCTCCGCTGGGGACTCCTGATGTGAGGGGGGCTCCGCAGGGGACTCCTGATGTGAGGGGGCTCCGCTGGGGACTCCTGGTGTGCGGGGGGCTCAGCTGGGGACTCCTGATGTGAGGGGGGCTCCGCTGGGGACTCCTGATGTCAGGGGGCTCCGCTGGGGACTCCTGATGTGAGGGGGGCTCTGCTGAGGACTCCTGATGTGAGGGGGGCTCCGCTGGGGACTCCTGATGTGAGGGGGGCTCTGCTGGGGACTCCTGATGTGTGGGGGGCTCCGCTGGGGACTCCTGATGTGTGAGGGGCTCTGCTGGGGACTCCTGATGTAAGGGGGGCTCCGCAGGGGACTCCTGACGTGTGAGGGGGCTCCGCTGGGGACTCCTGATGTGAGGGGGTGCTCCGCTGAGGACTCCTGATGTGAGGGGGCTCTGCTGGGGACTCCTGATGTGAGTGGGGCTCTGCTGGGGACTCCTGATGTGAGGGGGCTCCGCTGGGGACTCCTGATGTAAGGGGGGCTCCACTGGGGACTCTTGGTGTGAGAGGGGGCTCCGCTGGGGACTCCTGATGTGAGGGGGGCTCCGCTGGGGACTCCTGGTGTGAGAGGGGGCTCCGCTGGGGACTCCTGATGTGAGGGGGCTCTGCTGGGGACTCCTGATATGAGGTGGGCTCCGCTGGGGACTGCTGATGTGAGGGGGCTCTGCTGGGGACTCCTGATGTGAGGGGGCTCCGCTGGGGACTCCTGGTGTAAGAGGGGGCTACGCTGGGGACTCCTGATGTGAGGGGGGCTCCGCTGGGGACTCCTGATGTGAGGGGGCTCTGCTGGGGACTCCTGGTGTGAGAGGGGGCTCTGCTGGGGACTCCTGGTGTGAGGGGGCTCCGCTGGGGACTCCTGATGTGAAGGGGGCTCCGCTGGGGACTCCTGATGTGAGGAGGGGCTCTGCTGGTGACTCCTGACATGAGGGGGGCTCCGCTGGGGACTCCTGGTGTGAGGGGGGCTCAGCTGGGGACTTCTGGTGTAAGGGGGGCACTGCTGGGGACTCCTGATGTGAGGGGGGCTCCGCTGGGGACTCCTGATGTGAGGGGGCTCTGCTGGGGACTCCTGATGTGAGGGGGGGCTCCGCTGGGGACTCCTGATGTGAGGGGGCTCCACTGGGGACTCCTGATGTGAGGAGGGGCTCCGCTGGGGACTCCTGATGTGAGGGGGGCTCCGCTGGGGACTCCTGATGTGTGGGGGGCTCCGCCGGGGACTCCTGATGTGTGGGGGGCTCCACTGAGGACTCCTGATGTGAGGGGGGCTCCGCTGGGGACTCCTGATGTGTGGGGGGCTCCACTGGGGACTCCTGATGTGAGGGGGGCTCCGCTGGGGACTCCTAATGTGAGGGGGGCTCTGCTGGGGACTTCTGATGTGAGGGGGCTCCACTGGGAACTCCTGATGTGAGGGGGGCTCCGCTGGGGACTCCTGATGTGAGGGGGGCTCCGCTGGGGACTCCTGATGTGAGGGGGCTCCGCTGGGGACTCCTGGTGTGAGAGGGGGCTCCGCTGGGGACTCCTGATGTGAGGGGGCTCTGCTGGGGACTCCTGATATGAGGTGGGCTCCGCTGGGGACTGCTGATGTGAGGGGGCTCTGCTGGGGACTCCTGATGTGAGGGGGCTCCGCTGGGGACTCCTGGTGTAAGAGGGGGCTACGCTGGGGACTCCTGATGTGAGGGGGGCTCCGCTGGGGACTCCTGATGTGTGGGGGGCTCCACTGGGGACTCCTGATGTGAGGGGGGCTCCGCTGGGGACTCCTAATGTGAGGGGGGCTCTGCTGGGGACTTCTGATGTGAGGGGGCTCCACTGGGAACTCCTGATGTGAGGGGGGCTCCGCTGGGGACTCCTGATGTGAGGGGGGCTCCGCTGGGGACTCCTGATGTGAGGGGGCTCCGCTGGGAACTCCTGGTGTGAGAGGGGGCTCCGCTGGGGAATCCTGATGTGAGGGGGGCTCCGCTGGGGACTCTTGGTGTGAGGGGGGCTCCGCTGGGGACTCCTGATGTGAGGGGGGCTCTGCTGGGGACTACTGGTATGAGGGGGGCTCCGCTGGGGACTCCTGATGTGAGGGGGCTCTTCTGGGGACTCCTGATGTGAGGGGGGCTCCGCTGGGGACTCCTGATGTGTGGGGGGGCTCTGCTGGGGACTCCTGATGTGAGGGGGGCTCCGCTGTGGACACCTGATGTAAGGGGGGGGCTCCGCTGGGGACTCCTGATGTGTGGGGGGCTCCGCTGGGGACTCCTGATGTGAGGGGGGCTCTGCTGGGGACTCCTGATGTGAGGGGGGCTCTGCTGGGGACACCTGATGTAAGGGGGGCTCTGCTGAGGACATCTGATGTAAGGGGGCTCCGCTGGGGACATCTGATGTAAGGGGGGGCTCCGCTGGGGACATCTGATGTAAGGGGGGCTCCGCTGGGGGCACCTAATGCAAGGACGGACTCTGCTGGGGGCACCTGATGCAAGGACGGATCTGCTGGGACACCTGATGCAAGGACGGACGGCTGGTGGCAGGTGACACGCTCAGGGATTCCACTGATTCAGTATTATGGTGAGTTGAATGATTTCATTTTATATTACAATGTTATAATAGAAATAATGCACTTCAATCATCCTGACACCATAACAACCATGGTGCCGGGATGATTGAAGTGCTAACAGCAGGTGTTTGGAGTACTGCTGATTGTTAAACTTTCTAAATACACATATTTCTATTGTTGTGTAGGATCTGGGGCTGCTGTCCCTCCATCCCTCTCCCCCCTTTCCCTCTCCATCCCTCATTAATATCAGACTCTAACCACACACCCTTTGAGCCACGCCCATTTAAGACATGCCCACTATTTTGCATAAACCACGCCCATCTTTCGACGCGGCGTGCAAACTTGTCCCCTATGCCACGCCCACAAACGCATGTCCCGCCCCCTGATTATAACAAGACTCCGCCTACAGCCAAAAAAGTGTCCCTAAAAATGTCTTTACAATGTTGGCAACTATGGATGTAGGCAGCTAAAAGGGAGATACTGCAGGCTTACTGTAGGTGGATAGAGTTGGGCTGTGGGTGGGGGAAGTATCTGGGGAATGGAGGAGTCTAGCAGAAACTACTGGCAGGGAAAGGGGGAATGTTGGTGGCTGAATCAAAGTGCCTGTTGATAGGGAAAGGGAACAGGCATCTAGTGGAGAGAAAATGTAAGTCTGCTGTGTCAGGACAGGAGTGATTTATGAGTGGGAAGGAGAGATGTGTATCAGGATTCATGGGAGATGCTGCCAGCGGGAGAGGAGAGCTGGAAAATTGTGCTGCGGGAATAAAGCCACTGATTGCAGAGAGAGGAGTAGCAGAGCTGAAAATGTTAGTTGTGGGGAAGGAAAGCAGAGAACAGATGTGGCTGAATCAGGATGGCAGGGAGGAGGGAAAGTGCAGACCAAAGAAGAATAGACAAACGCAGAGGAGAAAGTGTGTAGGTGCAGAGAGATCACCCACCTGTCAGATGTCAGAGAACCTACATGTCAGGCTGTGGATGTTGGCGCCCAGAATTGGAAATGACAGTGGGTGTGAGGTATTGACAGACAAATGTGGAGGCGGAGTTATGATGAAAAATCGGCTGTCATTTCTCCTGCCTCCTAGGTGCTGTGCAGGAGAAAAGTGAGCAGCAGTGGAGAGGCAATGTGGGAAACTGCTCAGCTGAGCAGGACTGTGAGACATAAGTCAGAATCCGGGGGTGTCCTGCAGAATCCGGGACTGTTGGGAGGTATGTTAGTCACACTTCTGAGAAGTTTTCCTGACACATGTGATACATTTTTGCAGGGGGGGAGAGAGCTCAGCAGACAGCTTGTCTATACAGAACACAATTCTTCTGCTCTGCCTCTCCACCCCCTCCTCTGAGCTTCTGACAGATGACAAAGGAATTTAACCCTGTTCTGCCATTTTGAAGGGGTGTAGGGGCAGAATACTGCAGATAAACAAGTAAAACCTATGTAGGAGGATTTGTTTCATCTCTCTGTATCATCTGAGGACGACCACTTCATAGGGTATATATGAGGGTTTACATCCACTTTAAAGTAGTTCTAAAGCTAATGTGTTTTTTCACATTAATGCATTCCCTGCACAAGGGTAAAAAATGTTTTACCACTCATGACTTCAGCTCTTCTCCCCTGTATTTCTCTACTCGTAGAAGGATCAGGCAGCAGTGGGATTCATTGTCTTCTGCTGCTGTCAATCAGATCCTGTGAGCAGAGAGTGGGGAGCAGGGCCAAATCGTGCTGTGTTTGTCTATGGAGACACATACTTGGCCCAGGAGCGAGCCTGCATGTTTGTTGTTACACGTTAAAAAAATTGAATTTTCAAATGTTTTAAGGAATATTCATACAAAAATATATTTATCCCTTAAACTGATCTGTGGCCCTAATGGTCCTGTGAGTTAGAAGATTGCAGTAACTGACACACCTCCATCACTCATGCTCAGCAGCATTACATTTATAGGGTATGTCTGGGTGTTAATGGAAACGCTGCAGTCAGCTGGGTAGGAGACAATAAATGAACAGAAATGAAAGCCAGTAAAATTGTAAAAGGGTATAACATGTTTAAAAAAAAACTATAGTCCCGTAGCATTTCATGGCACATTTGTAGAAGGATGGGAAGTATGCCCCCAACAGGAAGCTATTAACTCCCTCAGCAGCAGAACTTCAGCACCAGGAAGAGGACCTGCCATCACTGCAGGGAAGATTTCTACAGAATCCAACAGACTGTACATCATGGAAAGAACTTCATTATAGGTAAGTTAGGTCACTAAAGCTATAGGGAAAAAATAATTTTTAGCTTAACTTCACCTTTAAATAAGCAGAGCTTAGTGAGAAAATAAAAAAAACAGTTTGCTAGAAATTTACCTGATCTACTCCAATAACTTTCTTTGTTGTTTTGAACCCACTAACCCAATTTTTAAAAGTTTTTTTTTTAATTAAAGAAAAAAGAACGACCATCCTCTCCTAAATAGTTTCAGCATGCCACAACGTGTTTGATCTTTTGAGCTTGTACCCTTGTAGCAAGCAGATTCAAAATATGGAGACTCTCTTCCTACACTAATTATTGGAAGGTAACGTGGTTTAATATCATATTTCTGGAGTTTTCTGGTTGATTCAGCCATGTGGCCTAAGTTGGAATCTGCAAGTTGAACCAGCAGGATGTTCATGACAAGGAGTCATAAATGGGAATGCATATCCTAACACAATGTTCTCGCAGGCCTCCTGATGTGAGGTACGGGGGTAGAGAAGCATCAGATAAGACATCCTGGGGAGGTGCGAATTAAAATGTCCTGAGTTACAGAAGATCAAAGCTGTTAATGAAGATTTGACCCGGGTCAAAAAGCGGTGATTCATGGAGGAATGTTGTCTCTAGTGGACACTACAGCATGCTTCCTGGAAGATGGACTGGAGAAGAATATACTTCCTGGTGATTAGGAAGGACTGCCTCTTATGGATTTATCATTGTACAGTGGGTGTTTGTGTGGGTGGTGTCTGAGTGGGCTTTAAAAGTACTGACCGGCTGGAGATACTTCCCCTCTTTCCATTGAGCTCAGCCGAGACAGCATCTTGAGGAGGACCTTATGTAAAGTATAATTTATGTTCTTTCATTTTATATGCTCTGTAATATTTTCCTTTAGTGTTTTTATGTTAGCATTCCTACTTTCTTGGAGAATAAATGAAACCCTTGCTTTGTTAAAGCAGTGTGTTTATTTTTATAGCTAACCTTGTTATTGTACCATCACCGTTAACTTTATCAGAGCTTTGACAGACTAGCTAATTATAGGAATAGACAAGTTAATAGATATTTCTAATAAATAGGGGCAATCCAAAAACCAAACCATTATTTATTTCACTAATACAAACCCATGTATCCTTCAGCAAAATGTGGGTATTTCAAGAAGAGGGACCAAAATATAACCAGTCATTCCTCTAAAAAATATAGCCTGGTGCAAACAACCAGCAGACTAATCTGTTTCTGTTCTAATGCTGTCCAGGAGATGATACAATAGGGTTGGGTGGGGTGAGGTGTCTATACTACTTGATTACATTATAATACATTTGTTATTTCATCCTGGGAAAAAATATAAAATGTCATCTGTGATTTATAAAGTGATTTTCACCTGCAGGACCACGATAATCCCTAATCATCATGTCTCAGTTTTATTAGCAAGAAGTGCATAGGGTCATTAAACACAGAGGGGGAACTGTGTGCCTTGTGAACTTCAAGAAATTGATTTTACGGTAAATACAAAAATCGTATTTTCTTTCTTGTCTATTAAGGGGCACAGGAATATAGAAATTCTTAGACGTGAAAGGCATCTAAAACCACTCCAATTTGAGAGATATGCAACAGCCACTGAGAGCATCAACCAATGTGAAAATCTTACAAGAAGAATATCTGAAGGAATAATTGCCTAAAGAGGCTAAACGAAAAGGGTACCAATATGGAAATTGCTAACATAAGGAAGGAAAAAAATATTTTCCAGAGCAGGATAGGTATCACCACTAGAGTGTGGCTGTTATCTGAAAAAATGATGGACCTCAGAAAAAAAGTGGAGGACAACCAGCAACCACCATAAGGAAAAAAAACACAACTCAAAGAAGGGTCCACCCTTTTAGGACACAAGAAAGTTTTAATACACAAGGGAGAGGGTGATATTCTGATTTTACCACTTGAGCTCCAGAAGGTTTTACCCCATCCATGACCAGGGCATTTTTGGCTGTTCAGCACTGTGCTACTTTAACTGTCAATTGCACAGTCATGCATGCATGAAATTTGTATAATTTTTTCACACAAATAGAGCTTTCTTTTGGTGGGATTTAATCACCACTGGGTTTTTTATTTTTTTTGCTATATATATATATATATATATATATATATATATATATATGAAAAATACTGAAAATTTTGGAAAAAAAACAAGTTTTCGCAGACATCACGGACTGCAGAAAAAGTGAGTGCTGCTTTGTCAGCTCACCACGAGTTTGTGACATTACATAGAGATAATTGTGATAGGAGGATGCTTTGGTCACTGTTTCTATATCTCTATTACAATGTGAGTGATTCTAAACAGAGGATAACAGAAGGTAAAGTAAAGGCATCAGAGATCAGACATCAGAGATCAGACATTGGGTTTAATTTACTAAAGGCAAATCAACTTTGCACTGCAAGTGCACTTGGAAGTGCAATCGCTGTAGAACTGAGGGAGAGATCTGAAATGAGGGGAAGCTCTGCTGATGTTATCATCCAATCATGTACAAGCAAAATGCTGTTTTTATTTACCTTGCATGTCCCCTCAGATATATAGCGATCTATTTTCTTTTACACTGTTATTGCTTATAACAGTGATGATCACTGTTATAAGCAATAGTTTTAACTGCCATAAATGGCTTTCTTTCATGACAGCTTGCTTACTATTGTGATGCTGTGATTGGCCACAGCTAATCACATGGTACAGGGTGCCATGTACCATGTGATAGCTGTGGGACAATCATAGGCATGCGCACAGGGCACACCCTAATTACCCCATGTGGTTTTCTGTGTTTTCTGTCACCCCCTATCTGCTGCAGGGAAGGTTTCAGGATGGAAAGCAGGGGAAGGGGGCCAGTAACTTTAGTAATTTAATTTACCGGCCCCTTCCTTTTGTGATCTGTACTGATTGCTTCTGTGTTCATTCTTAACTGAAGAATAATAAACTATGTTTACTATGCTTCAGTTTGTGATCAAAAAGGAAGCCGCTCAATACAGAGCACTTTCCATTCATTCACTGTCCAGTGCAACTGAGGCTGAGGCTAAAATCTGAGGCTAAAAAATAATGAAAACAAATTATAAAAAAAATATAAAAATAAAAAACTACTGACACTGTCCAGTGCCCTACTCACACCAATCTCTGCTCTACTGACACTATCCATTGCTCTGCTGATATACACGCATGTGTGTCTGTGCTTTGGGGTGCACACCCTAATGCAATAGGCTGCGCACAGCAATGGGGATAATCACAGCATCACAATAGTAAGCAAGCTGTCATGAATGGAAGTCATTCCTGACAGTTTTGTTTACATTTAATCATGTGATCAGTGTGCGTGGTCATAGTGTTCACATGATATCCCAGCCACTCACAGTGGCCGGGTACTGAGCACCATGATCAGTGTTGAACGACATAGGAGTATGTCGCTTAGTTTGGAACTGCAGCCTGCCGCAGTAAAAATACTGTGGGTATGACACCAAGTGGTTAACCAGTACATTTTTTAAATGTTCATTTCTGCAAAAAGGTTGTATTTCTGGAACACTTGAATATTTAAATAAACATTCAATAACAAAGACTAATTGCTTTGAATAATGTTAAATATATTTTTGCTGTATGAATGATATTGTACAGAAAAGGGAATTCGTTTCTGTCTTTTATTCCTCCTAACCGGCACCCTCTTCTGACTCTGATCCCCCTTCCATTATTTAGTTCTTACACTAAAGATAATTCTCCAGGGTACCCCCATGCAATAAATTTTTCTGACATCTCCTGCAGCCTTTCGTCTCTGCATGTTTCTTCAATGTCAATACACTGCACCAGCATGAGCTGACTCGTGGCAATAAAGCAAAATGTGTGTGGCAAATAAAAGCTATTGTATACCAACAATTGATTTCTGCCAGTGGGTTAAGTGTATACTATGGTGTGTAGAACACCTGCCTGTTTGTAAACCCTTGTGTCCAAAAATGAAAATACAGTATTGTCCAGATCAAAATTCATGTTAAATTGGATCAATGAATTAAAATTGTTCAATCCTTCATGTAAGGCCCTCATACAAAGACATCATTAATGAAGCACTTCCAAACACTACAGTGTTTGGTGAACGCCTAACTAAAATATACAAGCCTGGTCTCAAAATCATTCATAAAATCCCCTGTGAATGAGAAGCAACATCCCTGCATTTTAGGTAGTAACTGTCCTGAGAAGTAAAGTAATTTCTGAATAAGATAAAATAAAATAACAGAAAAAAAGGAAAAAAGGAGAAAAAGGACTTTTAAGGTTGCCAATAAAACCCAAAATAGGAAAAAAATTACAGTCTCATGTCATAAAATGAAATAATTCCATGAACAACTCCAGTTGTTCCATACTGTTATTTCACTCATTGCCATCAAACCAATTACTGCATTTATTCCCACCATTTGATCAGTCAAAGTATACACAATAGCAACATCCCAGTGTTACCAGGATGAAATCAGTAATATGATCTGTAATATTTTTCTACCTCATCAAAAAGTCCCCAGTATCCTTGACATATGCCGGAGCCTGTTGTACCAGAGGTGCTAACAAGCGATCTAAGAAAGTAACAGTCGGACTAAATATAGACCCAGCTAGGCTGCATGTCCAGATTAAGGGTCTGCTATGGATTTTTTTTAGAGGGACCCCATGCTTTTTTTTTTGCAAGGCATACCAGACTCAAAGGGTCTGGTGTGTATTTTCAGGAGGATTCTACATAACTTTTTTTCAGTCTTGGTGTAGGATATGCTACAGCAAAAATAACATTTACAAATTGACATTTAGGCCTTGTTTACACAGAACGATTAGGGCCGTTTCAGACTGATCACTCTGTATTTTGTTTTTGTCATCAAATGCAAAAGAAAAATGCATGACCATTAAATTCTATGGAATTCATTACACCAGTTGTGGGTTAGTTGTGTTTTTAAAAGTCCTGGATGTTGCATTTGAAGTACAAGAAAGCACCAAAAACACAGTTCCTCATTCAAATGAATGGAAAACATATCAAACATGGCAAAAACACACCAAAAGTGCACCCAACGTTGTGTTTTTGGTACATTTTTTTGAGTGATATGTTTTTTTTTCACAGGTGCAAAACATATCAGATAGGGTTGCATCGATACTGATACTAGTATGGTAACTGTGCCGATACCGAGCATTTGCATAAGTATTTGTACACGTGCAAATGCTCCGATGCCTAATCCGATACCTGGGCAGCCATCGGTGCAGCAGTGGGGCAGTTACAAGCACCAATCTCCCTGTATAGCTTTTCTGACAGTCGCTTCTCCTCCTCTCCCTCCTGTGGCTGTCAGGGAGATCAGTGCTTGTAACTGCCCCTGCCGCTGCACTGACTGTCCCCCATGTCCTCCTTCGAGTCCCCCTCTGTGCTCCCCGGGTCTCTGTTTCCTGCTCCGGGTCCTCCTCTGTGCTCCCTGTTTCCTCTACATCTCCCTCTGGTCCTCCTCTGGGTCCCGATCCGTGTCCTCATTCGGGACCCATTCTGTGTCCTCCAGATCCCAATCCGTGTCCTCTCCTGGGTCTCTCTGTGTCCTCCCCGGCTCTCGTGCTCCTCCTCTGGTTCCCCGTCCCGGATCTGTCAGAATGGAGAGTGGAGGAAGGAGCCAGTAAATATGTAATTTACCGACTCCTTCCTTTTCCGAATGCACAGAGTCAGTGATCACTGACTCTGTCCATTCATAACTGAGCAACGAAAACTGTATTTACAATGCTTCAGTTTCAGTTTATGAATGGACAGGAGCCTTTGTCTCCTGTCCATTCATCTTCAGTTCAGCTGAGTCTGCAGAGAAAGGGACTGGGGAATCTGTGTTATCAGTCCCTTTACCTGTCTCAAAAGGTGAGAGATTTCTCTTTTAAATAAAAAAATAAAATAAAATTTAAAATAAGTTTTTAAATAAAAAACTTTTAAATAAAGTTAAAAAAAAAACACTGACACCATCCAAACCCCCCAGAAAGAAAGTATATATATATATATATATATATATATATATATATATATATATATATATATTGTAAAAGATAAATGATAAAAAATAAAATTGTAAAAAAAATAAATAAAATAAACATAAAAAACTATTGACACAATCCACGCCTCCTCAGTGCCCATCAGTGTCACCTACCAGTGCTGCATATTAGTGCCACTGTCACATGACATTAAAAAAGTATCAATAATCAGTATCGGCGAGTACTTGTAAAAAAGTATTGGTAGTTGTACTCGGTCTCAAAAAAGTAGTATTGGTGCAGCACTAATACCAGAAATGCAGCAGAAACGCAAAAATGGCAAAACCGCATTTTTACTGCCTTTTTGCAATGAAGCAATGTGAAAGCAGCCTTACATCCATGCCCTGTGCATGGTGATACACAGGTGTTGTATGCATTCCCATGCCAGCAGCCCCATTCATGTCTATTGGGACACAGCAGCTGCACGGACAGAGCCGCTGTGTCTCAATATGACATCCATGTGGGTGCATGTCCCCGTACTCATTCACCTTGGGTGTGTTTGAGGCCAGGGACCCACATGGATGTCATATTGGAACAAAACCTGGCCTGGCACAGGGCACATGTAAAAGAGGCCTTATTTGCCAGCTTCTTAAAAAAAAAAAAAAACGCATGCAGACCCCTCAAAATGCCCCCAAAATAGCAGAATTTTGGAGGGGCCTGTGTGCTGTTTTTTGAAAAAACAAAGGAGCCGGCAAAGGCATGCCATTTGCTGACAATTTTAAAACTTTTTTCCTTTGTAAATGTCAGTGCTGCGGAAGCACTTTCTGTACATTACAGAGATGTGCCCCTTTACAGGCAGGATTTGGATACCCTCTAGGCATGTTATTTAAGGAAGTGGACATTTTTAACGTTTCTCTTTAAGCATTCAAAAAAATCATTGCTCCTAGCCAAATGGATTTTTATTTTTTATTTTTTTGCGTTGGTCCACGTTACCTAGGGTAGTGACCCTCCCCCCATGCCATTTTTTGACAGCCCCAGTCTAATATACCAGAAAATGGTATTTTTAATTAAACAGATTCAGCTCCCATTGATTTAAATGGGGTTGAGGTTCAGCATCTGAATGTCTATGAAGTTCACCAAACCCTGCCCTAACCAAACCCAGGTCAATTCTGCTTATCACTATTTATTTTCCTTGTAGCTAATTGGGCATTCTTCGCAAAGTGAAACTGAACCACATTCACTAAGCTCTGGGGAAGATTTTCTTTCAAAGTGCAATTTGTTCAGTACATGATCTCTCCAGGCACACTTAAACAATGTGACTTCTTATGATACATCATCATCCATTAATGCTTTCACTGTTGTATGTGATGGAGGTGGCGCTAAGCAATTTTTACTGATTAAATCTAATCTCTTACAGTCTAACACAGTGTCTGGGCATGACACAGTTAATTTAGACTATACGCCATTTAAACTTTCCAGCTAATATTATGAAAAGAGCAATATGTGTGTGTGTGTAAAAAATATAATGTGGTTATTAAATGTAGTTTATAATATAGAATAAAATGAATGGTCACAAAATAAAGTAGTTATGGCAATGGCATTATATAAGTTGCAGATCAGTAACTTCCACAGAATAGAGTACTTCCTATGTAGATGATGTAGTATTACTGGGTCACCCTACGATCACCAAAGTCATTGCAGATATCCAGCTGCTGGTTAAAGACAATTCCAGGAAGCTGGCCAAAGAGACACCCAGTAATGGGAAATCTACTCTTTTTATCCTTATCATATACTTCTCCCTAACACTGCTCCTACTTTCTCCCAAACCAACGGGGCTCTGTCCTTAACCTACTCTTACACTATGGGTGCACAGAATGACAGAGAACCTATTTAAAGAGGAGTTTCAGTCAGATGTGCCAAAATTAAAAGTCAGCAGCTTCAAAAACTGTAGCTGCTGACTTTTAACCTGTCCAAAGGACCCAGCGCTGTCCTCAACTGGACTGATTCTTCACTGGTCCTCAGAGCTGGCATCTTAAATGAGGTGAAATATTAAAATTCTTCTAGAACAGTGGTCTCCAAACTGCAGCCCGGAGGCTGGATGTGGCCCTTTGCTTGCATTTTTCTGTCCCTTGGGGCCATTTTCCCCCCCACTAATACAAGACACTACTTCTCCCACTGACACCAACAATGGGCCATAATTCCTGCTACTGACATCAACAATGCAGCACTATTTCCCCCATTGGCACCAATGATGGGGCACTATTCCTCAAACTGACACCAACAATGGGTCACTATTTCTCCCACTGACAGCAACAATGGAGCACTATACCTCCCACTGACACTAACTACGGGGCACTATTCCTCCCACTGACACCAATGATGGGGCACTATTCCTCCCACTGTCACCAACGACGGGGCACTATTCCTCCCCTTAGTACCAAAGATGCATTGTTTACTTTCACCGATGCCAGGACAATTTCAACTCCCAATGACCACAGTCGGCGCCCCTAAAGTCTGAAGGACAGTGAACTGACCCTTTGGATCAGAGAAAGTTTGGATACCCCTGTTTTAGAAGTAGAAGTAGTACACAGTTAAAGTGTAGGGGAGTCCGTCTAAAGACTGACTTGTATAAAGATTCTTTCATGACCAGAAAACCAGTTCTTTAAAACGAAATCCAACAATAGAAAAATAGATACAGTTTGTCCAGGTAGAAAAGGTTTCTAAATTAAGTTGATGAGGATGGGAGATGAGAGCTGCTAGATCACGGACTATGAGTTTTGTATAGTCTAAAATTCAGAGTCTGCAACTCAGGATAAGGAACAAATAAGAGCGACAGTATGAGAGGGCAAGTTTGGCTAATATTACTAAAGTTTGCATGCCAAATCCAAACCTCATTGAAGTTAATGGGAGACAAAAAAAAGTAATGGCCATTTTCCAGGCTAATAGGAATGTATAAGGGAATAGGTGAATAGGGAACTGTCAAAGAAATACATGGGGGCTGGGCACCAAAACAAAAACAAATTGTGTAAAAATTCTGTTTGGCGGTAAGTAGAGATTTTTTAAATCTTAGGCTGAAATATTAAAAATGTAAAAGGTTTGGAATTAAAGTGATACTAAACACATACTGCTTAATTTACATTGTCCCTTCACATGACCCAGCTCTCTCCCAGCCTGTCTTCAGAGAAACATAAGCAGAAGGAGCTTCTGGTCCTCTGCTGCTCATCACATGTTTAAAAATAACAAAAACAAAAAAGTAAAATAAATAAAATAAAAAAACTGTTTTAACCACTTGCCGACCGCCTCACGCCTATATACGTGAGCAGGGCGGCACGGGCAGGCAAAATCACGTACCTAGTACGGACCCCCCCCGGTGCCCTCGGCGGTCGGCTCTTGTTCGCGGGCGATTGGGGGTCAGGGGGAGGCCATCCATTGATGGCCACCCCCTCCCGATCGCTCCCAGCGAATCAAATGCTTCCTCTCCCTCTGTAATGTAAACAGAGGGAGAGGAAGTGATGTCATCTCTCCTCGAGCCGGTCTTTTTGATCCGACGCCGAGGAGAGAAGACATCCAAGTAAGTGCACCAACACTACACGCTCAGTAGAACACGCCAGGCACACTTTTCACCCCCCTGTCACCCCCCGATCACCCCCCGATCACCCCCCTGTACCCACTGTCACTCTGACACCAATAGCAGTGTTTTTTTTTTTTGCATTGGTGTCAGTTTGTGTCAGTTATAAGTGTTAGGGCAGTTAGGTTAGCCCCCTTTAGGTCTAGGGTACCCCCCTTTAGGTCCAGGGTACCCCCCTAACCCCCCCTAATAAAGGTTAACCCCGTGATCACCCCCCGTCACCAGTGTCGCTAAGCAATCGTTTTTCTGATCGCTGTATTAGTGACACAGGTGACGCTAGTTTAGGGAGGTAAGTATCTAGGTTCGCTGTCAGTGTTTTATAGCGACAGGGACCCCCATATACTACCTGCTAAAGGTTTTAACCCCCTGATTGCCCCCTAGTTAACCCTTTCACCAGCGATCACCGTATAAGTGTTACGGGTGACGCTGGTTAGATAGTTTGCTTTTTGTAGTTTATTATAGTTTATTACAGTTTATTATAGTTTATTATAGTTTTAGGGCACCCGCCGTTTATTACCTTATAAAGGTTTAACCCCCTAATTGCCCGGCAGTGATATAAGTTAAGTTTTTAGGATCAGATAAGGTCTGCGTCGCCCCAGGCAGCGTCAGGTTAGCGCCAGTACCGCTAAAACCCACGCACGCAGCATACACCTCCCTTAGTTCTATAGTATCTGAACGGATCGATATCTGATCCGATCAGATCTATACTCCCCAGCAGTTTAGGGTTCCCTGAAACGCAGTGTTAGCGGGATCAGCCCAGATACCTGCTAGCACCTGCGTTTTGCTCCTCGGCCCAGCCCAGCCCAGCCCACCCAAGTGCAGTATCGATCGATTACTGACACTTACAAAACACTAAGCACACATAACTGCAGCGGTCGCAGAGTCAGGCCTGATCCCTGCGATCGCTAACAGTTTTTTGGTAGCGTTTTGAATCAGTCGCTGACAGTCAGGAGCTTTTTTGCCTGTGAGTCTCACTAGTGTACCCCTAAATTTAGAGGCCAAAATGGCAAATCGAAGGTACACTAGTGAAGAGGCCTACAGGTTTCTGAGCATGACAGATAGTGAAGAGGAAGTCACTCATCTGTCAGATTCAGGCTCAGAATATGATCCTGTAGACGACAGCGGCTCCATGACAGATAGCTCTGACGACGGAGTTGTGGTCCCTGCTAAGGTCAGGCGTACCAGACCCCGAACTTATTCTGTCCTTGAAGTGCAAGAACCGCAGGGCTCTCGTATGGAGCAGAGAAGTACTAGTGCCGCTATTCCTTCTGGTGAACTGGCAAGCACCAGCGGCCTAGTACACCCTGGTCGTACATCCAGCACTGCAGTAACACTTGGTGACGTGGCGAGTCCCATAAGTGCAGTTCAAGCTGGCGAGGTGGCAAGCACAAGTAGTGTCCCGCTGCCACCAAGAAGACGAACACAGGCCCGTCGTGCCCATAGTGCCCTTCCTGCTGCATTCGCCAATCCGAATTGGGTACCCACCACTTCTGCAGCACCCGTACTTCCCCCTTTCACTGGCCAACCCGGAATTCAGGTGGAAACAGTTGACTTTACGCCACTGGATTTTTATTCGCTGTTTTTCACCGAAGATCTCTATAGATCTATTGTGGACCAAAGCAATTTATACGCTGGTCAATACATCGCCACTATGCCCCAGTCCACCCTTGCCAGAGATTGGAGACCAATTACGGTCTCTGAATTTAAGATCTTTCTGGGCCTTTCCCTCCTCATGGGGTTGAATAAAAAGAGTGAGTTGCGGTCATATTGGTCCACTGACCCAATTTACCATTCACCCTTGTTCTCTGCCTCCATGGCCAGGGCACGATACGAGCAGATTTTGCGGTTCATGCACTTCAACGACAATGAACTCTGTCGTCCTCGTGGAGACCCTGCATACGATCGGCTCTACAAAATTCGGCCCCTCGTAAACCACTTCAACCAACGTTTTGCAGACTTGCTTACCCCCCATCAAGTTGTCTGCGTTGATGAGTCCCTGGTTAAATTTTCTGGCCGCTTGTCATTCAAATAGTACCTTCCCAGCAAGCGTGCCAGATACGGGGTCAAGATGTATAAGCTCTGTGACAGGGCCACAGGCTATATATATAGTTTTATGGTTTACAAGGGCAAAGATAGTCACGTAGAGCCGACAAACTGCCCTGACTACATAAGAAGCGCTGGCAAGATAGTGTGGGACTTGGTGTCACCCTTATTCGGAAAGGGGTACCACTTGTACGTGGACAATTATTATACGAGCGTGCTTGAAGTATAATAATGTGCTCGCTATGAAGTGGAGGGATAAGAAGAATGTTTTCGTTCTCACCTCCCTTCATGCAGACACGATGGTCCAAATTCCTACGGCGACTGGTGTTGTGGAGAAACCCCTCTGTGTCCACGAATATAACCTTAATATGGGAGGGGTGGACCTCAACGACCAGTTGTTGGCGCCGTACCTAATTGCCCGTAAGGCCAGACGCTGGTACAAAAAAGTGTCTGTTTATTTATTTCAATTGGCTTTGCTGAATGCTTATGTGCTATACAGAGCTTCAGGACGGACTGGATCCTTCCTTAAATTCCAGGAAGAGATCGTCAGAGCCCTTCTGTATCCAGACGGTGCTCCACCTCACCATCCCCAACCAAATGCAGTAAGCCGGCTGCATGAGAGGCATTTTCTTTATGCCCTCCCGAGTACCCCTACCCAACGAACCCCCCAAAAAAGATGTCGTGTCTGCAGCAAGCGCGGATTTAGGCGTGACACCCGGTATTGTTGTCCCCTCTGTCCTGGCAATCCTGGTCTTTGCATTGGTGAATGTTTTGAACGCTACCACACACTAGTGGAGTATTAGCGTAGGGTACAGCACTGCACAGACTAGGCACACTTCCACAGGGTCTCCCAAGATGCTGTCGCATTTTGAGAGACCCAAACCTGGTACCAGTTAAAAAAGTTAAAGTTACAAAAAAAAGTGTAAAAAAAACAAAAAAAAGTAAAAAAAAAGAAAAAAACACAAAAAAAAATTTAAAATAAAAAAACCAAAAATAGTTGTTGTTTTATTGTTCTCTCTCTATTCTCTCTCTATTGTTCTGCATTCTATACTGCAATGTTTTATTGTTATGTTTTTATCATGTTTGCTTTATAGGTATGCAATTTTTTTATACTTTGTTTTTTTTATTGTTAACCACTTTTGTGTTTTCAGGTACGCCATTCAGCTGCAGAGCGGATTTATTTATCTTGACAGCAACAGCGTTTGCTCCCACGATACATAAAGCCATGACTCCAGCGCTGTCGGAGGTGATTTCACCACCACAGTTACATACTTCAGCATATATGCCGAAGCGTGGGGGCAGCAGTGGGTGGAGGAGCGATTTGCTCCTGCCTTTTGCGGGAGGATGCCCCCATGCTTCGGCATATATATTTTTTAGGTAGGCACAGGTTGCGTTAAATGTTTTATTTTTTACTATGTTTTTTTGAATTTTGCTTTGCAGGTATGGTAAGTATTACTGTTATACTGTAATGTTACTTTGTTTTTTTGTTAACCATCATTTGCTTAGCAGGTACGCCATTCAGTTGCAGCACGGATTTATTTATCTTGACAGCAACAGCGTTTGCTCCCACGATACATAAAGCCGTGACTCCAGCGCTGCCGGAGGTGATTTCACCACCACAGTTACATACTTCAGCATATATGCCGAAGCGTGGGGGCAGCAGTGGGTGGAGGAGCGATTTGCTCCTGCCTTTTGCGGGAGGATGTCCCCATGCTTCGGCATATATATTTTTTAGGTAGGCACAGGTTGCGTTAAATGTTTTATTTTTTACTATGTTTTTTTTATATTTTGCTTTGCAGGTATGGTAAGTATTACTGTTATACTGTAATGTTACTTTGTTTTTTTGTTAACCATCATTTGCTTAGCAGGTACGCCATTCAGTTGCAGCACGGATTTATTTATCTTGACAGCAACAGCGTTTGCTCCCAATATACATAAAGCCGTGACTCCAGCGCTGTCGGAGGTGATTTCACCACCACAGTTACATACTTCAGCATATATGCCGAAGCGTGGGGGCAGCAGTGGGTGGAGGAGCGATTTGCGGGAGGATGCCCCCATGCTTCGGCATATATATACGGTGCATGTATGCCCATCATTAGAAGTGGGTGGATGAAGGGAGGTATTCTAATGGTGGGCATACCCACTGATCAATATCTTTTTTTCGTTCAGCCCACAGGCTGCATGAAAAAAAAGTTTACAATGTATGCCCAACAAGGACCAGCAACGTACTGGTATGTTGCTGGACTTTGAGTGGTTATACCAGAATGATGCCTGCAGGTTTAGGTATCATCTTGGTATCATTCTTTTCAGCCAGTAGTCGGCTTTCTTGTAAAAGCAATCCTAGCGGCTAATTAGCCTCTAGACTGCTTTTACAAGCAGTGGGAGGGAATGCCCCCCCCCCCACACACACACCGTCGTCCATGTTTTTCTCTGGCTGTCCTGTCCCAACAGGGAACTTGAGAATGCAGCCGGTGATTCAGCCAGCTGACCATAGAGCTGATCAGAGACCAGAATGGCTCCAAACATCTCTATGGCCTAAGAAACCGGAAGCTACGAGCATTTCATGACTTAGATTTCGCCGGATGTAAACAGCGCCATTGGGAAATTGGGAAAGCATTTTATCACACCGATCTTGGTGTGGTCAGATGCTTTGAGGGCAGAGGAGAGATCTAGGGCCTAATAGACCCCATTTTTTTCTAAAAAGAGTACCTGTCACTACCTATTGCTATCATAGGGGATATTCCCTGAGATAACAATAAAAATGATAAAAAAAAATAAAAACGAAAGGAACAGTTTAAAAATAAGATAAAAAAAAAATAATAATTAAAAAAAAAAAAAAGCACCCCTGCCCCCCCCCTGCTCTCGCACAATGGCGAACGCAAGCGTCGGTCTGGCGTCAAATGTAAACAGCAATTGCACCATGCATGTGAGGTATCACCGCGAAGGTCAGATCGTGGGCAGTAATTTTAGCAGTAGACCTCCTCTGTAAATCTAAAGTGGTAACCTGTAAAGGCTTTTAAAGGCTTTTAAAAATGTATTTAGTTTGTCGCCACTGCACGTTTGTGCGCAATTTTAAAGCATGTCATGTTTGGTATCCATGTACTCGGCCTAAGATCATCTTTTTTATTTCATCAAACATTTTGACAAAATACTGTGTTTTAGTGTATTAAAATTTTAAAAAGTGTGTTTTTTCCCCAAAAAATGCGTTTGAAAAATCGCTGCGCAAATACTGTGTGAAAAAAAAAAAATTAAACACCCACCATTTTAATCTGTAGGGCATTTGCTTTAAAAAAATATATAATGTTTGGGGGTTCGAAGTAATTTTTTTGCAAAAAAAAATAATTTTTTCATGTAAACAAAAAGTGTCAGAAAGGGCTTTGTCTTCAAGTGGTTAGAAGAGTGGTCGATGTGTGACATAAGCTTCTAAATGTTGTGCATAAAATGCCAGGACAGTTCAAAACCCCCCCAAATGACCCCATTTTGGAAAGTAGACACCCCAAGCTATTTGCTGAGAGGCATGTCGAGTCCATTGAATACTTTATATTGTGACACAAGTTGCGGGAAAAAGACACATTTTTTTTTTTTTTTTGCACAAAGTTGTCACTAAATGATATATTGCTCAAACATGCCATGGGAATATGTGAAATTACACCCCAAAATACATTCTGTTGCTTCTCCTGAGTACGGGGATACCACATGTGTGAGACTTTTTGGGAGCCTAGCCGCGTACGGGACCCCGAAAACCAAGCCCCGCCTTCAGGCTTTCTAAGGGCGTAAATTTTTGATTTCACTCTTCACTGCCTATCACAGTTTCGGAGGCCATGGAATGCCCAGATGGCACAACCCCCCCCCCCCCCAAATGACCCCATTTTGGAAAATAGACACCCAAAGCTATTTGCTGAGAGGTATAGTGAGTATTTTGCAGACCTCACTTTTTGTCACAAAGTTTTGAAAATTGAAAAAAGAAAAAAAAAATACGTTTTTCTTGTCTTTCTTCATTTTCAAAAACAAATGAGAGCGCAAAATACTCACCATGCCTCTCAGCAAATAGCTTGGGGTGTCTACTTTCCAAAATAGGGTCATTTGGGGGGGTTTTGTGCCATCTTGGCATTTTATGGCCTTCAAAACTGTGATAGGTAGTGAGGAGTAAAATCAAAAATGTATGCCCTTAGAAATCCTGAAGGCGGTGCTTGGTTTTCGGAGCCCCGTACGCGGCTAGGCTCCCAAAAAGTCCCACACATGTGGTATCCCCGTACTCAGGAGAAGCAGCAGAATATATTTTGGGGTGTAATTCCACATATGCCCATGGCATGTTTGAACAATATATCATTTAGTGACAACTTTGTGCAAAAAAAAAAAAATTGTCACTTTTCCGCAACTTGTGTCAAAATATAAAATATTCCATGGACTCAACATGCCTCTCAGCAAATAGCTTGGGGTGTCTACTTTCCAAAATGGGGTCAATTGGGGGGGGGTTTGTGCCATCTGGGCATTTTATGGCCTTCAAAAATGTGATAGGTAGTGAGGAGTGAAATTACAACTTTACGCCCTTAGAAATCCTGAAGGCGGTGCTGGGTTTTCGGGGCCCCGTACGCAGCTAGGCTCCCAAAAAGTCCCACACATGTGGTATCCCCATACTCAGGAGAATCAGCAGAATGTATTTTGGGGTGCAATTCCACATATGCCCATGGCCTGTGTGAGCAATATATCATTTAGTGACAACTTTGTGCAAAAAAAAAAAAAAATTCTCACATTCCCGCAACTTGTGTCAAAAAATAAAATATTCCATGGACTCAACATGCCTCTCAGCAAATAGCTTGGGGTGTCTACTTTCCAAAATGGGGTCATTTGGGGGGGTTTTGTGCCATCTTGGCATTTTATGGCCTTCAAAACTGTGATAGGTAGTGAGGAGTGAAATCAAAAATTTATGCCCTTAGAAATCCTGAAGGCGGTGCTTGGTTTTCGGGGCCCCGTACGCGGCTAGGCTCCCAAAAAGTCCCACACATGTGGTATCCCCGTACTCAGGAGAATCAGCAGAATGTATTTTGGGGTGCAATTCCACATATGCCCATGGCCTGTGTGAGCAATATATCATTTAGTGACAACTTTGTGCAAAAAAAAAAAAAAATTCTCACATTCCTGCAACTTGTGTCAAAAAATAAAATATTCCATGGACTCAACATGCCTCTCAGCAAATAGCTTGGGGTGTCTACTTTCCAAAATGGGGTCATTTGGGGGGGGTTTTGTGCCATCTTGGCATTTTATGGCCTTCAAAACTGTGATAGGTAGTGAGGAGTGAAATCAAAAATTTATGCCCTTAGAAATCCTGAAGGCGGTGCTTGGTTTTCGGGGCCCCGTACGCGGCTAGGCTCCCAAAAAGTCCCACACATGTGGTATCCCCGTACTCAGGAGAAGCAGCAGAATATATTTTGGGGTGCAATTCCACATATGCCCATGGCATGTTTGAGCAATATATCATTTAGTGACAACTTTGTGCAAAAAAAAAAAATTGTCACTTTCCAGCAACTTGTGTCAAAATATAAAATATTCCATGGACTGAACATGCCTCTCAGCAAATAGCTTGGGGTGTCTACTTTCCAAAATGGGGTCATTTGGGGGGGTTTTGTGCCATCTTGGCATTTTATGGCCTTCAAAACTGTTATAGGTAGTGAGGAGTGTAATCAAAAATCTATGCCCTTAGAAATCCTAAAGGCGGTGATTGGTTTTCGGGGCCCCGTACGCGGCTAGGCTCCCAAAAAGTCCCACACATGTGGTATCCCCGTACTCAGGAGAAGCAGCAGAATATATTTTGGGGTGCAATTCCACATATGCCCATGGCCTGTGTGAGCAATATATCATTTAGTGACAACTTTGTGCAAAAAAAAAAAATTGTCACTTTCCAGCAACTTGTGTCAAAAAATAAAATATTGCATGGACTGAACATGCCTCTCAGCAAATAGCTTGGGGTGTCTACTTTCCAAAATGGGGTCATTTGGGGGGGTTTTGTGCCATCTTGGCATTTTATGGCCTTCAAAACTGTTATAGGTAGTGAGGAGTGTAATCAAAAATCTATGCCCTTAGAAATCCTAAAGGCGGTGATTGGTTTTCGGGGCCCCGTACGCGGCTAGGCTCCCAAAAAGTCCCACACATGTGGTATCCCCATACTCAGGAGAAGCAGCTAAATGTATTTTGGGGTACAATTCCACATATGCCCATGGCCTGTGTGAGCAATATATCATTTAGTGACAACTTTGTGCAAAAAAAAAAAAATTGTCACATTCCCACAACTTGTGTCAAAAAATAAAATATTGCATGGACTCAACATACCTCTCAGCAAATAGCTTGGGGTGTCTACTTTCCAAAATGGGGTCAATTGGGGGTGTTTTGTGCCATCTTGGCATTTTATGGTCTTCAAAACTGTGATAGGTAGTGAGGAGTGTAATCAAAAATCTATGCCCTTAGAAATCCTGAAGGCGGTGCTTGGTTTTCGGGGCCCCATACACGGCTAGGCTCCCAAAAAGTCCCACACATGTGGTATCCCCATACTCAGGAGAAGCAGCTGAATGTATTTTGGGGTGCAATTCCACATATGCCCATGGCCTGTGTGAGCAATATATCATTTAGTGACAACTTTTTGTAATTTTTTTTTTTTTTGTCATTATTCAATCACCTGGGACAAAAAAAATAAATATTCCATGGGTTCAACATGCCTCTCAGCAATTTCCTTGGGGTGTCTACTTTCCAAAATGGGGTCATTTGGGGGAGTTTTGTACTGCCCTGCCATTTTAGCACCTCAAGAAATGACATAGGCAGTCATAAACTAAAAGCTTTGTAAATTCCAGAAAATGTACCCTAGTTTGTAGGCGCTATAACTTTTGCGCAAACCAATAAATATACGCTTATTGACTTTTTTTTTTACCAAAGACATGTGGCCGAATACATTTTGGCCTAAATGTATGACTAAAATTGAGTTTATTGGATTTTTTTTATAACAAAAAGTAGAAAATATCATTTTTTTTCAAAATTTTCAGTCTTTTTCCGTTTATAGCGCAAAAAATAAAAATGGCAGAGGTGATCAAATACCATCAAAAGAAAGCTCTATTTGTGGGAAGAAAAGGACGCAAATTTCGTTTGGGTACACCATTGCATGACCGCGCAATTAGCAGTTAAAGCGACGCAGTGCCAAATTGTAAAAAGTGCTCTGGTCAGGAAGGGGGTAAATCCTTCCGGGGCTGAAGTGGTTAACTCGTCACACATAACATATATTTGAAATCAAATCATTATTATTTTGTGGAAATAACAGGGTGTGTGTGGATTTCTACCACTCACAGGCTGTGTCACGCCCCTCCAGTCTTTGTCTTAGAATAAGAGGGAGATGACACCACCATTAATCTATGCAATATCCCACCCCTTATGGACATAACCATATTTGGTCAGTTAGAAAGGAAATTACCCCTATGGGGACTTTATAGGCAGGTTGATGACCCTAAGCATTTAACTGAAAGGTAACGTTTCCAAGAGAATTTAGAGAATATTTGGAGAATATTTAGAGAATATCCAACCCACTGGTAAAAGTAAAGTAGGGTGTTACACAGAAAGTTTATGGCTGCAAAATCGTATGTGCGTGATACTCTTAAAACCTGGCTAACTAAAGAAAGACTTCTTGACTACACATGAGCTCTAGAATCCCTGTGATGTAATTGACCAAATATAAAGGGGGGAGCTAGTAAACCACTGAAAACCCCAATGAACCTTCCAACATCCCAATAAGCAACTAGAAAGGAAATTATCCCAACGGGGACTTTATAGGCAGGTTAGGGGTTTGTGAAAGAGTATTGCAGCTGTACTAGCTGTAGACTGAGATCCTTCTACATCATCAACAAATCTCCTAGAGTAAAACCCAAAGTAAGAATTAGGAGTTTGGTACTGTTAAGAGTATCACCAAAGAGATGTCTTCCCTGAAGAAGCAAGTCATTAAAACTTTGTTTAAACATATCATTTAGATTCCAAACATGTAGCCACAGTGCCCTGCGCATATAGACAAATGTAGTTGCTATGCGAGACACTAACCCAGAGGTTTCTAAGAGGTCAGCACAGCTGAAATGGAGACTTTCTTGCATACACTTAGGAAACTGATAAACTTGCGGATCATGACTTGAGTTAGATAAATCTGTATGAAAGGATATAAACCACAAGGTTTCACAGACAAGGTTTCACAAATTAAAGTTGCCCCCAGAAGAGGGTGGAGAGTCATTCCAGTTAACGCAACCTGGGACATAAACAAAACTTAACTGAGCATCAGTTAAGCCCCTAAGTGTGAAGACAGCCTTCACTAAGGTGAGAAGATGTCCATTAAGGGAAGAACAGGAAAGTCCACAGAAGGTAGGGACCCATTGCCCAGGTATTCCATTTACATGGGAAATACTGCTTCACATAATCCTGAGGAAGGAAATTCCAAATCTTCACAATGGAAATTTTCCTGAGGAAAGGTACAGGGCAGGTCTGCGCAGGAGTATAAGCCATTGAAATGTCTATATCTGGATCAACCAATTAAACTATCATAAGTGTGGTCGAGCATATATTATCAACCAGACTAGGCATAAAACTGAGCATGTCAGAATCTTCAATGACCTGCATAAAGACAGATTACACTGCGGTAGCTTGTAAAGGTTCTGAATTGGAATTAAACGTAATGGTAGGGATGCCTCAGTAATACTTAAAGTGGTTGTAAACCTCTGACATGAAAAATGAACAAACCATATCCTTCTATATTGTGTACTTGCCTCAGTTCAAAGCTCCTAGTGCGATTTCTGTTTGCTGCCTGATTCTTCTGCTATCTGCATGAATTCTGTGCTAACTCCAAGTAATCATGGGGGGCAGGGGAGGGGACCTCCAGAACATCTGTAATTGATAACCTCAGCTGTGTATGTTTCTCTATAAGACTGTGTAGAGGGGGATGTGTCCGGCTTTCACACTGAGACTGCAGGGGAGCCGTTTTTCAGGCGCTTTACAGATGCTATTTTTAGCCCAAAAACCGCTGAAAAACATCTCAGTGTGAAAGGGGTCTAAATGAGGCAGGTAACTTCAAGAATAATATATAGAGTACACGTAGTTTAGAATTTATTAAAAAATAATGATTATTAAACAATCCATTATCATAACATTACACGAAGACAATTTCCAATTGTGGTAAAGACATATATTAAAAAGAGTTGACATATAAGAAATTCATATATTGATAGAAAAAATTCATGTTGTACTGGTACATGATGGAATATACATAAAAAGATACATGATTAACACAGAGTAAATGGAATATCTTTGCATCCTAAGACACTATGCTGTTTGTGCATCTCTGTCCATTTTATCAGGAGTTTGATGAAAGAAGGTGTCTATAAATGTAGGTAAGTATTAAAATTAGGGCTGGGGAAATTAAAGATTAATTCCTCGATTAACCTTTATTTTTTTTGATCGATCAAAATTCTTTTGATCGGTAATCACCTCTCCGCCGACTTCCGGGTCTTCAGGGAGTTCCGTCGGAGATCCAGTGACGTCACGGACATCGACGTCACCGGACTCCTCCCCCTTCCCCAAGTGCCTCTGCCTGCTAAAGAAGGGAAGGGGGAGGAGTCCGGTGACGTCAATGTCATCACCGGACAGCCTGGACAGTAATGGGAAATATGGATGTGGTTAACTGGGATCATTCAGTGAGCTAAGTGTAGGCAAATTTGATAACCACTGTTTTTAACATTGTTGTCCTTAGAGGCTGATAAGCTGTGATATTTTTGCCGTGTGGATCGGCTTCTGCTGTTGCTATGACGGCGGCGCTTGCTACAGTTTGAATTTAAAATGTATTTGTGTGAACTGTGAAGTTAAGTCATGGATTGTGGAAACTAACTAGTGTCGGGTGATTGTATATAGTGTATGACTAATGCAGAGTTGCAATGCAAGGAGATCAGCTAGTAAGTAGTTGGATCTGTATGTGCGTTATAATTCATTGAAATTAGTTGATTAATCAATTAAAAAAAAGATTAATCGAACACAAAAACTTTAATCAGTAACAGCCCTAATTAAAATCTAAAAATCCCATGTACAATATGGCACATGCGCGATGGCGCACAAGTGGCGTGACAGACTCTAGCGCCAGTGGCCCTATTTAAACCAGCCTGTGACCACAGGACATTGCTGGATTATCTCCTCAGCTCCCTTTGTGTACTTTGACCTTGCTTCCTGATCTGTAAATACCTGTTGTGACCCGGCTTGCCTTGACCTTGCTTCCTGATCTGTGAATACCCGTTGTGACCCGGCTTGCCTTGACCTTGCTTCCTGATCTCCCGGTTTGACCCTTGGCCTGCTTCTGGACTCTGCTTCTGCATCCTGATCTCCCAGCTTGACCTTCGGCTTGTACCTGGACCCTGCCCGTGTATGACCTTGGCTCGCCTCTGTATTTACTCTGGACTGTCTTATCCGTGTATGATCCCTAGCCTGTCTCTTGGTTTCTCCATTTACCTGAACACTGCAAGTTCTGCTTTGCCAGCATTGGCCATCCCTCAGTGGCCGAGCTCATGGGACTGCAAACAAGCACCTGGTCAACCGTTCTTCTTTGGGCACCGCGCTTTCCTGTTCCCAAATCCAGGAACGCGCTGCACTTAGCCGCAAGGGGAACCCTCTTAGCAGGGCTTTTTTTCTCAAACAATAGGTGCTGGAACTCAACCATGACCCCCCAACCGCCCCCCCACCCCCCACACACACACACAGACCCTCCAAATCACATCAAATAATGGGTGTGGTCATATTTCACAAACAGTAGGAGGGTCTTAAAGGGGCATTAAATATCAGGATTGCATTACATACAGAGTGCAGAGTTCATGGGGGTTACACACAGAGTGCAGAGCTGTCACTTGTAAACACAGCAACCAGACTTCTGTGTTTACAAGTGATTGTGGTGAGCCAGCACCAAGGGGTCTGAGCCAGAGGTGGTAGAACTGAGTTCCACCAACTTCCCCCTGAAAAAAAGCCCTGCCTCTTAGCATCTCGATCTCCGTACCCGCATCTGACAGATAGAATTTAAAAAAACATCAGAATAGAATGGAATAGAAAGAATATAACCATTTACCAAAATTCAAATAGAATCAATTCAAATTTGAATCGAATAGAAAAGAATAGATTATAATAGGAAGATGGTTATATTCTTTTTCTTTCTATGCCATTCTATTCTGTTGTTTTTTTCTTTACTATCCTGTTATTTTCTATTCTATTCTTTTCTATTCTATTAAAATTCAAATTGATTCTATTTGAATTTTGGAAAATGGTTATATTCTTTCTATTCTATTCTATTATATTGTTTTTTTAATTCTATTCTTTTGTATTCTTTTCTTCTCTATTCAAATTTCGGAAGATGGTTATATTATTTCTATTTCATTCTATACTTTTTTTATTCTATTCTATTCTATTAGTTGCTACTCTATTCTATTCCTTTTTTATACTATATTTGAATCTGAAAACTATTCGAATTCGAAAACTATTCAAAATTGATTAAAAAACTATTTGAATTGATTTGAATACGAATAAACAAAACCTATTAAACGGATTGAACTAATTTAACTAAACACATTTATGTAAATAATAATCTAAATGATTTAAACTAAATTTTTTGTCCTGCACATGTTTACCAATAACCCCACCAAATGAAGAAAAACATAGGGAATGGTATCCTATTCAGCCTCAGCTTTAATTTTCTCACCAACCCACACAGTCCCTCTCCTTTTTCATTTTCTGGTCAGATTGTGACAGTTTCCAGCATCTCCCTCTTATTTTTCACATTACCTTGGTGCCTTCTCTCTTTGATCTGTTGGACACATCACCTAGACACTAATATTAACATTTCTATTGAATATACATCTGATACACTTTTATATATACATATATATTCTTTTAGATCAGTGCACTGTGGGCTTGATGTGCCTTTATTATCCTCTATACTCTATGGAATTGCACCTTGGAAACCTGACCCACCCTCTGGCTTACCCCTTTGGCCTGGGTGGGTTTTCCCACCACAGCCCCCTTTTAGATGATGGGTTCACTCTCTGAGCTGACTTGTAATATCAATTTTTTTTTTGCCATAAAAAACTCTTTTTTCCCCCTTCTTTTGTGGGGAGCTACGTACCACCTTTTTGTACATGGGATTTTTATATTCTGATACTTACCTACATTTATAGACACCTTCTTGAATCAAACTCCTGATGAAGTGGACGGGGATTCATGAAACGTGAAGAGTCTTATGCTGGCCATACATGCACAGAATTTTGACCGAAACTGGTCAATTTCAGAAAGATCGTTCGAAAATCGTGCCATTAGTGGACCCAACTTTACCGACGATTTAGACCGTGGGCCTGGCTAATGTTGATGGATCCGAAGCGAAAAATTTGACCATTTCATAACGTATACGTGTATGTTGTAATCGAAATTAAAACAATATTCTGTCTTGTATGATTTATATATGTTTTTATAGTTGTCCAACGATCATGTAAACAAGTTTATTCTGTCAGTTAGTGGCCAATTCGCTTTCGACTGACGAATAATCGTTCAGTCTGCAAACAGCCGAAATTCTGTGCCTGTATGACCAGCATTAGGATACAAAGATATTACGTTTACTTTGTATTAATCATGTATCTTTTTATGTATATACCATCATGCACCAGTACAACATGAATTTTTTCTATCAATATATGATTTTCTTATTTGTCAACTCTTTTTAATATGTCTTTACCACAATTGTAAATTGTCAACATGTACTTTTATGATCATGGAATATTTATTAATGATTTTTTTTAGAGATTTGAAACTATGGGGGTCATTTACTATAGCGCCACTGCTCTAAATAGCGCTAACTGCCACCAATTAGCGCTAAAACGGTATTCACTATAGTGCGGGTGAAAAAATACTCCCAAAATCAAATTTACTATAGCTCCCTAAAAACAAATAGCGCACAAACCCAACTGAGCATGCTTAGACATGTAGACTACTCTCATTTTAACTCCCATGGCTTTTTCACAGGGCGCTATAGCAAATACCAAAATTAGCTCTGGGCTTAAATGCGTTTTTGAGAGTGAAAATCGGCACTATATAGTCCAATGCAAGTTTCAGCCATTGATTCTAATGGTACAATTGTAACTTCCCCAAATAAATACTTTTAATGTTGAGATGAAATCTATCTTTCTCTGAAATAAATTTTCCTTTGCAACAATGTTGCTTCTACTTCAACTATTTTGTTTTTAAGAATGCTTGAATGTGGAATGTTTTCATGTTTTGGTAAAATATATTTTTCTCTGTAACTTTCACATGTTACTCTCCATCTCACAAAATTTTTTACCCAAACTCATACAGGTGTCTTTACAAACCACAAACAATATCATTGCTGATGCAAATTTAAAATGAGTCACAATTTTGTGTGTTTTTTATTATTTCCAAATAATCATAATTTGAGCCCACAAAATGTGATATGTGTATCAACATCAGAAATCAAAATATAATTCACAAAAATTAGAGGGTAACATCACTATTCTACACTCACCCACCAAGAACCACCAAGTATCACAGAATAAATCAAGAAAAATAAATCAAGAACATAACTCCTGACACTTGTCCTAAAACTATGTATGTTTCTATAATCTTGAAAATATGGGATGGGAAGATATGTGATGTGGGTTGGTGAGTGAGTAGTGGTACTATAAAATGTTTTGCTTGTTATACACTGAAAGTAAAGCTGTGTCCACTCTAAGATTTAGACAAATTTTAGAATGTAAGCTCCTGTGAGCAGGGGCCTTAAAACCCAATTGCTAACTGTTTTGATAAATATAGCACCAGATATACTGTATAATATTTGCAGTCTAAGCGGATGGGCGTTCGCACCAGCCGGCCGGCTGTTTGTTGCTGTTTTACATCTTGGCTATTGTAAGTGTTTTTTTCACTTTTTTTAATAAATGATGGTCCATCAGAATTATGCTATGTTAAGTTCCTTTTTCATTTTGGGCAACATCTGAGTACTCTGCTGGAACCATCTGGGCCGGGGGATTTGTGCTGTTTGCGGACCATGCTCTTTGGAAACTATTGAGGCACTGTTATCCATACATTGATAAAGGCCCTGGTCGGGTATTTGGCCGCAAGCTTACTTAGCTTGCCCTAGGGTAAGCGTGCACTTTATGTGGTGTTGGCACTTTGTTTGCGGTGGAGGATCTGTTATTATCATATCCACGTCTACACTTGGCATATGGATTTCGTGTTATAAACAGTTCTGCTTTAGATGAACAGTTATACCACTGATGAACTATATCCCATACATATTTGTGTTATCCTATACGCTAGCATGTTTCAGCAATTCTTATATGTATCATTCAACAATCACTGTATGGTTTTGGGTTGAATAGGATTACCACATTCAGTTTGGTTTACACTTTGTCAATATTTGTTCATTTATTCATGGATTTTAGCACTGCTACATCTTTTCCATTTATTCTGTGTGTGTATCTCACTTTTAGTGGCTGCTTGTAGTTAATGTTTTAGGTTTTTTATGTCACTAGCGCGGTATTTATTTTTCTTTCTTTATCTGTGCAGAAACCTGCACAGAAGTCTCTGAAATTCTGAAATTCCCCCCACAGTCGGGACTGACTCAAGAGCGGGTGTCATGTACACCTAGGCATTGGATTGGGGGGTATTCTAGGGGCTCCTCTTCTAGGGGGACTTTTGGATAAATGAGAAGCCAACTAAAGGTGTAACCAATAAAGGATGTCACCATGTTGCGGGGTTCGATGCGTTTGTGAAATTTATGAGAATACAGGTAAAGCCTGAATACCGTGGTAGAAGAACGGAGGACGAAGCATGGAAAGGAGAAGCTGGAGGAAGAAGGAGAGGACCGAAGGAAGACCGGAGGAAGAAGGAGGAAGAAGCGGGGAAGAAGACATTTTTAACCCCTTCCCAACCAGCCACAGCTGTTATACTGCGGCAGGTTGGCTCCCCTGCACGAGCCGTCGTAGCTGTACGTCGGCTCTTTAAGACGCTCTAGCAGGTGCATGCAGCTTATCCCCGGAGCTGATGCGCATGCCAGGCAGGCACGATGACACACAAATATGTAAAAATATGTAAATGTGAACACACAAATCCCGGTTCTCTCAGGGGAGAGGAGACAGATCATGTGCTCCTACTAAGTAGGAACACTGATCGGTCTCCTCCCCTAGTCAGTCCCACCACCCCCCCCCACAGTTAGAACACACCTAGGGAACACAGCTAACCCCTTGATCACCCCTAGTGTTAAACCCTTCCCTGCCAATGACATTTATACAGTAATCAGTGGCTATTTTCAGCTCTGATCGCTTTATAAATGTCACTGGTCCCAAAAAAGTGTCCGATCTGTCTGCCGCAATGTCGCAGTCACGATAAAAACTGCTGGTCACCTAGTTTTACTAGTAAAAAATTAAAAAAAATAAAAATACCGTAAATCTATTCCCTATTTTGTAGACGCTATAACTTTTGCACAAACCAATCAATATACGCTTATTGTGATTTTTTTTACCAAAATTATGTAGAAGGATACATATCGGCCTAAACTGATGAACACATTTTTTTTTTACATTTTTGGATATTTATTATAGCAAAAAGTACAAAATATTGTGTCTTTTTCAAAATTGTCACTTTTTTTGTTTAAAGCGCAAAAAATAAAAACCGCAGAGGTGATCAAATACCACCAAAAGAAAGCTCTATTTGTGGGGAAAAAAGGACACAAATTTTGTTTGGGTACAACGTCTCACGTTCGCGCAATTGTCAGTTAAAGCAACGCAGTGCTGTATAGCAAAAAATGGCCTGTCAGGAAGGGGGCAAATCCTCCTGGGGCTAAAGTGGTTAATAAAGGAATTGTCGAAAACCGGCTATTGTCTTTTGTCACATTACACTACTTTTTCTAGTGAATGAGTAGGGGTACAATGTACCCTATACCTATTCACATGGGGGAGACGGGGATCTGGGGGACTCCTTGTTAAAAGGGGCTTCCAGATTCCGATAAGCCCCCCACCCACAGACCCCGACAACCACAGCCTAGGATTGTCGGGAAGAGGCCCTTGTCCCCATCCCCAAAGCATCATCCCCCCATCCTGGCCTCCAGGCTGCATGCTCGGATAAGGGTCTGGTATGGATTTTGGGGGGACCCTAAGTAAATTTTTAGAAATTTTGGCGTGGGGTTCCCCTTAAAGTCCATACCAGGACCGAAGTGACTGGTATGGACTGGGGGGGACCCTAAGCTATTTTTTTCATTGGGTTTACATCTGTATTGCCGGAAGCCGGCAGTACATCACATTTTTTTCCTTTTTCATTTTGCTGCGACACTGTTATAAACATCAGCCAGATGTGCCACTTTACAGGCAGACTAAGGGGATCCCCCAGACACAATATTTAAAGGAATTTTTCATTTTTATTGTGTCACTTTAAGCATTATTAAAAGCACTGCTCCTAAAAAAACGGTTGTTTTAAAAAAAAAATATTCAATTGATACATGTAGGCCAGTACCCGGGTACTCATACACTTTTTATGGCAAATAACTTGCGTACAAGCCTTCAGTGAGGACTTTGCAGGTTCGAGTCCTGTTGACTCTCTGAAGTCTCTGAAGACTCTGTAGGGGTCATTTACTGTAGTGCCAATATGCAATCCCGCAGTCTATGAAAAGAGCGCCCAATTGCCATTTATATGTACGCCCAGTTTCTGAGAGTTAAAGTCCTAATTGGCTTTAATTGGGCGCTCTTTTCATAGACTGCGGGATTGCATATTGGCACTATAGTAAATGACCCCTACAGAGTCTTCAGAGACCAGGTCACACTAGAAGTTGTGCTAACTCTTCTTTACCTAAAGAGTGCTCTACGGCTTACTGATATGGGACCCAAGGTCCAGAAAGCACCGCAAGCCTGAAGATTGCATTCCAGGCAGGCCCCACAATCTTTGGTCCAGTGGAGGTCCCAACTCTTTTTGTTTCTAAATATTGCTGAAAGATAATACTGAACATATTTTAGAAAACAGCATTATTTGTTTCATAATAAATTCCTTGAAGGCTTATTACTAAAATATTCATATACATTAAAACTAGAGCAACGTTTGTGAAAGCTAGTTAACACCATTAATTTTAATTGTAAATAAGTTGTTCTTCTGAACTAGTGTCTTATTTCCTAAATTGTTGGGAGCTCTCATTGTTTAATTTGTACTTCACGATTCTCTATTAATGGAACATCCATAGTATGTGTTCCCATAAATATAACATACAAGGCAGCAAAGTGGCTTAGTGGTTAGTACTTATGTCTTGCAGCATTGGGGCCATTGGTTTGAATCTTGGCCTGGACACTTTCTGCGTGAAATTTGCACGTTCTCCCTGTACATATATGGGTTTCATTCCCACATTCCAAAAAAAAAATGCTTGCAGATTATTGGGTGCCTGGCTAAACTAGCCCTAAATGTGTGTACAAATTGACCATTCAAGTGTGTTAAAACGTTCTGCATGGTTGTCCTAGGTTTTTGTAAATGAAGCTGATGAAAGACCCGTTGACCTACCTTTTTCAGTAAAAAATTTCAAGTAAACTTTAAGGCCACTTTTACACTTGGGCATTTTTCAGATGCTTTTGGGTTAAAAATATCGCCTGTAAAGCGCCTGAAAAATGCCTCCCCTGCAGCCCCAGTGTGAGAGCCCGAGTGCTTTCACATTGGGGTGGTGCGCTTGCAGAATGTCAGAAAAAGTCCTGCAAGCAGCATCTTTCAGGCACTGCCCCTGCCATTGGAATCAATGGGCACCGCTGCCAAAGGGCCTGCAAAGTACTTCGGCAGCAGCGCTTTGTGGGCATTTTTAACCCTTTATGCGTCAGTTAACAGGAGTTAAAAGTGCCCCGCTAGAGTCCGAAAAGCACCATTATTACAGCGGTAAAGCCCCCCCCAGTGTGAAAGTAGCTTAAGGAAAAAAGCCCTCAAGCGTAATAGACATGGTGTTCAGAGAGCTGGCCCTTAGTCACCAAAATTGATAAACCAACACAGTTAATTTTATTAAAGCAGTGTTCCGCCCCTAAAAAAAATTAAAATCCAGCAGCTACACATACTGCAGCTGCTGGCTTTTAACAATAAGACACTTACCTGTCCTGGAGTCCAGCTATGTCAGCACCGCAGCTGATGTTTCCATCAGCTGTCGGTTGCTGCAGCTGCCATTGCGGGTAAGGGTACCCAGCTGTCTATCCTTATGGCTTCACGCCAGGAACCCTACTGTGCATGCACAAGGCCCCGCTCCTCTCTCCTACTGGCCCGGCAACATGGAGAGGAGGAGGGAGGAGGAGGGAGCCACGCAGTGATGTCACGGGCCGAGGCCCAGACTCCCAGAAGTGGGAACAGGATACCTGTCTTTGACAGGTATCCTGTCCCCCCTTCCCCCGAAAGGTGCCAATTGTGGCACCAGAGCCTTTAGTTCAATGTTTTTTTAATCTGAATTATATGTGATGGACCAGAACAAAAAGTTGGTGAAGTAAAATTAATTAGTGAAATGCTGTTCACCTGTGTTCAATCTAAGTGTCACATGATCTGTCATTACATATACACACCTTTTTGAAAGGCCCCAGAAGCTGCAAAACCTAAGCAAGAGGCACCACTAACCAAACACTGCCACAAAGACCAAGGAACTCTCCAAACAAGTAAGGGACAATGTTGTTGAGAAGTACAAGTCAGAGTTAGGTTACAAAAAAATATCCAAATCTTTGATGATCTCTAGGAGCACCATCAAATCTGTCATAACCAAATGGAAAGAACATGACACAAAAGCAAACCTGCCAAGAGACGGCCACACACCAAAACTCACGGACCGGGCAAGGAGGGCATTAATCAGAGAGGCAGCACAGAGACCTAAGGTAACCCTGGAGGAGCTGCGGAGATCCACAGCAGAGACTGGAGTATTTGAATATAGGATGACAATAAGTCGTACGCTCCATAGAGTTGGGCTTTATGGCAAAGTGGCCAGAAGCAAGCCATTACTTTCAGCAAAAAACAAAATGGCACGTTTTTGAGTTTGCGAAAAGGCATGTGGGAGACTCCCAAAATGTATGGAGGAAGGTGCTCTGGTCTGATGAGACTAAAATTGAACTTTTTCAGCCATCAAAGAAAATGCTATGTCTGGCGCGAACCTGACGCATCAAATCACCCAAAGAACACCATCCCCCCAGTGGTGGCATCATCATGCTGTGGGGATGTTTTTCAGCAATCGGGACTAGGAAACTGGTCAGAGTTGAGGGAAAGCTGGATGGTGCTAAATACAGGGATACTCTTGAGAAAAACCTGTACCACTATGTGTGTGATTTGAGGCTAGGACAGAGGTTCACCCTCCAGCAGGACAATGGCCCCAAACACACTGCTAAAGCAACACTTGAGTGGTTTAAGGGGAAACGTGTAAATGTGTTGGAATGGCCTAGTCAAAGCCCAGACCTCAATCCAATAGAAAATCTGTGGTCAGACTTAAAGATTGCTGTTCACAAGAGCAAACCATCCAACTTGAAGGAGCTGGAGAAGTTTTGCAAGGAGGAATGGGCAAAAATCCCAGTGGTAAGATGTGGCAAGCTCATAGAGACTTATCCAAAGTGACTTGGAGCTGTGATAGCTGCAAAAGGTAGCTCTACAAAGTATTGACTTTAGGGGGGTGAATAGTTATGCACATTGACTTTTTCTGTTATTTGGTCCTATTTGTTGTTTGTTTCACAATAACAACATTGTTGGCATGTTCTGTAAATTAAATGATGCAAATCTTCAAACGATCCATGTTAATTCCAGGTTGTGAGGCAACAAAACACGAAAAATGCCAAGGGGGTGAATACTTTTGCAAGGCACTATATATACAGTACACTATATATACAGTAGCTCACAAATTGAGTACACCCTTCACATTTTTGTAAATATTTTATGGTATCTTCTCATGTGACAACACTGATGAAATCACACTTTACTACAATGTAAAGTAGTGAGTGTACAGCTTGTATAACAGTGAAAATTTGCTGTTCCCTCAAAATAACTCAACACACAGCCAGTAATATCTAAACTGCTGGCAACAAAAGTGAGTACACCCCTCAGTGAAAATGTCCAAATAGGGCCCAATGTGTCAATATTTTGTGTGGCCACCATTATTTTCCAGCACTGCCTAAACCCTCTTGGGCAGGTTGCCACTGGAGTCCTCTTCCACTCCTCCATGATGACATCACAGAGCTGGTGGATGTTAGAGACCTTGCATTTCTCCACTTTCCGTTTGAGGATGCCCCACAGATGCTCAATAGGGTTTAAGTCTAGAGACATGCTTGACCAGTTCATCACCTTTACCCCTAGCTTCTTTAGCAAGATAGTGGTCATCTTGGAGGTGTGTTTGGGATCGTTATTTGGTTGGAATACTGCCCTGTAGCCCAGTCTTCGAAGGGATGGGATCATGCTTTGCTTGAGTATGTCACAGTACATGTTGGCATTCATGGTTCCCTCAATGAACTGTAGCTCCCCTAGTGCTGGCAGCACTCATGCAGCCCCAGACCATGACACTCCCACCACCATGCTTGACTGTAGGCAAGACACACTTGTCTTTGTACTCCTCACCTGGTTGCCACCACACGCTTGACACCATCTGAACCGAATACGTTTATCTTGGTCTCATCAGACCACATGACATGGTTCCAGTAATCCATGTTCTTAGTCTGCTTGTCTTCAGCAAACTGTGGGCTTTCTTGTGCATCATCTTTAGAAGAGGCTTCCTTCTGGGATGACAGCCATGCAGACCAATTTGATGCAGTGTGCAGTGTATGGTTTGAGCACTGACAGGCTGAACCCCCACCCCTTTAACCTCTGCAGCAATGCTGGCAGCACTCATACGTCTATATCCCAAAGACAACCTCTGGATATGATGCTAAGCATGTGCACTCAACTTCTTTGGTTGACCATGGCGAGGCCAGTTCTGAGTGGAACCTGTCCTGTTTAACCGCTGTATGGTCCTGGCCACCTTGCTGCAGCTCAGTTTCAGGGTCTTGGCAATCTTTTTATAGCCTAGACCATCTTTATGTAGAGCAACAATTTTTTTTTCAGATTCTCAGAGAGTTTATTGCCATGAGGTGCCATGTTGAACTTCCAGTGGCCAGTATGAGAGAGTCAGAGCGATAACACCAAATTTAACAAGACCTGCTCCTCATTCACACCTGAGACCTTGTAATACTAATGAGTCACATGACACTGGGGAGGGAAAATGGCTATTTGGGCCCAATTTGGACATTTTTACTTAGGGGTGTACTCACTTTTGTTGCCAACAGTTTAGACATATTGGCTGTTTGTTGAGTTATTTTGAGGTGACAGCAAATGTACACTGTTATACAAGCTGTACACTCACTACTTTACATTGTAGCAAAGTGTAATTTCTTTAGTGTTGTCACATGAAAAGATACAATAAAATATTTACAAAAATGTGAGGGGTGTACTCACTTTGTGTGAGAGATATATATCATATATGTTTGGTAGGAGGCAAACGTCATATATACTAACAGTATTTCTACCACTACTATATATGACAGCTTTATTCCAGTCAATAGCTGCTAAGGAAGTGGCAGGTGCAACACATCTTTAGCAAACATTGATGTCAGCAGAGCCCTGTTCATTTACTGCCAGGGAATCACGAGTGTGTCTTTGTTTATTGTTTACTTTTTTTGTGTGTGAATAAGTAGGGGTTGTTGGGGGAAAGGCCCTTGTCCTCATTAACATAGAGACAAGATGCTTTTCAGGGTTGACCCCCCTGTTAAGATACCTCTTCCCCCATATAGAGGTTCTGTGGTCTGGTATGGTTCAGGATGGAGGGCCACAAGTTTTTCCTGTTTTTTGCATGAGGTTCAGCCCTAAGATTCATGTCAGACAGTCCTCAAGGATAATGAGAGCAATTTTAATGTTTCTCTTATAGCAGTTCTTAAAATAGTTACTCCCTGTCAAACAGTTTTTTTTTTTTTGCTTTGGTACATGTTCACCGAGGCAGTACCCAACCCCTTACGCCATTTGTTTGACAATCTCTTGCCTATTATCCTGAAAAATAGCTATTACAATTGTTTAACATTAGGCTAACCATACACCCAAACTTCACTGATGTTCTGCTAACTAGACATGTGCGATTAGTTTCGTACGAATCGAAAATTCGTACGAATTTCCGGAAATTCATGCATTCGTACGAATCCGAAATACGAATTTTTATGCATACGAATTCTGTATGAAATACGAAATTTTGTTTACGAATTTCGGATCCAAATTCATAACGAACATTCGTAATTGTTACGAAAAGTTAACAAACCTAAAAGTTAAAAACCCAGCAAGTCAGCACAGGGATGGTGGGAACCCCTCATAATGATAAATTCATCATAACGAAAATTTGTAATTGTTACGAAAAGTTAAGGAACCTAAAAGTTAAAACCCCAGGAAGTCAGCACAGGGATGGTGGGAACTCCTCATAATGGGCACAGCAGGTCTACACTCAGACCCGGGGACTCAGCACAGGGATGGTCGGAACCCCTCATAATCGACACAGCAGGTGTACAGACCTGGGAACTCAGCACAGGGATGGTGGGAACCCTGTGGGAATTTCTATGCTTACGAATTTTATACGAAATACAAAATTTTGTTAACGAATTTCGGAATTTCGGAGCCAAATTCCGTTACAACAGAAATGTGACTGGTGTTTTGTTCACCAATCAGAGGAAGTCATCACAGCACAGGGATGGTGGGAACCCCTCATAATGATAAATTTATCATAACGAACATTCGTTATTTTTACGAAAAGTTAACGAACCTAAAGGTTAAAAACCCAGGAAGTTAGCACAGCACAGGGATGGTGGGAGCCATCCATAATGATAAAATCATCATAACGAACTTTCGTTATTTTGCGAAAAGTTTACGAATCTATCGAAAATTCGTATTTCGTATGAATCCGAATTGAATTTCGGACACAAATTACGAAATACGAATGAATTTTCGTACAAACCTAAACAGAACAAAACAAATTTATTGACAGCGAACATGTCTACAACCCACCTCGACCTCGAAACAAACCCAGGTATGTTCGGCTTTTTCCAAGGTACTTTATCATATCATGTCACTATTTTGCTTCCTCCTACATATTATTTATGAAGTTATTGTCTAAAATGTTCTCTTGTAACATATGAGAAAAGTTCACAGTTCTCAAAAACACCACTCTCAGTTGGTAATAATTCTGTCAGGATCACTTAAAGCGGAGTTCCACCCAAAAATGGAACTTCCGCTTTAAGTGCTGGTGACCCCCTTACATGCCACATTTGGCATGTCATTTTTTTTGCGGGGGGGGGAGTGGGTACCGAGTTTTTACAAGTACCCAGCTCCCACTTCCTCCCCTGGCACCGTGGCACCGGAAGGAAAATCACCTCACTCCCTCCCTCCCTGCAATCTTCTGGGACACGTCACAGGTCCCAGAAGATTACCCGGTCGTTCAGAGCAACGCGGCTCGCGCAAGCGCAAATCTCGCCCGGTTGTGCAGCCACAGCCTGTCACCCGCAGTTACAATGCTGGCACCATGGAGAGGAGGGGGAGAGGAGTGAGGCTTCCTACGCCCACGTCACTGGACCTTGGGACAGGTGAGTGTCTAAAAATCAAAAGTCAGCAGCTACACTTTTTGTAGCTGCTGACTTTTAAATGGGTGGAACTCTGCTTTAAGTGCGCCTGCTCCTCATTCCAGCATCCGGGTTTTGGCTATTGCATTCTACCTGTCTGTGTCTACCTGCAAGGTGATTGATGTGGTGTATCACCTGTTTATTAGCAAGCCAAATGCTCAGTCCTTCGCTTGTGATAGAGATAGTGATTTCTGCATTGTACCTGATCAAGCTCCCTGTATGTCTGCCATGCTTTACTAGTTCGGATTTCCCTGTGTATGATTTTGGACTTGATTATTTGACTATTCCTTGAACTCAGCCTGCCTTTTACCTGGACTGTCATAGAACCACGCTACCTGTCTGCTAACTGCTAGTATCTCTTGGCTTTGCTCAGTTCGAATCTTCCCTGGTGTGGTGGCCAGGCACTACAGCATTGTGTATAAGTCCTGGTAGGTCTACTTGCCTTAAGGGAAAGGGGGCTGCTATAGGTGAAGCACACAGTAGCTAGCTATAGTGACTGACCACCTGCGTTGGGGTAGATGTGAAAAATTCCATGAGTATTCTTTGAATTCCACCCTTTAAGGTTCCTTAGTGTTTTCCCACTATTGCAATATTTCTCTGCATCTTCTTTTAATATTTTCTCTGGGTGTAAGATTTTAAGGATTAGCAAAAGAGGCCTACTATAAAAACACAATTGAATCAAACCCCAACAGAAGAATTAGTCACACCTCAAACTCTATATGGCCAACAGGTGTTTATCTCACCAGCTGTCAGTTGTTGATGAAGCATAGTTCTATAAGACCACACTGTCTGTCAAATCACAAATCCAATGCTAACAATAAAGATAAAAAGTTGGTTACAACCTTCTCACCTCCTTAGACTACTACATGGCCATATTAAATGCAGATGATTAGAACAAAATATAATTCAGTTAAACAGATTGTTGCTACAAATGTATTCATTCTTCAGTGTTTTTTTTTAATAAATAATTTTTTAATAAAAACAGTAGAATTGCAATGTAAGTTTTCACACCTTTTCACCAAGAGAGTTTATTTCTTACTTGGTCAAGAGCATTAAACACATATGAGCAGTGATATCAGCAATGGTGTATGGACACTTCTTACCGGTCGAGTGTGAGGTATGACAACTTCAAATTATGAGGTCCACTTGGGTGCCACTTGCATGAGTCTGCAGTAAAGTCATGTGTTTTTCTGTTACCTTGTATACCAAGAATAGGTCATGTATATAACTCGTGTGCCTTGGCTGTGAGGCCGAAACTAGCAAAATAAGTTGTAGCAATGAGCCATGTCTAGGAAGTCCAAGTAACAACGCATTTTCATATTGTCTTTCATCCTTTTTCCTAGAGTGACTTAGAGGGGAGAGGTTTACTATGATGTGCTTCATTGCTATATATGGGGGACCCAATGCTCACGTCATGCAATATTTTATGATAATACATCACCAGACAGAGTTGTGCTACACTGTCCTTCTGCGCCTGTAATGACAAAAACAATGTTGACCTATTTACGTGACCCACTGTCTTCAATAATTTTTGCATGACTGACCTGTTTTCTGATACATGCACACGTGCTGGGACCTGCAGTTCCACAAGGCTGGCAAATATCTCCATATCTGCTATACACTTGGAATCACTACGCTTTTTGAGCTGGAAGAATGCAAAGTGGCATGGGAGTCCACTGATGGGGGCCAAATACCCTGGGACCCACCGGTGTTTTTATACACCCCTGCAGGCTGAAGAACAGGTATTCCTTTTGTAATATAAGGCTGTGGGTAAACTTATCATGACCTAGAATTCCCTTTTCAGAAGACAAAACCTTTATACACGCCCGTTTAAGGTTTGAGAATAGCCAAATCAGTTTTCTTGTTATCTGTTTTTCTCTGTGTACCTCACAGTTTCTTGCCATGTTTCAATGGTTCCAATTGTTTTGTGCAGTTTAATGATGACAATCACCCTGAGAACCGGCATCAATTCCCAGCCGTAGTGTGAGCAAATGAACTGAAAAGCCACTACAAAGTGTTTTAAACAGGCCATTCCTGATTTAATTGTAGCTGTTCTAGTAAATAGCGTGTGATATGAAAGATGGAAATAGAGATGATTGCACTTTAGAGAAATAGTTTTTGTAATTAGTGGTATTTCTGTCAATTTCATCAAGCAGCACACTTAGAAGTATGCTGCTACCCAACAGCTACCCTTGCGATGAATATAGTTTTAGAGTAATGGCACATTTGTTCAGTCAGCTGGATAAAAGTATCTTTATAGTGAAGTTCTTTTACATAGTTCAAGCATCATTTGGCAGATCTTTTGGTTTCTATAGTCATTGAAGAAATTTTTAAAGTACTTCATAATTTTTAATTTAGATATACAAAGAAAAGCAAATGATGGCATAATCCCATATTTGACAGCTTACTGCATTCAACACAGAATGCAGTGGATAAACATTTCTACAACCTAAAGGCTACTTTTGAGCTTTAAATGAGAAGCAGACCCACTTAGCGGGATGCCTTAAAGTAAACCTGCCACAATACCCAAATTAGCAATGCTGTCAAAGGGTAGGTATCTCATTCTTTGAGAATCCCCAAGCGTACTACTGTAACTAGGAAGGCCCTAGATCCCACACAAAAATGATGAAAGGGGTTGTAAAGTCAGAAGGTTTTTCATCCTAATGCATTGAATGAATGAATGAATGAGTGACTTATGTAGCGCTACCTATGCGAACTGAATCGCCTCAGGGCGCTTTTTAACCTACCAGCATGTCTTTGGAGTGTGGGAGGAAACCGGAGTAACCGGAGGAAACCCACGCAGGCACAGGGAGAACATGCAAACTCCAGGCAGGTAGTGCCGTGGTCAGGATTTGAACCAGCGACCCTATTGCTGCTAGGTGAGAGTGCTATCCACCACACCACTGTGTTGCCCTGCATTGTATGCATTAAAATAAAAAGCCTACTCTGTGCAGCAGCCACCCTCAGCCCCCAATACTTACCTGAGCCCCCTCTCTATCCAGCGATGTCCACGAGTGCCTTGGCCGGCCAGAACTCTCCCTCCTGATTGGCTGAGACACAGCAGCTGTGAGCTCCCACTGCTGTCAATCAAAGTCAGCTAGCCAATCAGGAGAGAAAGGGGGCATGGCCAAACCACAGCTCGGTGTCTGAATGGACACAGGGAGCTGTGGCTCGGCTCAGGTGCCCCTATAACAAGCTGCTTGCTGTGGGGGCACTCAATGGGAGGGAGGGGCCATGAGAGCTGAAGAGGGACCTGAGAAGAGGAGGACCTGGGCTGCCCTGTGCAAAATAATTTCACAGGGCAGGTAAGTATGACATGTTTGTTATTTTTATAGAAAAAAAACTGAGACTTTACAATCACTTGAACAGGGTCCCAACTTTTGCATGTTTTTAGGTTTAGCCTTGTCAAAGTATTAGCCAACATTGGCACACAAGCATAGTCACCATTAAATACCATCCATACAACTCGTTTTATAGGCTGACCCTGCAGACAGCTCACTGAACGTCCTAGGCAAAAGCAAGGAGGGGGGAATTTTCCCTGGCTTTAAAGCTGAACTCAAGGTATTATCTTTATTGAATACTTAGCTTGGTCCAGCTTGACACAATGAGGTTGATTTACCTAAGGCAAATATACTGTGCACTAGAAGTGAACTGCAAGTTGCAGTTGCTCTAGATCCGACAGGACGCTCTGAAATAAGGGGAAGCTGTGCTGATTTCTATCATCCAATCATGTGCAACCAAAAATGCAGCTTTTTATTTTCCTTGCATGTTCCCATCAGAACTGGAGCAACTGCGCTTGCAGTGCACTTGAAGTGCACTTGCGGGTGCATTTGCCGTGCACAGACTATTTGCCTGTAGTAAATCAACCCCAATGTAAGGCCAGCCATACACGGTTCGAATCTCGGCGGGTTCAGCTGGAACCGAGATTCGAACCATTAATGGGCAGGCTGAATGTATTGATCGATCAACTTGGGTACAACCAGCTTGCCGGATTTACTTGCGATTATTGCTATCGGCTGCTATAGCCACTAGTGATAATTACTGTCTTCTTCCAGCTGGAACGACTTCTCGCAGGTGGGATTCCCCCATCAACACTATGTTGATGGGGGAATCAAGTGAATTTCTTTCCTGCAACCCATGATTACAGAAAATTTGCTACGTGTATAGCCGGCCTAAGTATGTGTATAGCATACCTGGGAGGTCGCTAGGGAAGCTGACAATCACATTAGTACTCAGCACTACTACAGTGATAGCCGCAATCTTCCAAGTACTGTTCGAACAGCTTTCTCTCTGCACACTAACCACAGGGGGCCACTTTCTTGGCACTGTTGCTATCCTTAGAATGCCTTTTATTTTTTACATAGAATACAAGGCACTCCCTAATTAGATGAGGTAACGATAGTGATGTCACAGTTCCTCCTCTCCACCTCATTCAGTCAGAGAATGCATTGTATTCACTGTAAAAAATACAATGTGTTCTATAATTAGCAATAATGAGCAAGTGACCGCCCTGTGGTCAGTGTGCAATAGGGGAAGCGGATCGCACTTCTTCAGCTGCCCCTCAAGTATAAGATATGCACTCTTACATTATGCCAAGCTGTACCAATGTAAGTATGTAATAAGGATCATTCCCAGAATTCTGCACTAAAAATAAATAAATATATAAATAAATAAATTGGTATTTGTGTAGAGGGTTTTGGGGTCACTTGGGCTGCTCTGGAGGACAAGTGTGAAAAAAACATTATGTCTGTTTGTATGCCAATGTCACTTTACACAAATATGATTTACTGTAACATTTCAACTTAATTACACTAGTAGTAAGGTTGAGCACTTGAATTCACACAATAAATATATACCCCAAATAATGGACCCTAACAAACTAAATGTAAGGACTATAATGGTATCCAATTTTTGTAAAAATTATCAACAAATATTTATTTACAAAAAACAACCAAAACCATCTAGTACTCCTTGAATACAGGTTCTTGGTGGCTCCCCTATGGTGGAGCACAGTGAGTTTCTGTAATTTCAACGCAGTTTGTATTTCACAGGATATAACACGCTTCTTCATGAAAAGATTCAGCAAGAACACTCACGGTTAAAAGTCAAAAACATCACAATAGAAACACATTGAATGGTCCTCCTACAAATGGTCATTGTGACCCATATAATGCCACAGGACAGTCCTCCTCGTTTTCCAAGATAGCCGTTAGTTCCTATTTAATTGGAACTAGGTACCAATAGTCAAATCGTGTAGTATACACCTAGTGATATACACTGTATTATATTAGGTAGGTAAAGAGGTTCCCATCATGTCGTTCCTCAGATAAGCATGGAGTGAAATCGTAACTAACGACTATCTTGGAAAACAAGGAGGATTGTCCTGTGTCATTATATAGGTGACAATGACCATGTGTAGGAGGAACATTCAATGTGTTTCTATTGTGATGTTTTTGAGTGTTCTTGCTGAAACTTTTCCTGAAGAAGTGGGTTATTTCCTGTGAAATGCGAACAGCGTCAAAATTACAGCAACTCACTATGCTCCACCATAGGGGAGCCAGCAAGAACCTGTATTCAAGGAGTATTAGATAGTTTTGGTTATGTTTTATGTGCAGTTTTTGTATGTTTTTGTATATTTATACATGTGCAATTTTTATCATATAATAAATATTTTGTGATACTTTTTACAAAAATTTGGTACCGTTGTAGTCCTTACATTTAGTTTGTCCATTATAGGGTCCATTATTTTGTATATCATTGATTAGGATGAGGTACCAGAGCTACATGGTATACCATATGAGGGTCTCTTATTGAGGCCTTCCTCCAAATATCCTATTTTTCAATAAATATTCTTCAAATATATAATATATTTTATACAATATAATATATAGAAATCTGAAAAAAGTGCCTCAAAATGGAAGTTCTATTTGCTGCCCGATTGCTTCCACACACCACCAGTAATGGTCCCCTAAGTGATGAAAAAAAAAAAAAAAGTCAAATGAAAAAAACAAATTTTTCATAGTAAAACATTAAAGTTACACCCAAGCACATAAAATCCCCCCACCCCCACATATATGCCGTATAAACGTAAACTCACAGGTCGGGGCGCCTACGCATTAAAAAGGCAATTGCAATAAACATGTTACATATTGTCACGCACATTGGAGTGAGAGCAATAATTCTAGCACCAGACCTCCCCTGTAACATTAATCTGATGACCTATAGGGGGCTTTTAAAGTATCATCTATGGGAAAATATAGGGTAATGAAGTTTGTTGCCATTTCACAGGTGCACGTAAATTTAAGATTTGGCATGTTCGATATCTATTTAATCAGTGCAACCTTGTCTTTTATAATTTACCAAAATAAATTGGTAATTCAGTGCATTTGTGTGCCCCAAAATTAACTTAAGTGTATTTTTTTACTGAAATTTTTGCGATAATATAGTGTGACATAAAAATTTGCAACTACCACTATTTTTTTTAATTCTTAATTACTTATAGGGTGTTTGCTTTTAGAAAAAATATAATGTTTTGGGGGTTTAACGTAATCTTCAGGGCTAAAATGATTTTTAAGCATGTGTGTAAAAAAATGCAAAAAAATGCCTCTGGCAAGCAGAAGGGTTAAGCACTTATGATGACACTGACTCAAGGTCCCTTTAAGCACTGATAATGTCCCTGACTTTGTGATACTTACAGTCAACAATGTCCTTCTTTTGTTAAAATGTAATTTGGATTTGGCCAGCAGACACTTATCAACATCTTGTGTTAGCAGGTGGTATTCATCTGTATACTGGGTGAAATGCAGCCGGTCTGTGTCTGAAGTGTCCTTCCCCCTTGGTCAGGCAACGGGCTCCACCAACATGCATGGGCCACTCAAATGTCCTCAGATGTCTGTCGCTACAGTGCCTTGAACAAGTATTCATACCCCTTGAAATTTTACACATTTTATCATGTTACAACCAAAAACGTAAATGTATTTTATTGGGATTTTATGTGATAGACCAACACAAAGCGGCACATAATTGTGAAGTGGAAAGAGAAAGAAACCTGGTTTTCACTTTTTTTTTTTTTACAAATGTAGCAATAACTCACGGTGGAGCTGCTGGTTTAAAGCGGGCTGTTACCGTCACCTTCGTTACCTCTATTTCACCAGAACAGGGTCTAGGGTCCCGTTGAGTTTAATACCAGACAATGTAGGCACCGGACACTTGAGTATCTTTTCCAATGCTTTAATAAATGTAAATTAAAGGAAGTAGCAGGAAAGAGGTAGAAGAAGAGTTGCAGGGAAGTTCAAATACCTTCTTTTAGTGTAGTATTAGGAATTGGAATCTTGTAGATGAATGTACTCTCTTTTTTAGAGTTGAATCTTTGCCCGCCTGGATAGGTTTCTCTCACTAACCTAGCAGCCAGTATGTAGCACGAACAAATGTCTCTGCCACAGACCTGATTGGAATAGAAACCCGTACGGCCCCCTGCCACAGGATGTAATGGTTTACAATGAATAGCCAACACAGCACTAGAACCTTTAAGCCGACCCGGCAGTACTATGTGGTAGGATTACTTTAGGATGCGTCCTCCAACTGAGTCACCAGTCCCCTCTCCAGACCAGCACTCTGTATGATCCTTCCATGAAGGGTCCTCCCCTGGCATCTTCTCAGTTGTCCAGCTTCTTCCCGTAGGACAGACAGCCCAGGACCATTCCCTTGCCGCTGTGGTAGGCCCCAGACAGGCTTCTGGGCCCATACGCTGCAGCAACGTGGGCCTCCGGGTCAGAGGAGGGCCAGGTGGGCCAGCAGGTGGAACGAAAACGAACCCTGAAACATGGCGTCTTTCCCATAAATACCCTCTCCCAGAATGCAACTCGGAGGACCACCTCCACCGAGTTATATCCGGGACAGAGGAGCACTCATACGCTTCAACGTGTTGCCTTTCCAACACCGACCCATGGTGACAACGACACCCACAGGCACAGTGTGAAACTACATGCAACTCAGCCAAGCTGGAACAGAGGCAAATCTGACTATGTATGAACAGATAACCCACTAAATTCACCTATAAGCAGTAGATTGAAAATCTACCAGCGGTACACAAATAAATATGTAAAAAAATGTGTGGTGTGCATTTGTATTCAGCCCCCTTTACTCTGATACCCCTAACTAAATCTATTGGAATCAATTGCCTTCGGAAGTCACCTAATTAGTAAATTGAGTCCACCTATGTGTAATTTAATCTCAGTATAAATACAGCTGTTCTGTTAAGCCCTCAGAGGTTTGTTAGAGAACCTTATTAAACAAACAGCATCATGAAGGCCAAGGAACACACCAGACAGGCCACTGATAACGTTGTAGAGAGGTATAAAGCAGGGTAGGTTATAAAAAAATATCCCAAGCTTTGAACATCTCACAGAGGACTGTTCAATCCATCATCTGAAAATGGAAAGAGTATGGCACAACTGCAAACCTACCAGGACATGGCCATCCACCTAACCTGACAGGCTGGGCAAGGAGAGCATTAATCAGAAAAGCGGCCAAGAAGCCCATTGTAACTCTGGAGGAGCTGCAGAGATCCACAGCTCAGGATGGAGAATCTGTCCACAGGACAACTATTAGTCGTGCACTCCACAAATCTGGCCTTTATTAAAGAGTGGCAAGAAGAAAGCCATTATTGAAAGAAAGCCATAAGAAGTCCTGTTTGCAGTTTGCGAGAAGCCGTGTGGGGTAAACAGGTAAAAGAAAGTGCTTTGGTCAGATGAGACCAAAATTGAACTTTTTGGCCTAAAAGCAAAATGCTATCTGTGGCAGGAAACTAACACTGCACATCACCCTGAACACACCATCCCCACCGTGAAATATGGTGATGGCAGTATCATGCTGTGGGGATGCTTTTCTTCAGCAGGGACAGGGAAGCTGGTCAGAGTTGATGGGTGAAGCCAAATACAGGGCAATGTTAAAAGAAAAGCTGTTAGAGTCTACAAAAGACTTGAGACTGGGGCAGAGGTTCACCTTCCAGCAGGACAATGAGCATAAATGTACAGCCAGAGCTACAATGGAATGCTTTAGATCAAGGCATATTCATGTGTTAGAATGGCCCAGTCAAAGTCCAGACCTAAATCCAATTGAGAATCTGTGGTGAGACTTGAAAATTGCTGTTCACAGACACTCTCCATTCAATGTGACAGAGCTTGAGCTATTTTGCAAAGAAGAATGGGCAAAAATTTCACTCTCTAGATGTGCAAAGCTGGTAGAGACATCCCCAAAAAGACTTGCAGCTGTAATTGCAGTGAAAGGTGGTTCTACAAAGTATTGACTCAGGGTGGCTGAATACAAATGCAGGCCACACTTTTCACATATTTATTTGTAAAAAATTTTGAAAACTGTTTACCATTTTCCTTCCATTTCAAAATGATGTGCCACTTTGTGTTGGTCTATCACATAAAATCCCAATAAAATACATTTAGGTTTTTAGTTGTAACATTCCAATGGGTATGAATACTTTTTCAAGGCACTGTATGCCTCTCTCCCTCTCAGGTGCAGCGGTGAGCAGTCTGCCAGCAGCCAACTGTCAAAAACACAGTCCTCTCAGAAACTCCACACCTCCTCTCCTCAGTCTGGCAAAACAGCAGGGATCCATCTCCCCTGTTTGCTCTAGTGCCATGTGGGATTTAATTCCTTCCAGCTCACCACGCCAGCTCAGTCTGTCAGAACAACACCTCTCACAATCATTGCAGTCTTCATCCTGTGTGCTTTCCTTTTGAGTAAAGGGTGGGCTTAACACTGACTTTACACAGCTATACTATAAGGCTTGGTTCACACTGACACAATCTGAAAGTCGCGTGACTTATGGTGGGACTTTGCCAGGAGATTTCCAGACGACTTGAGCACTACTTTGAGTCACAAGTTGGATAGAAGTCGCCTTGAAGTAGTACAGGAACCTTTTCTAAAGTCAGAGCGACTTCAGTAGTGCTAATTAAGACAGCTCTCAATGACTAACATGGGGTTTCAAATGTCACGCGACTTGGGGTCTCACAAATTTTATTCCAAGTCGCGGCAGTGTGAACCAAACCTAAGAATGCTTTGCAGGGAAACAAAGTCCAGCACATTCCTGCTGACAGAACAGAGATCTACCTTGTTTACATAGGCAGAGCTCTGTTCTGTGTTCCTCCTTGCCGGTCATTCACCAGTCGTCTCCTGATGACCTTTAGCTGATGAAACGCGTAGGGATAGGCACATTGGTCACTTTTTTTGTCGTCACTTCTGCCAAATGGAACACACACTGGCTCAAGGACCCACGGAGCAGCGATGCTTGCATACATACAGCTGGCAGATCATTTTTAGTGCCAAGACACGGCACAAAAATATGGGAGTGATATTTTTATCTGGTTTTAATGATTAGTTTTAAAAAATGGAATTACACTATGTTTGCTTTGTAATTGTTTTCCTTTCCATGATCTGGAGCGCATGAGTGGATTCCCATGCCATCAGGGGAATATACATCTATTCCAAAGCCTTGTTGACCCACCTCGGCATAAGACCAGGGGGTCCACACCTGCGGGTGAGTGCGCACTCTGATGGGAATCTGCACGTTGGGTGTTGCAGTGAATTTGCACAAGCATGGAGCACTTTACAGTCTAATATTTGATGAACTTCACGTGAAAATTGATAAACTTTCATGCACTTTTTTTCACTGGCAACATGCCTAATTTTTAAATCGTAGATTACACATATTTTTTTTTTTGATTACACATTGATGAATTTCTTCTGGTTGATCTTTGGATATTGATGCTGTTTTTATATGGTATATGTATTCACGCACAGGTTGATTTATGCATTAGCCCTCGTTCACACTGAACACGGCTTTGAAATCAGATGAAATCGCACCATTTCAAAGCCACATTTCAGTCCGACTTGAAAGACATCTGTACGGGTTCCTGCACAGATGTTTATTGAAATCGCCCCCCTGAAGTCGCCAAAAGTAGTACAGGAACTACTTTTCGGAAATCGGTGCGGCACCACAAAGTAGAGTTGCCACCTCATCCCTTTAAACCCGAACACCTTTGAATTACACAGGTTCTGAGGCTGATTAACCACTTGCTTACAGGGCACTTAAACCCCTCTCCTGTCCAGACCAATTTTCAGCTTTCAGCGCTGATGCACTTTGAATGACAATTGCGCGGTCATACAACACTGTACCCAAATGAAATTTTTATAATTTTTTTCTCACAAATAGAGCTTTCTTTTGGTGGTATTTGATCACCTCTGCGGTTTTTTTTTTTTTTTTTTTTTTTTGTTAAAAAATTTTTTTACAAATTTTGTATATTTTTTTATATTTTGTTATAAAATTTTGCAAACAGGTAATTTTTTTCCTTCATTGATGTACACTGATGAGGCAGCACTGATGGGCACCGATAGGTGGCAGTGATGGGCACTGATAGGTGGCAGTGATGGGTACTGATGGGTGGCAATAATGGGCACTGATCGGCACTGGTTGGTTACACTGATAGGCAGCACTGCTAGGTGGCACTGATTGGCACCACTGGTGGGCATTGATAGGTGGCACTGACAGGGGGTACTGGTGGGCACAGGTGAGGCAGAATTGTCTCTTCCTCTCCCTTGGATATAAGCCGCCGTTGTCAGCGTGAGGAGACAAAAAAACGATTACCGAGCTTTTGTTTACATCATGTGATCAGCTGTCATTGGCTGACAGCTGATCACGTGGTAAGGGGTCGGGATCGGCCCCTTACTCGGATCTGTGATCACCCGAGTCTCAGTGACTCGGTGATCACAGTGTGTGCAGGGAGTGTGCAAAGGGGAGGACGTCATATGGCGGCCTCCCAGAAATTCAGGTCCGCGCTGTGGCCGTCATTTGGCTATAGCGCGGACGCCAAGTGTTTAAATGCAGATAAGGTACCAAGTGAGTTTAATTACCACCTTAATCAGCCACAGAACCTGTGAAATTAATAGGTGTTCGGGTTTAAAGGGATGAGGTGGCAACCCTACTACAAAGTCGGCATCGCAACGATTGGGACGCTCCTATTAGCGGCAATAGGCTTCAATTTGACCTGTCAAATCGCACTGATGTCACCTGGGGCTTAGTAAGAGAATGGCACCTTAGCAGTGTGTAGGAAGCGTGGCAGAATACTACTATAATTTGGCATTCACCAGACCCTACCCTTTTCTTTGTATGGTGACTGGTAGTAGGAGCGCATATTTAGCAAGACAACCCTGCTATGTTCATAGGCGTACAATGTAGGAAGATGCCAATTGTAGATGGGTTGGCATGGCTGCATCAAGCAGAAACTACATAAAAAGGAAGGCTGCGTACACGCTAAAACAAAACACCACAAGGCTTTACTCTCTAGCTACAAAAAAAAAACACAGGCTGTGCAGCGCGCACTTGTCTTAGCCATCCTTGCTGTAATAACAGAATGTAATGTGAGCCCCGCCCCACCTCTCCCAGTGTGTGAGCGCCCCGCCTCCTCCCATCCAGGAAGTGTGCCGTGTGTTGTGCGTGCTCAGCTGTCTTTACAGCGCCCGGAAGAAGCCTGCTCTTCTCTGGACACCTCCTGTCCTCAGCCTCAGGTATTTACTAATAGGGAGCCAACTACACACCACAGGGATATGTATAGGTTGTCTTAGGATGTCTAGTGTCAGCTCAGCCTGTACTGGAACCCCCATCACATGACAGCACGAGGTTTACTTTGTGAGCTCATTGTCCTGTACTATCACATCCCCTGATATCCATTATGTGGAATCACATGGCTCTGTCCCTCCTCTGTATTAATACATGTGCCTGCCTTAGTTATTTACATTACCCCAGGCTTTGCATTCCTTCTTGTACATTACATTCTATTAGATACCCCCTTCCCTTTATGGTTGGTGTCACACTTGTGTATTGGCACAGCTCCCTACTGTCCCTGATTTCGAGCAATGTCCCTCATTCCTCCTCATTTGTCCCTTATTTTGATCTGATCTATATAGATGTATATAAAATGCACTTTTTATCTATCAAAAAGTGTTTCCCAGTGCTAAACCTTTCATCCAAATTCTAAATTGCTGCATTTGTCAATTTTAAAAGCCAGTATAAAGGAATAGTAGTAGTAAAAAAAAAGCCCTTTTTCCATTTTCAGCGCATTTTCAGCGCTGTCACACATTGACAATTGCACGGTCATGCAATACTGTACCCAAATGAATTTTTTATCATTTTTTCCTCGCAAATAGAGCTTTCTTTTGGTCGGTATTTGATCACCTCTGCGTTTTTTATTTTTTGCGCTATAAACAAAAGAAGAGCGACAAGTTTGAGGGGAAGAAAAAAAACAATATTTTTTACTTTTTTGCTACAATAAATATCCCAATTTAAAAAAAATATATAATATTTTTTTTCCTCAGTTTAGGCCGCTATGTATTCTCCTACATAGTTTTGGTAAAAAAAAAATCGCAATAAGTGTATATTGATGGGTTTGCACAATAGTTATAGTGTCTACAAAATAGGGGATATTTTTATGGCATTTTTATTATTATTATTATTATTATTTTTTTTTTTTTTTTTTACTAGTAATGGCGGTTATCTGCGATTTTTTTTTTTTTTTTTTTGTTTTTGTTTTTTTTTTTTCATGACTGTGACATTGCAGCGGACATATCAGACACTTTTGACACCATTTTGGGACCATTCACACTTATACAGCAATCAGTGCTATAAAAATGCACTGATTACTCTATAAATGTCACTGGCAGGGAAGGGGTTAACACTAGGGGGTGATCAAGGGGTTGAGTGTGTTACCTAGGGAGTGATTCTAACTGGAGGGGGAGGGGACTCACAAGGGGAGGAGACCGATTGGTGTTCCTCCGTACTGGGAACAGATGATCGGTCTCCTCTCACCTGACAGGACATGGAGCTGTTTACACACACGGATCCACGGTCCTGCTCTGTTATTGGGCAGTCGCGGGTGCCCAGCGGGCATCGCAGGTGCCAGGCATGCACATTGGCTCCCGAGTGATGCGGCGGGGGCGTGCGCCCCACAGACAGCCGCGAAGCCCAGGACGTCATATGACACCCGTCCAGGATGGGAGATCCCTCCGGTAGACATCATATGATAATGGGCAGGATGTGAAGTAGTTAATTAACCTTTTTTTGGGGGGGTTAATTCTCCTTTTAAGGGGGTGTGGCAGGAGGCGTGTCCTATGCCTACATACATTTGCTAGTAGGTGTCCCTCATTCCCATCTCAAAATGTTGGGAGGTATGTAATGGGACAATGTGTGTGTATTCCTGTAATGTAGCTGCTCAATGTGTGGCATGTTCATTGTGAATGCGACATCTCAAGGCAGCGCACAGTCCACATATACCATGCATTATTAAAAAGGGTCATGTGTGCTTTCCCCATCTGTTGTGTGTTGGCAGCCCATTCACATGGAATAGGCTGAGTTATCGCATTGCGTGTACGTTTTGCAGAAGTAAAATGTGTACTTTAACCCTCCTGATGGATCACTAAAGCGTGACTCAGCCTTTATTATTCTGTACTTTACTCCAGACACTCCATGCAAAAACAGAAGGTCCTATTTTTTTTTTTAATTTTTTGCAAGTATCCTGTCCTCCCAGCACAAATGGTTTGTAAACAGATTACTCCAAAAAAAAAAAAAAAAAAAAAAAAAAGAGAAGCTTGGCCCTGGCATGTGACGCTTCCAAGATAGCTGCGCACTTAATCCCATGAGAATGCACTCTTGTTGTGAGCTGGAATGCATTCCTGTGGATTTGGATCTCTCAGCTCTGCAGAAAAACATTGTGATGTCAACTGTGCCTTGGGCCGCTAATAAGGCAGTACAGCCAGCCCTTCTGTACTGAGCCCAGGCCCCATCAGTTTAAAAGGGGGGCCCGGGCACCTACTGAGCAGAAGGGCAGGTTGTACTGTTTACTATCAGCACTGTCAGTTTCTCCCTCTGGCTGCACTGCAGGGAGATTGGTTCTAGCACATGCGTCACTTCCATCTACTGTCTGGGCACCCCTTGTGTGCACCTTTTCTTCACAACGCTGCCAGCTTCCCTCTCCTGCTGGCAGCTGCTGCAGGCACACAGGGGGATGTTTAACCACTTCAATACCAAGGACGTCCTATGACGTCCTTGGCTTTGAACAGGTATATCTGAATGATGCCTGTAGTTACAAACATCATTCAGATATTGACGGTTTCAGCCGGCGAATCTCTACACCATAGGAACGATCATAGCGGCCGTTCCGCCGCTTGATCGTTCCTATGGGAGGCGAGAGGGGACATCCCCCCCCTCCTGCCGCCCTCCGGTGCCTGCTCTGACTCACCGTTACGATCGGTGAGGCGGAGAGTGGATCCGCCGGCGCCGGATGTAGATTATAGAGATTTCCGGCGGACCAGATGGTCCCCGGAGTCTCTATGATCGTCGGAGGCCGGGCGCGATGTTATGACGTCACGCCCGGCCTCTCCATTCAAAAAAACGACGCCGCTTCGGCTTGGAAGCGGCGATCGTTTTATTTATTTTTTTTATTTCAGGCTTCCCAGCCTAGTGGTGAGATATGGGGTCTTATTGACCCCATATCTCACTATTAAGAGCACCTGTCATGTTATATTGCTATTACAAGGGATGTTTACATTCCTTGTAATAGGAATAAAAGTGATCAATTTTTTTTTTTTTTTCAAAAAAGTGTCAAAAAAAAATATATATATAATTAATAAAAAAAAATAAAAAAATTTTAAAGCGCCGCTGTCCCCGTGTGCTCGCACGCAGAAGCGAACGCATACGTAAGTCCCGCCCACATATGAAAACGGTGTTCAAACCATACATGTGAGGTATCGCCGCGAACGTTGGAGCGAGAGCAATAATTTTGGCCCTAGACCTCCTCTGTAACTCAAAACATGTAACCAGTAAAAAAAATTTCAAGCGTCGCCTATGGGGATTTTTAAGTCCCGAACATTGGCGCCACTCCACGAGCATGTGCAATTTTGAAGTGTGACATGTTAGGTATCTATTTACTCGGCGTAACTTCATCTTTCACAAAATGCAAAAACATTGGGCTAACTTTACTGTTTTGTTTTTTTTTAAAACACAAAACAGTTTTTTTCCCCAAAAAAACGCGTTCGAAAAATTCCTGCGCAAATACTGTGTGAGATAAAAAGTTGCAACAACCGCCATTGTATTCTCTAGGGTCTTTGCTAAAAAAAACATATATAAGGTTTGGGGGTTCTATGTAATTTTCTAGCAAAAAAATGATGATTTTTACATGTAGGAGCAAAGTGTCAGAATTGCCCTGGTATTGAAGCGGTTAAGGATGGCGCTCGTGGGAAGGGACCGATACATTTGTCATTGTCTGGCCCCTTTCTTTCCCAAATGAACACAGGAAGCAGAGCACATCTGTGCAGCTGAGCTTGCAGAGAAAGGGACTGATAAATCAATGTCCTCAGTCACTTTCAGATAGGCGGGGCCCTGTCGGGTAGGTTGTAGGGGCTAGAGGTCGACCGATATGGGTTTTTCTCTGACTGATGCCGATACCGATATTTAGAAATCGCGATGGCCGATATATGATGCCGATTTTTTGGGGCCGATATATTAGGCCGATTTTTTTTTTTTTTTTCCCTTCATCTCATAAAATCTAACAGTTAGACCCCTTTCACACTGGGGCGTTTTTTAGGCGCTTTTGGGCTAAAAATAGCGCCTGTAAAGTGCCTGTATAACGGCTCCCCTGCAGTCTCAGTGTGAAAGCCCGAATGTTTTCACACTGAGGCGATGCACTGGCAGGATGTTAAAAAAAAAGTCCTGCAAGCAACATCTTTGGAGCGGTGTATACCACCACTCCTGCCCATGGAAATGAATGAGCACCGCTGCCGAAGCGCCTGCAAAGCGTTTCGGCAGCAGCGCTTCAGGGGCGCATTTAACCTCTTCCTCGGCCGCTAGCTGGGTTATAAGCGCCCTGCTAGCAGCCGAATAGCGCCGCTAAAATGACGGTAAATCGCCGCTAAAACTAACAGCGTTTTACCGTCAACGCATGCCCGCTCCAGTGTGAAAGGAGCCTTAAAGAGGAGTTCCACCCAGGGGGGCCGTCCAAAAAAAAAAAAAATTAAAAGTCAGCAGCTACAAATACTGCAGCTGCTGACTTTTAATTGGACACTCACCTGTCCCTGGGTCCAGCGATGCGGGGGATCGAAGCCCCGCTCCTCTCCCCCCTCCGCTCGTCGGCGCCGGCATTTCAACTGTGGGCGCCGGGCTGTGGCTTCACAGCCTGGCACCCACTGCGCATGCGCGAGCGGCGCCGTGCGCCGTGATTGGCCGCTCAATCACCTGGGACCTGTAATGGGTCCCAGATGATTGACAGGAGGGAGGGAGCAGAGCGGAGCCCTTCCTGTGCCGAGGAGGAAGTGATGTCACCAGCCCAGGCTAAGGGACAGGCAGACTACGAGGGACCACCTAGCAACAGGCATTTAGAGGTAAGTGAAAAAAAAAAAATATCCAAATTTTTTTTGTTTTTTTTTTTAGAATTTTTACAGGTAGTTTTGTTTTTTGGGTGGAACCCCACTTTAAGTAATAAGTGATACAGAAAATTTTTTACATTTAAACATTTATTAAACAAAACAAACCTCCAATCAGTTCACTTGTATGTATAATTTAGATTTAAAAAAAAATAACTATATCTTAAATATTAAATACACAAAAACCGGTATTCAAAACTTTTGGACGAAAAAAAATGGGCTAAATTTACTGCTTATTATTTTTTTTTTATTTCATTAGTGTATTTTTTCAAAAAAAATTTTGTTTAAAAGACCGCTGCGTGTGACATAAAATATTGCAACAACCGCTATTTTATTCCCTAGGGTCTCTGCTAAAAAAAATATATATAATGGTTGGGGGTTCTAAGTGATTTTATAGCAGAAAATACAGGATTTTTACTTGTAAGCAACAAGTGTCAGAAAAGATTTAGTCTTTAAATGGTTAAACTGAGAACTTCTACACATGGTGTTCAGCTCATTGATAAAAGAACCTGAAAAGATACAATGTATCTTCTTATCAGATTTGGCAGGCTGCCCAGGGAGGAGAGAATCCTCTCCACAGATAATGTCAGGCAACTTGCATTGACTTCTATTACAGAAGTCCCGCTGAAGTTATCGGCTTTTTTTTATCAGCACAATCGGCCGATTAAGTAAAAAAAGCCAAATATCGGCCGGCCGATATATCGATCGACCTCTAGTAGGGGCCCCATGATTTTTAACGGCAGCCCTGCCTGTGCCTCCCAAAAGCATCTGGCAAAACTATTGTTTTTTTTTTTTCCAGGCAATCTGTTTACACATGTATACTGCAAAAGGTAGGGTGGGCCTTAGCATCCAGCTATCCCACATATGCGTTCACAGCAGTCGAAGGTTGTGTTATGAGTCTTGTTTATATTCCTATTGCACACGTTCCTGGATTAAAGGCTCCTCTGCAGCCATCACCAGCTGGACACTGGATATATCACCGGATAAGTACACATGTTCGCCAGCACACCATGGATCTTCAATTGCAGTCCAAAACTTTTATTGCAGATTCGCAGAAAGATCACATTACAACAGGATAAGTGCAATGTTTGGAATGTTTCAGGTCCTGCGTGGCTCCAAAACGTTGCACTTATCCTGTTGTGATGTGATCTTTCTGCAATAAAAGTTTTGGACTCCAATTCAAGATCCATGGTGTGTTGGTGAACATGTGTATTTGTTTGTGTTATGAGAACACCCTCTCTGTACACTGGCTGAGCAGTCGATGACAGCTCTCTGTCAAGGCTTCTGATCAGGAGGCATAAGATGAGTTATCAGTTATGTGATCACTGTGAGAGCCAATCACAATGGTCACATAATCAGAAAGCCACACTGCCTCCCTCCATTAAAGCATACTTAAAGCGGAGTTCCAAAAAGTGTAGCTGCTGACTTTTAATAAACAGACATTCACCTGTCCCACGGTCCAGCGATACGGCCACCTGGACCGTCAGCTCTCTCCCCGGCATTGCAAGTGTAGGCACCTGGCTTTGACAGCTTGCAGTTTCATAGCTGGGTGCACACTGTGCATGCGAGAGTCGCGATGCGCCTCCTAAATGGCCGGACAATCTTCTGGAACCTGTGACGTGTCCCAGAAGAGTGCAGAAAGGGAGGGGGAGAGGAGAACTTCTGGTCGAGAGGTCCGAGCGGAAGTGGGAGCAGGTACCAGCTCCCCCCCCCCCCCAAAAAAAATGACATGCCAAATGTGGCATGTAAGGAGTGCTTAAAGGGGAAATTCTACTTTTGGATGGAACTCCGCTTTAATGGGTTGCTGGGAGGTGGTGTGAAGGGGTTAAACCCATTTGTGTTGGGGGGGATAGGGGGTTTGCAAAAAAAAGTGGACCTTCTGTTTGCCATGGAAGGTCCACTTTAAAGTTCTCCCTCTTTCCCATTCTGGAGGGTTGGGAGTTATGCAGCTTCTATAGGACTTTTATGTCTTTTGTGTTCATATTTAACTATACTGTATATGCTTAGAAATTAAACTACATGTTTGTACATAGTTTTCTTTGTTTTCTACAGGACAGCAGGTACTACTGACTTATTTTTTTTTTTTGTTATAACATAAGGTAAAGCTACATGATTAGTCGTTAGAGAATCCAGATCGCGATTCTACCCCCCTCCCGATCTTAAAAAAACATTTCCTTGATTCAGTGCAGAGAGTTCTCTGCTCAAGCCACAGCTATTAAAAAAAAAAAAACAAAAAAAAAAAACAGGCAGCCTGCTTAGTTTCTCACAACATCCTTAGGTGGAGATATACTGTAACATATAGTTCTTTTAGATAAAAGGGATGAACTTTGGTCTGTAAATGAGGTCAGTTTAACCACTTAAAGACTAAACCTTTTTTCTGACACTTGTTGCTTACAAGAAAAAAACAGTTATTTTTACTAGAAAATTACTTGGAACCCCCAAACATTATATATATATATATATATATATATATATATATATATTTGCAGAGACCGTAGAGAATGAAATGGTGGTTGTTGCAATATTTTACGTCCCACTGTATTTGCGCAGCGGTCTTTCAAATGCAATTTTTTTGGGAAAAAATCAATTTTAATTAAGAAAAAAAACTAAATGGTATAGTTAGCCCAATCTTTTTGTATAATGTGAAAGATGATGTTATGTTACGGGAATCGTGTTCTTTATTCTAAGAAAAAAAAAATTGTGATTCTCGTTTTATCCAGAGTCGTGCAGCTCTAACATAAGGTGATAGAAAGGCTAGCAGTGTTCACCACAGTGTCTATAAAACTAAGAGCCCTTGCACACTGGGGCGGTTTGCAGGCGCTATTGTGCTAATAATAGCGCCTGCAAACCGCCCCGAAAGTGCCGCTGCTGTCATCCCAGTGTGCAAGCCCCGAGGGCTTGCACACTGGAGAGATGCGCTGGCAGGACGGTAAAAAAAGTCCTGCCAGCAGCATCTTCAGGGCGGTGTTGGAGCGGTGTGTATACCGCTCCTTCACCGCTCCTGCCCATTGAAATCAATGGGACGGCGCGGCTATACCGCCGGCAATGCGCCTCTGCAGAGGCGCTTTGCGGTGGTATTTAACCCTTTCGCGGCCGCTAGCGGGGGGTAAAACCGCCCCCGCTAGCGGGCGCATACCGACGGTAAAACGCCGCTAATAATAGCGGCGTTTTACCGCCGACGCCGCCCCAGTGTGCAAGGGCTCTAAGTTAAAAGTTCTAGTAAACAGCTCTCACAATTGAGGTGACACATGGTCGTCTTTGATCATTAGCTGGTGAAAGAATTCTATTCCAAAAAATTAAAAGTCAGCAAATACTGTAGCACCGCTGTGTGTATGGTCTCGCAGTCTTTTGGGACCTGTGATATGTCCCCAAAGGATGGAGGGGGTGAACCTCCGCTTAGATCACTGCATCTGTCAAAAACAGGTACCTGCTTCCTCTTCAAAAAAACAAAGTGCCAAATTTTAAAGAGGAGGGGGGCAGGAGGCAAAGGGACGGGACTTCCCCTTTTGGGTGAAGTTCCGCTTTAAATTATGTGCGTTGCTAATGTTGTCATTACTGTTGATAATGTCTGAAAACTAGTAAGGCTAGTAACTAGTGAGGTAACCAATCAACTTCTAACTTCTGCTTGTTCAATTAAACTGTGACAAGAAAACCTAGAAGCTGATTGGTTACTATGCACAGTTGCACCAGTTTTGGTCAGTTTTCCTAACTGTGTTTTTATTACCTCCTGGCACCGGCTGCACGCAAACATCCGGCCTCTCAGTTGGTGGGTCTTGGCACCGAGCTGCCCCATATTTGTGTGCATTAGTGCAAATACAGCTGTGCCGAGAGTGCTTCCTGCACGCTCCCGGCATAGTTATGGGTGGCTAGCGGAAAGCCCCCGATCATGTGACAGCCAATCACAGCTGTCACATGATCATAAACCACACCCTGCCTCGCCTCTTAGCATTCTAAACCCCTTAAATGGCCAAGAGACGCCTGCTCCAAAGGGTTAACCAAAAATGTAATGTTAGGAAGTGGTAGGAACAAGTTACTGATAATATACAGCAGTCTTTCACAAACTACCCCATAGAAACCATTGCAATCATTTTCAGGTATCTGGGAAGCCTTGCTAAAACCAATTGGTGATCAATCGGAAACATGTACCTTACTTTGGTGGCTGGTAGGGAGAAAGCCATCCTTACAGACAGCTAAAATGAATATTGGTGTCATGCAGCTGGCTCTGCCAAGTGGAGTTGACCCCAGACCTCTGCAGACACCATCAAATGGGAGGTCAATAAGCCACAGTTCAGTATATCCTAGCAACCTCTTGAAGAACTGTTAGGGTTCCAATGAACCTCAGTTGAATATGGCTGCTCTAAATATTCCATAAATATGCTAACTTAGATGTTTTTGATTCCCCCCCCCCCCCAAAAAAGGCCTCATTTACACAGATATACTGCTCTGTACACCCGTCCAAAGGGCCATGTTTACCCACAGAAGAAGCATAGGTGTTCCATGCACTCACATGCAGGCAGCCTGTTCAAATCAAAGGTGGACAGCTGTACAGATCTCCAGCACATCCCCTAACTGACATCCATGCAGAACCAATGCATGGATCAGATCGCAGTTACACTTGTACCTCTGCCTCTGTAGGGAACAGTACGTCTGAGTGAATGAGGCCTAAAAGGAGATTATTTCTGGACATCTTACAACTGCTGAAACCTCATTGGTTGCTGGACATACACCTATCTCTCCATCGTGTTATAAAAGTGGATCAAGTGGAAGTCAAATTTCCATACCAGCTACAAAAATCTGGGTCCCTCTGGCTACTGCTTTCACTTGTGTGAGACAGAGCAATGATAAACCGCATCACAGAAGTAAGTTGTATTATGCATTGGTTGGTAGTGGCCGAATAGATCCCCCCTGCATAACGGGTAAGAGTTCTAGGACACCGTGGAAGATATTCCTAACTAGTGCAGCAGAATTTACTAGAAGTATGTTAAGAATTGTACATGAAATACAAATTGGTTTATGTAAGGGCTATGTTCTGTAACACTTTTTGTGATTAAGCTGTAGAAGAATTGCACATAATTCACACAGCAAATTTCTGTGCAAGTCACATGCGATTCTGTGTGGTGCGATTTCAACCCGTTCATTTTTGATGGCTGAAATCGCACCAAATCTGCATCAAAAAGGTGCAGGCACCTTTTTTCTTTTTTTTTTTTTTGCCACATTGGAATGGGATCACATAGGTGTTTATACCCATGCAATCCGGTTCAGGCAAACGCACTGCGTTTGCGACCTGATTTTGGACGTTGTTAACTTTTAATTGACATCCTCAGCAGATTGCAAAACACACAATTGCGGTGCAATGCCGGAAACACAAAAGATTTTCTGTTTCCCACACTGCATCAATGTGAACCGGAGCTCAAGGACAGGTTAGTGCATTTTCAGTTTTGCCGAAACATGCTAGATTCCATTTGATGTGATTTTCTATGGATCACGTTCACATCTGTGCGTTTTCAACAGGTGTGTCTTTTGGATAAAGTCAGGGACTTTTTTGCCCTCAGCAGGTTGTGTTTTTGGTTCTGTAGACTTAAATGGAAATGCATCAAAATGCAAGCACTGTGCTTTCTGTGCGTTTTTGCTGGTTTCTCTTGCATGACAACAGACACCTCCCAAAAAACGCAAATAGCAAAACGCGTGAAAATTGCATCAACTGCGACCTCCATAGGTGTGAACCTAGCCTAATTGTAGAGCAGCAATATATGATGGGGGTGGGGGTCTGATGTACTAACCCTTTCTCTGCAAGGCCCTACGCCTCACTTTTAAACTCAGATGGCTGGACCATTTTTGCAATTTTTCCATTTCTTTTTTATTGTTCCCTTTATAGCTTTGAGAGTTTGTGAATGACCCCCCAAACCATATTTTTTCTGAAAGCGTAAGACCAGTAGAAAAAAAAGTGCTACTGATTTTTGAGGGCTCATGATAAAAATACATTAAATCTATTTTAGCATATACAAATGCATCAAAACCTAAATTCCTGCTAAATTCCTAATAAATATAAAAGCTAAAGCTGTATTGGAGTAATAACCAATATTTGTGAATTTGAAATTGCTCCTTTTGCGAAATGTTAAAAATCAAAGGTACGCAAAACTGTAAATAAGCAACTTACACTAAAAATCTGAAGGATTTAATTCTTCACTTACAGCTATCAGAGTTTGTAAAAGAACCCCAAACCATATAATTTCTGAAATCACATGACCTGTGGAATAATAAAAAATGCTAATGATTACAGAATAGTTGCACAAATGTAGGGAGCCACGGGGGATTGATGTTGCGGGGGGTGGGGGGGGGGTGTATGGTGGTTGGTGCTTCGGGGAGGGGACATAAGAGTGGCAGAGGAACATTTTTGCTGACAGCGGCGCGGTGGGAAGCAGGGAGGACAGCCACCGGGAGGTGAAAAGGTCTAATCTGCAACTTGTCTGCACTTATCACAGCTATTGGTTTGTTCAACAGAGTCTGCTGAATCAAGAAGGCAAGGTAAGAGCAATACACTGATCTTCCTAGTGAAGTGAAGGGTGTTGGCACAAGTCTAGTCATTGAAAAACAGGCAGTCTGTCCTCCCAGCACAGCCAGAAAACTGACCAATTTGAGAAGGATGTGCTTCTATGTCTAGCATTGGCAGTCTGACACAGGAAAGCAAGGGCCACTTTAAGAGGAAGGCAATCTGAGAAAAGAGTACACTACACAGACCTTAAGACAGGGATTGATTTGCTGAAGACAAATAGGCTGTTCACTCTTGCAAGAGAATTTTCCCCTAAAGTGGATGTAAAGCCTCAAAGTTTCTAATTTTATTGCATTCTATGCATTAAGGTGAAAAACCTTCTGTGCTGCAGACCCCCCCCCCCCCCCCATTTTTCTTACCTGAGCCTGACCCGATCCCGCGATGTGCACAAGCACAGCGGCTCTCTCCTCTTTGGACAGATTTATAGCAGCAGCAGCCATTAGCTCCCGCTGCTGTCAATCAAATCCAATGACATGAGGGTGATGCTGAGTCCCGCTGTCTGTGTCAATGGACGCAGCAGCGGGACTCTGGAGCGAGCACGCACAGGTGTCCCCAGGGAAAGCGGCTTTACATGGGGGCATCTGATGAAGAGGAGGGGCCTGGAGCACTGGCAGGGCACCCCAGAAGAGGATGATCAGGGCTGTTCTGTGCAAAACAATTGCACAGAGCAGGTAGGTATAGGCATGTTTGTTATGTTTATTTTAAAAAAAACTAGGGTTTACAACGCCTTTATACAAGCCATGAATTATGCAGTCTTCTTTTCTTCGACCATAGATGATCCCCCATCAGCACAGACCTCATTGATGGGAAAATTCCTCCCGCTGAGCTATTGTAGTCTGACAGCAGGAAGTTTCCACCTTTGTCAGAATACAGTGATCACTTTTGACGGCTATAGTTCCCAGCAGTAATTGCATGTGAAAAAGCCAACAGGCTGGTTGTACCAAAGTCAATTGATAGATCGACTTCAGTACATACATACATACATGCATGTCTGCGCATAGGTCAAAATCTGGCTGGTTCCTGCTGAACTGTCCAAATTTCGATCTGTCTATGCCTGGCCTTAGCTTACTTAAAGAGCTGAAGCTCAGCTGACTTTCATCATCCAATTGCGTTCAAGGAAAATTTGTTTTTCTTGTTTCCTTGCGTGTTGGATATTCTTTAAAAAGTTCATTTTCACCACATTCACTAAGCCATGAGGAAATTCAATGAACAGTCTTTCGCCTTCAGTAAATCATCCCTTATATACTCCAAGAGTCCTTCTGAAATGCTGTGTGGAATCTGAATACAGTGTATTGTATAGGACTCTTGATGAATGTAAATTACTGTAATACCCCTTTCACACTGGGGCAATGGGTCTATGTAGCGGCGCTTTTCGACCACTAGCGGGGTGCTTTTAACCCCCGCTAGCGGCCGAGGTAAGGGTTAATAGTGCCCGTTTTGTGGCGCTGCCGAAGCGCTTTGCAGGCATTTCGATACCGCTGCCCATTCATTTCAATGGGCAGGGGCAGTGGAGGAGTATACACCGCTCCCGCACTGCCCCAAAGATGCTGCTTGCAGGACTTTTTTTTTCATGTCCTGCAAGCACATCGCCCCAGTGTGAGAGCACTCGGGTTTTCACACTGGGGTGGCTTGAGAGGCACTTTACAGGCGCTATTTTTAACGATAAAGCACCTGAAAAGCACCCCAGTGTGAAAGTGGTCTTAATGATCTTTCTGATTTTAGCATGTCTGCTGGGTGTATACTGGCTAGTATTAGAAGCTTAGTAGTTAAATTAATTTGTTGCCTGGAATTGCTCTTTAATAATTAACTGCTTCGATCAGTTTGCTTGTACTTTGGTTCCCTATTTCTGTTTGATAGCTGGACACCAGACACGCAGTAAAACCAAAATGCTAATAATGCAGAACATAAATTTACTTTTTTAAACATATTCTACTGAGTACCTGTTTTTTATGTGCTAGAAATGGGATTCTGTGATTCATTTGTGTATCAGTTGTCTAAGAAATGGAGTAATGTGGAAGTGTATAGTACAGGGGTCTTCGAACTTACTTTCTAAACAAAGGGCCAGTTTACCGTCCTTCGGCCATTTGGGGGGTGGGTGCGGACTGTGCTCGGTGGGAGTAAACCATGCCCCATCATTGGAGTCAGTGGTAGGAATGGAGGAATGGTGCCCCTGTGTTGGTGTCAGTGGGAGGAATGATAAACATACAAATATCGCACTGGCATATCTAAGAAGGAGCAGCTGGCAAAAACAACAATTGTAAACCATAAATAAACCAGTCTTTGCCATGCTAAAATGTGACACAAAATATCAAAGTAAAAAAAATATAAGATGAACCGAAATCCAATAGTGTAGTATTTCCCAAAATAAGTCCAATGTAAAATATAATAAACAAAGCTTCATATGTGAACACAACCCAACTGAAGAAAGTGTCAAAGTGCCAAGTTCATCCAAAATAGTGAAGAAACCAAATATGTTGTGTAGATTTCATTCCAGACTGTGAATCACCCAGGTGTTTCACCACCATAGAGTAAAATGGACTCTTACAAGAGCATGTGGACCTTTTTAATTACAAAAAGTCATACAAGCTTCATCCGTTAATATGTCCTGTGTGATAGGAACCTTTCTCTCCTCATTAGTAATGGCTACTGCAGTTTCCCAAAACACAATCACATAGGATACTCCATCTTGCCAAATAAAAAAAACTGAATTGGGGAGTAGTGTAAAACTGTAAATGAATTTATTAACATAAAAGAGAGTAGCAACTCACAAAGTAGTAAAAAAGTGCTTGTGGTGAATAATACCGATCCTGGGATTGCATCTGTCAATGTCCTGAATATAGCATGCATGGGGATGTCACGAACGTGAGCTCTGCCCTGGGCTCATTGTGGTGGCAACTCTGGACATGCTCAGTTTTCAGTGAGTTTTTATGCTGAGCATTTCCTTTCTATTACATCTGAGCAGCCCATGTGACTATAGAGGCACATGTGGATATATGCACAGTGGTAAATGACAGCCCACGCCCTCCCTCCTCCTCCTGCATTCTCACTAACCAGCTAAACACAATGGGGGCGGGTTATTACATGTAGATTAATGGAGGAATCGCCTCCCTTTTATTCTAAGACACAGGCTGGAGGGGCACAGCCTGTGACGGGCAGAAATCTGCCTACACCATGTTATTACCAAAAATAATAAAGATTTGATTTTAAATATATATTTGTTTGATCATTTAAAACCGTTTTTTTTTCATATTATTTATTAATTTTACTCTCTATTCCAAAGGCTGTTTTTTTATTTTGAACATATGACCAGCAGCAGAGGGCTAGAAGCTCCCCCTGCTTATGTTTCCCTGCAGACAAGCTGGGAGGGAGCTGAGTCATGTAACAGCTGTATATCGATTTATCAAAATTACAGTGCCATCATCCATATACAGAAATAGAAGTAACAATGTCAATTAAACAGTGTGTTTAGTATCACTTTAACCATATCTAGAACAATGAAACCCAAGTCGCACAGGAATATTGTAAGGTGTTAGTTGTGTTCAAATGTGAGTATAATGCATTAATGTGGAAGGTGATTTCCCATTTCCGTAGAAATAAACGGTTTTATTTAATCACACTGGAGGCCAATTTCATGAGTCATGAACAGTTGCGGAGATTGTCTGGGAAAGTATTATACTTGTGATTGTGCTAGAAGATGAAGTTGACCATTTCTTCTGAGGGTGTACATCACTTTGATCTTCTCTCTATTTATAAAATAATAGGCGTCATCAAATTGCCAACCTTTCTGACCCATAAAATACTGGCAGCTAACACTTTGTCAGAGCTGGCGTTGGTGGGAAATACAAACACATTTAACAGAGTGAGAATTGGAGATGTGTAGTTTAACCACTTGCTTACTGGGCACTTAAACTACCCTCTTGCCCAGGCCAATTTTCAGCTATCAGCACTGTCACACTTTGAATGAGAATTGCGCAGTCATGCAGCACTATACCCAAATTACATTTTTTTTTACACGAATAGAGCTTTCTTTTGGTGGTATTTGATCACCACTGGGGTTTTTTATTTTTTGCTAAACAAACAAAAAAAGATGGAAAATTGTGAAAAAAAACCCCCAAAAAACACGTTTCATAGTTTTGTTATAAAATTTTGCAAGCAGGTAATTTTTCTCCTTCATTGATATGCGCTGATGAGGACGCACTGATGGGCACATATAGGGCTGCACTGAAAAGGCGGCCCCGATGGGCACTGGTGGGCGGCGCTGGTGGGCACTAGTAGGTGAAGCTCTTGTGCACTGGCAGGTGGCACTGGTGGACACAGCTGTCTCCGGGCTATATAATCTAGCAGAGCAGTGAACCTCATCCTTTAACATATCTGGATCTTCTTGGATTTTTTGAAGAAGAAATATACTGTACAAGTTATATTCATGATATGCATACAGATTGTCCACATGCTTATCACAAGCACCCCTCCCAAGAAAAAAAAAACTCTCTAGCAGTGCACACCTAACTGAGCATGTGCAGAGTGACACCAAAGGCTCTCTCTGTCATCAGATGGATTGGGGACAGTGGAAGACGAGGGGGATCACAGAAGACAAGATCAAACAGCCTTTTTACACAACGTGGAGAATTAAACCCTTAGCTAATATAACAAGCATGTTTTACTGCATATACAGACTAATTTTACTGTTGCAGGTTTAGTAACGCTTCAACTACAGAAGCATACAGTGTATGAGGCCAGAGGAGTTATTGTAGACAAGTGAATGTACTGACTTGTCCTATAAAATATATCGCTATATAATATGTATAAAGCCACTGCTGTAGTATCACAGGATAAAAGGCATGTTTTGGAACCTGCTTGCATAAACTACACATAATGAAATTCATTTTTAAAGGCTTTAACCACTTCAGCCCCGGAAGATTTGGCTGCTGAATGACTAGGCCATTTTTTGCGATTTGGCACTGCGTCGCTTTAACTGACAATTACACGGTTGTGTGATGTTGCACCCAAACAAAATTGACGTCCTTTTTTCCCCACAAATAGAGCTTTCTTTTGGTGGTATTTGATCGCCTCTGCGGTTTTTATTTTTTGCGCTGTAAACAAAAAAATAGTGACAATTTTTTGAAAAAAAAAATATTTTGTACTTTTTGCTATTATAAATATCCCCCCCCTTTTTTTTTTTTTTTTAAAGGAAATTTTTTCTCTGTTTAGGCCGATATGTATTCTTCATATTTTTGGTTAAAAAAAAAAATCGCAAAAAGCGTATATTGATTGGTTTGCGCAAGAGTTATAGCGTTTACAAAATAGGGGATGGATTTATAGCATTTTTATTATTATTATTTTTTTTTTTTACTAGTAATGGCCGCGATCTGCGATATTTTTTTTTTTTTTTTATCGGGTCTGCGACATGGCGGACACATCGGACACTTTAGACACATTTTTGGGACCATTGGCATTTATACAGCGATCAGTGCTATAAAAATGCACTGATTACTATATAAATGTCACTGGCAGGGAAGGGGTTAACATTAGGGGGCGATCAAGGGGTTAACTGTGTTTCTAACTGAAGGGGGAGGGGACAGACTAGAGGAAGTGATGGATCATGGTTCCTAGCTAATACGAACACACAATCTGTCATTCCTCTTAGAACAGGGAAGTGTGTGTTTACACACACTCGTCCCTGTTCTGTCTCTCGTGCTCGCGAATGCCCGTGACCGACGGTCATCGCGACCGTTGGCCACAAGCATTGGCACCCCCGCTGTGCAGCTGGCGTGTGCCTGCTATCCTGATCCTGCAAGCCGGCATATAGCTATGACAGTTCGCGGGATCACGCCGACCTGCCACAGTAAAATGACGGCGGCTGGTCGGCAAGCGGTTAACGTGCTGTGTTCTTTGCTGTGCGGTATTTTTAACATCCGTGTAGAATTATTGAAATGGCTAATACGCTAAAGGGATCACCTGACATTATACTATATATAAAACATAATGCTTGAGGCCAGTATTGTGGTGCAGTAGGTTTTCATACAGGTTAGCTCTATCTTGTTGGTCAAAGGCAAATTTTCTAATATCGTTTGAGGAGCAGACAAATCGTAAATAATTTATCTCACATTCCGCATCTCAATTGTCTCATTTGCTCTGAGGAATTCTCCCTAAAGTACTCATCGTGGTTTTGGGTAAGGGTACTTGGTTATCCAAAGCAGATATTTTAAATGATTTTAAATTACTTCCTATTAAACCTGCCCTCTGACAATGGCATGGTATCAAATGGCGTGAGCATTATTTTTTTGCCACCAGGTTGACGTTCGGGTCAAAAAGCAGTCCTTGGCTGTTTGATACCTTTGCCCAAGCACTTCATTGGATTCTGGCCAACTGCAGAGCTTGTCACGGGGACATTCATTATCTAGATTTTCTGCTGTTAGAAAGCCCTGGTCACCTCCCTAGAGATCTGCAGTCACTCACAGGACTGTTCTCTGAGCTGAAAGTCCCCTTGGCTGTCCATAAACTGGAAGGTCTGGTCAAAGTCATTGATTATTTTATTTTTTTTTGGGCATCACTCGATACTAATCTCATGGTGGTGAGTTTGCCCTTGAAGAAACTGGTCAGGATACGGCAGATTATTATCAATCTGTTCCAAAAAATAACATTTTTTTTGTCGCTTTTGGGCATGCTTAATTATGCCATGAGAATTATTCCACAGGGTGGATATTTTGTTTCTAGGTTACTGGCCCTCCTTCCCCTGTACCAGGAGTCTGTCTCGGTGGCTAGTCTACAAGCAGATGCACAAGCTAACCTGATCATGTGGGACCAGTTTCTATGCGACCAGAATGGCACTTCCATGTTCATTCCCCAACCTACTATTAGGTCCCCTAGAATGTTTTCTGATGCCGCAGCCTCAGTCGGTTTTGCAGCCATTTTGGGACGTCAGTGGTTGGCCAGCCGATGGCCTGCTGAAGTCTTGAGCTTGCCCAAGTTTGCTCATACTTTGACATTGTTCGAAATCTACCCAATATTGGTGGCAGCAGTCACATGGGGGCCGGTTTAATTGGGGAAATCTGATTTTCTTTACGAATAATTTGGCCACAGCGGAAATTGTCAATAAAGGTCGATCCTGGTCCCTTCCCATCATGTCCTTCGTGCGCAGGTTGATGTGGCTAGGCCTGACTTACAAATTTCATTTCATGGGAGAATTTATCAGTGGTAATCACAATCACGCAGCCGATGCCTTATCTCTGTTTAATTTCCCACAATTTTTCCTACAGTATCTGAAACCAGAGCCAGTGGGCAAGCCGATTCCACCTTATTCCCTTCTGATCATGGACTATTCACGGTCTGGGCACAGGCGATCAATCTTGTAAATAGTTTTTTTATCCGGGAATACCTTGAGCGCGTACACCACTGGTTGGAAGTCTTTTCTCAGATTCATGACCCTATACCCTGGCAGTTGCAAGAAAACATCAATTATGTGATGGCTTTCACTGCTTATTGACATAGTGAACTGTCCTTGTCTGCTATATCACTCAGGTGTACAGCACTTTAGGTCCCTGCAGGATCCTGGCAGTCCTTCCATTTTTGCGGCTCACCCTCTCAAAGCTATGTTGAGGGGGTATTCAGAGAACTCGGGGACAGTCACAGCTGTCACGTCTGCCAGTAACCGGCCAGATTTTCCAGGGAATTTCAGACTTTTTATCCCTTTCCCCTTTTGGCTTAGGTCCCAGTTTAGTAGTCAAGGCAGCCATCTACTTGAGCTTCTTTGGTTTCCTCAGACCCAGGGAGGTGTCTCAGGCTGGCCGTCATGCACCTATACTGCTCAAAGGCAGTCTCACCAGGTTTACTGACCATTACGCTCTACAACTCCCCAACAACAAGAACAGATAAATAGGCCAGGGGTTCATAGTTAATTATTACTGTACCAACAGTAGCTGGTGTCCAGTGGTCATGGTTGACCTCTGCAATCAACTCGCAATGGCTCCTCTGGACAGTCTGTTGCCTCCTTTTCCCACGCATCCTCTCACTTCTTCAAAGCATGTAATTTCTTGTTAGGAATTTAGTTGCTAAATTAGGCCTAAATCCGAAACAGTTTTCTGTACATTCAATTAAGGATGAGGGCAGCTTGTGCAGCTTCCAAACAGGTGGTCCCTTCACATATTATCAAGTACATGGGGTACTGGAGTTCCTCTTGTTATAGTAGATACATACCTGAACCCCACACTGAAGTCATCCGTGCATTTGGTACTTTACTGGACTGATTATTGATGCTTATCCCTCAATAAAATATTTCCTATCATACCTACTCTCATGTCCCTTTTTTGCCCTCTTTTAGGTGTACTGACCAACAAGACCACGTCACACCCCAGGTCATAGCTTTTATGGTTTATCGGATTTCTAGTGAAGACTCTGACTACAAAATATATTTATCACGAGACGACACAAAACTTTCATAAAGACCTGTGCTGTAATGTGGGCATGTGGCATGAATCTCTGCACAATAAATTTAGCTATGTCAAGCTCCAACTCTGTTGAGAAATGTAGGCTTTGAGAAAGGAGGAGGAGGAAAATGCGTTACCCAGCTTGCAAAAAAAAATAAAAAATTCTTAACCGCTTCAATACAGAGCACTTTCACCCCCTTCCTGCCCAGGGCAATTTTCAGCTTTCAGCGCTGTCACACTTTGAATGACAATTCCGTGGTCATGCAACGCTGTACCCAAATGAAATTTTTCTTTTTTTCCACATAAATAAAGCTTTCTTTTGGTAGTATTTAATCATTGCTGTGTTTAAAAAAAAAAAAAAAAAAGACTGAAAAGTTTGAAAAAAATGTTTTTCTTGGCTCCTGTCAGTAAATATTGTAAATAAGTAATTTTTCTCCACTGATGAGGCTGCACTAATTAGGTGGCACTGATGAGGTGCTAATATGCCGCAATGCTAGGCGGCACTGATGAGCAGGCACTGAAAGGCAGCACTGATTGGTTTCACTTCTGGGCACTGCTGGGGCTGCACTGAAAATCGGAGCACTGTTGCTCGCCTAGCACTGAGTGTGAGGCGAGGAGAGCCAATAAATGGCACTTCCGTATTTACATGTGATCGGCTGTGATTGGACACAGCCGATCACATGGGAAAATGGCTACGTCATCTGCTCTTTACCGAGACCGGGGTTGCGCCACGTCCTAGGGACATGGCATGAGCACCCTGCAGGCGCTGACACTGGGACAACATATGACGTTGCCGCAGAATGAGAGGAGTTCCCGCCCGCCGCCATTTTACTATGCGGCATGCGGAAGTTAGTTAAAGATGGTATTGGAGGACCATACCACCAAACCCCAATTTATATTGGTGGATTAGGCCATGTTTGGAAAACGGTCCATTTACAGTATATCACAAAAGTGAGTACACCCCTCACATTTTTGTAAATATTTTATCATATCTTTTCATGTGACAACGCTGAAAAAATTAAAGTAGTGAGTGTACCGCTTGTATAACTGTAAATTTGTTGTCCCCTCAAAATAACTCAACATATAGCCATTAATGTCTAAACTGCTGGCAACAAAAGTGAGTAAACCCCTAAGGGAAAATGTCCAAATTGGGCCCAAAGTGTCAATATTTTGTGTGGCCACCATTATTTTACATATTTTCCAGCACTGCCTTAACCCTCTTGGGCATGGAGTTCACAAGAGCTTCACAGGTTGCCACTGGAGTCCTTCCACGCCTCCATGATGACATCACAAAGCTGGTGGATGTAAGAGACCCTGTGACGGATCCCCTTTTTTTAATTTTTTTTTCTGTGCAGTTCCTCTTAATAAAAAAAAAAAAAAAAAAAAAAAGCTGGAGACCAGCAGTTAAGGCCCTTTCATGCTTCTCTGTAGCAAAATTGTGTTAAAAACACAAGTTTGCTGTGTTTCAGATGCATTTCCTGTGCTTTTTCTTGGTTGCCTGCACCTGTGAAAAATGGACATGTGACTCGAAAATGCAAAACGCTGTGTGTTTTTACTGCAATTTTGATGTGTTTTCCATTCATTTCAATGGGTGCGGTTTTAAAAACTGCACCAAAGATGTAGCATGCAGGACTTTCAAAATGCACTACACCCGTAACGCAGTTGTGTGAAAAGTCCCATAGGATTTAAAGGCAACATTTTTCTTGCAAGGTAAAAATGCAGGAAAAATGTAGGGTTTTGGTCTGCTCCTAGAAGCTGAAGTTTCAAAACTGAAAAGTTTGAAGACCTCTAATATAGACCAGTTGAAAGTATAAAATGCTTTAGTGGACAAAGGTATTTTTTTTTAAAGCCTTAGCAAAAACGACCATCTTCCTAAAAGCATTTAAAATGCTTTTAGACCTTTTTGTCTAGTTAAGCTTTTTGTATTTTTCTCCAATAATCTTTGGTCTATACCCTAAACTTTTTTTCTTTGTCTCACACAGTTATCTATCTTTTGAAGTTGCCGTGTTTTCCAGTGATCCATGAAAAAACAACAGAAATACATTTTCTCCCTTTTGAATGTGTATAAAACCTTGCCATCACCTACCGCGTTTTATACCAAGAGATAAATGATCTGTTTTTAGTTACAGGCCTTTTATGTCGACTAATCTCCTTTTTAAACAGGATGAAAGCACCTCATCATAATGGCGTTACAACTACCATTTATTACGCTTTGCTGGTGACTTGACTATGTGTAATCTTCATTAACTGTGTTTTCTTTCTTGCAGCATAAAATTAATGGAGCTATGTCATCATGACAAGATTTCGCAGAAGAACATGCATCACGTTAGGGATTGTCTTTTTTATTGTCTGTAGTCTTATGCTGGCCTTGAAATCGTTGAGGCCTGAAACAGCTGCATTTGGAAGCCCTTTTGCATTAGGTCTTTTACCTGAACTTCAGAAAGTTACAGCTCATCATGAGAAAAATGGTGTAAAACTCAATGTTCAGTCAGAGCACAAAACTCAAGCTGACATGCTTGCGTCCCAGAAGCCTGCCAATATAAAGATGGAAATCCTACCAGCTCCTAATTATAACCTTCATGTTTTTTATTATATGTGGTATGGAAACCCTCAGTTTGATGGTAAATACATTCACTGGAATCACGAACTACTGAAACACTGGGATGCTAAAATCGCTGGTAATTACCCCACTGGAAAACACAATCCACCTGAAGATATTGGAGCTAATTTTTATCCAGAACTTGGACCATACAGTTCCAAGGATCCTTCTGCTTTGGAAGCCCATATGAAGCAAATGCAATCAGCTGCTATAGGTAAAGCTTTTTAAAACATATTACACAACTGGGTTATGCCCTCTCGCTACTGTAACTGTTGATTATTGTTGTGACTCCCTTATGCTAAAATACTATGCTTGCTCCAGTGAACAATGGCTAACCAGTGTTTAGACTTGATAAAATGCTTTTAATTGGCCAGAACACCAAAACCCAAATAATGATAGTGCTGCTATTGCTATTCTGAACAATCTGTGTATGTAAGTGTTCACACACCTGTAAAGGAATTGAAAATTTAGATGTTTGGACAAGGTCACACGTGACAATTTTTTTTCCATAAATACGTTTTTATTGTTTTATAACAGAACTAGGAGAAAATAATGTATACGTTGTACGTCGTTATACAAGGCATCGGAAACAGTTTAATACGTAAATATATGCTTTATGTATTAAACCAACAGAAAATTCTGAGGTAAAGTTTATACTTTAGATACAAATATATGTTGACCATGAAATTGTGGTTCCCACACCCCTATTGGGACCTCTTTTGTTACCTGGGGGAGGGCAGTATCTTGTGTCTTTTGTATAACATATATTTTAGACATTACAAGAATTCTTGAACCTGACCTATTGCTGAACCATGACCAAACTATGGGTAAGTTCTACTATGTTATAGGAACTTCGCTGCTCCAGACCACTGTTCCCACGGTAACCACGCTCTCTTTTCTTTAGCTAGAAAACCTCTGCTGGAGGCCCTTGTTATTTCATAATTGTAATGTCAAGTGTGTGTGCAACGGAAGGTGTCCTGTCTGTTTTACACATCTCGTTATGCTCTAGAGCTGCACGATTCTGGCCAAAATGAGAATCACGATTTTTTTTTTGCTTGGAATAAAATGATAACGATTCTCTCACGATTTTCGCGACGTAAAATCTTTCACATTATACAAAAAAAAAAATTGGCTAACTTTACTGGTTAGATTTTTTTTGTTTTTGTTTTTTAATTAATTAAAGTAATTTTTTCCAAAAAAATTGCATTTGAAAGACCGCTGCGCAAATACAGTGTGACATAAAATATTGCAACAACCACAATTTTATTCTCTAGGGTGTCTACTAAACAAAAATATATGTTTGGGGGTTCTAAGTAGCAAAAAAAAAGATTTTAACTTGAAACCAACAAATGTCAGAAAAAGGTTTAGTGTTTAAGTGGTTAAACTGTTTTCACTTACACAGGAAGTCTATTCCATTGACAAATTGTTACAATGTTTCTACTTAAGTTCAACTGATAAAGAATGCTTTGTTTCTTGGCAGACTGCCCGTTTTTTCTCTTCCTTTCTCTTGAGGGCTGTGGCTTCAGAAGAGCAGAGAGAATTCTTTGATTAGAAAGAATTGTGAAACGCTTTAGTCAAGATCGCGATAACGATTCTTGACGATTAATCACGGTAATGATTCTTGATGATTAATTGTGCAGCTCTATTATGCTCAATCTTGCAACTAACAGGATGTGCGTTGTCACATATCTGATGGGCTGTGGTATGGAGTCTATGTTGAGATTTAAGATCGCCAAGTCAACTGCAGGGGATGCATGTTTTGTGACGTCCGATAGGACTTGGAAAATAGCTTTCTTATTCATTCATTGACAGACAGTCTTCATAACGATAGGGTTACATCGCCTTTATTAGGAGTAGGACTAGGCAGAACAAAAAAGCAAACGAGACCCTGGCTATGCCCATGGGCCATCCTTCAGTCAGTATATAACCCCCGCCCTGCTCTAGGTACTCAGTTTTTTCTGCCTAGTCAGGAGTAAGGACCTGGCTCCCTGTTGGGACCTGTGGTTCTTTGGATTTTTGTTTTATTTCTTTTTTTTTCCTGTGAGGCTCTGCAATCAACTGCTGGGCTGGGTGACAGGCTGGATAATATAGATCCTGGTAGTCTCCCCAGCCTGGCCATCGAGCTCCTTAGCTCCGCGCTGGGTCGGCCGTGAAAAGCCCATTCTCGACCAGGGCAGCCGGCGAGATTGAGTCTCGCAGGGACACATATGACTGGGTTACTGCTGTCTGGATCACAGTGTCACCATGGCCGACAGCCACTCCGACTAGGCGGGAGATGGATCTGTCTGGGAGCATTGCCCGCGCACTTCGCTGGAAAAGTAAGGTCCCCCGCCTCTCCTTCCCTGGAGAGGTGGGGGAGTGGGTACTCCCTGGGGTGGTCGGTCCTTCCGGGGTTCTCCACCCCCCCAGACAAGGAGGATCTGTCTGGGAGTGTTACCCGTGCACTTCGCTGGAGTGGGGTAAGTAAGGGGTCCCCCACCTCTCCTTCCGTGGAGAGGTGGGGGCGCGGGTACTCCCTGGGGTGGTCAGTCCCTCCGGGGTTCTCCTTCACCCCCTTCCTTTTCCCCCCTTACCCTGGTGAGGTCCAGGCTTCTGGCCTAGGGACTTTTTGGGACAACAGCCCTGTTTTCCACCTTCGGGTTTTTAGATTGGGGGGTGTATCTGGGGTGAGGCCTGTAAGGAGGGTGTTCAGAGGTCCTGGGGCTAATTTAGGCCGCAGCTTTGTGGCCTACCAGCTTGGCCCCACTCGCGGGCTGGTGGGAAAAAATTTAGGCTGCAGATTTGCGCCCTACCGGCCGAGTTATCGCCATGGCTCAGAGTCGGCCCGGTCCCCCCACGGGCGTTCAAAAATTTAGCCTGTGGCCTACCGCGGTCCCCCCGCAGGCTGCATGCTTGCGGCGGGCAGCCAGAAATTTAGGCCGCGGCTTTTGCAGGGTACTGTGGTCGCGGCAGGCTGCCAAAAAATTTAGACCGCGGCTTCGGTGGCCTGCTAGGCCCCGTGGCGGCCCCCTTTCCTAGGGGTAGTGCTGCGGAGGTCTTTGGCCCTTAGGTGAGGGGCTACGGTTCGTGCCCCTGTGAGGGACTACAGTTGTGCTCCTGGGCCATGGTTTGTGCCCCCTGAGGGGGCCACGGTTTGTGCCCCCTGAGGGGGCCACGGTTTGTGCTCCCTGAGGGGGCCACGGTTTGTGCTCCCTGAGGGGGCCACGGTTTGTGCTCCCTGTGAGGGGCCACGTTTTTGTGTCTCCTGTGGGGGGCCACGTTTTTGTGTCTCCTGTGGGGGGCCACGTTTTTGTGTCTCCTGTGGGGGGCCACGTTTTTGTGTCTCCTGTGGGGGGCCACGTTTTTGTGTCTCCTGTGGGGGGCCACGTTTGTGTCTCCTGTGGGGGGTTCCAGTCTGTGCCCCTGTGAGGGGTCACAGGTTTTGCCCCTGTGAGAGTTTGTGTCTTTATGAGGGCCCCCTGTGAGGGACCCCGGTTTGTGTCCCCTGTGAGGGGCCCCGGGTCTGTCCTCCCTGTGAGGGGACTCAGGTCTGTGCTCCTGTGAGGGGCTCCGGTTCTGTGGAGCGGGGCCTTGGTCGAGGGGCACTGTTTTTTTCACACTTATTGTATTTGTGCGGGAACCTTTTCAAGATGGTGCAGCGGTGACTGCGGCGTATCCCTTTGGATAAACGGTTTTGCGCGGTAACAGCGTTCCCTTCCCCCTTTTATTCAAACAAAATTGTCCATGAGGATGGGGAGTGTCCAAAGTGTCTTTGGTGTTTCCAAGAACACTTGCTGTAAGGTACCCCTTTGGGGAGTCCCTCCTTCAGTAGTGGGATGTTCCACCAGTAGTGGACCCCCTATTTCTAGGCTGCTTAAGGCAACCGTGGTTCCAATATAAGAATCTCTGGTTTCTAAAGGCCAACGGTCATACCTGGAGGGGGAGCAGGTTCCTCCTGTCTTTGTTGACCACTTGGTCGCAGTTTCTCTGTTTGCTGAGCTCTGTTTCCTCAGTGGTGCTGAGACATGTATTTTGGGATGGTAGCATGTCGCGTCTTGATCTTGTCCGGTTACAAGATAGTTTTCCGGCTCTGTTCCTCCAAGGACGTTTTCTGCTTCCAAGAGCGTTTGTCGCCAGACTGCTGGCTGTTCTCCGCGAGGGGCTGTGCAAGCTCTGTTGCGGTCATGGGGACTTTCTAACTTCTATCAACATCACGAACACTACTTGCGCATTCTATTGTGTACCCGTTTCCAGCACTCCCTTTGGTTTTTGCTGTGGGTGCGGAGCATTATGAGCGAGGGGTGTTACCCCTTCGGGTCTGGCCGCCGCTCCTTGAGTGTTTACAAGGTGTTGGCCCCGGATCTGGCGTGGTTTTGCGATCCTGGGCTGCCTGGACGATCTTCTTAGACTCCTCAACTACTGCGAGGAGCACCATAATTCTTATACAGACCTTGACTGATCTCAGTTGAAGTCTATACTATCAGATGTCTGCTTGGCCCTGCCTGATCGTTGGATTATCTGAGCCTGACCCGGGCTTCAGCTCTGGACAGAGTGTTGCTTTTCCCGGACAATACTCCGGAAGTTGCACATTGCGTTTGTTTTTCATTTACTGTCCGGCAGGTGGGCTCCTTTGCGGATCTGCATGTGGGTGTTGGGTCTGATGTTATCTTTTTTTTTTTTTTTTTTTTTGAGGCTATTCCATTTGCATAGTGCCATACAAGCTCCCTTAGGGGAGATCCTGGCATAATGGGACAAATATCCAGGGTCTTTGGACAGTCTGATTTGGCTGAGTCAGGAATCCAGAGTTTTCCCTAGTCTGCTGGCTTCGCTTTCCGGTGCTTCAGTGAGGTAATCTTTTCTCCCTTTGTTTTGAATAGGGTGACCACCAATGCCGGTCTGCCCGGGGGGGGAGAGATCCTAGAACTGAGCTCTACTCAGGGTTGTTGGACGTTGGTGAAATCCAGACTACCGAGTGATATCTTGGAATTTCATGGGAACAGACTAGTTCTGGATCATGAAAGGATTGACTTCGGAGGCTCCCGGTACGGAACCAGTTGGGCAAAGGCAACGGCGGTTGCGTATGTCCTTCGCCAGGGCAGGCCAAAATAGGCTGTTGGCAGCCCTGACTGTTGCCAGTATCCTCCGGTGGGCAGAGCGTCTCGTTCCGGCCTTTTCTGACATACGCTTTCCAGGAGTGGAATACTATAAATCGGATACCTCAGTTGGCTGGGGTTGGACCACACGGGGGGGGGGCTTCACTGGGCTGCGTTTCATCGTATTGGTCTCCGCGGGGGCACGCCTGAGGTGGTTCTGTTTTTGCATCTTGGCTCAACAAGAAGGTACCAAGGTTTCGGGCAAGGTCACGGGATCTTCTGGCATCTCTAGTGACCCACGTTTACTCTATGACTTTCCTTATTTATTTTTTATTTATTGATTTTATTTATTTCAGGTACTTATATAACGCCGTCAATTTACGCAGCGCTTTACATATACATTGTACATTCACATCAGTCTCTACCCCAAGGAGCTTACAATCTAAGGTCCCTAACTCACATTCATACATACTAGGGACAATTTAGACAGAAGCCAATTAACCTACCAGCATTAATTCCAGCCTTTGCTGTGGCCTTTTGGCAGGATCAGGACTGTGGTAATTTTGGTCATCCTATTGGTTTCGGATGGGTCCAGGTGGTCTGGGTAACATTTTTCTGGGAGACTGCCTTTCAGGAAGGACCTACGGTCTCATGGACCGTTCTTCCATCCTGTTTTTAAAGGCGCTGGTTTTCAGTGGCCTGGCTGTGATGAACCAGGTGCTGCGTTTTTCAACACAGCTGTTGTGGGGTTAGAGGATATGGCCTGTGAGTACCATCAAGGCCCAGGTGTCAGCCTGGGTGATCTTTTTCAGCTATATGGAGAGTGATGGATGACGGGCGCGTGATCAATAGCTCACATCAAAACATGTAAAATTTATTTCAGAGGAAATATAATTTATAAATTTTACATGTTTTGATGTGAGCTATTGATCACGCGCCCGTCATCCATCACTCTCCATATAGCCTTACCTGACCACCCCGGGGTCAATTTGTGGGCAGCGGGACATGCAATACCATCTCTTTTAGTTTTGCTACAGTTCACAATAATACTCTTCTCAAACCCGAACAAGACCCTCACAAGCGCAGGAGTAATCTTTCCTTGTCCACAATCTGATCTTTTTCAGCGTCTCCTGGTCTCGCACTTCCTGGTGCGCACCCTTTTTCAGGGGGTAGATGTTTGTTTCCACCAGTGCGGTTCTTCTACTGCTGTGGGAACTGAACTTGGTCATTTCGGTTCTCCAGAAGTCTCTCGATCTCTTGTTCAAGATATTCGGGAGATTCCATTACTTTGTGTCTGGCTCAGAGGGTGGTCTCCTGGGGCTATCACCTCCGCTTAGAGTGTAAAAAAGGGAGCGTTACCTTGTCATTCACCTTACCCAGGTTAAGGTGGTGCTTTGCCCTTTTTTTATATTTATTTTTTTTTATTTTTTTTACAGAGTTCCGTCCTTGGATTTCCATTCGAATAAGGACATTATATTGTCTTTCTTGTGTTCCTAGTCAGCACTTTCCGAGGAATTTGCTTTATCTGCCCTGAAGGGGTATTTGTGGACGGGCCAAGAAAGGGGCGTTCTGGTTTTGTCTACAACCCTTCTCTGAGTGGGGGGGGGCTGTTCTGTCAGGGATCGGGTGCCTCCTTTCCTGTTATGGTGCTTTCTTCTCGGGCGCTTAGTGCTTCTTGGGCCTTCTGTCCTCATGCGTCCGTTGTGCAAGTTGGCAAGGCGACCACTGGTCTACGAAGTGAATGACCGACATCTGCGGATGCCTCTTTTGACCGCAAGGTTTTGTTTTTTTTGCAGGCCGCTGGTTAGAGGGTCTATTCTCTCTTGAAGGGGTATCGTTCAGGTTGGGTTCCAGCTTGTCCTGGGTAAAGTTCCTGTTACCTGGTTGGCTCTTGTATTAGCCTTGGGATTTTTCGTTTTTCCACCCTTCATGTTGGCACTGCTTTGGGATGTCCCTATCATTATGAAGGCTGTGTCTGTCAATGAACGAATGAGAAAATAGGATTTTTTACTTACCGTAAAATCCATTTCTCTGAAGTTCATTGACAGACACAGCACCCACTCCTCTGGAATTTTTGATACTTCTATTACTGCTTGCTACTAAACTGAATACCTAGAGCAGGGCGGGGGTTATATACTGACTGAAGGAGGGCCATGGGCGTAGCCAGGTGCTCGTTTGCTTTTTGTTCTGCCTAGTCCTACTCCTAATAGATGCGATATAACCCTATCGTTATGAAGGCTGTGTCTGTCAATGAACTTCAGAGAAATGGATTTTACGGTAAGTAAAAAATCCTATTTTCCAGTAGTTTTGGATACTGTTGCATGTCTCCTTTGGCTGATTTGCATCTCTAGCACGTGTCTGGGGTATTTGAGCTAAACCATGCAAGCTTTGAAGGGGTTAAATGCCACCTGAGGAATAGTTTTTTGGGTGAGTTCCCATAAAGCAGAGCATTTAGTTGCTTTGTATATTGTTTGTAAGGCTCGTTGCCATTGGTGTTCTGTGTACTTTTGTCCCAGATCATTCTCCCAGTGATTGTGGGGGGATGATTTTGTGAATCAGTTTTTGGTGGAGAATATTATTGAATAGAGCGATTCCTTTTTGTTTTGGAGGATGAAGTCGTTAGAAATTCCCATGCTTTTGGGTGTATCGTATATAGAGTTAGTTGGATTGCTTCAAGGCAGTGTTTGACACGGATATATGTGAAATAGTCCGTAGGGGGTAGCTTAAATTTGCGTTGGAGAATGGGGAAAGGTTTTGGACGGGAGCCCTGGATTACATTTTGAATGGATTTGATTCCCTTTTGGGACCACTGGGTCAGACAAATCTGGTGATAGATGATGAAGAGATTCAATTGGGATTGGGAGTAGTGGGGTATTGGGGGTGACGTGACTATTTTGTGTCAGTATTTTCCATGCATTGGCTGAGGTTTTCATGGTAGGGGATAACGCCGATAGTATTTTTGATCCTAAGGGGGTGCTCGTCAACCACCATTGTAACTTTGGGCACAGTAGTGACATACTTTCTATTTTACCACAGCTTTCTAGGACATGGATGGAACTATTCGGTTAGTTGGTCCAAGACTGACGCTAAGTAGTAATCCTCAAAGTCAACAGTCCCCGATCCACCCACTGATTTGTGTTTCATGGGTTTTGAGTGTGCGCTTCTAGGTTTAGTTCTTTTCCATATACATTTGTTGAATAAAGTTTGGAGTGATTTGAAGAAGGGCCTGGATATGGGGATGGGAAGAGTTCTATATAGGTAAAATATTTGTGGCAGGTGACTCATTTTGAATGCTGCAAGTCTACCAGACCATGATAATTCTTGATTTGTTATGGATTGGGTTTCTAGTCACAGCTTGATAAGGAGTGGTTTAAAATTAACTGAGAAGAGGTGTTTGACCGATCTTGTAAGATGGACCCCAAGGTAGGAAATGCTTTTGTTTGGCCAAGTAAAAGGGGTGTACTGGACCTGTAGTAAATTTTTGGTCGTGGCATCTAGATTAATATCTAGAATATGCGATTTTGTTGTGTTCAGTTTATAGTATGAGATCTTTCCGAACCAATCTAGCATTTTTTGAACGTCTGCCAGGGAAGAAGCTGGGTTAGTAAGAATCAAGATCACGTCGTCTGCAAAGTCTCTTGTCTCCAAACAAAGGTTCCATCAGCAGGTTGAATATTAATGGTGACAAAGGGCACCCTTGATGTGTACCATTCGTTATGTTGAACGGTTGAGATAACATATCTGCTGAGTTAACTTGTGCTGATGGAGTGGTGTAAAGTGCCATCATTGCCCTGTATATGTGGTCTTTGAAACCAAATTTAAGGAGTACATTCTGTAGATAGGATCAGTGTACCCTGTGGAATGCCTTCTCTGCATCTAAAGATTGCAACAAAGAAGGCGTTCCGCTGAATTTCATCATACGTCTTGTGGCATCTGGTGTTTGTCTCCCTTTAGTGAACCCTGACTGGTCCATGTGTATGAGGCCTGGCATTACCTCCATTCGGCGTCTGGCAATGGTTTTGGCATAATTTTGTAAATCAAGGTTCAGTAGGGATATGGGACGAAAATTTTGAGGGGAGGTCGGTTCCATTCCTGGCTTCGGGAGTGTAATAATAAGAGCATTTAATGATTCCTTAGCGAACATTGAAGAGGAGGCACCGTTGTTGAAGAGTTGTGTTAAGTGTGGGATTATTTGGCTGTCAAATTGCTTATAGTACTCTCCAGTCAAACCGTCAGGTCCCTGTGCTTTCCCTGAGGGTAGTGAAGTTATTGTTGAGAGGATTTCCTGCTCAGTAAAGGGCTCATTCAAAATAGACAGTTGTGTCTCTGTAAGCGTTTTGCTATGTCCTGAGGATTAGTCAGGTTCTCTTTAGTGTGTGCGTGTAATAAGTGAGTTATTTTAGATTTGGTCCTCTTCCCTTTGAGGCGTTGTGCTAATTTTTTGCCAGCTTTGTTAGAAGTAGAATAAGAGGTGGCTTTAATTTTACGCTGTACATGCTGGAAGGAATGGAGGAGTAGCGACCTCAGTTTTGGTCTGTCATCAGCTGGGCCATTTGTGTTGGTTGTGGGTTGGCTTTGTGTTGGGTCTCAATACTAGCAATTTGTGAAGTAAGGTTATCAATCCGCTGCGTCTTCTTCTTCTTACATAGGGAACTTAATTTCAATATTATACCACGGATAACAGCTTTGATCCCGTTCCACGCGACAACGGGGTCGTCCAGTAATCCACTATTAAGGTCGAAGTATTCTTTTAGGTGGTTTTTAATTTCCTGAGAGTCATTTGGATGTTGCAGTATGTAATTGTTGGCACGCCAGAGAAATGTATTCTGCTAGTGCTTAGTGTCATCTATGGAGATTGTGACTGGAGCGTGGTCCGACCACGTCATGGTGTGGATTACAGATGCGCTAATTTTTTGTAACAACCACTTATCTGTGAGGAACATGTCTATTTTCTACTATGATTTATGATGTGGGGAGAAGTAAGTGTAGTCCTTTTTTTAGAACCATGCTGAGAACTCCAGACATCAAATATATCTTGTGATGCGAGGAATTGTTTTGGGGGGACTCTCGTCTCTTTGCTGCTGACGTATCCATATGCGTATCTGCTACCAGATTAAAGTCTCCACATGAGCAGGTGTCCCTGTCGGACTGCTTGGGCTTTGCATATGGCTTTCCGAAGGAAACTTATCTGGGTGTTAAGGGCATACACATTTAGCAGTGTGTACTTTTTGTTGAGGGTACATACTAGAATTAAGTAGCGACCATTGGGGTCAGATACTTCTTGAAGCAGGTGGAAGTCTACATTATTCTTTGTTGCTATTAAGACTCTTTTTTTTTTTTTGGGGAGGTATAAGTAGCATCGTAGATGTGGGAGTATCTGTTGTTGAAGCAAAGGGCTACTGATGTGGGTAGTAAGTGTCTCTTAGACACATATGATGTCACTTTTGAGCTTTTTAGCTGTGTGCCATAAGGAGTGTCTTTTAGCTGGATGATTTTAGACCCTTGGCGTTGAGTGATAGAATGGTAATCGGCATGACTGGCGCTCAAGGATGTAGGTGGTGGGGAGAGCATTGGTAAACAGTTATGAGGCGTGTGATGAGGTGGGTTGACTTTACCAGAAGTTGTGAATCTGCTGGATGGGTAAATTCCGTGGTACTGTGAGCTTGGTTCTAGAGCTGCGAGAAAAAGCAACAAGTCAGTTTATCCATGTTAACAGAAAAGTTTCAAAAGTTAGGGGGAAACAGTAACTGAGAAGAACTGCGTATTGAACAGTATGCAGTGAGGGAGAAAACTTTGTTGAGGTTGTAGGCCCATCCAGGTCAGGTGTCAATCTGTAGTTGATAGCTTCTTGTCCCCTGGTTGGTTGTGGCATGGTTGTGAAGATCTACATTGCTCCAAAGGTGGGAATTCATCCTTGGGAGGCTCTAAGATGATACCTCAGACATGCAGAAGATGCATGCCTTTCCGTAGTTCACGAACGGCATGAGTGGTACCATTCTTGGTAATGAGGAGAGTCGCAGGGTAGCGCCACTTTATACAAGATTTTATGGTTGTGGAGGCCTTTGGTGATGGGGTTCAGATTCTTTCTGAGTTGTAGCGTATATTTGGAGAGGTCCAGGGAGAGCTGGACTCCATCGTATGGTCGATGTGTGATTTGGACCTGGCTTCTGACAGTTCTTTCTTTGATGTGAAAGAAATGCACCCGCATGAGCACGTATTTCGATACAGACGCTGCTAGGTGAGGAGGTTTCGCTATTCTGTGGATCCTGTCTATAATGATGTCTCTGTGAGACGCATCAGGTTGAATGGTGTGCATGAGGTCTTTGGCTTACTTAGGCAGATCTGCTGGCATGATAGATTCTGGGACCCCCTGCAACTTAATGTTGTTATGTCTTGAGAGGTCTTCTAAATCAGCCAGCCTAGCCTAGACCCGTTCTTGCTTTTCTTTTACCTCCTCATAGGTATCAGTTGGGTCATTTACTGTTGTGTATGCCTCTCGCGCTGCTGCCGCCATTTTGATAAGCACTGACCTTGTCTTCCAGAGGGAACTGTCAGCTTCTTGGGATTGTAATCGCCCATCCGTTTGTGGGACATTGTTGGCGAGGATGTACTGCTGCCCTGGGGTGTAGATTGCGATGGATTGCTGCTTCTAGCGGGCCTGAGTCACTCCGGTATTCTCCCTAACTGACGAACTGTGAAGCTAAGCGTCCATCTTCAGCGTCGGATAGCCACGCCCCCCCCACATGTGGCAGTTTTTAATGCTCTCTGAAAGGGTCGTTTTTTCCTAGGGCGGTAGAGAAGTGGGATCCTGGTGTCTGGGATGTTTTTATGATATACAATAAAATATTTCAAGGAGTGCGGCAATTCCGGTGTTCTGCCGAGAAAGTTCCCCTCGGTGGATAAGGACCTCCCCCCGCAGCGCCTGCGCAGTAGGAGCCAGCGGAAATAGCCGAAGCGGAATAGTTGGAAATCAGCTGTACACGGCGTCTGTAAGAGGGCTTCGCTCGGCCCTTTTTATTCTCCCTCTAGGTCCACTTGGATGGTGGGACTTGAAACTGGACCCAGGGCGCAGGCGCCGTGTACAGCTGATTGAAGATTTTCAGCTATCTTCGGCGGCTCCTAGTAGTTCGTACTGCGCAAGCGCTGCGCCTGCGCAGTACGAAGGGTCCTTATCCGCCGGGGGAACTTTCTCGACAAGACACCGGAACTTTTCTTTGATGTGCATGTACAGACAGGCTGTGCTGGCACCCTTGAACCACTCTGGCAAAGTGTTTCAACTCGCCTGGAGCATCTATTTTGAACTTTGGCTTCCTAGGTGGTGTTGCTTTTTGTTTACAAAACAGCAATTTTTTGTTTGTATTTTTTTTTCCATTGAACTAACCCGCTGCAAATGCAAGCCAAGTGTTTGCTGCAAGGTTGTGGCATGGCCCCATTGACTTTAGTGGGTGAGTTTGATGGGTGAGTGCTATCTGTAGAACTTGGCAAAGTTAAATTTGCATGTATCCAACCCCCTCTAGCTGCTTTGCTAGGCTTTTGGGGGACAGTAAAAACAACCAAATCACTAATGTTTTACTGCCCACGTGAACAAGGTCTACCAGTTGCAAAAAAAGGCTTCTGATTACTTTGAAATGACTTGATGTTCAGTATGTGTGATGTGGCTCTTAAATTGTGGCCTGATCTTCAACCAAGTTGCAATACAAGACAAACAAGCCTGTACTTTTTTCTTCCATATTTAAATACAGTACATTCCCAGTCCAGGCAGGAAAAGTGTGTGAATCCATGTTTTTAGTAATTGTTCAAATCAACTTTAGTAGCAATAGCCTCCAACAAATGTTTGTTGTAGCTGCAAACCCGAAATACAGAGTGTTAGGATCAATACAGACCAGTGTTTTTCAACCTTTTTTCAGTCAAGGCACCCTTTTAGAACTGTGCCCAACCTGGGGCATACCAGTCTGAGGGCTCGCTCACACCAAGGGGTCTGTTCAATTTTTTTGTGTGTTCCTGTACATTGAATTCTTTAACCACTTCAGCCCCGGAAGGTTTTACCCCCTTTAATGACCAGGCCTTTTTTTGCAATACAGCACTGCATTACTTTAGATGACAATTGCGTGGTCGTGCGACGCTGTTCCCAAATAAAATTTATGTCCTTTTTTTTCCCCACAAATAGAGCTGGTCTGTTTTTATTTTCTGTGCTATAAACAAAAAAGACCATTAATTTTGAAAAAAAACTATATTTTTTTTTATTTTCTGGCATAAAACATACACAATAAAAAATCTAATTTCTTCATCAGTTTAGGCCAATATGTATTCTGCTACATGTTTTAGGTAAAAAAAAACAATAAGCCTATATTGATTGGTTTGCGTAAAAGTTATAGCGTCTACAAAATAGCGGATAGTTTTTTATGGCTTTTTTTTTTTTTTTTTTTTTTTTTTTTTTACTAGTTACGGTGATGATCAGTGATTTTTAGCATGACTGTGACGTTGCGGCGGACAGATCGGACAACTAACTGACATTTTTGACACTTTTGGGAACCAGTGACATTATTACAGTGATCAGTGCTAAAAATATGCACTGACATTGTACTAATGACACTGGCAGAGAAGGGGTTAACATCAGTGACGATCAAGGGGTTAACTGTTTTTCCTGGGTGTGTTTACTAGCTGTATTGGGGATGGGCTGCCTGGGAGAACACAGAGATCCGTCTTCCTGCATAGCAGTAAGACAATATTTCAGTGTAATCCCCTGTCACAATGGAGATCTGTCTTGTTTACTTCGGGAGATCCCCGTTCTGTCTCTTCGGGGAACGTTCGCGGGCAGACGTTGAGTCTGCCAGACCCACTGCTTGGTTCCCCTGCTGGCCTATCGGTATGCCCATAGAAGCTAGTGCATAGAAAGCAGTATCGGTACGGCAATTCTCGCAGCCGAGCCACCTTGCGGCAGTATAACTGCGACGGGTGGTCAGCAAGTGGTTAATGGGCACGAACATGTGCGCATTTGCTAGATACATGAGGGTGTCATGAAGAAATAATGGCACCCACGGGTGACTGCAAAAGGCTGCATATTTAGATGTGGTATGGGAAAACATACGATTTTGCATGTTTTTACTGCACCTGTTGTGAACAAGCCCTAAAATGTAGTCTGCGAGGCAGGGTTCAGTGATCTTGGGTTGGAACTCTTTTCCCCCTCCTAGTACAAACCTGCTCCCAACCATAAAACAGAAAAGTAACTTTATCTTGCCAGAATTCTAACTTTCTGTCATAGATTTGGACCGACTGCAAGATGGGGCTGGACGCTGCCCCTGTGATTCCCCAGGCACCTGAAAATGCCAGAATTTGATGCAAACCACCTGTGTACATGTAACCTTATATTGTAGGAGTCGTAATTTGTAGGAGTCGTAATTTGGGTCTGCATTGCACTGTCCTGGACATCTCTGCACCAGAGTGCCTTCTGAGTCCATCTAATTCCAAACAGTCCAGTAGTCATCTAAGTGTTTTTTTTTTTTTTTAATAACATAATACAGCACAGAAGGAAACCAATGGTTATACACATATACCTAAATAATATACTTAAATATACATATACCTAAATATACTACAGAATCTAAAGCAGCCAAGGATAGTGTTTTTTTTTTTTATTGGCTCTTCCTTCTTTTTTTTTTTTTTTTTAATTCTAGTATTTTGGCAAGTCGTAATGCTCATTTAAAACAGACAGCAGCATTGGACTGTTTCTACATGCATGTGGGAAGTGGCAGAAACCGGGAGCAAACAATACTTTTTTTGTGATTGTGTCCTGAAACAATAAAATTGTGTAACGTCTGATGTCGTGCAGCCAACTTGGTTTATTCCATGTGGGGAACGCTGACAATCTCCATTAGCCAGCACCTGCAATCACAGAGACGGGCTCATTGCTGGCTTTGAGCATGAGTTTCCTTTGCAATTGTGAATGAGCATGACCTGTGCATTATTCTTAGGGAAATGTTAACATTTTTCATCCTATTTGTACAGTATTTTTCGGTTCAGAGTGACCATGTTTCATATTGCACCCATATTTAAGATGTAACATGAAACATGGACAGAGTCTGCAGACCCCCAGCCTCCAAACCACCTACCCAACCCCCCCCCCCCCTTTCCACCTACAGAAAATTGTTTTTTTTTCTCCCCACCATCTCCTGACAATTGAAATCTATGAATATAAATACTACAAGTCCCATCTTTCACCACAGCAGAGAGATTTGTAGTTCTCAATGAAGCACAAGTGTGATGATGATGTTGAACAGGGGTCTTGAATTAAAATTCAAGAGGTCCGGTCGCTAAAAGTTTCTTTGGACAGGAGGTCCGAATCTCAAGCCACCATTTGTCCCCATCAGAGTGCCCTATTATATAAGGCTCCCCCATCACAGTGCCCCCTTACATAGGGTGTTCTCGTCAGAGTGCCCCCTTAGAGTAGTTGTCACCATAAGAGTGCCTCCTTACATCAGGTGTGCCCATCAGAGTACCCATTTACCTTAGGTGTCCCTATCACAGTGCCACCTTACATCAGGCATTCCCCTCAGTGTTCTCTTACATCAGATGTCCCCATATGTTTCCCCCTTAACATAAATTGTGCCCATCAGCTTGTCCCTTAACATAAAATGTGCCCATCAACATGCTACTTATTTTATGTTAAGGGTCACGCTGATGGGCATATTTTATGTTAAGGGGTACTCTCATGGCCATATTTTATCTTAAGAGCAACACTGATGGGCACATTTTTTGTTAAGGGGCACGCAGATGGGCAAATTTTGTTGTGCCCATCAGAGTGCCCCTTAACATAAAATGTGCCCATCAGCATGACCCTAAACATAAAATAAGCTTGCATGCTGATGGGCACATTTTATGTTAAGGGGCACTCTGATGGGCACAACAAATTATGCCCATCAGTGTGCCCCTTAACAAATTATGCCCATCAGTGTGCAGCTTAGGAAACCTGTACCCCACATACTTTGAGCTCAGGAGTAGTCAGCAGAAGCTGCAGTGGGGCGGAAGCTGCAAGATATATCTCGCAAGTGAGAGTCAGGAGCTGGGATCCACGAGTAGCAGGGGGGCGGAGCACACATGTGACGTCACGCCGGGCACTCTTGTGACAGAAGACCGAGGGGGAGAGCCGTAGTCAGGAGGTGGGGCACACACACACGACGTCACTGGTTGCTGGGATACCCTCAGTCCAAGCAAACCAATGACTGCTACTACACCGGCTGTGTGGTGGTCCAGGCAAGAGCATCACGGGCCGCCATTTAATGACTACTGATGTAGAAGATGCTCTCCGGACACCAGATTTGTAGTTCTCAATGAAGCATAAGTGTGATAATGTCTCCACACTTGTAGTCCAATGATACTTCCACCTCCATAACTGAAGGTTCATACCTTGGCACCGTCCTATGACTGGGGGACTAATCTTCAGGAGGCAAAGCATAACAGATCAAATGCACTGATTGCCATTGCAATGCTTTGAAGCCTCCAATGCAAAAAGAAAAATACAAAAATGCACTTTTTGAAAAATTTTTTATGGATGCATGTGTTTTTCTTGCCTATGTGCAATGAGGATAAATAGCAGAATCTCCTTTGCAAAGTCACAGATAGTATTATAACCCTGTGAGAAGTCTTACCCATGTAAACCTTTAAACACCTTATAAAATATTTTTACCGATGACCTTTCTAATCCAGACCTTGCATATGCGAACGGCTTCGGCTTTTAGAATATACACACCACCATGTAAAAGAAAAAAGGAAACCAAAATGTATTATCCTTCCTACAGCAAGGAAAGATATTAATGGCATACAGTGATGTGTTTTTTATAAGAACCATTTTTCCATTTTTTTGAATTGGTCACAAGATGGTATAGCACTCCACTGATGTTATCATCTTAAGAGTTTCAATGTAAATTACAAGCAGAGTTGGTTCTGTTTAACCTTGACAAATCAAAGCTGGGCCCCAGGATGTACAAACTTTGTTACTTTTTTGATCATAGCAGGTAAGATGATAATTCAGAGATAATTGAATCAATCCAAAATTCTTGATTTCAGAAAATGGAATAAAGAAATAGATACCTATGCCTTGTTTTAGTACACAAGATGATCTTCACTATCTGGACTGCATTTTTCAAATTCAAAGGTTCAAATAAGTGTATATAACATATATAGCAGTTGATTTACTAAAGATAAATGAACTGTGCATTTTGAAGGTGCAGTTGTACTCATTTTCCCCAGAGCTTAGTGAATGTGGAGAAGCTCTGCTGATTTTTCATTGTCCAGTTAAAAACAAGCCAAAATGCTGTATTATTATTTTTCCTTGCACCTGATTGGGTATTCATTACAAAGTGAAGCTTCACCACATTCACTAAGCTCTGGGGAAAATGAGTGCAACTGCACTTGCAAAGTGCACAATCTATTTGCCTTTAGTAAATTGACCCCCATATTCTTCTTGAACTAATATATAGGTTTTTCTTGTCAACGTGAATTATTTTATTTAATGTTTCTGCAGGCGATCTGTATAGCTTTGAATATCAACTATGCATATCAATATTGATTACAGGTGTGCTATCTTTATCATGGTATCCACCGCAAATGAGTGATGACAGTGGTGTCCCTTCTGATGATTTGGTGCCACATGTTTTAGACATGGCTCATAAATATGGCCTGAAGGTAAGTTGAGATGTTTGTTTGTGCATGTATGTTATAGTCTTCATTTTATTTTTTTTTAATTATCTGAATGTTTTCACATACATCTTGTGACCATCGCTAAAAACGTATAGTTTGGGGTATGGTCTTGGCATTGAGCTGAGCCCCTGGGCCTTCTACCTTCTACCCTGCAGTCACCTATCAGTCCCAGTATACCTCCATATGGGGATGACTAACAAGAAGAGACCTAAGAAGCTTCTGCAACACTGCCCTGCCAGCTATGGACTGCTTTCTGAAGCAAATATAGCTGGCAGCCTCCTCATCTGCTTTTGAGTGTCTCCAAGAAAATGCTGCAAATGAGACAATCTCTAAACCTCTTCTGGACAAGCTTAGTTCTCAAGGCCTGCCTTACAAATTGGGTCACCCATTTCACCTCATTGTGGGTACTGGTGTAATAGCTCTTGTTCGCTGAAACCTCCCTTGGGGTTACCTGCTTTGTTTGAATTTGTTGACATAGAACCTCTCCAGGTTCCTAACTGGCTTGACTTCTCCACCTCCCCACCCCCTCAGGTGCCTGCTGACAATCCGGCAAAAGACGAAGGGTACAACACCACCAAGGGGGTACAGCTATAGCAGGGTTTCCCAGGGTGGACCATGCTTTGAAGGACTTACTGTTGGATTTGCTTGTTTGATGGTTAACGGGGGTCAGTGACCTGTCTTCAAAGGGCTCTGCATGCTCCTATCTTTTCACCCTCATTTTGGTTTCCTTTGGTGGATCTTCCCTAATGACCTAGAACAAATCGTGATAAAAGACGCTTGAAAGTCAGGATTCATTTTTATGCAGTTCTATGAGGGGCCAGAGGTTTCTATTCCTAACAGTCTATGGGGCCTAATCTAGTAAAGGTTTAAACCTGGCCTATTCCTGGCAAAGTGGTTGGCAGTCGAGGTAACGGCAATGTAAAGAGCCTGGTACAAAATATCTGTCTCTACTGCTATAGGGTCCATGCTCGCATGAGCTTTTACTTCTACTTCCTTTTTACCGTTACTTACCACCACCATTCCTATTTTAAACTGAATGGATTGTTTTACAAAATGATTGTTTACAAGCACTTTGACTACCTACTTGCAGCTGAGACCCTAGGGGTTGGGGCCTAGCTCCCCTCCTGAAACTTTCTGCCCAACTGCTCTCCCTGTGAATGGTTCTGCATGGTCTGTGGCAGCCCAGCCATCCCGCCTCAGGGGCTGAGGTATGACAGGTCTGATACTTATTATTTACACTATTAAGACACTTTGCTGTTGGTTATCGTAACTGCTATTGAATATTTCCTGTTAATTGTTGGGTCTGCTAATGGGGGCTTATGCACGTTTTTCAATTGGTTTCAGTACTCCCATCTTCCCATCTTGTATTCCTAGAGCTCATTGTCTAGGTATACTATACTGTGCTCAGGTGGACAAGACCTATACAGGTTAAAGTGAATATAAAAGGAGATGGGCACGCTTATATCGTGCAACAGTCCCTTGGATTAAGCCTGGCACACACTAAGGTTTTTTTTTTGTTCAACCGAGCGGGTTGAACAACAACAACAAAAAAACTGTCAGCTGCAGTCGAAGCTGCTGTGCTGACTATGTGAAATTAGTGAAGCAATCCCACTGCTGAGCTGCTGTTCTGACAGAACACTCGGATTGGCTGAGAGCACTGATCGGGAGTCAGTCGGCTGCTGGTTTTCCAACATGCTTGTCTGACAGAAGCTGGCCAAATGGCTGGCTTCTGTTAGGCAGGCTGACCTACGCACGGGCCGAATGTCGGGCTTTACTCTGTGAGTTTGCGTTTGCTTTACTGACCTTTTTCAGGTTTCTCTTCTAATGTTTACAATTCTGGATGGCCCTGGGGATAGGTCAAGCTCAGGATAGTGCTAGATAGGAGTTACTTCCTTTTACTGGCCTGTCCTCTCTTGTATTCCATGTAATTTTATGACTGCGTTCTAGACAGTATTTAAATTATGGCCCAGGTCCTCGGGCTTCTATGTGCCTTATCGCACACCCCACTAGCCTTCTCCACACTTTTATGCTTGGAGCTCTTGTTTGCTTAGAGTTCTAAATTCCTTATTTTTTATCTCATTCTCCCCCTTCCCAGCTCTCACCCTTGTTTCCTCAGTTCAGCAACCCTCTTTCCTTTTTGTTTTCTCAGGTTCCCCCTAAAACACAAGTTCTAGGGGTTTTTTTTTTTCTTATCCTCTGCCCATTACCTTGACACTAGAGTTTTCTCATGGAATGTTAAAGACCTAAATCTAACTGACAAAGTGAACCTTGTGATTGGTTTACACTTTGGAGACAAAGAGCTTACATTACGTTCTTACAAGAAACACATTTCAGAGCTGGCAAAATCCCCAAGTTACAGAATAGTTGTTTTCCTACTGTTAATCATAGCGCATTCCAATGTTCAAAATCCAAGGGTGCTGTAAAGTTACTTTCCAAATTGATACCATGGCCGTTTCTGGATTCTGGCATCTCGGATTCAGACGAGGAGGGCAAATTTTTGTTTGTCAAAGGCACATCATGCAGAATACATTCATCCTGGCAAACGTCTACTTCCTTAACTATAACCGCATTTCATGCTTGGATTCTACGAGTATTGACCAGGCTAAAAGAGTTTACAGAGCGGACCCTAACATTGGGTGGGGATTTCAATTTCACAAAGACCCCACTTAAGACACTTTTGAAGGTCTTTCTCAGTGACTGCCAGGATTTGACTTAAACACTGCATACTCATCAATTTATACATGTCTGGCACATTGTACACCTTCAGAACAGGGACTACTCCTATTATTCCCCTGTACATGGCTCCTATTCGTGCATCTGCTTTTTCCTAGTAAGACCTGCTTCCCTTCCCATGGTTTCTGATGCTGGGATAGGGCCTTATCTGACCACATTCCTGTGTTAATCGAGCTACAGCCAGAGTGTTTGCCTCTGAAAGCAACTGTTTGGGGTGCCTAATTGAAACATCACTTCAGGACATGATGCTTAGCCCAGCCCTTACAAGGAATTGAAAATCTTCTTTGACTTAAGCAAAGACTGTCAGGAGGCCCCTCACTTTGTGAACCTCTCACAAGTGTTAAATATGGGGTGTCCTAATTAAACACAGCCATAGGCTCAAAAAAGATAGGATACGCAATACCTGTGACCTGATCCTTTAAACTTCTGCTGCTCAAACTGTGCCACAAAGCAGTCCCCTTCTCCTCATTACTAGATGCTGAAATCGCCAAGACCAGGGAACAATTCTGTACTCTTTCACTTTACAAGACAAAATGCCTATTGCTACTTAACAGCAGGTTTTTCTATGAATACAGTGATAAATGTAGGCAGGCTCTAGCTTATGCCCGATATAAAAACAGAAAATGACTCCTGCGCACAAGTGGTCGACCCAATAAAAAAGGGGGGATACACTGGCCTTGCTGCCCTCAAGGATGGGGATTCCTAGCAGACAAAGAAATGAAAAGAGAGAAGGGCGCACCAGCCATGTGCATTATCTTTTGTAAAACATTTATTAAGTAAAATGATAAAAGAAATTACTCACAAGCAGTAAAGAATCATGTGCCATAAACCTTGGACATCAACTTGCAACAAGTGGTATAAAAGATATCAGCAGTGCTGAGCTCTGATGAAGAAGGGATGAGCCCTTCGAAACGCGTAAGCGAGCAGTGTTTTTTATTCCTCGGAAACATCTTTGTAAGGCTTTGTTCATCTTTTATACCACTTGTTGCAAGTTGATGTCCAAGGTTTATGGCACATGATTCTTTACTGCTTGTGAGTAATTTCTTTTATCATTTTACTTAATAAATGTTTTACAAAAGATAATGCACATGGCTGGTGCGCCCTTCTCTCTTTTCATTTCTAGCTTATGCCCTAAGATCTCATAGAACCCAAACCTATATTTTAGCCATATCCTCCAACACAGGCACTAAATTGCATATTACAGCTGCATTCAGGTCCTGTTACATGAGCCTGTACAACTTAAACTCTCCTTTTAGAAGCTGATCAGTTGGACTGCAGTTTGGCTGATATAAAAGCCTTTGCATCTGTGGATTGATGATGTGAAAGTTGATGGCTGCTTTACCCCTTGAATTATATTGGATACAATAAGGACTATAAAGCTACCCTCTTGTTCGGATCTGCTCTCTTTTCCCACCATTTTCCTGAAAACGGATAGTACCCACATTTTGGCACCACAACTTTGAAACCCTTCTGAACACATGTCCTGGGGAAGCACGTCTGCGAAACGCATAATGCAAATGGAACCCCTCCTTAGTCTACAAGTGCATTTTCCACTTTTTATGTTATACAACAAAGTAGACCGATTATTTATATGCAGTTGGTCGTATTTATGTATTTACAGAAGTGAGTACACCCCTTACATTTTTGTAAATATTTTATTATCTTTTAATGTGACAACACTGAAGACGTGACACTTTGCTACAATGTAAAGTAGTCAGTGTACAGCTTGTATAACAGTGTAAATTTGCTGTCCCCTCAAAATAATTCAACACACAGCCATTAATGTCTAAACCACTGGCAACAAAGGCGAGTACACCCCTAAGTGAAAATGTCCAAATTGGGCCCAATTAGCCATTTTACCTCCCCGTTGTCATGTGACTCGTTAGTGTTACAAGGTCTCAGGTGTGAATGGGGAGCAGGTGTGTTAAATTTGGTGTTATCCCTCTCTCTCATACTGGTCACTGGACTTTTAACACGGCCCCTCATGGCAAAGAACTCTCTGAGGATCTGAAAAAAAAAATTGTTGCTTTACATAAAGATGGCCTAGGCTATAAGAAGATTGCCAAGACCCTGAAACTGAACTGCAGCATGGTGGCCAAGACCATACAGCAGTTTAACAGGACAGGTTCCACTTAGAACAGGTCTTGCCATGGTCGACCAAAGAAGTTGAGTGCATGTGCTCAACGTCATATCCAGAGTTTGTCTTTGGGAAATAGACGTATAAGTGCTGCCAGCATTGCTGCAGAGGTTGAAGGGGTGGGGGGTCAGCCTGTCAGTGCCCAGACCATACGCCGCACACTGCATCAAATTGATCTGCATGGCTATCGCCCCAGAAGGAAGCCACTTCTAAAGATGATGCACAAGAAAGCCTGCAAACAGTTTGCTGAAGACAAGCAGACTAAGGACATGGATTACTGGAACCATGTCCTTTGGTCTGATGAGACCAATATAAATGTATTTGGTTCAGATGGTGTCAAGTGTGTGTGGCAGCAACCAGGTGAGGAGTACAAAGATAAGTGTGTCTTGCCTAAAGTCAAGCATGGTGGTGGGAGTGTCATGGTCTGGGGCTGCATGAGTGCTGCCGGCACTGTGGAGATACAGTTCATTGAGGAAACCATAAATGCCAACATGTACTGTGACATACTGAAGCAGAGCATGATCCCCTCCCTTTGGAGACTGGGCCGCTGGGCAGTTATCTAACATAACAACCCCAAACACACCTCCAAGACTACCACTGCCTTGCTAAAGAAGCTGAGGGTAAAGGTGATGGACTTGCCAAGCATGTTTCCAGACCTAAACCCTATTGAGCATCCGTGGGACATCCTCAAACGGAAGGTGGAGGAGTGCAAGGTCTCAAACCTCCACCAGGTTCATGATATCATCATGGAGGAGTGGAAGAGGACTCCAGTGGCAACCTGTGAAGTTCTGGTGAACTCCATACCCAAGAGGGTTAAGGCAATGCAGGAAAATAATGGTCGCCACACAAAGTATTGACACTTTAGGACCAATTTGGACATTTTCACTTAGAGGTGTACTCAGTTTTCTCACTACTTTACATTGTAGCAAAGTGTAATTTCTTCAGTGTTGTCACATGAAAAGATATAATAAAATATTTACAAAAATATGAGGGGTGTACTCTCTTTTGTGAGATACTGTATAAGGGGTTTGCTTCAGACTTGTGTTTTTTTTTTTTTGTTTGTTTACATTTCTTTTAAATATAATCAACCAGTTCTTTGACTGGTATGATTTGATATAAGAAAATTTTAGATTTTATTCAATGTTCGTGTGTATTTTTTTGAGGAGTAGTGCATCAATAAAGTTCCTTTATTCATATTGCTGTCCTTGTTAGACAGTTCGCTTTTTACATAAAAGTCTATCAGCTGCATCCATGCCTACCTTGACAGATTTAAAGGAATCTCTTGCCCAGCTGATTACAGCAGATGAACTTCTCCAGGTGGATTTTCAACTCCCTGCCCCTGATGACCTCACTGCCTGTTACTATAAAACCTTACCCCATTTGTCCCACTACTTTCTTGAGGAGTTTAACGACCTAATAGAAGGCCATCCCAGCAGGCTCAGATATCAGTTCTTTCCAAGCTAATAAGCTAGAAACGTATCCACCCATATGCTCCTGCTGTCTATGAAAAAAAAACAAAAACAAAAAAACCTTTTGGTAGGGTTGATTTGGACATTCATGCATTGCACTTTGACCTATATTGGAGTCCCAGATCCCATGCTTATCAGGATTAAAGCTTTTTATTCCACTCTTTCAAGGACTGTCTGGATCAACAGTAGCAAATCTGCCCCATTTGACATTCATAATGGGACTAGGCAAGAGTGAACTCTGATTTTCGTATTAGCCTTTGAACCTCTCCTACAGGGACCCACTGACCTTAAATTTCTTGCCAAATAGGAAAAGGACCTACAACGCTTACTTACCAAGGACCAAAAGGACAGAATATAAAAATTTTTTTTTTTTTTTGCTCTCAAAGGATCCATCTTCAACAAATATCAGGAGATTTCCTACAAGATTGTAACTGGGTGGTACAGGCGGCCTTGTTGGCCCTGGCCAAATAACTCAGCAAAATCCTAATTGTTGGAAATGGGATACCGATGCAAGCCCACCGTAAAACGGGTTTCGCACTGACTGATGACCCGCTGGCATTCTTCTCCATCTCACACCCATGTCCCGGAAAAGATTTAAAAAAAAGTCCCTTGCTAATTCACTTATTAAATGCTGCTAAGGCTTGTGTCTCTGGTAACTGGAAAAAATCTACTCATCATCACTCCAGCAGTTGTTTGACAGGGTGAATGATATTCAGAATATGGAAGACCGTACCGTGGCTCTCAGGGACAAATCTACAGACTTGTCTTCTACTGGGAAGAATACAAATGCTTGTCCCAATACAAACAATGCAATTAAGAGGTGACTGGAAAAACCCAAAGTACAGTGTACACCCCAGACCCTTACCTTACCTGGCAGCTATAAGTTGCCAAGAATGGAGCTGGAGTCCAGGACAATGTAACCCTCAGAGGCACACAAAGGAGTTACATCAGTGGTCCCCAATGTCCCATGAGGAGCAACAGGAACCTAAAAAAACAGTTTTGAACTGTCAGTACTGGTGATGGGCAGACAGGTAAGTCTGTCATAATGTGCAAGTAAGGATTTTAAGATTCATCAGGTAAGTTTTGGCAAATTCCAATCTGGCTTTGTTTCTGTATCAGCAGTGGGGTCTTCCTCTGTCACCTACCATAGCGTCCCTTTTCATTCAGATGGCAATGTATAGTGTGAGCTAACACAGTTGTATCCTGTGCCTGAAGGCCAGCTTGAATTTGTCTGGAAGTTGATCGAGGTACTTTATTCACTATTCGAACAATCCTTCATTGCAATCTTTGCTCAATTTTTCTCTTTCTTCCATGTCCTGGGAAATTAGCAACTTCTTGACAATGTTGCGCACAGTGGGCACAGGAACATTAAGATCTCGAGATGGACTTGTAACTTTGAGATTGTCCATGGTTTATCACAATTTTTGTTCTCAAATCCTCAGACAATTCTTTGCTGCTCTTTCTCTTCTCCATGCTCCACGTGGCACACAAACATACAACAGGTTGAGGAAATTTTGTATAATTTTATTATTATTATTTGGTTGCCGGTGTTATTTTTATATTGTCAGCACCTGTTGATACAGGCGAGTTTAATTACAGAAGCATCACAAACTTGGAATGCAATTATTTCTTACAATTTTGAGAAGGTGCCAATAATTTTGTCCAGTCCATTTTCTGAGTTTTGCGTGAAATGTGTCAGATTTGGCTTTTTGTTTCTTCACTTTTGTGTCATACATATACAAAGAAAAGAAATAAACATGAGAATGCCTAAACATTTGTAAATGCAACAATTTCTGGGTGAAGTGGTGCATTATTATATGACAGAAATGCAGGGGTGCCAATATTTTTGGCCATGACTAATACTACAGGACTGATTGTGAGGGCTTAATTTGTTCTAAGGTCTGGAGAAGCAACCCTATTTTCCGCTTTACTTTCCTGTTATTTTATTAGCATGCATAGCATGTTTGCTAAATGACCTTTAAATTATAGCCTCTAATGCATATGCATGTGTTGTTGATTATAATGACACTGCAGATATGTCCTACACTGTAATTTCAGCCTTGACTGACCTCTGTGAAAGATAAATGACTGCACTTTCTGTTCAAACCAATTTTTTTTTCCCCCCTTGCTGGAAAATGTACTTGTATGTTTTTTAATGCAGTTTTTACCCTCTCTCTTCTTTTTTTTTTTTGTAGGTTAATTTTCATATTGAGCCATACAAAGACCGAGATGATGTTAATCTACGTGACAATATTAAATATATTGTTGACAAGTATGTTTTTTTTTTTTGTTTTTTTTACTTAATTCCTGTGTGCCATGCTACCTATTTGTTTTATTTTGCGCAGCACATTTTTTTTTTTTTTAATTCATGTGACTTATGCTTATATAATGCATTTCTACAAATGGGAAGATTGTGGTTGATGCACATTATCAAAAATATGCTAAATTTCTCTGCTGGTTAGTCCTAGACTTTATAAACAAATGTAGAGGAAGGACAAGTGGCAGCATAAGGTGTAGAAAGCCAATTAGATATCTGCCTTGGTTTTACAATGTGTCCTAAAAAGGAACATGTTGGAAAACTAGCCTAGCACCTAGGATAACAGAAGCCAAAATGGTTAACTATGCCGCATTGCTATTTAACCCAGTATTAGCTGATGGAGCCTGACATTCTTAGTTTGTTCCTCTAGATAGGAATAGGAAATGATCCTCTCTGGTGATTGGCCAGCTTTATACTTTAATTTATAATGCCGTTCACATACTTCCCTGACTACACAGAGAATACATGTGGAAAGCTAAATGATGAGCTGCACCTGAAAGATATGGCTCATTGCCTGTCTTACAGAGACTTTATCAATGAGTAACGAATATATGCAACATTTAGTTACGACATTTGCTGTTAAATATATTGTCAAAAGTATTGGGACACCTGCCTTTACAACCACTTGAAGTTTTTAGTGGCATCCCAGTCTCAGTCTGTAAGGTTCAATATTGAGTTGGCCCACCCTTTGCAGCTTTAACAGCATCAACTCTTTTGAGAAGGCTGACCACAAGGTTTAGGAGTGCGTCTATGGGAATGTTTGACAATTCTTCCAAGCGCATTTGTAAGGTCAGGCACTGATGTTGGACGAGAAGGCCTGGCTCGTAGTCTCCGCTCTAATTTATCCCAAAGGTGTTCTATTGGGTTAAGGTCAGCACTCTGTGCAGGCCAGTCAAGTTCCTCCACCCCAAACTCGCTCATCCATGTCTTTATAGACCTTGTTTGTATATTGGTCCAAATCATTTGGTGGAGGAGGGATTATGGTGTGGGGTTGTTTTTCATGGGTTGGGCTTGGCCTCTTAGTTCCAGTGAAAGGAACTCTTAAGGAGTTGGCATTCCAAGACATTTTGGGCAATTTTTTTCAATGCTCCCAACTTTGTGGCAACAGTTTGGGGGTGGCCCCTTCAACATGACTGCACACCAGTACACAAAGCAAGGTCCATAAAGACATGGATAAGAGTGTTTGGGGTATAGGAACTTGATTGACCTGCACAGAGTCCTGACCTCAACCTGATAGAACACCTTTGGGATGAATTAGAGCGGAAACTCAGAGCCAGGCCTTCTTTTCCAACATCAGTGCCTGACCTCACAAATGCGCTTCTGGAAAAATGGTCAAACATTCCCATACACACACTCCTAAACATTGTGGACAGCCTTCCCAGAAGAGTTGAAGCTGTTATAGCTGCAAGGGTAGGCCAACACAATATTGAACCCTACGGACTAAGACCGGGATGCCATTAACCACTTCCGGACCGGCCACTGTGTATATACGTCACTTCTTTGACGTTATATACTGGGGTTATGGCACGGATAGCTGCCATAACCCTGGTATATTTTTACACAGCAGGCGATTCGGCGTCAGATGAAAGTGGTCCCGGCGGCAGATTTGCCACAGGATCACTTTTATGGGCAGCAGGAGTGGTGTATCCAACCCTCCCGCCACTTCCCGATCGTTTTCTCCGCTTACCGAAGCCGTCGGTGTGCTGGACGGATGGGCAGAAAGTCAAGTGAGGGCAAGATGACCCCTGCTCAACTCTATGCCCTTGGAGGACCGGAGAGAAGTCGAACTTCATTTCCGCCCTCTGGCCTTAAAGGGTCCATTATTTATTTATTTATTTTTTTTGTATAAAAGTAAAATTACTTTTTTTCTTTTTAATCTAAATGTAAGGTCTTTTTGACCTCCCAGATCTCGCATTAAAGAGGCCCTGTCCTGCTTATTTCTATAACAAGGGATGTTTACATTCCTTGTAATAGGAATGAAAGTGATCATTTTTTTTTTTTTCAAATGGACAGTGTAAAAATATAATTTTTAAAATTAAAATAAGAGAATATTTATTTATTTTTATTTTTTTAAGTGCCCCATCCCTCCGAGCTCACGCACAGAAGCCAAAGCATGCATAAGTCACGCTCACGTATGTAAACGGTGTTAAGACCGCACGTGAGGTATCGCCGCAATCTCAGAGCGAGAGCAATAATTTTAGCACAAGAACTCCTCTGTAACTAAACTACTGTAACCTGTGGTCATTTTTAAAGCCTCGCCTTTGGATATTTTTTAAGTACCGTAGTTTGTCGCCATTCCACGAGCGTGCGCAATTTTAAAGCATGACATGTTGGGTATCAATTTTACTTAGCATTACATCATCTTTCACATTATACAAAAAAAATTGGGCTAACTTTACTGTTTTCTTATTTTCTTTATTGAAAAAAGTTTATTTTTTCCAAACAAATTGCGTTTGTAAAGACCGCTGCGCAAAAACAATGTGACAAAGTATTGCAATGATCTCCATTTTATTCTCAAGGGTCTCTGCTAAAAATATATATATAATGTTTGGGGGTTCTAAGTAATTTTCTTGTAAAAAAATACTGATTTTAACTTGTAAACAACAAATGTCGGAAATAGGCTTGGTCCCATTTCTTAAAGTTCATGTGCGTGTAAAGGCAGGCGTCACAATACTTTGTATAGATAGATAATATGATAATAAAAAAAAATGTTATATATATAAATAATATTATATTATAATATATCTTTTTTTTTTTTTTTTTTCTTTAATGGTCACATATCTCTTTTCTCAGCTGCATAGGGGACTTAGAAACCTGGGGGTGGAGAGACAGCATTACACTGATCTTCCCAGCGAATGGCTGTGCAGAGTGGGGGGTGTCAACACAAATCTTTGCCACTGGAGGACATGCAGGCTGTTCTCCCAGAACAGCCAGAAAGCAGACCATGCTGGAAAATATGTGCTCTCATGCCTAGTGTGGCCAGTGTGAAATAGGAAAGCAGGAAAACTGGCAAGATCACCCGGTATTTAACACAACTGAAGCAAAGGGAACAGGATAATTTTTTAACACAAGTACATGGTACACATGTGCAGCTCTGTGTACAGTTTAAGTAGTTAGCAAGGATGAAGATAAGCCTTTATTATAGAAAAGACATGTCTCTTTTTGAAATAAAAAAAAACCTTCCTTCCAACATTTTTACACTAAAAACACTCTTCTTTAATTTAACAACTAAACCTACATCATAGTGAAATAGTCCGATTGCATTAGCATAGTGTAAATGAGAATAAATTCATCTTATTATGTCGTGTGTGCCCCCTCCACCCCAGTAAGGAGACTACAGACTTCAATTGAAAACTTCATAGTGGATTGCAACCTGTGGCCTACCCCTCCCTGGTGCATTTTTTTATATTTTGCTTTCCTCTCCTGCTGTCTGTTAAGAGGGTGTGTGTGCATGCGCTCTTCATGGACATAACAAATGACTTTGCAGAGCACAGATATGAGGCTCAGCCATTATTTTCCATACCATTTGCAGAACTTCTCTCTTAAAGGAGTATTAAACCCAAAAGCAAACATTTATTATATTGCAGTTTACCAGTTCTTAGATATGATATCTGCATTTGTTTCCTTTTTAGGCTTGCTTGCAGGCAAATTTTAGCCAGTATCTCTAAATTAATTTACTAATTTGCATTTTGGGGTTTTTATTGGCATATTGGTTTGTTGACTTTGTGTTGCTAACTTTTTGTTGTCTACCTTTTTTATTTTAGGTATGGAAACCATCCCGCATTTTACAGACATAAGACTAATTCTGGCAAAAATGTGCCCATGTTTTACATTTATGATTCCTATATAACAAGTCCTGACAAGTGGGCTAATTTGTTCACAGCATCAGGATCAATAAGTATTCGGAACACACCATATGATGGCATTTTTATTGCTTTGCTTGTAGAAGAAAAACATAAGTTTGATATAAAAAGTAGTGGTTTTGATGGGATTTATACATATTTTGCCACCAATGGTTTTACATATGGATCCTCGCATCAACACTGGCCAAGTTTGAAAGAGTTTTGCAATTCGAATAATTTGATATTTATTCCAAGTGTTGGACCTGGGTACATAGATACTAGCATACGTCCTTGGAATTTTAAAAATACAAGAAACAGAATTAATGGTAAATACTATGAGACTGCTCTTAATGCAGCATTATTGGTGCGACCAAGTATCGTTTCTATTACATCTTTCAATGAATGGCATGAAGGAACTCAGATTGAAGCAGCAGTTCCAAAAAAGAATCCACAGATGAAATATGAGGACTACTTGCCCCATAAACCTAGCATTTATCTGGATATCACCAGAAAATGGTCTGAAAAATACATGAAGGAACGTGAACAATGGCTTATTTAAATAGTGGTTATATTTATGTTGAGTTACATGGTTTAAGACATTGAAATTCCTCTTTATGAAACAGGTTTTCTCATTGATTACTGCTTTTGTATAGTTGCTGGCAATTTGAAACACTTCTTAGAAAACCTAAGTGCTAAGCTTTTCTCTGCAGACATCCAAGCACATTCCATTGGCTGCAGCCACTGGTCATCTTTTCCCTGTGAGTTCTTCATATTGTAGGATAAATAACTGGAAACCATAGGTGCAAGAGTGATGCTTTTTGCTTTGACTGTGGGGAAATCTTCCCACTGGAACTCAAAACATGCTGTCCATCAGTGCCTAACTAGAGGAGTTGGCCTAGAACATGAAAGTGCAGTTACTTTGTGCAGTAACCCCAAGTAAGGCCTCATGCACACGAGACGCTGGTTCAAACTCTGCTGAACATGTTTTTAAAAGCTGAAACCGGCGTTTAGAAATGCCCGTTTTGCCGCGTTTGCATGCCACGTTTAGCCACGTTTTACCGCGTTTGCGTCTAGAAGCGCATGCAGAGCAGAGAATGACATTTTGCGATCCAACTGGGGGGCCCTGTATCTCGGGGCCACTTGGTGCTAGGAGCCCCAATTTTGGTATGCTAATACAGTGGAACTAGCACTATAACATATCCCAATTCAGGGGTTCCTAGCACCAAGTGGCCCCGAGATATGGTCGCAAGCACTTCTGCAGCAGAGAATGACATTTTCTGACCTGACTTTGGGGCCCCGTATCTCGGGACCACCTGATGCTAGGAGCCCCAAATTTGGTATGCTAATAAATACAGTGGAACTAGCACTATAACATATCTTGGAGCCACTTAGTGCTAGGAACCCCAAATTTGGATAAGTTATAGTGTTAGTCCAACTGTGTTAGCACACCAAATTTGGGGTTCCAAGCACTAAGTGGCCCTGAGATATAGGGCCCCAATTTCGGGTCGCAAAATGTCAAGCACTTTTCTGCAGCAGAGAATGACATTTTGTGACCTGACTTTGGGGCCCCTTATCTCGGGCCACTTGGTGCTAGGAACCCCTGTGTTAGCACACCAAATTTGGGGTTCCTAGCTCCAAGTGGCCCCGAGATGTGGGGTCGTAAAATGTTCCTTTAAAAACACTTATAAACGCAAACGCGGCTAAACGCAGTACCGGCGTTTGGCGTCTGAAACGTGGAAAACTTTTGCATCTGAACCCATTTTTTTGCTTCTGGAAAAACGAGGTTAAACGCAACTGCCTAAAAACGCCAAAAAACGAGACTGTGTACATGGCCACATTGAATGGGTTCAGGGGCAGTTGAAAAAAGTGTCCAGCTGCCTCTGAACGGGAGTTTAACAGCGTCTTGGGTGCATGAGGCCTAAGCAAACCAGTTAAGTTTTCTGGGAAAACTGAATTGGATTGGGAAAATCTTGGAAAAACTAAATGTGCACTTTGCCCATTCATTGCACTTTATACTTCCTCATTAAGCCTCTATGATTGATTGTATTATTTGCAGCAGGCAAAACCTCCATGTTACCACAATCAAAATTAGTGCCGCCGATACATTTTGCAAGCTTCAAAATTACAAGAAAATATTATTTATATTTGAAAACTATATTAAATTATCATTGTAAATTTAAGTAATTTCTTGCACTATAATTTGCAAACCACTGTTGTACTGTATAGTTTTGGTATGGTAATGTTATACCTTGTTTGTTAAAGGTAGATACATTGTAGACCAGGTGGAAATATTATGACACGCACTTGACACTCGGATCCTAAGGCATTCATAAGTTCTAATAAACAATCTTGACAATATTGGTGCATGTAGAAAGTATCTGTTCATACATGTAAATGCTGGTCTTTTTTCCCCAAACTATTTTAACTACACATGTTTTTATGCTAATATTTAGGATGGTAAAGTTGAAAGAAAACCACATCCACAAAAAACAACAAAACCTCAAAATTTTTAAAACCTGCATCCTCTGAACCCCCAACCCATAGCTGAACCACAGAGAGGCAAAAACCTTTAGTGTTTGGTCCAGTTTGCAGCTTTTGCAGTTTTTGGAAATTTATAATATAATTTTAATATTTTTCTCATCTGGGTATCATTTAAAGTACGTTTAATAGAATTAAGCAAGATATGCAGAAGAGCCACTGTGTGACCCATTGTAAATTAAGTGTTTTAGATGCTGTACAGGCATTTTTTGCAGCTGACATTCATTAGTCATATGAACAGGGTTTTATTAGCTTCAAATCACTGTGGGTGTACATACTGGACATTAAGATTATTATAAAAAAAGGGAGTACAGCAGTGCAGAAAACTGACTTTATTTTACTTTATATTCACAACGTTAAGCATTATATTATGCACGTGTAGTAGACCTAAATGTGTTTGGCTGAGTTTAGGATTACTGGGTCCCATGTATCTAAATGGCATACTTAACATCCACAGGTGTGAATATATCACTGTCACTTTAAAACACATGTACATAAAGTTTCGCCTGCTATGAATGTTTGTTAAATGCTAGATTTATTGCTTTGTAAGTATTCACAAGTTCCCTGTGTGTCTTAAATTGTAACAGCACATTTCGCCTATTTTTATATATTTAACCACTTACGGACCACCCGCCGTCGTTACATGTCGGTTGTTTGAAGAGGAATACTGTTGTTATGGCAGCAGATAGCAGCCATAACCCTGGTATCCTCTTCTTCAGTAGGCTGTCCACTTTCAGATAAGTGGTTTTTGCGGCGGGTTCGCAGCAAGATCACTTTTATGAAGGGCGGGAGAGGGCCCCTCCCGCTGCCCTCCGGTGGTCTCCACTGCTTACCGGAGCCGCTGGTAGCGGCGGAGACAATCGCGTCCTCTCCCCTGTTTGAGTGGCTGCCGAGTGAGGGAAAGATGGCCCCCATTCGGCTCCATGGGCCCCCACTCTGCTCCATGTAGAAATTGTTAACGACGCCTATGGAGATTTTTAAGGGTAAGTTTGTCGCCATTCCACGAGCGGGTGCAATTTTGAAGTGTTGGGTATCAATTTACTCGGGCTAACATTATCTTTCACAGTATAAAAAAATTGGGCTAACTACTTTTTTTTTATTTTTTAATTCACAAAAGTGTATTTTTTTTTATTGTACATCACAGGACACAGAGCCATAGTTATTAACTATATGGGTATATAGGCACCTTCAGATGATGGACACTGGCATACCCAATACAGGAAGTTCACTCCCTATATAACCCCTCCTTCTATCAGGAGTACCTCAGTTTTTTCGCCAGTGTCTAAGGTGTTGGTCACGAGTGAAGATGTGCTCTGAGAAGCTCCACTGGAGGGATCCTTGCTGGATTTAAATAGCCTCTACAGACCAGATCCATCCAAAGTGCCACTGAGGCCAAGTTGGATGGTACCGGGGCCTCGTATAAGAAGAACAAGGTTTTGCCTGTAACACCTTTCATTGCAGGGCTGGACCCGGAACCCAGGGCTTTGGTCATGCTTACATTACCTAAAGTTTTTCCTAGTGGAGTGCTAACACAGGTTCAAGGGAGTGGAACCCCAATAAAAAGGGACCCGGTCCTTGAAGGTTTGCTAAACGCAGCCTGCTGTGATGGGTGAAGGTTGGATCTGTCTGCTAAATCAGCAGAATCCTGCGGCGAGGATAAGGTAAGGGAAGAAGCCTAGGAACTGTAAAAGTCCACCTATGGTTTTTCTTCCTTGGGGAAAAATGTTGTCATGCCTTAAATCTCCACTAGAGGGAGTATATGCACATACCTTTACCTGTTGTCTTCACTTCAGCTCAGTGTCAGTCCATGTGTGGCAGCAGCAGCTTGCACAACGGAGATTCCTCTTTTAGGTAATAGATCTGCCATCCTGCATTTTTGCCCCCTGGGACAAGAGGGTTAGGAAATTATATAATATGGAAAGGACATTTTTCCCAGCACTAGGCTGAACTTTTATTAGCGGCATTATACTGTCAGACTATTGTAAAGCGATTAGTGCATTTAAATAGTGCCTCTTCTTTTTGTGCTTAGGATTATGCCTGCCAAAAAAGACACCACAAAACCTCAAAAAAGGTATCCAAAATTTCACCTCCAGTCATGCCTCCACGATGTCATCTTCTCCTGAAATACCAGATGTGGCAAGCCAGGGTGAGTAATTGGAACCAATTGGTGGTACAGCTGCTTCTCACATCTCAGCCCCTGTATACGTGACTGAAGATGCCTTTTCCTCCGCCCTATTGGGGCTAGAGGGAAGATTAGCGGCTTTAATCGCATCCTCCATCCAAAAGGATAGGAAGCGTGTTAGATCCCCCTCCCCCATCTGAGACCCTTTACCAAGGGAACAGTTTGTAGAGGATGTGGTGTTACCCTCAAGCGATCAGGAGGAAAGACAAACTGCTTACTCCTCTGCGGAGGAAACAACAGTAGGTGAACCCTTTTCAGCCTCGCAATCTGAGAAATTGCTGGTACAGTCTCTTACAGAAATGGTTTGTTCCACTTTCAAGCTACCCCTAACGGTGTCAGCTGAAAGTTTGATTTCTTCTTTGGATTCCTTTAAAACCTTCACAGCCTTTTTCATGCGTTTTCCTGTCCATGCATTACTAGACCAGCTTATTTATGCTGAATGGGATCACCGGGATAAGCATTTTCTCCCTCCAAATAGATACTCAGTTCTCTATCACATGGTGGAGAAATTCACCAAAAAATGAAATGTACCAGCAGTTGACGCTGCGATTTCCAGTGTGAATAAAAGTCTTACTTGTCCAGTAGACAATGCACAAGTGCTTAAGGATCCAACAGATAAAAAAGGTTGGAATTCCTGTTAAAATCCTCTTTTTCTCTTTAGCAGGTGCAGTTACTCAGCCTGCAGTCGCTGCAATAGGCATCTGTGAATCCATAAAGGACCAGTTTAGACAGGCCCTTAAAGAGGTTCCTGTACAGCAAGCCCGGGATTTGGCCAAACTACCAAGAGCATTATGTTTTGCCATAGTCGTCATAGATTCTTTTCACCAGGCGTCCCGCCTTGCGCTTGTGCTAGTACACATGCGTAGAATCTTGTGGTTAAAAAATTGGTCAGCCGAAGCACCATGCAAAAAGCTCCTGACTGGTTTTCCTTTTCATGAGGGTTCGGCTGTTTGGGGATGATTTGGACAAATACATCCAAACGATTTCAAGTGGGAAAAGTACTCTTTTGCCAGTTAAGAAAAGGATTTTAACCTTTTGGAATAAAGATGACCGTTTTCAGAGTGCAGCAGTCCGGGTTTTCTTTCCTACCATAGACTTGTGCACAGTCTGCACCTGACTCTCATTGAGGGTGGAGGTTTTCTGTCACGGTCCACGGAGTTTGGAGAGCGGCATTACATTTTCTACAATGCCACAGCTGTGGCTTACATCAATCACCAAGGGGGCACCAAGAATCTCGCAGCACAGAGGGAGGTGAACCATATCCTAACTTGGGCAGAAAGGAATGTTCCATGCCTATCAGCAGTTTTCATTCCAGGAGTAGAAAATTGGCAGGCGAACTTCTTGAGTCGCCAGCGGTTGCTCCCAGGGGAATGGTCCCTTCACCCCACATTTTTCAGGCTGTTTGCCAAAGATGGGGGACTCCGGATGTAGATCTTCTGGTGTCCAGATTCAACATGAAGTTGGTCAACTTTGTGTCCAGGGCAAGGGATCCACCAGCATGTGGAACAGATGCGTTGGTGACCCCGTGGGATCAGTTCTCACTGATTTATGCATTCCCCCTATTCAGTTGCTTGGCTTGGCTATTAAAACCCACATTCTGAAGAAACGTGGGCTTTCCGGGTCAGTTATCTCTACCTTGATTAATGCAAGGAAGCCAGCTTCCAAAAATATATTATAGAGTCTGGAGGGCTTATGTTTCCTGGTGTAAGTCCAAGAGTTGGCACCCTCAGAAGTACAACATAGGCAGAATTCTTGCCTTTCTACAAATAGGGGTAGAAATGAAGATGGGCTTGAGTACTATCAAGGGCCAAGTCTCAGCTTTATCGGTCTTATTTCAAAGACCGCTTCCTTCACATTCATTGGTCTGGGTTTTTATGCAAGGGGTGATGCGGCTTAATCTGCAAGTCAGACCTCCTTTGAACCCTTGGGTCTTGAACTTAGTTTTGTCAGTGTTACAAAAACAGCCATTTGAACCGATACAGCATACTCCCTTAGTTCTTCTGACAAGGAAGTTGGTGTTCTTGGTTGCTATATCCTCAGCAAGGAGGGTTTCGGAATTGGCTGCTCTTTCTTGTAAAGAGCCATATTTGATTATTCACGAAGACAGGGTTGTGTTGCGTCCTCGTCTGTTTTCTGCCTAAAGTGGTCCCAGGTTTTCACCTGAACCAAGATATTGTCCTGCCATTGTTTTTTTCCAAAACCATGTTCCAGGGAAGCAAAGTCACTTCATTGTCTTGATGTGGTGAGAGCGGTCAAAGTCTATTTAAAGACGACTGCTCAGATCCGGAAGACTGATGTCTTATTTGTACTGCCAGAAGGTCCTAAGAAAGGACAGGCAGCATCGAAATCCACTGTCGCTAAGTGGATTCGGCAAGTTATAATTCAGGCTTATGATTTAAGGGGTAAGATCCCACCTTTTCAAGTCAAAGCGCACTCGACCAGAGCGGTTAGTGCTTCTTGGGCAATGCGTTACCAGGCCTCCATGGCTCAGATCTGTAAGGCTGCAACTTGGTCTTTAGTACATACATCCACCTGATAAAACTTGGTGAATATAAGAAGGCATGAGGATATCGCCTTTGGGCGCAGTGTGCTGCTGTCAGCAGTATAGGTCCCCAAGTCTGGGGGTGCCCTACGAGTTGCCTCCCTCCCCTCAAATAGCATTGCTATGGGACGTCCTATATAGTTAATAACTATGGCTCTCTGTCCCGTGATGTATGATAAAGAAAATAGGATTATAACAGCTTACCTGTAAAATCCTTTTCTTGTAGTACATCACGGGACACAGAGGTCTCTTCCCTCTTTCTAGGTATATTGCTATGCTACAGAAACTGAGGTACTATTGGCAGGAGGAGGGGTTATATAGGGAGTGAACTTCCTGTATTGGGTATGCCAGTGTCCATCACCTGAAGTTGCCTACATACCCATATAGTTAATAACTATGGCTCTGTGTCCCGTGATGTACTCCAAGAAAAGGATTTTACAGGTAAGCTGTTAAAAAAAAGTATTATTTTCCAAAAAAGTGCGCTTGTAAAACCGCTGTGCAAATATGATATGACAAAGTATTGCAATGACCGCTAGTAATTTTCTAGCAAAAAAAAAAAAAGATTTTAACTTAAAGTAAACATCGAGTCTGAAAAATAGGCCTGGTCCTTAAGTGGTTAAAGCAAAGTTCCAGCTGTTGTCTTAAAAAAAAAAAAAAAAAAAGTCATGTTCTTATTACTAACTTATAAAAATGGTAATTCTATGCAAAGTCGCTGCAGTATTGCAGTATTTTTTGCTAAAACTAACCTTTATATTCAATTGTCAGCGTGTTCCCAACTTAACTGTGGGCATGTGAAACCCACTAGTGTTTTCTTCCGGGATAAGGTGCTGCTGTTTACCCAGCATGCACCTCCCGAATTTCACGCATGCGCATATAACACAAGGCGCGGCGCACAATTGTGTCTCTGGCAACAATCTGTTTTCCCTTTTTAAAAATTGCGCTTGGCACCACCTTGCTTTGCGTAAATTCCTGTTTGGAATTAATGCAATGCTAACAGGTGGCGATGCCCACTGACTCCTGGGAATGATGACGCGCATCTCCAAGAAACCAAGGTGCCGCAGGATATGACGTACCTTGCCGTGGCACCCTAAATAGGAAGACAAAAGAATACACCATGGAAACCAGGTAAACAAAGTTAGGGGAAAAATCCAATGTTTTACCTTGCTGTATTGAACCGGATGATGCAAAGATGAAAATGTGGGTGGAACTTTGCTTTAATCACTCTAGTCTCCAGCACCTTTTTAACCACTTCAGCCCTGGAAGGTTTTACCCACTTCCTGACCAGGCTGTTTTTTGCAATACGGCACTGCGTCGATTTAATTGACAATGGCACGGTCGTGCAAATAAAATTTATGTCCTTTTTTCCCCACAAATAGCTTTCTTTTGGTGGTATTTGATCACCTCTGCAGTTTTTATTTTTTGCGCTATAAACAAAAAAATACTGACAATTTTGGAAAAAAACAATATTTTTTAATTCTATAATACATATCCAAAAAAAAATGTAAAAAAAAACAAATTTCTTCATCAGTTTAGGCTAATATGTATTCTGCTACATATTTTAAGTAAAAAAAAAAAAAAATCCCAATAAGTGCATATTAATTGGTTTGTGTTAAAGTTAGTGTCCACATACACACAACCTATTGTGTGTGTGTGTGTGTGTGTGTGTATATACTGAAATGTATGCAACTTTTAAGCAATTCTGACTTTCTGACTGCCTATCACATTTCTTGAGGTGCTAAAATGCCAGAACAGTACAAACCTCCCCCATTGACACTCTAAGGAATTTGCTGAGAGGCATGTTGAGTCCATGGAAGATTTTTTTCTTTTGCCACAACTTTTTGGAAAATGCCAAAAAGTTTTTTTTTCTTTTTTTTCCCCCACAAAATTGTCATCTTACTGAGATTTCTCGCACACGTAATTGGTATATGTGGTATTACACCCCAAGACACATTCTGTTACTTCTCCTGAGTATGGGGATACCACATGTGAGACACTTTGGAAGCCTAGCTGTATACGGGGGCCCAAATTCACTGACCACCGTCAGGTTTTGAAAGGGTGTATCTTGCGCATTTGATTTCAGATGCCCTGAAATACCAGGATAGTACAAACACCCCCCAATTTACCCCTTTTTGGAAAGTAGATTCTCCAAGGTATTTGATGAGGCATGGTGAGTATTTTGTAGATCTAATTTTTTGAGGTTTTGAAAAATTATGAAAAATAAGTTTTCATTTTCCAAAAATGTAATTTTTCAAAAAGCTGCAAGATCCTGAAGTTCTGATGGACAGTTAACTTTTGCACTGTATTGCCCTGGAAGTGGTATAAGAGTGGTGTGGAGGCCATTACATATTCTTGAATATCCGAAAGTAGCTGTGCTTTATTGTAGACAGGACCCATGGAGCCTGACACTGTGCTTTCCAGATGTGCACAAAATTGAATAAACTGGCTCCCACCACCCCCGATTGGGTGGGCCTCCTGTCAAAAATGCTTTTGGGAGTCCAACAAGGCAGATACGACCTTTTGCTCTCTCTGTCTTAAGGTACGCAGGCTACCTTCCTTTTGATTTTTTCCTAAAGTCTCTGATCTGGTGAAAGTTTCTGCTGTTTCTGAACTTGGTGTGAGGCCCCAAGTGAGCTCTCTGGTGTCTAGACTCCCTACCTTGCCACAGAAGGCCCGACCACCCTTGTTATAGCCTGCTCCAATTTCTGGCCCAACAGAAACTTGCCATCAAAGGGTAGCTTGCAAAAGATCCTCTCACCATGGCTTAAAGCAAAGAGTTCTGTTTGCTGTCACAAAGTGACACATCGTCTTGGAGGCACATCTAATGACCTCAACAGCCTCTTCCCCTACAAAGAAAAAAGGGCATCCTTTTGATATGAGTTTAAATAAAGTACAGGGGGTCCCCAGGTTACAAACAAGTTAGGGACTGTAGGTTTGTTCTTAAGTTGAATCTGTAAGTCGGAACAGGTACATTTTTTAAGTGTAGCTCCAGCCAAAAAAACTATTTTTAAGCTTTTTGGATAGCATAGGGAAGGGTTATCACCCCTGTAACATTTGTTTTGCTGTCTGTGCCCCTGTTCAGAAAATTTCACCCCACTTTCTGTCCCAATGATAATTGGATTTTGAAAATTTTGGGTTGTTGTGGAAACAAGCCTTGGTGATAAAGCATCAGTGGAGGTACCTTTTCTCCATAAAAGCTCTTACAGGAGTAAATTTCCCTTCCTAGGGGTAGATTTCTTCTCACTTCCTGTTGTCTCCCTCCGTTTGTAAGTAGGAGTCGTTTGTTTGTAACTAGGGGACCCCCTGTAATGAGAGGGTAAAAAACATTTGAAGAGCCCACTGGCTCAGGTTAGGCTGCTCACAACAGGAAAGGCGGCCCTACAGTGTTTCCTCAAGAAGGTCACCAGGAAAAGACATGCATAGATGGAAGGAGCGCCAGACCAAAAGGTAGGAGTCTACATTTATTGATGTGTTGAAAGCCATCCAACCCGTTTCGGGGATTAGAGGAACTCCCCCTTCATCACAGCTTAAGTTAAAAATGAGAACCTTGAGTGGATTTAAAGTAAGGCTTTCCTGTTTGAATCTGTGCCGGAAGGCTAATTGCTGGATTAGGATTCCTGGCCAGCAGTATTTGCATCAGCAGTCAAAATGAAGACAATTTTTTTATTATGACTGCTGCTGAGGGGTGCTGTGTCTTTAACACTGGGCCCAGCTTTGGCCTGCATAAAGTGGATAGAGAAATCAGACATGGAGTTTTGGACCACTTGTCTGAGCAGAATTGTGACCTGTTAGCTCTCAAAGTTCCTGCCCCATGAGAGATCCCAGAGATGTTGACAAGTTTGTCTGGCATGGGATCTGCACTGCAGGCTCAACACTTTTTCCCTTTTTGACGCAGTGAGTGCTCAGGAGAGGTTGAGTGTCTGCATTTACTGGGACTTTTGTGGTATTGAGAGGCTGGATGAGTCACTGTCCTCAGAACATTCATGCTGGTAATCTCTCAGACTTTATTTTTCCAATAAATGTTTATTAAGCTTTTATGGCTTTTACAAAAACAAAGTATAAATAACAAGGAGAAATGATAAGGATGAGGAACATAAAGAATGCCACATGTCATATGAAGAAGTCATAGTACATCATTAGAACAATGCATTATGAAAAGTCTTTTACAGTACAGCGTAGCATGTGTGGACATTTGATAAAAATGGGTAAATACAATAAAGAACTCAGAATAAGAATATTACAGCATCTCTGAGAAGGGGTGGAGGGGAGGGGGGAGGGAAAAAAGGGGAGGGATACTTAAGAGGTCATACTGGTCTGAATGGTATTAAGGTTTATTTAACCAGGTGATCCATAGGTTCCACATTTTGACAAAGCCAGGGTATTTGTCATTCTGAATGGCTATGAGCAGTTTATTTAGTATAATTGGTCTTTTTTATATCAATGGTTTCTGTAGGACTAGGTGCTGTTTGGTGTTTCCAGTATCTCTTTTCATTGCCCTAGCAGCCAACAATATATGGAAAACAATAGTATTGAAGTGAAGAGGGTATGTATTTATTTCCAGGTTTAACAAGGCTAGTGCCAGAGAAGAAGCAAGGGAGAATGCCAGTTACTTCAGCTATAATTTGGAAAACTTTTCTCCAGAAGCTGCCTATGTGTTTGCAGTAACATAATATATGTATTAGGGTACCCGTGGAGAGTTGATAGGGGGTGTAATACCAGCATAGGGATATTTTGGTCATAAGCACCCAATGATCAATACAATTAGCTCTATGGATAGTAGAGAAGGATTTATGCCATTGTTGAGGGGAGAAATGTTCCGTTAGATCTGACTCCCATTGGAGAAGGGGGGTAGATTTGATGAAAAACAGTTTATCGTGAAAGATATTATAAAAGAAGGATGTTGCTGGGATAGACATCTATTTTTTTTTTTTTTTTTTTTTTTTTGATAATATTTCCAAACAGCAGGAGGTAAACAGTGAATTTCAGTAGAAAGTCTTTGTAGTGCGTTCGATATTTGGAGAAATTTGAAAGGGTTAGTCTGTGGTATATCAAATTCTTTTGCTATCATTTCAAAAGTTGAGGGCAGTACCTTCAAATAAGTCAGGAATTTTGGTTATTTCTTTGTGAGCCTATGTTTTGAGAGATTGATGTGGGATAATTAGTTCTAGGTCAGTTATCGGGATAGGTAGCAAGGAGATAGGGCTAATGACATTGGATGAGGTTAAAAGGTGTCTCCAGACTATAATAGAAGATTGGATGGTGAGCAAGATAGTTTTAAGTGCTAATGGTTTTAGGGGGTCAGATAATAAACAATGGTAAAAGTTTGTACTAGGAACTAAGGATTGCTCCAAGTCGAGCTATGATATATTTAGGGATGCATGGAACCAATGTTTTGATTTGAACTAAGGGGGTTGATATTAGATAATTGTAAAGTTCAATAGATCCAGCTTTCCTATGTTTAAGAAGGTATGAATGGGCAACTCTAGCTTTCTTATTGTTCCATAACAAACTATTGTATAGCTTAGTCAATAATTTAAGGTATTTCATAGGGATGGGTAGGGTACGGAAAATATATAAGCTTTGGGGTAAGATAGTCATTTTAAAAGGTGGCTAGGCTTCCTGACCAGGATAGCTGAAGTTGCATTAAGCAGGTGTTTTAGTTCTAAGTTTTTAGTAATCAAGGGGTGCGTAGTTAAGGTCTGCAATGAAGGCTAGATTGGGGGATAGTGTGACACCTAGATAAGGAATTCCTCTGTCGGACCATGTATTAGGTAGTAAGGACTTCAGATGGGATCTGGTAGAGATGTCTAAGCCAGGATCGAGAATAGTGGACTTTACTTTATAGTAGGATAATATGCTAAAACTCTGTAGCGTCTTATGTGCTCTTGGAAGGGAGGTATGCGGGTTTGTCAGTAATAATATAATATTATCTGAAAACAATTGAATTTTGTGCAACTGTCGAACTCTGACAGCAATAGAGAAGGGATTCGAGTCTGTTTTACATATTGAATGATATTATAAAAATCTCCTCGTAGCATCTGAAGTTTGTCTGCCCCTAATTAATCCAGATTGATCTGGTTTGATCCGTTTAGGGAGAATGTTTATAAGATGGGTAGCTATAATTGTTGCATAGACTTTTACATCAACATTCAATAGTAATATGGGTTGGAAATTTTGGAGAGCGATATATAGGATTTTTGCCTGGTTTCGGGATAGTCACAATTTAGACTTTCAACATTTCTGGGGGGAAAGAGGAGGTGTCAACTGCTCTACCGTAAACCATTGCTAGGTAACTATAGTTTGGTACATATAAGGATAAAAGTTTTAGTATAATTATTTATTTTTAATGTGAAACAGTGTCATGAATTTATTATAATTTTAGCTAGTAAAATATTGAATAACCATATAATACTAAGCAATGCTTACTCATTTGGTAATAATAAAGTGTAGTCTCCATACTTTGAGCACTAATTGTGAAGAGTATTTTGTCTTCTATTATTTTGCACATAATTTTACAGATAACCATAAAAATTATAAAGTGTCAATTGAGAGAAATTATGATAACTTATGCTAATATGATAAAGTTTCACTGTCCACAGTTCAAACACACCACTTTCAGATGTTCTTGACATACTTTTTTCTATGCACACACAACACACTGTTCGAGTTTTTCTGTCTTTGCTGTTAGGGCATATACTGCAACTTGCTTTCTTTTGTTGGTGGTTCTTCTGAGGTAGAAGTCTGAGGAACGTCGGACCCCTCAGATACTCCAGTCAATGCTTTCCCAAAATGTGTAAGGAAAAACCTTCCTTTTGTGCAATTTACTTGCATTCCAGTCTGGTTTTAGAGACATTCAGATAGTGCCATCAACGCCTATATTAACATCCAACATGTTATAAAATATAACCATTGGCCATCTGCTGGTCATTCGTTTAGTACTTTAAGTACGAACCATTTGATCCAACGTATTGACGCCTCCTTTTGTCTCATTATATGAATTACTCTGTTTTTTGTCTTCTCGGTTTTGAAAAATAGGTTGGGAATGCATAGAGCTCAAGAGGGTAACAACTTTGTTTTTCTTAGAACAGTATGATGGAAAAGTAGACATTTCAGTTTTTTGTGGTCACAAATTCTTGGGGAAGTTCTTTTGTTTTTACGAATTGTTCCAACGACTGTGATTTTCTTCTCAAGTAATCTTTTAGCTAACTGCAGGCTTGGAAGAAGTTATCACAAGTGATGTTTCTTCCAGAATGTAATATTCCTTGAGCCAAATCCATTACCACTCGCTCCTCCTGATTCACTTCCCTTCCTTGGTCTTGACATTTCCCGGTGTACACCTGCATAGTAAATAGTTCTTTTCCCAGATGAAGATGGCAAATCAGTTTGGGTGGTAGGTGCTGTGACGATGCCATCATCAGAATCCAAGTTGTCTTCTACAAGGATGTCATCTATTTTGTTTTTATCATCCGATGGCTCGTAATTTGATGCATTTTGATCTTCCTCAGAATTTGAGTTAGACAGTATTTCTTCATTACTGAGGTATTTGCGAGCCATGATGAAACTACACTACCAAATCAAGAAAGCATAACAAATCTTCAAAAGCTAAGAAAGCAAATCCTAACATGCAGAAACATGTCCTAACTTGCAGACTGAAAATGGCTTACAAAGTGCAGTATAGTAATCATGTGATTTGATGAATCATAATGGAGAAACCATTGAAGAGCAACATGGGTCTGATGGACCCTGCCAGTGTAGGATGCTATCACTTGAATTTACAGAAAAAGTGTAAATACAAAAAATTCATGCTTTCAGATTTATAAGTGTCTTAAGTTATTATCAAATAATAAATTCCATTAAAAAAAACACCACCAACTACCTACATAGTCCATTGGACCCTGCCGGTAGAGTACAGTTAAAGGATTTATAATATTCAATAGTGAGTCCATCAGGTGATTTATCATTAGGTAGAGACTTGATTGGCTCAAGTAGAGTAAATGTTGAGTTGAGGTTTTCAATTTGTGTTTTGGTGAGTTTGGGTAGATTCAGACTAGCTAGGAAATTGGTAATTTCCAATTCAGAAGGCAGAGGAGTGAGGGGATCATTGCGCAGATTGTAGAGTGAGCTGTAATACTGAGCAGGAGTTGGCAATTTCTTGTGTATTGAGAATTTTGTGGTGTGCAGTAGGATGTATAAGATGAGTGATTTTGGTTTTCGTTCTGTGAATTGCTGTTTTTCTAGCACGCCATTTACCAGCTCTATATGCGTATTAAGTTTTAAAGCTCGCGTGTGTCTGTCATAAAGTCCACACAACAGTCTGTGTAATTCATGGTGAAGTGGGGTCAAGGTGGAAGAAGTTTTCAGGTTTGGGGAAGTTTTATTTTGAGTTTTGAGTATATGAATGTCTTGTAGATCTTTGATTTTTGGTTGTGAAGCCTTTTGGCTCTAACACTAAGTTGGAGGAGAATACATCTTATGTAAGCCTTGTGGGCATTCCATAAGATATAAGGCTCTGAGACAGAGTTCTTATTAGATTCAAATTAGTCATTCAGATGCTTCGAGAGAATTGGCTTGTATTGGGGAGAAGTGACAATTTGAGGGCTACATTGCCAAAGAAATGTAGGAGCATAGCTCTCATTCTCCACTTTGGATATGGTAATCGGGGAGTGGTCAGATCATGTTATATCATGAATTGTGGAGGAGGGGACCTGCTGAAGCAGCAACTTTTTTTTTTTTTACTTACCTGAGCCCTGGAACTTGACCCGCCAGGGACGCGCTGTCTCTCTGCCCAGGGTTCTCGGCTCTTGATTGGATAAATTGATAGCAGCACAGCCATTGGCTCCCACTGCTATCAATCAAATCCAATGACATGGGCGCGGAGCCGAGTCCGGCATTCGTGTCTATGGACGCAAATGCTGGACTCGGGAGCACGCTCGCAAGGTAACCCTCTCAGGGAAGCGCTTCGAGGGGGCTATCTGTGGGGAGGAGCCGCGAAAGCCACTGGGGGAACCCAGAAGAGCAGGTTCGGGGCCACTCTGTGCAAAACGAGCTACACAGTGGAGGTATATGTATGTTATTTAAAAAAAAATTAACCCTTACAATCGCTTTAATAAATCTAATTTGGTGGCTGGGACTGTAAATGTTGGCCAAGGTATATGGCTAATGCCCCATACCCACGAGCGGAATTTCCGTCAGAAAAATCTTGGATGGTTTTTCCAACGGAATTCCGCTCAAGCTTGGCTTGCATACACACCGTCACACAAAAGTTCTCTGAACTTTCGACCACCAAGAACGCGGTGGCGTACAACACTACGACGAGCCAAGAAAATGAAATTCAATGCTTCCGAGAACGCGTTGAATTGTTTCCGAGCATGCGTAAGAATTTTGCGCGTCAGAATTGGTACAGACAATCGGAATTTCCGATCGGAACTTTTTTCCGACTGAAAAATAGAGAACCTGCTCTCAATCTTTTGCTGGCGGGAATTTCGTCAGCAAAAGTCTGATAGAACATACACACGGTCGGAATTTCCGACCAAAAGCTCACATCGGATTTTTGCTGGCGGAATTTCAGCTTGTGTGTACGGGGCATTAGAGTTAATGGTACAGAGTAAGACAGTGTATCTTCCCTCAGGATCTAGGATGGCTTCTTTCAAGGTAAATGTTAGTCTTTAACAGCAATGAGAACTCCCTTTTTTTTCACAGATGCTTTGGCCGTATAGATGTGTGAAGCATTTGTGGGAGCTTTTTGGAGCCGCAGTGTTTTGGAAATGTGTTTCCTGGATACACAATATATTGCAGTTCAGGGCAAGAGCTTCCCTCCAAAGGTTGGGTGGTTTAAACCACAAACATTCAATGAGGCAATCTTAAATCCCATCAGTGCTGCCTTTAGAGTGATATGTATACCTGTAGCAGATTGTGGAGGTCGCTTTCGTCTACCGCAATTGAGTAGGAACATTATGAGTTCAGCAAGAAGTATGAACCATAGGTACCGAGACACTGTGCCTGTAAGGCTAAGGAGATTTCGGGGATATAAACAAGTCAACTGTATAAAACTTTGCAACAAAAAGTAGCTGTAAACAATATGGATCAGATGCATGTCCCAGGTACAAGAAAACTTGCTTGTTGCAGTTGCAGAATGAGGGGTGTAGAGCTAGATCTTAAGTGCTCTTGTCGGAGGTATGTTAAATGATACTGTCATCAGGTTTGGGGTGCCTTCCCGACATAGAATTCTTTTGTTTCTTTTTGTGTGTGATTACTTCCCAATCCGAGACAAGTGCAGCAGGTGGCGGGTATCCAGGATCTGGAAGCGAGGCTTTTGGAATGGTGTTCCAGGTTCTGAGAAGGCCGCCTTTGGCTAATGAAGTGATTTTGTGCGTTCCATTCTGCGTAGTAAGGATGCTGCTGGGGTGTCTCCACTTGAAGGGGATTCGGTGGTTATGTAGGGCCTTGGTAATTGTGAGGTTTTTTATCGCATTTGCATAATGTTGCGTGAAGAAAGCCCAGAGTTTTTGCGGCTGTACCCGGTCTTTCTTTCCTACCCAGACCAATTTTCAGCTTTCAGTAACTCTTTGAATGACAATTGCGTGGTCATGCTACAGTGTACCCAAATGAAATTTTTATCATTTTTTTCACATGGATAGAGCTTTCTTTTGGGGGGTATTTAATTGCTGCTAATTTTTTTTATTTTTTGCTAACTAAAACGAAAAACCGAAAATTTTGAAAAAAAAAAACAAAACTTCATAGTTTGTTATAAAAATTTTGAAAACAGGTAATTTTTCTCCACTGATGTGTGCTGATGAGGCTGCACTGATGGTCACTGATAAGGGGGGACTGGTAGGTAGCACTGATCTGTGGCACTGATTTAGACACTGATGGGCATTGATTGGCAGCACTGGTGGGCATTGGTAGGTGGTACAGATAGGTGGCACTGGCAGCTGACACTGATGGGCACAGAAAATGCAGCCGTGGCTTTCTGTGTGAGGAACCGTTGTCCCTCTGACGGAAGCCGGTGATCGGCTTTTTTTCCCCCTCGCGCTGATGGCGTGAGGAAAAAAAAAATATAACGATTACCGAGCTTCTGTTTACATCACGTGGTAAGGGGTCGGGATCAACCCCTTACTCGGATCTGTGATCAGCTTAGTCTCACAGACTCGGTGATCACAGAGCGTGACTCGCAGGGAAGAGCAGGCATCGCTTCCTCGGGAGAACGTCCATGTACGCCATCCAAGCAATTAAGGCCCGCGCTGTAGCAGTCTTTCGGCTATAGCGCGGGCGGCAAGTAGTTCAAGTAAAAAGCAGCAAGCAGAAAAAGGGATGGCACAAAGAAAAAAAAAAGTAGCACTGATTCCTGCCCCAAACTACCTCTAGAAGGGGTTCTCCGCCTTATTTGTGCATTTTAGCAGCCTAAGATGTGGGTCTGCACCAGGGAGAGACAACATAGGGCGGATGCCAACCTAATCAGTTGGTAAAGGACTTGAAGTCCACAGTCTACTACAAAAGGCACCCAGGGTAGTGGATGTTCAGGTTTGTAAAGATGGCTTCCAGGAGGAAATGCACCAATCCTGAACCGGAATTGTGTCACTGGCACATCCGGAACATGCACCATCTTGCAACACCCTAAACAAAGCACACCCGGAAGTGCGTTGTTCAGGTGCTATCTTGGAACCTTGGAAGAAAGGCACACTGGAAACATTTCACAGGGCAATTCTGAAAGAGACCAGGCTGCTATTATGGGCCACCTAACCATACCTCCCAACTTTTGAACTTCAGAATGAGGGACACTTGAGGGAGGAAGCGGCGTGCAATGCGAACCGTGGCAAAAGTGGATGTGGCAAAATTAACCGTGGGGGGCTTAACAGGCACTGTTAAATAAAACCCAGGTTTCCTTGTACCTAATAATATATGCTTTGATTGCTGTGCCACAAGCAAGTGTCTCAGGGACACATAGAAAACCCCAGCACAATCATTTAAGAAAAAAAGCTTCCATTACAAATGGTTTTGCATAAACTATTAAAGTGTGCGTTACACAAAGTGTGGAAGGATTTAGGAATTCATTACGCACAGAGTGCAGGGTTCAAGAATACGTTTCGTATAGAGTGTTGGGTTCTGGAATGCATTATTTACAGGAACGTGGGTTCTAGAGTGTACTACATACAGGGTTCAGGAGAGTGCTAGGTACAGAGTGCAGGGTTCTGGAGTGCATTACGTACAGAGTGCCGGGTTCAGGAGTGTGATATGCACAGGCAGCAGGTTTTTTAGAATGTTTTACGTACATAGTGTAGAGCTTAGGAAAGCACTAGGGACAGACTGCAGGTTTCTGGACTGTCTTTTGCACAGGGAGCAGGGTTCTGGAGTGCGTTACGCACAAAGTGCACAGTTCAGGACAGTCCTAGATACAGAATGCAGAGTTCTGGAGTGCGTTATGCACAGGGTGCAGTAGAGTGCTAGGTACAGAGCGCAGGGTTCTGGAATGCGTCATTTACAGGAAGGTGGGTTCTAGAGTGTACTACATACAAAGTGCAGGGTGGAGGAGAGTGCTAGGCACAGAGTGCAGGGTTCTGGAGTGCACTATGTACAGGAAGGTGGGTTCTGGAGTGCACTTGGTACAGAAAGGTAGGTTCTGGAGTGCGTATGTACAGGAAGGTGGGTTGTGGAGTGCATTATGTACAGGAAGGCTGAAAAAAAACCTGCGTTTGTGAATCGACAATTGATCCTGACCCTTGGCAAATTTTTCCTGACCAGCAATGTATAAATGCAGACTGTTTCTCTATACACTGGTTGCTTGACAAAGGAGGCAGGTATGGGTAGCAGTCCCACCCATCCCAGATATCACAGGTTGGATATGACAGCTGCACTTTTATCGTAGCTGCACACCGGGTGCTCTACTTAAATGCCACTCACTAGGTAGCCATGACCTCTTTAACAGAAAAGAAGGTCAATAATCGCCTGAATGATGAGTCTCCTTTAAGATCTTCAAACACCTGTCAGGGATCCTAAGGCCCCTTTCACACTTGTGCAACTTGAGACTGCAAAGTTGCATTACAAGTCGTTTTCCATGTTTTCCAATGAGTACCATTCATATCTATGTGACTTCAAGTCGCAGTCACTTCAAAGTAGTCCCTGCACTACTTTGGGCTGACTTTGAGGCGACTTGAGGTCCCTAGACCTCAACATTACACAGGCATTGCATCAAGTTGCGGCAAAATCGCCTTTCAGGTTGCACAAGTGTGAAAAGGGCCTAAGCGACACTCCTCCACTTTGCTATGTCACCATAAATCAGAAAAAAGTAACTGATATAGTGTGATACCATTTATTATACACAAGTTAAAAACCAATTAGAAGCTGCTTACCTAATGTAATGCCATCCCTGGCACTAGATATGTTCGTATGAGCTGGTAATAGGAATGCCGCTGCTCCACTCAAGCTCTGGAGCTGGCGTGCATTCCACTCGCCGATTACCGGAAACTAGAAGTGATATACGTCTCATCATGTGACGTCATCAGAAAGCTCCCTCACCTTAGTACTATACAGTTTTTAGTATTTTTTCACCCTTGGGGAGCAGCTTTACATTTTGATTTTGGTTTACTGTGTTAATTTTTATTAAGTGGCGCAAGGTTTATTTTATTAATAATTTTTGCACTGCCCCTGCTAGGAACTTTGTGACGATCTTTAGGTTGGCCGCTAGTCCAAAATAGAGCTCCCTGAGCTGCCAATGGAAGACCCCTTCCTGGGTTACTGTCGCAAATCTCAGGAATGCCTGGGGTTCTGAGTGGATCAGAACATGTAAATGGGCATCCTTGAGATCCAGTGTAGTCATAAATACTTTTTTCAGCAGTTTTTTGCACACTAAGTAAATACTCTCCATGGAAGGCCTTTTGTACTCTAGGAATCAGTTTAAATTCCTGATATCTATGATGGGGCAGTATTTCCCTGAGGGTTTGCGGACTACAAAGACATGGCAGTAGAAGCCTTGGTATAGTTGACTTTTTGGTACAGGTACTACCACCTGTTGTTCCACCAGCTCCTGGGTCCCCTCTAGGAACGCTTTCTTTTTTACGGCATCCTTGGGAGGATACATTAGCAGGGGCTTGGACGAGAATTCTAGGTGGTAGCCTTCTTGAATGAGCTGACAAATGTATGAGCTGTCTGATATTCCCTCCCATTAGGAGATAAATCAAATCAAGACAGCCGGCCCCCTACCCTGATCCTGGCATCCTGTAGTATCTTTGGCACTTGTACCAAGAGAGATAAACAGCAAATTACTACTTTGCCTCCCTCTACCTTTAGCCCACTTCTTACAGTGTTCCATTTTCACTCTTTGCTGGTTTTGCCCTGAGGGGTCACAAAAAACTTTTTATATTTTTCCTTCTTGGGCTTGATTGGGCTTCTTCCCTTTCTCAGAGTATCCAGGCCTGGGCCAAACAGCAAGGACCCTTCAAAAGGAAGACCTCACAGTTTAGCTTTGGACTTGTGGTCCCCTTCCCATGCTTTATCCCAAATAGCCCTCTTGGCCGAGATAATAAATGTGCCTGTTTTGGTTGGGGCTTTGACTGATACAATTGCAGCGGCCGCCAGGTAAGCAACGGCTCTCCCTATAACTGAAAAGGAATCCAATACTTCTTGGGATTTGGCCCCCTGTGACAGATGTTTGGTAAGCCTCTCTATCCAGAAATCTTCATTCCTGGCAATGCAGGTTGCTGCTAGCACTGGGGCCATGGTATTGGCCTCCTGTGCCTTTCTTAACAAGGACTCTGACTTGCAGTCCATTACATCCTTAAAACTCCCTGTATCCTCAAAGGAGAGATCAGACCTCTTTGTAACCTGAGAAAAGGCAGCATCCAACTTAAGACCTTCAGGAATTTTTCCACGTCCTCCACCTTAAGTCTGGGTTCACACTGCCAGTGCTCTACAGTGCCACATCAGTGCTCCATTTGTGTGGAAAAAAAAGGGAAACAAATTTCATATGGGTACAGTGTTGCATGACCACGCAATTGTCATTCAAAATGTGACAACACTGAAAATTGGGCCGGTTAGGAAGGGGGTATAAGTGCCCAGTGGGCAAGTGGTTAAGCTGGCATAAAGATTCCATCTATTTCCTCTGGTAAGGTGTATTTTAAATTTTGCCACCCAATTCTAAGAATACCTGCTTTATATTTGTTACATGTTCCCATTCACATAGCTTAACTTATAAAAAAAAATATTTAAAATTGCTGTTTACATTTTTACTTAAAACCCTTCATAGCTTTCCCTTTCTATGTAATTTTGAAGATGGGGTTGTGGAGTTAGTTTTCCATAATTAACTAGTATACTGTGCTGGCAGATCTCATTATCAGTTGTAAACCAGATTTTAGCACTGTCTGTCCAAACAAATGGTTAAAGACGGCAAGGCTTGGGTGGCACATTATACATTAAAGTGGTTCTAAAGCCTAAACATTGTTTACGTTAATGCATTCCCTGTATTAAGATAAAAAATGTTTAGATAACAGCATCACCCCCTGCCCCCCCCCCAATACTTATCTGAGCCCTCACTCAATCCAGCACAGTGCCTGTCCGTAGCAACTCTCTCCTTTTTCTGCGCTCTCAAAGGCTTTACTGAGGCAGTGGGAGCCATGGACTCTCAATGTCAGTCAAATCCGGGGACAAGGGGGTGGGGTGGGGCCGAGCCACACTGTCTGTGTCTATGAGCCTGCAGGTGGGCCACATTGGTAAGTGGCTTCCTATGGTGGCATAACAAGAAGAGGCGCAGCCATTCTGTGCACTTCTTGGCATGGAGCCAGTAACTAAATCACGTTGATTATTTAAAAAAAAATTTTGACTTTACAATCACATTCCCTCTGTTAAACAACTAGAAAGGTAAGTATGTATATATATATTTATTTAGGTATGCTGAGTGAATAGGAACACATAGAAAACACAGTGGCGGGTTCTAAAATGTGACCGCAAAGGTGTAAATACACTGTAAGTAGCCTGTCCACATCTGTCTTCTAGGACTGGCCTTTTTTCTTTAATCCTATTGTATGATTCCATTTGAACTTCACTGCTGGAGTTAATCAGATCTGTAAATACCCACTTATGAAAAGTAACAGCATGTACCCTTCTTTAGTTACAAGCCTACAGCTCTTGTTCTTTCTCAGGACATCGATTAAGGCTGCCTACATTTCATCCAAACCTTCACCCTCATTTTCAGACATTCATACACACTTTGAAGCTGCTGAAGGTTGGAACTTTGATGCCCTAATTTCCTCCTTTGAATCACCAGCTTTGCATGCAGAGTCATGAACACAGTCTGAAGCAGTGGCGCCCCGTGCATTGTGGGCACACAGTCGCCCCCCCCCCCAATCCATGCGCCTGGCCCCTTTCAGGACGCTGGATGCATGGATTCCTATGGAGGTGGTACATTTTGAAGCACCTGATTAGAGCCAGTGGCTCTAATAGGCTTCAAAATAGGGTGGGCTTGGGGTGCAGAGAGTGCGCCCTGATCCCACCTAATTGTGAGACAATAGCAAATTAATTTTTGCTATTTTCACACTAACCTTCCTCCCCGTCAATCAGGAGCCAGGACGTCAGACCTGTTTCCTGATTGGCCAAAGCGCCAGGCCAAGTACCGGGGGGGGGGGGTTTGAGCAAAAACGCACGTGCGCGGGGGGGGGGGGGTCGGTTGAGAGTCGGTGGGCACAAGTGGCTGCATTTGATGGGCACAAGTGACTGTATATACTGGGCACAAGTGGCTGCACATGATGGGCACAAGTGGCTGCACATGATGGGCACAAGTGGCTGCACATGATGGGCACAAGTGGCTGCATTTGAGGGGCACAAGTGGCTGCATTTGGTGGGCACAAGTGGCTGCATTTGGTGGGCACACTGGCAATATTAAGTGGGCACAGTGGCTGCACATGGTGGGCACAGTGGCTGCACATGCTGGGCATAGGGGCTGCATTTGATGGAACAGTGTCTGTATTTGCTGGGCACAGTGGCTGCAATTGATGGGCAAACTGGCTGAATTTGATCGGCACAGTGAGGCTGCAATTGATGTTTTTTAAAAAGAACTTTTCAGTTTGTTTGCGCCCCCCAAAAAATTTTGAGCACCAGCCGCCGCTGGTCTGAAGTCACTAAAAGCTTGTCCTTCAATAACTCTGTTTACATCTCTGCCCTCTTTATCAATTTAGATTCAGTATAGAGTGCCCTAAAGAAAATATGAAATGAACATGGCCACTGCCATCATCTCTTCCTTAAAGGATAAGTTCACCTTTCATTACATGTTAGGCTGGGTTCACACTATTGCGAATTGGATGGGGGTACCCCCCATCCAGTTCGCATAGCAGGAGACTGTGACCAGCTCTCTATGGAGGCGGTTCACACATCTCTGCAGCAGCTCCTGTGTGAATTGCATCTTTTGGTCTGCTTCATGTCTGAATTCAGCCCAAAATTTGGGCTGAAGTCGGACCTGAGATGGTGAATGGAGATGCACCGGACTGCTGCTGTGAGCCACTGCATTCTCCAGTGTAAACACAGCCTTACACCCATATTCAGGGTGTGACATGTAATGCGTGCACTGGGCCCTGTGCCCCCCCCCCATCTGACATCTTCTCCTCGTGTCTGCTGCCACAATTCAAAAAAGATGCTCATTCACAGTGTTCTCTGAATGAGAAACTACAACTACTGGCAGCCTTTGCGGGTGTTGGGTTGTAGTACTTGATGAACTACCACAGCACTGTTGAGCGCTGTGGTAGTTCATTGAAAGTCCCTGTCAGTGTGTAACTGAGTGTTTGTACGAGGTACTAGCACACAGTTTACGCAAAGAGTCTGCAAGAGCCCTGCTGAGTCTGAAGGCAAAACAATCCAAGTTCCCATCAACCCATGCTCCTTTCTGAGGAAAAGCATACCTAGTACATTCCCTTGAGTCTGGAAGCCATGGACCATCTTTAGCCCAAGTGGGGAGATTGTATGCCTCCTGCACCTTACTTTCTCTATACACTCCCATTAAACTATTGTAGTCCACATCCTCTGTACTTTTAAAAATAATGTAAACCTGGACAAGCCTCTATATGTAGTGCTAAGCGAAAGTTTTAAATCGGGTTCTATGGAGGTCTAATGACTGCTGATATACAACAACGTCTGTTAGCTTGAACATGTTTTGCCATTCTCCTCTGACCTTTCAGGCTAACAATGTGTTTTAGCCCATTGCTTTGATGTTTTTCTTAACGCAAAATTTTCACCTTTTCACTGGTGTATATAAATACTTTCTGTGTCTTTGGCATGTTCTTTTTGCACAAAAACATACTTCGATAGCCATGTTCATGTATTCTGCTGTGTTTTCCAACACAGCCAAATACTTAGGCAAATGAAAATTGTTTTTGGTAGGACCTGGTCACAGTAGGGCTTTGTGTACACTGGCTTTTTTTTTTTGCCAAAGCTCCTAAATGCAACTCCATAAAAGTCTATGTGTCAATGTACACATAGGCTTTTAGCAGAGTTTAGGAATTGCCGCGGTTAGGCTGGGATTTTGGCCACAAATTGCATTTAAATTAATTAATAAAGAAAATTATTAATAAGAAGTGTCCGTGAGGGAGGTCCTGCTGCTGAACACTATAACTCCAATACGAGTGCACAAGAAACAGGTATAAAAAGAACAATGCAGCGCTGGACAAATGTTATAAGTGGAAAATTATGATGAAATTATGATAAAAATATCAATAAATAAATTAAGCAATCAATGATGAATAACGCCTAACGGTGTTAATTAATTAAAAAAACGAATCCATAAGTGATGAAAACAAATATAGTGAATGCAGAAACAAGAAATAAAAGTTCTGAATTATGATGTGATTAAAGTCCAAGAGTTGTAAAAGCAGAGTTCTGAATCAGTAATTCACCGCCTGGTGATAATGTAATGAAGGCTTACCAGAGAGCCAGCGACCGCCCTTACTCAGGGGGGTCAAAACAGGCTTAGTAGAGGGAGAAGTAGCGATGAACTTCGAGGGATGTCCTTTAAGAGAAATCTTGCTAATCCACTTCCTGGGCGGCTACTCAGCAGCAACAGAGCGCCAATTCTGAGGATGTGGTCCCAAAGGTGCTTCCTGTATGGTGATCAGTGTTCATTCCCCGCCAGACCAAAAGGAGATGAGCCACATAACCAAAAAGGAAAGAAGGGGGGACTCCAGTAGTGCAGATAACCAATACTGCATTTATTCAAGTAAAAAACAGAAGATAAAAACAGGTTTTACATAAAAAACCAGCAGGGATATCATATAGACTCCTCCGCTGTTTAAAAGGAAATCGCGCATGCACGATGCGTGCTAGCTTTGTGACCCTACGCCCGTTTCGTCACAACTGATGTCATCCCCTGATGACGTCAGTTGTGACGAAACGGCTGTAGGGTCACAATGCTAGCAATGACAGTTAATGTTTTATTCTAGTGGTGGAGAAAGGCTTAAATAGGGCAGCACAGTGGTTAAGTGGTTAGCATTCGGTTTGAATCACAACCAGGACACTACCTGCCTGGAGTTTGCATGTTCTCACTGTGCCTGCGTGGGTTTCCTCCAGGTAGTCTGGTTTCCTTCCACACTCCAAAGACATGCTGATAGGTTAATTGGTTCCTGTCAAAATTGGCCCTAGTCTGTGTATGTATGTTAGTTAGGGACCTTAGATTTATAAGTTCATTGTGGGCAGGGACTGATGTGAATGTGCAATATATATGTGAAGCGCTGTGTAAATTGTCAGTGCTATATAAGTACCTGTAATAAAATAAATAAATCATTAAAAACTTAGAGATTTGATGCTGTGCCTAAAAAAGCAAGCAGAGGACAAAAGAACCAATGCCTATTATTGCTGTGTTCTCCCTGTGTCTGGCTTTGCTTTCAAATTTCAATCCAATTCTCATGAGATTAGTAGTCAGAGGCAGCAGAGCAATAGATCCTACACAGCAGATACAGTATACACCTATGAGGCTGTGACTTCAAGACCCAGGAGAGAAACATGCCAGGAGGTACACTGCTATTTTTCAGTAGGAATTCAGTACAAAGTATAAAACTGTCAGGCTGGTTTTACATATATGTGGTGCGGTGTGTGATTCAGGTAGGAATCGCACCACATTCCATGCAATGTCTGTGCATTCGTACCTTATTTTTTTTCCTGCACTGGAATCAGATCGCAAAGCTGTTCACACCTATGGGATCTGATTCTGTCAATTATACTGCATTTTGCAAACCATTTTAGGGTGTTGGTAACTTAACATTGACACCCCCTGTGGTTCACATGAATGCCGTGCGATTTCAATGCGGTGCAGGAAACGCACAGGATTTGCTGCATTTCCCGCACCGCATATATGTGAACCGAGCCTCAAGTTACTGCTTAGGCACAATTATTATTTCTATGTTTTCCTATAAAATAGCAAATCTTTACATTTTTTTTAAATATCTACTTTAACCTTTTCAAAACTAAAAAAAAAAATAAAATAGTTTTAACAGCCTACATTTTATGTCTTCCTTTCCTACCTGCACATCTTTTATAGATTAACATTTTAGGAAAATGCATCCTGGAGGAATTAAATTATTCTTTTACAGGACTAGTTTTCTAACCAGGCACTATGGGGTGGATTTACTAAACACAGAGAGTACAAAATCTGGTGTGGCTCTGCATAGAAACCAATCAGCTTCCAGTTTTTTTTTTTTGCCAAAGCTTAATTGAACAAGCTGATTTTAGAAGATGATTGGCTATCATGCACAGTTGCACCAGATTTTGCACTCTTTAGATTTAGGCCTTGTTCACACTGATGCGACAATCGCTCTGACTTTGGAGCACTTGTCGCATCAGAAGTTAGACCCCGTTCTTTGCAATGGAACTGTTCTAATTGGTATGACTTGAGTCGCTCCGACTTAGAAAAAGGTTCCTGCACTACTTTTGGTCCAACTTTGGTACGACTTGCATTGAATTCTGTTAAAGAAGTTGCATGCAAGTCATGCTGAAGTCGCACAACTTTAAAGTGGGGTGCAGTGTGAACCCGGGCTAAGTAAATCACATGCACTGTGCCGAGAATGACTAGTGTGTGGAGGTTCTGGAATTCCTACCTCCAGTCTTACACATTTTTTTTTCATACATTTGGACCTGTGTAACCTTTACCCTGCGGATCATAGGGTAGCTATCCACCTTTTATACTCTGCAGCAAAAAATGATGCCTAATATAATATAAACTACTCATTACTAGGAAAGTTATTCTTTTATAGTCCGTTTACGTGTAGCATCTACAGCATGTGGCTTAGGCACATGTGTTTGTGTAAACATTTAATATGTTACAGACTAACAGCAAATAAATGAATATCCAAATATTCTTAAATTACTTAATTCAGTAAGCGGATAAACCATTTTATCTGAAAGCACAGCTGCTGGAGTTGCTGCAGCTCCATGAGTTTTCCTGACAGGGTCTTTTCTTTGCAACTTACGGAAATTAAAAAAAAGAGAGCTTTTCAAGTTCTACTTATATTAAAAAAAACAGTGCCAGAAGCCATTCATGATATCTTTCTCTTGCAGGCTGTGACTTTTTTTGTCACAAAATTATAAAGTACTATATATTTGGTCAAAAAGTGAACGAACGGCTACATTTGACATCCCTTTCTATTTGGTCTGCTCAAATTTGCTTCAGTATTACAATAAACTGAAACAATGTATTTATTGGAAAAAAAAACATAACTTTTTCCACTAAATAAGTTATTGCAAATGATACATATTTATTTAATAAATCATTGCCTAAAAAGATCAGATACATATTGCTGCCTCTTAGATTGTACTGTCTGTCTCCTAATATTATGCTTGCCTCGTTTACATATATTTTTACTGGACACTAATGCCTGGTACACACGGTCGGACAAAGTTGTCGGAAAATCCGATCGTTCTGAACGCGGTGAAGTAAAACACGTACGTCGGGACTATAAACAGGGCAGTAGCCAATAGCTTTCATCTCTTTATTTATTCTGAGCATGCGTGGCACTTTGTGCGTCGGATTTGTGTACACATGATCGGAAATTCCAACAACGGATTTTGTTGTCGGAAAATTTTATATCCTGCTCTCAAACTGTGTGTCGGAAAATCCGATGGAAAATGTGTGATGGAGCCCACACACGGTCGGAATTTCCGACAACAAGGTCCTATCACACATTTTCCGTCAGAAAATCCGACCTTGTGTACGGGGCATAAGGATGTAGAAGAAAAAGACTGCATAGATTTTAAAATAGAGTTGGGCTAATGGTTCAACCTGAGCGTGAGATCGGGCCAAACATTGGCTGTTCGCCCCGTTCGGGGGAACACCCAAATTTGCAGGGTGTTTAAAGGGTGTCCCCCCCCCCCCCAAAAGCCCTGCAATGCACTGCGTGCTGCATAGTGCATTCTACACCCTGGTTGGGCAAAGCTTTGCCCAATCAGGGCGCAGTAAAAGCTGGTTGTTAAGGAGCGGGGCTGGGAAGCGGGCTGTGACATCCTTAACAACTGATGAGTCATCAGCTGTCAATGGGCTTCCCCGCTGACCGCTAAATATAAAAAAAAATTTGTAAAAAAAAACACAGCGTGGGGTCCCCCTTTGAATTTTAAGGGGAACTCCATGTCAAAATTAAAAAGAAAAAAAAAAAACAGTGTGGGGTCCCTCCTAAAATCTATACCACACCCTTATCCGAGCATGCAGCCTGGCAGGTCAGGAAAGGGTGGGGACTAGCAAGCGACCGACCAACCCCCCCCCCCCCCACTTGTACCATACCAAGCCACATGCCCTCAAGCTTGTGTCCTGCACCACACACACTGAGGTTCCTTCCTCCAACCTTCACATCACTACAGGACTCAGCTGCAAAGTAGGGGTCAGGTGATGGAACCACAGCTTGCGATGTAGAAATCAGGCATCCAACATTCCTGAAAGTGTCAAATGGTGCTGAGGTAGAATACATGATGCTACCACTTCTACAGTGAAGTTTTAACTGCATTGTTTTAGAATATGACAAGGTCACTTTATCCTTTTATTTTGTATATGATCCTCGAAAAAAATAAACCAAATAAATGAAAAAAAAGTAATTTAATGGACATGGTCAGACTCCTATTTATGCGCCTTTTAAACTCTTCTATACAACTCTTTTAAGGCTGACCTAAGACTACATGTCTACAGTAGGGGTAGGCAACCTCGGCCCTCCAGCTGTGGTGAAACTACAAATCCCATCATGCCTCTGCCTCTAGGAGTTATGCCTGTGATGATCAGGGTCTTGTCTCTTGGGACTTGTAGTTTCAAAACAGCTGGAGGGCCGAGGTTGCATCCCCCTGATCTACAGTATATTTTATATGATATTGGACTTTTTTTTCATTCATGCACATTGAACTCTGATTTCATTTCTACTGCTACCTTACCAAAAAAAACGCAAACAATTCATATTTGACATAGAACATATTATCATAAACAATCTTTTGATGCAAAAATATACCGTACTTAATCAGAAAACAAAGTTTAAGGACTTTATAAGAGCTTGCATGCAAATACTATCAAAAAGATATTAATAAATTGCATGCACACTGGTAAGTTGGATCATCATAAAACATTGAAATTAAAGGCTGTTAAACTATATATTCTCATATAGTAATATACTGGTAACTGTTGTTTATTCCCAAAAGGTAAGAATTATCTAATACAGTGCTCCTATCTGTCTAGATCCAATAAAACAAAAAATCTAAATTAAAAAAACAGGAAAACATTTGCAAAATTGTGTGTTCTACAAGTCCCATGAATTGTTTTCTTTATATATTTATCTACCGTGCTGAATCAATTGTGCATCCAAAACAATCGTGATACGTGATTCACCACCACCATCCAATTTAATTGCTTACCAGAAAGCAGAAACAAAAACACCTGTGTTTAACAACCAGTCTATCACGTTTCCACCAGAGTCAGAGTTAGTTCCTTAGGTTTCTTCAGTGTGGCTTCTTGTGTACTCCTAGAAAACAAAATGGCCATCATTGTGCAAAATTCCACATTTATTTTGTTTTTTAAAAGGTATAAAATGTACACTCACGTGTATATGTGCCTTAGACCTGAGTCTGTCTAGTGTTCCAGTAATGGCCATTCTGTGTGTAGGGAACCAGCGTGCAGGGAACCCTGCACACAGGACATGCTGGTTCCCTGCACACAGAGCGACCATTACTGCTGCATAGCAGTGAAGCGGAGATGTTTCTACGCAAGGGCTGCTAAAAAGGTAAGCATGTTTACCAAAAAATGGGAATCCCACTGGTAAAAAAAGAGTACTACTCATCCTATAAGTTAGGGGGTGTTGTCTAGGAATAACTACTGATGAACATAAAAAACAATAGACACTGCACACCAATATGTGTTAACTACAAATTTATTGAGCAGTAGGCTCACATAATGCAAGCATAATCACCCAAACTATCCCCATGGATCCTAACAACCACCTTAGTCCCCCAAAGGACCTCTCCCAGACTAGGACCTAGGACCACCCTTACAGTCCTAGAGCGGAGCTGAGCCCACCCTCCCCTAAACAAAAACCTTCCCCCACACACACCAAAGGATCCTAAACCACCCCACCAAAACTCAGAGGCAGCACTCATAAAAACAAGTGTGCTGCTCCACCTTAAAGCCACAGTGGGCGAATGAGGCACCTGCACTAGGTGGGACAGAGATGCATATCTACCCAAATGAGGCTACTAACATGTAGCACATACCCACTAAACCAGTCAATCACAAGGGTCAGCCAATGGCAGGAAGAAATAACCCTACGGCTGCAAGAGAAACTCAGATTTTAAAAAAACGGTATCTAGCTACTATGCTGGTAACATCAGGTGTATAAAAGAGCCTTGCAAATGACAGTCATTGGACTATAACTGATAAGATGATCCATGATGGTATGTGTGAGAGACCATATATTCAGCATTGAAGCATTGCTGGGGAGCGTGCTGATAACAAAGGTTGGAGGGCTGATACAGCAGGGAGATTCCCAACAACAACCTGGTAACCTCAACCTGTCAATAGTACCATCAGGGAACACTTAATCCCACGTCTGGATGTCATAAGTACTCACGGTCCTCCGTTAATGCTCCCCTGCAGTTGAGTAACGAACACATGGTGTGTACTGTGCGCTGATCGTGTCCTCGTGAAGTTTCGCCCCCTGGAACAAAACATGCAGACGCAGGGATTCCCCCCCCCATTTGTCATCTGGCCTGACCACCCAATCTTCTGAGAGAGCTCAAACATTTTCATCATGGCTCAGCTGACTGTGTATTGAAAAGACCAGCCACCTATGATTGGATCAGCTGAACAGCGCTTGGTGCACAGCAGTGGAGTATCTGGAATATAGCAGGACTCAGTCATACAGAGAAGATTTAAGAGACCAGTGATACACGACTGGAACAGTCGATCAGCGCACAGCATGTGAATCCTGGTAGGATTTTATTACACAAAGGAAAGCTGGAGGGGAGCATTAACTTATATGCGTATGAAACAAGGTGTTTCACATGACCACATCTTAACCATTTTATTCAAAGTGAGAAATGGAACCAAAAGGTACCTTGTATTGGGTCAATGCTAAGGTACCAAAAGACTTGGGGCACACATTATTATGCATGGGTCTGATCAGAATATGAGTTTCATTTAAGAAGATGAGGTACAATATAGCTTGACATTTTACAATATTTATCATAGCCACTGTGAACATATTTCATAGTCATTACACCAATATGTTATTGCCAGGGAGTTGTTTCAGAACTGTAATTAAGTGATGAATATTTGTTAGATCAACCTGATGTGTGTTCAATAGATTATCTTATTTTATAGAGGACACAAGAGGACCTCCAGTGACTCTCTACAAATGATTCTTAAGCTGGGTACACACTACAATTTTTTCTCACCAATGGGCTGTAGTACTGATCGGTGAATTCTGATGGCAGGGGAGCCCCATTGTCATTATATAATGGCACAGCGGAGAGGATTCTTGCATCCACATTGAATGTGTGGATGGGGGAACCGGTACAGTTTTATTTTGTTTTTTTCATTCAGCTTGCTGGCTGAACCCACAAAAACTGTACAATGTGTGGTCAGCTTTCGAATGAAAAAGGGATGCTTCATTATAACAGTGGCTCTCTCTTTGTCATCTGGCAGGATGGTTATGCTTGGATCCTTTATAAATAATATAAGAACCTTCTTTTTTGGGGTAAAGCTGAAAGGAGATTTTTTGCATGTACAGGAAAACATCAGAATAGCAGTCTATTGCTTGAAGCTTGATAAAAATTAGATGATACAACCAGGGCTGGCCCAAGACATTGTTTGCTGACTGGGCCCAAGAATAAAATGCTGCCCCCCCCCCAAAAAAAAAAAAAAAATCACACCCACCAAAAGGCCCCAACATCCATTATTTTATAGCATGCTAATTAAAACTAAAATCAAATTTATCAGGAAGTCAGATTTACAGCACCTTGTCTGTCTATATGCAAAATTATATGACATACCTTTATGTTCAATTCCAAGGGGCCGGCTAGGGCAGTATAGGGGGGGGGGGGTAGAGTAGTATTTAGACAGGCTAGGGTAGTATATGACAGTGGTATCAGTGGCAGTGCTGGGGGGATGGGACCAGTGGCAGTGCTGGGGAAGGTATGATCAGTGGCATTGCTGGGGGGATGGGACCAGTGGCAGTGCTGGGGAAGGTGTGATCAGTGGCAGTGCTGGGGGAATGGGACCAGTGGCAGTGCTGGGGAGGGTGTGATCAGTGGCAGTGCTGGGGAGGGATAGGATCAGTGGCAGTGTTGGGGAGGGTGTGATCAGTGGTAGTGCTGGGGAGGGTGTGATCAGTGGCAGTACTGGGGAGGGATGGGATCAGTGGCAGTGCTGGGGAGGGATGGGATCAGTGGCAGTGCTGGGGAGGGTGTGATCAGTGGTAGTGCTGGGGAGGGTGTGATCAGTGGCAGTGCTGGGGAGGATGTGATCAGTGGTAGTGCTGGGGAGGGTGTGATCAGTGGTAGTGCTGGGGAGGGTGTGATCAGTTGCAGTGCTGGGGAGGGATGGGATCAGTGGCAGTGCTGGGGAGGGTGTAATCAGTGGCAGTGCTGTGAAGATTGGTTTACAGGAAGTGGTACTCACTTGGTCTCTGGCTGAATGGTGTCTTTCAGCAGTAACACCTATGCCGAAATCAGGTGATGGGGTCTCCTCCAGCCCCTCCCACTTCAGTCCTCACAAGTCAACTGACCTCTAGTCTCCAACCCTTGGGCATTCCGTGAACTGAATGGGCATTGTGGAGAGGCTGGGTAGGTGGCCATGGGCTTCTGGGACAGCCCAGATGCTTTGTGCCCCATATGCAGCCTGGAGGCCCGCTCACTGGGATGCACCATCTGCCCACCTGGACGGGGGGGAGACACGGAGCTTCTCATGTCCAGTGGTCTTTCCTTCTGATGTCCCTGACCCACACAGCTGACCAATGAGGAGGGGGCACCTCCGGTGCCCCTGACTGATGTGTACTGATAGCAACAACCCTGCACACTAAACTGCTGGAAAGAAATTTGGGCGTCAATTTACCGCCCCTTTCAAGGTTCCACCTGGGACCAATGGACCCAGCAGGACCAATGGTGTGGCCAGCCCTGGATGCACCAAGCTCCTGGAATTTAGGTGTACATGATGCAGGGCATCAGGATCTTCTTTGACACCATATATAAAAAAGAGGAGAGACTGGGGAAGCATTGTGTACAAAACTTTACCACTGTGACTGCAAAGCTGTGAATGGCATAGTAATGTATCGCCATTGTGCCACCAATAAATTGAGAGGGGGTGTTGACAAGTGCTTTGTTTCCAAATATATCAGGAGGAGCTAAGGACCAAGCGTTTAAATACTGCTGTATCTTGGTGATATTGCCATGTACAATGTCATATTAACAATCAAGCACTGTCAACGATCCTGAGGTCTAATACTCAACTTAAAAAAAATAACATGGAATCCTTTACAAAAACAAGAACCTGACTGCATGCCTTTTTATTACCAATTGAACAATGTTGTATTTTATATTAATATTATTATTAGTGATAGTAGTAATCATAATAGATGTAGAAATAGCAGAAGTAGTAATAATATTAAAGTATATCTAAAGCAGAAATGTCATTCTAGTTTACTGATTCTTTGATGTGGTGGCTACATTACTTTTCTTTTCTATTCTTTTCTGCCTTTATTTTCAGCAATTCTCTAACTAGTAAGTCTGTTATTTTTCAACTTTTTTCAACAGACCAAGCTGTCCAGCAAAACTGTGAGGAAGAGGGTTGAAATAACCTATTTAAAACTATCAGGGGTGTTTACAATGGTCAGCTTTTATTTATTTATGTAAAACCTTTATCCAAAAAAGGAAAAAAGACTCTGTTTCTGTAACTACTTAAAAGGGGTTAGCTGGGGTTCAACTTTTACTTGTTACTCACTAATGTAAGGGCCATATAAATCTACTATTCCATCTAACAATACCTTATCCAGACACTCCTACCATTGAAGGGTGTCTGTGTTGCTCCTCCATTAATATAGCAGCCACCCTAGGACCGGAAGTGTTTTGCTGTCCAGATCACTAAGTCAAAAAAAATAAGGAAAGCCTAAAAACAGAAAAATAATGCAGACATCACATGGAGGATTGGCAATCTACAATATTTAACATTTTTGTTTTGGGGTTTAGATACACATTAAAGTGGAAGTTAACTTCCATGCATAACTTTTACCTATAGGTAACCCTATAATAAGGCTTACCTATATGTAATGTAAATATCTCCTAAATGTGCACCCATGCCGTTTTTTCAGAGCCCCCGCCTGACATCATCGCGGCTTCGGCCAGTCAGAGTTGGAGTCCACGAGCCCGGAAGCAAGATGAATGAAAATGGAGGAGGTTTCCAGATCTAACATCTCGGCGCAGGAGGGCTTCATTTTAAGGTAAGTTTAACATGATGTGCTAGTATGCGATGCATATGCCTTTTACCTTGCAGGGTGAAAAAAAGCAATCATTTTCATTTAGAAAATTAAGTACATTAATGAAGGTTATTTATTACACATTATGGAACTTACTGATCTACTGGTAAAATCTGGCAATAAATCTTAAGTTGTTTATCATCAACATGTTTATTATCAACATTTTTCTCTGCAAAAGTACTCCTTTCATAAATGTGTCTATAATATTAAAATGAGCAGAAAAATAAATTAGTGACTGTGTGATTTAAAGCACTTTTGATTAGCTGAGCAGCACAAAAAATATAAAACTACTGAGATAAAACTTTTATTATATGAAACCAAATGACATTAATTACAAAATCCTCAAAGACTGCGGTGTGTAATTTGATTTAGATGAACAGTGTATTATTCACTTCTTCTAAAGCACTGCTCCACATTGTTTGGTAATTTGCTTTCTTTTTTTTTCCATAAAATTTGCTATCTTACCATTATGCAATTACATTAATCTTTTTTTTTTATACTACAGCTTCAAAAACGGAAGAAAGGTGCATGATCTTTTACTAACAAGTAAATATAAAGCATTATTATAAAGATAGCATGTACTTTCAGAAATATATATTTTTTAAAAAAAGTTTTATTGTCTATTGTATAGTACTTCACCCTAGCGGCCCATTTTCAAATAGATATTCACTAAAACTTAAACAATTCAATGGTTATGCTAACTTGGTATGCTAACTTGTGCGATGGGTCATTAAAATATATTTGTTTTTTATTATTGGCAATAAATGTTCTCCTTCTTATAACAGGACAGACTACACAGGTGAGATTTTTATATTACATGGCTAGCTTCTGTAACAGGCCCACAGTCTTACCTATTTCCCAGGGTTGAGAGCAGTTCCAGTTTGATTATAGTTGTGAAACAGTTGGGTAACACAAGTTGGGTATCCATCTTCCTGAAGAGCCATCTGACATACTGTGATTTTCTTCAAAGATATGTTCAGCATGTCTACTCCCTGCCAAGCTGCAGCATCTCAACAAAGACTTGAATAAGGATCCAGTTTGCTCTACCTTTGTCACCCCAGACTGCTTGAGAAGTCATCTATTCCCAGTAAAATCAGAAATTCTACAGTCAAACCAGCATGGGGAGAGAATAACTTTTTGTTAAAATGTGGAGGAGTCACCAACAAGAAGAGCTTTCTAGTTTTCATAAAAAATTCTCTTTAATAAAATAGACCACAGTACTGTGTATCAAACCAAGGGGGGCACACAGGCAGTGTCACTTCCTTACAGCAAACTTTATTAAGCAAACAGCACATCTTGTTTGCTTTCACTTAGAGGGCCGCTTGTCTAACATGTTTAACCCTTCCAGGCTTAGTTATAGATATACAGTATCTCACAAATGTGAGTACACCCCTTACATTTTTGTAAAAATTTTATTATATCTTTTCATGTGTCAAGATTCAAGAAATTACCCTTTGCTACAATGTAAAGTAGTGAGTGACCAGCTTGTATAACAGTGTAAATTTGCTGTCCCCTCAAAATAACTCAACACACAGCCATTAATGTCTAAACCGCTGGCAACAAAAGTGATTACACCCCTAAGTCAAAATGTCCAAATTGGGCCCAAAGTGTCAATATTTTGTGTGGCCACCACTATTTTCCAGTACTGCCTTAACCCTCTTGGGCATAGAGTTCAACAGAGCTTCACAGGTTTCCACTGAAGTCCTCTGCCACTAATCCATGACGACATCACAGAGCTGGTGGATATTAGAGACCTTGCACTCCTCCACCTTCTGTTTCAGGATGCCGCACAGATGCTCAATAGGGTTTTGGTCTGAAGACATGCTTGGCCAGTCCATCACCCTTACCTTAAGCCTCTTTAGCAAGGCAGTGGTCAGCTTGGAGGTATATTTGGGGTCGTTATCATGTTTGACACATGCTTGACACCATCTGAACCTAAGTTTATCTTGGTCTCATCAGACCACAGAATATAGTTCCAGTAATCCATGTTCTTAATTTGCTTGTCTTCAGCAAACTGTTTGCTGGCTTTCTTGTGCATCATCTTTAGAAGAGGCTTCCTTCTGGGACGACAGCCATGCAGATGAATTTAATGCAGTGTGCGGCGTATGGTCTGAGCACTGACAGGCTGACCCCCCACCCCTTCAACCTCTGCAGCAATGCTGGCAGCACTCATACGTCTATTTTACAGAGACAACCTCTGGACAACCTCTGGATATGACGCTGAGACCGTGCACTCAACTGCCTTGGTCGACCATGACGAGGCCTGTACTGAGTGGAACCTGTCCTGTTAAACTGCTGTATGGTCTTGGCCACGGTGCTGCAGCTCAGCTTCAGGGTCTTGGCAATCTTCTTATAGTCTAGGCCATCTTTATGTAAAGCAACAATTCTTTTTTTGAGATCCTTAGAGAGTTCTTTGCCATGAGGTGCCATGTTGAACTTCAAGTGACCAGTATGAGAGAGTGAAAGCGATAACACCAAATTTAACACACCTGCTCTGCCTTCACACCTGAGACCTTGTAACACTAATGAGTCACATGACACTGGAGAGGGAAAATGGCTAATTGGGCCCAATTTGGACATTTTCACTTAGGGGTGTACTCACTTTTGTTGCCAGTCAGGGCCGTTTTTAAGGCAGGGCAAAAGGGGCAGCTGCCCTGGGCCCTGTCATTGTTGTGGGGCCCAAAGCAGCTACCTCATACTTGCCAACTATCCTGGTTTAAATTCCCTCATCCCTTGAGGTTTTTGTTCTGTGCTGTGTCCCAATATCTCAGTGTGAAGTGAAGTGCTGCTACTAATGCTGTCCAGCTCTGCCCTATTGTACAGATGACTCACCTGCAGACCCTGTGTTTACATGTAAATTGCCGGCATTTATTTGTAAATAGCGATGGCATTCATATGTAAATAGCGGCGGCCGGCAGCATTGATATGTATATCATGCCCCCCTGTGGTCATATCCACAGTAATTTCTAGCAATCAATCAACAAGCAGAAATCATGTGCTGTAACCTCTAGCAACTAATCAGTGAGCCGTAATGTGTGCTGTAACCTCTAGCAACCAGTCAGTGAGCAGTAATGATACACTGTAACCTCTGGCAACCAATCACAATTGCTGCCTGATCTGATTCAGTAAACTGATTTTGAGTCTAGCTGCTACTTATTGTATGTCTCAGAGTAGGTGGAGAGCGAAACTGCATGGGGGGGCCCCAAGAAAAGTTTTGCCCAGGGTCCAATCAATATTAAAGACGGCCCTGTTGCCAGTGGTTTAGACATTAATGGCTGCGTGTTGAGTTTTTTTGAGGGGACAGCAGATTTTCACTGCTATACCAGCTGTGCACTCACTACTTTACATTGTAGCAAAGTGTCATTTCTTTAGTGTTGTCACATGAAAAGATATAATAAAATATTTACAAAAATGTGAGGGGTGTACTCACTTTTGTGAGATGCTGTATGTCTAACAATAGACCAGAGTAATGTATTAATGTATTAGCTGGGATAAGTAAAAGTGGCAATAAACATGAGATGATCTTTTCTTATTTTGCTGATTTTGGCTAGATTTAGCAACAAGCCATGTAATGTGTGGAAGGTAGCCATGGGCATAGCATACGGGGTTGCAGAAATCGCAAGTGCGACCCCACCCATTCTCCAGAGGGCCTGTGCGGTCTGCCTGTCACTGTGTCACTGTAACAGGCCAAGCAGAATCCCAGACAGAGTGCAGACCAGGAGAGCTTTTGGTGCCTTTTTAAAGTCCTGAGCGGTGAGCCGGAGCGTAGCTAGCGGAGGGAGACCGTCCCAATCTGTCATTACCTGATGGAGGGAAGGGGGGTCATATGTCATTACCTGATGGAGGGAAGGGGGGTCATCTGTCATTACCTGGTGGAGGGAAGGGGGGTCATCTGTCATTACCTGATGGAGAGAGGGGGGTCATTTGTCATTACCCGACGGAGAGAGGGGGGTCATTTGTCATTACCTGATAGATGGAAGGGGGGTTGTCATATGTCATTACCTGGTGGGAGCATGTGTCATTACCAGGAGAGGGAGTAATCAGTTTTTTCAGGAGGAAAGGGTCATCTGTTATTATCTGAAGCAGGGGGCTCCTGAAGAATGGGGTCATCTGTCATTACCAGAAGGAGGCAGGAGAGCATGTGTCATTACCAGGAAGGGGGTGTTACCTTTCCCCAACATCCTGCACCTCCACATTACTGCAGCCTGGCCATGAGAGAGGTAACTGGGTGCTGTTTAATAATGTAAAAAAGAAAGGTGTTATATCCCCAGTGGTGCACTCTCTGATCAGCCCGCTGCCCAGACCAGTACAGTACCCTCCTCTCGCTCCTGCTCAGGGTTGCCAACCGCCAGTAAATTTACTGACAGTTTGTAAAAATCTGTGATTTTTTTACAACTGCCGGTAAAAATCAAGGGTTGATAATTTCATGCTGTGTTGACTTTTTGAGTGTAAATCAAACAAAATACCCTGTTATAGGTATTGTCAGTGTTTCCATATCATGTTTATACTGTTTAAATATTCACTGTGTTAGTTTACAATAGGAATTCTGTAATTTCTCAGGTTGCCAGTAAAAAAATGTGCTCCGCCAGTAAATTTTCCATGTTTTGTCAGTAAAAAATGCTGAGGGAGGTTGGCAACCCTGCTCCTGCTTAGCCCTGCTCGTGAAAGCGGTGTGCTTGTAAGTAAAGTCAGAGGGTCCATCCAGCCCAGGCCAGGCCCTCTGAGTTTTCTCTTTTACATACAAGCCCACTGCTTTCACCCCACAGCTCAGAGTGTGGCCTGCCTGCCCCCACTGTGTGTGCACAAACAGCTGGCAGCAGGAGAGAGAGAACCACCATACAGCTACCATATTTTGGCGCACGGTAGTAGCAGTGGTTGGAAGTGGGGGACTCCAGGTCAACTTTTGCATTGGGGCCCACATGCTTCATGCTACGCCCCTGCTTCTAGCAAAGCATGGCAGATAACCCGAGCTGACTGATTGTGAAAGATTTGCATGGTGTTTTTCTCATATATAGTCTTTATTTTTATGCTCAGGACTAATATTTTTTTTTTTCATATTTTAGCTAGGTAAATATGAAATAATGCATATGAATATTTCATACGTATATTTCCAGCTAGAAGGTGGGGCTCTATGCTCCTATTCATTTGTTTTGTCTGTTGGGGGAAAAAAAGCCTGTTTACAGATCTCAATAGGACAAGCTAAAATATACACACACGTGCACACACACACCTTGAGTCTAGGTTCACATCTATGCAGCTGCGTTTGATGCATTTTTCAGGCACATTTTTAAGTGCATTTTTAAACTGGTGGTTTTTTTATGCGTTTTTGCATGCAGTTTTTATGCAGTTTGCGTTTTACATTTTTTTAAACGCACTGTAAAACACACTGTATAAAGCTGGTTGCTAAGGAGGGGGCCGGGAAGCTGATCGCCGCATCCTTAGCAACTGATGAGTCAGGGTGATGTCATTGGATGACCACGTCCTCTGCTATATAAGAGTGGGCAGAAAGCGGGCGACAACAGAACAGATGAAGACATCAACAGAACAAGAGCGGCTTTTTAAACTTTTTTAGCGGGTAACCAGCGGTGAGGAAGAAGACAGCAGCGTGAAGAGACAGCAGTGGGAAGAGACAGCTTGAGGAGAAGACAGCGGGAAGGAAAAGATGATGGGAAGAGACGGTTAGAGAAGGCAGAGCTATTAATAAAGGAGTTGTCAAAAACTGGCTATTGTGTTTTTATTACATTTCACTGCTTTTTTAGTGAATAGGTAGGGATATGATGTACCCGATACCCATTCACATGGGGGGGCCGGGATCTGGGGGCCCCCTTCTAAAAGGGGGGCTCAGAGCCCCCCTGCCTCAAAGCACCCACCCCCCCAATGTTGAGGGTATGCGGCCTGGTAAGGTTTGGGGGGGGGGGCGCTCGTCCCCTCCCTTTCCTGACCTGCTGGGCTGCATGCTCGGATAAGGGTCTGGTTTGGACCTGGGGGGAAACCCCACGCCATTTCTTTCATGAGTTTTTTTTTTACCGGCAATTTAAAAAAAATTTTTACATTCATCTTTCAGCAGGGAACTCCGCTGACAGCTGGTGACTCATCAGTTGTTAAGGACGCGGCGGCCGGCTTCCCGCCCCCTGCTTAGCAACCAGCTATATACAGTGGTAAAATAAGAACTGCAAAATACATAAAAAATGCACCACTTGCCTTTCTGGTGCAGCTCCATCGAAGTCTATTAGTCGCAAAAAAAAGTCCCTGACCCTTTCCAAAAACACGCCGGCCGCAAAACTCATAGATGCGAACATAGGGTGAATGAGTAATAGGACTAACTTTTATCCCCTTACCCTTCTATAGGGTGTGGCAGGGTGAGGCCATGCCACAATGTGAAATGGTAGTCTAGGCCAGGATTTGCGGAGAGCGGGCACACTTATGATGCAGGTATGGTCTGGGTTTATAGTAGAATCAGAATTCAGAGCTTTACCCTACTGGGAGTCAGTGTGTGTGCACGGAAGAAGAGAGGTGCACGTCTACACCGTACTGTCCATGATAGGACCTGCGTGGGCAACTGATGTCTTTTATTGAACATTTTCTTTGATGTTTTAAATATAGGGTGGGCAGAAAAAGCCCTGAAAAAAGTTACTGAAGTGGTCTGGACTCACTGTTATGCACTATCATTGAGTTAAACAACCCTCAAGTTGTCACAGGGGCTAATAAGCATTGAGGAGGGGGCACAAGGATGACATCATTGGTGTGCTTGCTCCTTCATTTTCAGCAGTTTGAAAAGGGAAAGGTGGCTAAAGAAGCAAAACTTCAGTAGACATTTTTTCTATTGCCCTGCATCAGGTGGGTAAGTAGCATTATCACAATTTCAGAGGGGGAGGGTTATTGAACTATGCACATACTGTAACTGAGACCATACTTTTAACAGATGGATTACTTCTTATAGCATTGATTGTATAGTAACATAGTCCAAGTTATGTATTATCTTTTGTCATTAACACTTACATGCTTACAGTAGCATTTAACAATTAGTATGAGATATTCCACATTTGATTTGTAAGACCGTTACACTGCAGAATCAGACAAATTAAATTAAACTAATTATTTAAATGCAAAAATTAAATTGCAAATTATACTTTCATCCTCAAGAGAGTTGATGACATTACAGTTGCTAGAAGGGATTGAATGTGACCTAGATATGTCTATTCTGAAACATACTTTTGATTCTACGTGGAATTTAATTGAAGAAAGGACAGTGTACAAAATGTGTTAGCATTCAACTTATGCAGCAGAGACCAATGTAAAATAAAAACATTACATTAACTCATTCTATTCTTTAGATTGTTTGTTAATAATATAGTGGAGATCTAGTTATAAATGTGTGCCTCTATCAAGCTATAATTCGACAGCAAGTATACCGAACTTTCATCATTACAGTTTTTATTGCCAGATATCACAGATGCATATTCTTACATAATTGATTAATTGACTCAATTGATTAGGCGCTGTGTTGACTGTAATTCTTGGTTTTATCTGGTTCCTATTTTGAGATCATTTCATTTTAGCTTCCCCAAAGTGCCCCCCCCCCCCCCAACCCCCTAAATATAGCCCATGTCTGTTTAGCTTCCCCTCTTCCTGTTAACACCACTGGTCTTAAGCTGGCCATACATGGATCGAAACTCAACAGTTGATCTACCAATACCCAGCAACACTGATTTGTGTATTCTGTTGGCAGGGAAGTCCCTCCGATGTTAGAGTACAATGACTCAGTGGGGATGATCCCCCCATCCATATCGAGTGTGAGGATGGGAGAATCAAGTTAGTATTTCATTCAACCTACTGGTTGAATGAAAAAAACGATCTTATCTATATATGCCTCCATAGAGATGAAAATCTTCACTTCAGGCACTAGATGGTGCTGTGCAAAATGCAAAGCTATATGGTATGATCTGCAGCAGGGAAAAACACCATAGGGATGTTGGGATCCTGAAAGTCATCTTCCCAGAGAGAAGCCAAGGCTTAATTTCTGACACCGAATTATTATGGTTATCAGGTTAAGGGGGGATTTATTTGAATATTAGAAGATACCAATATGTTGTAGTAAACAATATTTGCATATATTTACAACATAATGTATATTTAGAGGTACTGTCACCATTTAGAAGTGCTGACATTTGCTTTCTTATCACAAAAACAGAAATATTACACCTACTGATGGTGAGATAATCTTTTTCTTGATTGTGCCTCAGAATGCCTCCAAAACCTGGTCTGCCTCTTCTTCCCCTCCTTTAGGTTTTTGACGCTTTTTTTTTTTTTTTGGAGGGGGGGTTGACAGGTACCCACTCCCACACCTAGTTGGATCGCTGTGATCCAAGCAAAATTACAGCCCCCTCATTCCCCGCAGCCTTCTGTGATACGTCATAGGTCCCACAAAGCTGCAGGACCATTCATGAAGTGCAACACGGCCAGCGCATGCACAGTGGGAAGCCAGCTGTGACGCTGTAAGCAGTCACAGCTGGCTTCCCAAAGTAAACATGCTGGCTCCTGGACTCGATGACGGTCAAAGAGCTGGCTCAGGTGAGGACTGCACTGGATCCCTGGTAAGTGTCCATTTATTAAAAGTCAGCAACGCGAGTATTAGTAGCTGATGACTTAATTTTGTCTCTCTAAGGTGAAGAACTGCTTTAAGGGGTCAAATAAGGACATAAGAATGGTTTTACCTAAACTGACCTAATGCTAGAGAAATGTCATTACGAACTGACCAAATGCGCTTTTTTTAAATTCTTTATTTGTCATTTCTTAATTAAATGTTAGATACAGTTAGATTTTACCTGCACATATCGAAAAACACCAAAAATGTAAACTAGTAACAGTTACTCTTTATGGAGTGATCTTGGGCCTATTAGACCCCAGATGTCTCCTCTTCCCTTAAAAAGCATTTGATCACACCAAGATCAGTGTGATCACATGCTTTCCCTATTTCCCTATTACATCCAGGGAAACTGGAAGTGATGAATGCTCATCTCTTCCAGTTTCCTATACCAAAGAAGTGATCTGAGCCGTTTTGGTCTCTGATTATCTCTATGGTCAGGCAGCGGAAGAACCAGCTGGTCACTTGGGTCTCCTGGTGGGATGGGACATCCCATCCTGCTTGTAAAAACTGTTTAGGAAAAACATTTGCTCTAAAAAGCAATACCAGGTTGAGGCAGCTGTAGGCCTCAACTCAGTAAAACCATGTAAAGTCCAGCGATGTATCCGTACGTCGCTAGAGCTGAAGTGGATATATGTTCAGTTACTGTATATCTGACCCTCAGTGATCCTTTTGGGCACCATGTTTAATACACTTGATTGAATTTACATAAAATTTTCTTGGTGAACAAAGGTTTTTCATCAATCGTCCCCGATTGATTGGGTTTTGGACTGGCATGTAGAGTATGGTGACCCATATACATGGGTAGTTTGTATTCACATACTGGGGTCAGTGCACACAAGAGCCATTTAGCCCTCCAAAATGTCTTTAGAGTGTGGGAGGAGACCGGAGTACAAAGGGGAAATACACTCATTAAGTACTTCTTACCATATTTATGATCATGTACTATATGAATAGTGTACCTATGTTTGGTATTGTTATAGCGATAAGTTGGGCCTATAGTTTGTGCCAGTTTAGTTTAGATGTAGAATAGTATAGAGTTCAGGTGGCAGATGGGTAATGTAACCGTAACAATACTTCACTAACAATACTTCTGAGTTTCTTAGTTTTCTGAGTTTCTGAGTCATTAGGCCACTAGAGATCATTGATTTACCTTATCAGAAATCTATAATAAGCTATATGGGCATTTCTTAATTATGAAATGTTGGACGGACAGTTTGAGTGACACCTGCCTTAATGTCAGCCATAAGCATGTTGGAGGAGGAGACAAACACTCTTGACATCAGCAACCATCTATAAAGACTTTACTCCTCATCAGCAGCTGAACTGTTTGTGCAAGTTCCATCTGCCTCGATGGTCAAGTACCTGCACATCTATGACTTGTGAATTGCAATAGTCCTGAGAACAAAATGGACTTATCTGCTGTCCATAACCGGATATAGGGGACTTTCATAAGCTTCTATGCTTCTGAACTCTTGAAAAGGAAAGTTTGGTATTCATGTCCACTCCTATGCTTCTGAACTCCTAAAAAGGAAAGTTTGGTGTTCATATTTTGTTAGTCCAACATGTGTTTTTTTTAATATTTTTTTAATTTTGGATACATAGTTAAATGAGATTTTCTGTACATGTAAATCAAACAGGGAAAGTAGGTAGATACACTTTATATGGATAAGACAGGTTATGCCCTATTTCCCATTTTGAGATAAATTTAACTGGGGGTGGAATAATGTAAAACATGAATTACTCTTTTGTTTGCTATAACTAGGTGCTTTCCCTCCACTGTTGAGATGTTGCCTTTACGTACAGTTGAAGGCAGTGGCGTTGCTAGGGGGTGGCTTTTGGGGCTATAGCCCCGAATCTGGTACCCATAGCCCCAAGTCTCTGCAGGGGTCCCCAAAGGGAGGGGAGGCTCTCTGGGGACCCTGATGTAAGTAGGGGGGTCTCTGGGGACTCTGATACAAGGAGGAGGCTCTCTGGGGATCCTGATGTAAGGGGGGGCTCTCTGGGGACCCTGATGTAAGTAGGGGGGGTCTCTGGGGACTCTGATGCAAGGAGGAGGCTCTCTGGGGACTCAGATGCAAGGAGGAGGCTCTCTGGGGACCCTGATGTAAGGGGGGGCTCTCTGGGGACCCTGATGTAAGGGGGGGCTCTCTCGGGACCCTGATGTAAGTGGGGGGCTCTCTGGGGATATATACACACACACGTATATTACTGTATATACATGTGTAATGCCCACCCAAGCGTATGACTTTATTTACTACGCTGCTATGGGCTCTAGCCCCAGATCTTTTGTAGACCTAGCAACGCCCCTGGTTGAAGGTATTACTATGATATTTGTGAGTCAGGACTGGGGTGGTGGGGAATTTTTTTTTTTTTATTGTGGTTTACTAATGTACAAGAATGCCTCCAAAACCTGGTTAAGGGGTCATAAAAGGATATAAGAATGGTTTTACCATAATGCTATAGGAATGTCAGACCAAATGACCAAATCCTTTTAGGAATGTGTGCTATCTTCCTTGAAGGGTAATAATTTCACTTTCCAAAGGGTTTACGATTGGTTGTTACTTACCCACTAGTTCTGTATATAACACAGCAAAGATTGGAATAAACTAGTCTCCTACTGGGGCAAGTACATGCCTGGTTTGATCGTCGTGCCAAGCTATAAAGACGAGGGACTCCTTGGCAAAAGGCAACTATAACTAAGTATTCTTGTTACATTTTGTAATACTATTACATTTGTTATCTTTATTCCTTATCTGTCATTTCTTAATTAAATGTTATATACAGTTTGATTTTACCTGCAAGTACATAGATTGAAGGAATCGGACTTTGAAGGTACAACGTATAGGAAACGACATACATTTTAATGTAAAAATATACAAATAATTTATTTAGAAAAACAGTATAAAAATGAGGAGTACAGTAACAGTCTCAGTCATAGGTGTACACACATTTCCTATCACTGACAAATGAGAGTACTGTAATCACATACAGGGTAATCCCACATCCAAAAAGTTCAACATATTTCGCCGGGATGGCTTCATCAGGAAAGAGGACGAGGGTATTTAATAAATATAAAGACGCATGATATGCTCAACCTTAGGTGTGTAGAGAAAAGAAAAAGAAAGCAAAAACAAAAATTAATATATCACTCTACAATAGATTGATATGGTATATCTTGCACAAGCATGACCACACACCGCTCACAGAGCAAAAGAATCACACCCACCCATAACCACCCATCCCAAAAAAAAAAAAAGGCACAAATACCCCAAAAGCACAAACTACCTCATGGATAAGTCTTGGAGTGAATGCGATTGGGAGAATTCCGTATGGCCCCAAAGACCTGCATCCAAAACCAGTCCAGACCATGCCAGATCACCCGTAGGGAGGGATGTGGTTTAGACTACCATATAAAGATATATAGCAATACCTGCAATATATGTATCTATCTGAGTGTTAGGAAGACAGGCTGTCTCTCGGCCTTGTACCTTGATGGAATTCAAACAATGCTCTTTATATTTTTCTTTTGCCTTGCTTTATATATAGATAGTTGCCAGCCACCCCTCCCTTTTTGGGGTTTGGCTTTTTGCTTCTGTTACTTTCCTACTCCCATGCATCTTTTTTGTTTTGGCGTTTAAGGGAGGTTGGACGTGTCCTCCACACAATAGTAAGACACACTGAGGTGAGGAGTTTCTTTTGAAACTATAGGGACATATTTGGGATTTTCTTCATTGCATAATATTTACCATATGTTTACATGTATCTTTAGAATTTTTCAGATGGGTGTGTCCATTAAACACATGCTAATGCCTTCCTCTGTGCTTCTCTGTCCGCATGAGCTCCCAGCATAGATATATACATATCAACAAACTAATAGGGTCCTGGTGAGTACAGTTCATTTATCAGTTTCTGTTATGGACTTGTGCTCTCTCCTTCCTCAAATGATACAATTTCATTTTAATACACAATATATATTGCAGGTATTGCTATATATCTTTATATGGTAGTCTAAACCACAAAAACCACATCCCTCCCTACAGATGATCTGGCATGGTCTGGACTGGTTTTGGATGCAGGTCTTTGGGGCCATACGGAATTCTCCCAGCTGCATTTACTCCAAGACTCATCCATGAGGTAGGGAGTTTGTGCTTTTGGGGTGTTTGTGCCTTTTTTTACTTTTTGGGATGGGGGTGGGTGGTTATGTGTGGGTGTGATTATTTTGCTCTGTGGGCGGTGTGTGGCCATGCCTGTGCAAGATATACCATATCAATCTATTCTAGTGTGATATATTAATTTTTGTTTTCTTTTTCTTTTCTCTACACACCTAAGGTTGAGCATATCATGCTTTTTTATATTTATTAATAAAATATCCTCGTCCTCTTTCCCGATGAAGCCGTCCCGGCGAAACATGTTGACATTTTTGGATGTGGGATTACCCTGTATGTGATTACAGTACTCTCATTTGTCAGGGATAGGAAATGTGTGTACACCTATGACTGTGACTGTTACTGTATTCCTCATTTTTATCCTGTTTTTCTAAATAAATTATTTGTATATTTTTAAATTAAAATTTGTGTCTTTTCCTATACGTTGTACCTTCAAAGTCCCATTCCTTCAGTTTATTTGCTTCATCAATTTCGGGGATGTTGGTACCATTTTGTTTTGGGTTTATTTTGAGCTGGCTTCTACCCATACTTTTGACTTTACCTGCAAGTGTTTGTGTGATCTCTCTATGCATATCTCGAAAAACCATGAAAACATAAACTGTAACATAATCTCATAACTGATAAAACACCTACTAAGTCATAATAAATCACCACACTACTTGGTCATGTAAGTTTTATATTAATGTGGATGTAAACCCAATCCATGAAATTTGAGCTGGGCACATCTATCTGCAGTGTTTTGTTATCTCTCTTCAAAGCACTTAGGCCCCTTTCACACTGGGGCGGTTTGCAGGCGTTATTGCGCTAAAAATACCGCCTGCAAACCGCCCCAAAACAGCCTCCGCTGTTTGTTCTGTGTGAAAGCCCGAGGGCTTTCACACTGAAGCGGTGCGCTGGCAGAAGAAGAAAAAATCTCCTGCAAGCCGCATCTTTGGAGTGGTGAAGGAGTGGTGTATTCACCGCTCCTAAACCGCTCCTGCCCATTGAAATCAATGGGACAGCGCGGCTATACCGCGGCAATACCGCGGCTATAGCCATGCTATACGAGTGGTTTTAACCCTTTTTCGGCCGCCAGGGGGTTAAAACCGTACTGCTAGCGGCCAAATAACGCGGTAAAACAGCGCTAAAAATAGCGCTAAAAATAGCGCTGTTTTACCGCCAATGCCCCCTACCGCCCCAGTGTGAAAGCAGCCTTAGTCTCAGAGCTCTGTCCTGCCCCTTCCTCTGTTATCTGCCTGATAACTTTTGACAAGCTCTCCAAGGCCCAGAGATACTGTAGAAGTGTGTGTCAAAGGAGGTTGCTATAAATAGATTAGCAGCCAGCTAAACAATTCACAGGCACACTCTGCATGTGTGGGGAGGGAGGTGTGTGCCTTTCCTCCAATCAGATTTCTCACAGTGTCTAGCAATGATCTCCTCCTACAGCTGAATGAAGAAGTGAAAAATCTAACAGGACATGCATGTAAGACTTGTATAGGGAGATTTGTTTTCATCTCTGTCTGTCATTTGTGGCTGTTCACTTCACTGGGTATATGTGAGGGTTTACATCCACTTTAAAGTGATCCTTGTTATTTCTTATGCTTCAAAATTAACTTTTGTTTAACTGCAATGCCAGTGAACAGAAAGTCGGCATTGATGCAATGGCATCATCCCTCCTTTCCTCATTGCCTGAAAAGATTTTTTTTATTGCTCATGTTCAGTGGCATTTATAAAGGAGGAGCTAGCACACTGTGTAGGGAAGCAGTGAATCAGAGGTTCTGATCTCCATATTTAGAGAGCAAAATGTCTTTCTATAAAAATGTTATACAGGAATTTGTAATAAGAAAAAAATCTTACAACACTGGCTTTTCTATTGTGAGCTATAAATTGTAATGTGCGGAAAAATATTTTTATACAAAAAAGCTTTAAACCATACATGAATGTAATGTTAAAAAATATCTGCTGAAGTTTTCCAGACTATTCACAAAAAAACATTAAAATTATACAACTTTAGCCTTTGAAAAGCCTACAATTCTTCAGCTACAATTCAAAGTCATAATCATAGCACAATGTTACAGTGTTCATTGTGACCTGTCGAAAAAGGAATAAGACCTTTTCTTACATAGTATTTTACTTTGGTATTATTAATAGGCAACACGACTATAAAAGCATAAAAATCATAATAATTGTACATCACATTATGTGAGTGTTATATTTTATTTTTTTAAAAAGATTGTCCTAATTCTAAATTTTAAAATCTTTCTGTGAAAATGTGAGCTTGTGGTATGTTTAGTCACTTGTTTTTATTTTTCTGTTAGGTTTATTACTGTTTGGCTTCATGTCATTTAAAGAGTTGGGCAAAAGAATGTTTACCTGCAAACATGGTCAACGGGGAATGTGTTATATGCAGTTTGATTTTATCTACAAGTGTTTGTGTCTTGTCTTAGATTTAGCTTAGATAACAGTTATAGAGATATTTAGTGGTGTAGCAGTATATGTTATATCCTGCTGAATCAACATAGATTGCCTTGTGTGGATTCTTCCAGAACTGTGATGCTATAGTTCATGGGCACTAACGACTGTTGTTATGTAGAAAGTGTTAGTACAACACAATATTCGAATGAGTGAGGGCAGGTAAAGGAAGTTAAAATTAAAAGCTGAGCTCTATGTTTCCAAAAAAATGGTTTTGAGAAGCTGTACTATCACCTTCCATTAAATTTGGCACAAAGCAAAATGCATGGCATTTAGAAAATATATTGGGACTAAAATTCTATTTCTGATGGGTTGTTAAATGTATGTGTCCCCACATTTATGAAGCTCTAGATGACTGTAACTAACTTGACATATCAGCTCATGTATGAATGCCAGAAGCAGTTTTCCAGAATCTGCCAACTAGGTAATAATGGTACAGTTTTTGAAGCTGAGTTTGTATGCAGACTGGTTGCTTTTCAAGCAGAAGATTGCTAGCTATGCAGTAAGCAATGTGGTATACATTTATTAAGCGCAAATTGCTGTATTCTTTAGTCAGAAAACATGCTTAAAGGCTAAGTTCACCTTTTTTTTCTAAATTTCAGCTCCCTGTTAGAAACCATGAAATGAGACCGAGACAGAAGTACAGTTAAATCACACTTGTTTAATAATAAAAGTAAAAAGAACAAACGTAGTCAAAACATAGCCAAAGTTCAGTAACCGGAACGGATAGTCAGCCAAGCCATAAGTCTGGGATCAAAGTAGTGGAACAGCAAGCAGGTTCCGGTGCCAGAAGGGATGTCAGCAAAGCCTGTCTTTAAACAGGAACACAGGAGATGTTTCTTGTGATGTTGACCAAGGTGAAGGCAGAGCTCCTCTGGATTGGACTGCTTAAGTAGGCAGGACATCAACAACAGCTGAGTAACTGTGGAGAGAGATGGGAGCTGGCAATTAGCCGACAGCTGAGTGGCCAGCTCAGAGAAGGAAGGGCTGAGCCCAGCCCTGACACTCCCATGTGTACCAATAATACTATTCATGTACCTCTGTTGCAGAAAAACCAAAGCTTTCTTTGATTTTTAGAACAAGCCCTTACCTTTGCCCCTGTTGTATTTCGTAGAAAAGTTCATGCCTTCCTGGTATGTAGATTTAGGACATAAAAATGATTTCCTGTACAATTTCCTTTAGATTTACCAAAACTATGGAATAGAAGGCCCACCTATCTACCCATTCACTCTATATCCAATCAGACAGGCCCTTGCACTACATCTGTGGGGAACAACCCATGGCCCCTGAGAGTTTAGCATGCATCTCGGGCCTGTCTGGAGGGATGCTGAGTATGCAGTCAAACATAGCAGCTGTGGCAGCTTACATTGACAAGCCAGGCAAACGCACAAGGATGCCAAGGATGCCATGCAAACATAGTTGATGGGCGTAGGGTGTGTGTCCAATGAGGTCTGCTGGTGAACTGCTTCCTGTGTCCTATTGGTTATTTTGTCATAAATCTACATAGCAGGAAGTCATAAACATTTTTATGGAACACACCAGGGGCTAAGGTAAGGCCTTGTCCTAAAAATCAAAGAAAGCTTTTAATTTTCTGCAACAAAGGTACATTCATGGTGTATTGGTACATAGAGGAGCTGGAATTTGCGAAAATAAAAAGTGAATGTAGCCTAGTGCTCACTGAAAGCAAAATGGAATAGTGAACACATGCATGCAAGGTAGCGAGGCAGTGACCTAACATTAGCTTTTTGCATTCTAGCTGTATTTTTTTGTTAAATGTGCATTTGACAACCACTGTGAAAGATTGTTGCTATGGCAGATATGATACTTTTTGAATGCTAAGTACTCCACTCTGCTCGACCCTCACCATGTTCTGTCTGTATTGCAAAGAGAAGCATAGAGACCCAGTAATCACATGACTGGAGGGAAAGAGGAGGAGGAAGGATAGTTAATGAGCAGTGTCAGGTGGGAAATAATTGGGATGATGGAAAAGGGTTTGGGGGTGTTGTGAGGCATGGGTGGGGTAAAAATGGGCAAGGTTAGTTGGGACAGGATATTGAAGATGGGTGGGGTTAAATGGTAGTTGACCTGAAATAGATTTGGTTGAGATGGCTGGGAGGGGTGAAGCAGTTAATGGAAGGTTGGGCTAAAAGTTGGGGTTGGGAGTTACAAGTAATGAGTAGGCGGGGGAGTGTAAACATTGTTGCATTTCAATATATCAATTTTGAAGGTTTAGGGTCTTGTGAAGGTACTTGTTATCCATTCTCTTTGTGCTCTTGTAATGCTGGAATCTGCGTAAGCACACCTATAGCTTGAAAAAAGCATCATGGAACAGGCTACATACTGCATATAGGTGAGCTGCATATTTTAAACAAATATCAAACAATCAAATATCAAAAATAGGTGTTCCACAGCTCTATAAAATACTGTTTCATTGTGAAAGTCACAATTGAGAGTTATTAGACAACACCATACACCTAACAACACAAACACTAGGTGGGTCTACTTCTAAATTTCACAGATTATCCTACACACCCCATATGGTAACATCCTAATTTTCTAGCTACATCCAGAGGACAATGATGTAGCCTCATCTTCCCCCAAACTGATCAAGGACAGGTGGGAGTGTTTTGTCAATATTTGGGAGCTTTTAGCAGTTCCAGGATTTGGTTTGAGGAACTACGATATCATACCCAGCTGAGCACACAACACAGGAGTGTTTTTTTTTTTTATTTTGGGGTACAGATCCAGACTTAAAATTAATGTCAAGACAAATTGTGTAGTTGTCCTTTCAAGTAGAGTGATTAAGGATTCTAACTCCTTATTGCTAACAATGGACAAATTTTCTCATCACTTTCTGTTGTGCTGTCTGGTTTCACCAGGCAGGAGACAGGACATACAGCAATAAAAATCTTAACAGGGGTTCTGGCTTTCCCCTACTTTGCTTAAACATGTTTTGTTTGTCTCTACTTGTGTTGCTATTGGAAAGTTTCCATCTTTTTCCTGTGTGAAACAACATTGTCAAGTAGACCTGACAGTGATAAAGTCCCAGTGAGGAGAAAAAAAAAACAGACAGTGGTTTTAAGCCTCCTGCACTCTATCTTAAAAAAAAGGCAGACATACATTTTAGGAATGGTTTGGTTTGAACCTGCGTTCTCAATTATGAGATCGGGGGTGGTGCCATTTGTACAGAAATTGAAAATTACACCTTGCTTTAGTTTTAGGTATACAAGAGAAAGCTGAGGACAAAGTTTTTGTGGACAAACAGTACTGAAACAGGAAATGCTTGTGTCTCGAAATGAGTGATAGATATCAGAAAGCTGAAAGTAGAAAACAATTAAGTTGTACAAAACTTTCAGGCAAGTCTACTTCAAGTGTTGTTGTTCATTGCAACTGTGGGCTACCTGAAGGCCCCTGGAGAAAAAGGCATTACAAAGAAGCCAAAAAGTCATGTATATCACAAACAAAAGAAATCTTTGTAATGTAAAATGAATATACATACTCCAACATTGGATGCAGTTTTGCTTTTTTTTTAATAAGTTAATCAGTGTTATCTGTTCAGCTGCTATCAAGATAAAAAATGTAGTAAACAGTTTTTATTGGGACCATGCTAATTAATTAATTAGTTAGGGTCCAAGCTAACTTCCAGCATCCTTTGTATGTTAATAAGCTATGTTTGTTTAATGGTTTGAGATGATAACAATTTATTAACTTGTAGATATAATAGATTATGCAGTCACAGAATATTCAAAAAGAAACCTGTGTAACTGTGCAAAAGAGGATTTAGCAGTGTTTTTAAAAATCAGGCATACCTGGAATTATTAAATGTGCTGTCATTTTCTTCTGAAAGCAAGGTAAATTCATTTCTGTGCCACTTTTGTCAAATGTCTGCTGCTTACAGTGTAGAAAAAAAATATTATCTATATATATTTAATCTAAAAACACAATCATTTTTTACAAAAATGAATACAGATTAGGCTCAGCATTTATGCATTTTTTCAGTATTATATCTAATCTGTGTATCTACTGGACCTTATTCTGTTTCAGCATTGATTTTCTATCACCCCCCCTCCTAGGTTTGGCTATGTGATGTCCATATATTTCAGCTGATCAACTAAATAGGAATATTCCAAACAAAAGCCTAGCAACAGGTTTCTTGACTTTCATATACTCAGTGGAGTATTTGTGATGTGCTTTTTTCACTTTTTAAGTAGTTTCACCCACATACAATAAACCACATGGGAATTTTATAATATAAATTACATAAGGGGTCTGACGTGTGTACTATTCATAGTTATTAATTAGATATTCCCCATGTGGTTGATTAAAGAGAGATCCTTCAGTTCAGATCATGTTCAGATAGTGAATATAATTTAAACAGTGGAAAGACTACTGTTTAAATTGTGTCTACCAAAAGAGAGGTGGGAGTCTGCGGAGTTGGGAGGACTTATCAGAATCTGGGATCCCCATCATAGTAGGGGGACCCAAGATATTTGGCTAAAACTCTTGGGGAATGAGTAAAGAGTACTTAGTACCCTTTATTACTCATTTTCCAATATATATAGTGGCATGAAAAACTGTGTGAACAGGATAAACTGGTTTTCCGCAGTAGGCTGCCATAAAATTCAATCTGATCCTAATCTAAAGTTGAGCAATGATGGGCCAAACACCCTCCAGTTTGGTTCGCGCAAGGATTCCCGAACATGGAAAAAGTTCGAACCCGAACCTATTAAAGTCTATGGACCCGAACTTGAAAAATGAAAAGTCCCATTTTGAAGGCTTACATACAAGTTATTGGCCAGTAAAAGGGTATGGAGGCGCGGGTACTGCCCTGGGGACATGTATCAATGCAAAAAAATGTTTGTTTAAATATAATTTTTAACCCCCAGAATATTTACCCCCTTCATAACCAGGCCATTATTTGTGATACGGCACTGCGTTATTTTAACTGAAAAATTGTGCGGTCGTGCGACGCTGTACCTAAACAAAATTGATGTTCTGTTTTTCCTCATAAATAGAGCTTTCTTTTGGTGGTGTCTGATCACATCTGCAATTTTTATTTTTTGTGCTATAAACAAAAAAAAACAAAAAAAAAACGACAATTTAAAATAAAAAAAAAACCAATATTTTTTACACTCTACTATAAAACACATCCAATAAAAAAATTGAAAAAAATCTAATTTCTTCATCAGGTTAGGCCAATATGTATTCTACTACATATTTCTGGTAAAAGAAATGCTAATAAACATATATTGGTAGGTTTGTGTAAAAGGTATAGTGTCTACAAAATATGGGATATTCAAATTTATTTTTTTACTAGTAATGGCAGCGATCAGCGACTTATAGCAGGACTGCAATATTGTGGCAGACAGTCGAGACACTAACTGACACATGTCAGTGTTTGACACTTTTTGGGGACTAGTGTGTCAGGATCTTGGTAGGAGACCGAGTTGCTGAGAGGGCTCCCCTTGCGGCCGAGTGCAGCACAACCCTGAAGATGACACAGGGATGCGGTGTGCACAGAAGCATGGGTTGCCTGGAAGTAGGAGCCGATGTTGGAGGCTTGATAGAGCAAGTCACTGGAGGCAACGTGCTTAAGGTCCAAGGAGGGGGCCAATGGAAGTCCAATCGGAAATCAGAAGCCAGGCCAGGGGGTCAAACACAGTAAAGCAGTCCGAGAATCTAAACAACTACTCCAGGTACAGGAGACAGAGGAATGCGGAGTCCGTTTAGCCAAGCCGGGGTCAGATGCAGGAAGCAGGCAGGAAGAGTCAAAAGCAAGCCGGTGGGTAAGCCAGGAGTTCAGAGGAGTAGATAACAAGCCGGGTCGATACACAAGAGATCAGGACAACAGGAATCACAGTCACAGGAACACAGGAAGAGCTGATGATAATCCAGCAATGTGGCACTGTCAGTGGAACGTTTAAATAAACAAGGCGCAGTATCACGTTGTACGCGCACCGTTCCGTTCATGCGTTCATACCATCGCGACGTTGTTACGCACGCGCATTCGTCCGAACGTGGCGCCAAGCGTCCGCCTAGTAGAAACATTGCACATCCGTGTGCGTTGTTGCGCGTTAGCGTGACCTTGCCTGTGCTGGTTTGCTAACCTAGCAGGACTATGCATAGGGATGTGCCTATTTCCCTGACATAGTGACACTAATACAGTGATCAGTGCTAAACAATATACTCTGTTCCTGTACTAATGACACTGGCAGGGAAGGGGTTAACATGAGGGTTTAAGGGATCTCCTCCATGACCATCTTTACAATATTGATAAGTGACATTCTACCAATGTCGCTCAACACTTTAATGAATACCATTCTGCGAGACTTTCTGTGGTGTCAGTTCGGATTATGGAGAAGGTGCAATCTCCTAAAGAGGCGGAGATGTGTTTCATCTCCTATGTTGAAGGGATGTTTATTGGATATTGGATATATTGTTTTTGTTTTTGTTTATTTATTTATTTTTTATGTATTCTTTTGTTTTCTTGTATTTGTTTTCCTGTCCAGTTTCTGCCCATAGGATTTGGATGTTTTTATATATCTTATGTGTCTTTTAATACAAATTGGTACACTTAACCTACTGATGGAGTCTGGTTGCACTGGTTGCACTTGTTGATATTTATTTTAATTGTATGTACTGCTTAGCTCTTGTGCTTAAATGATAACAGTAATATAGCTTATATTGCATAAAACATAATTGCTCCTGAGACCTTTGGAGGAGAATGGGAAACCTGAGCCAGTAGCATTTAATCAGTCTAGTAGCGAGACAGCCTTTACGGACACATGATCTCATAGGAGGATGAAAGAATCAGTGGAGAGGAACAATTGCTGATGTTAAAGACAAATAATTATTGTTATCATGTAATGCTTACATTTAACATCTAATCTATTGCTGTCTGTAAACTGCCAATTATCTATTGTATTATTTTTAACTACAAATGAAATGCTAATTGTATTTGTTATTTAACTTAAATGCAGCAGAGGCAACCTTTTTCTTTGATGGCTTATAATCGCATAACCAGACTTTTATTATTATTTTATGTATTATTATTTTCAAAAAATACAGTCAGGCCCATAAATATTGGGACATCAACACAATTCTAATCTTTTTGGCTCTATACACTACCACAATGGATTTGAAATTAAATGAGCAAGATGTTCTTTAACTGCAGACTTTCGGCTTTAATTTGAGGGTATTTACATCCAAATCAGGTGAACGGTGTAGGAATTACAACAATTTATATATGTGCCTCCCACTTTTTAAGGGACCAAAAGTAATGGGACAGATTAACAATCATCCATCAAACTTTCACTTTTTAATACTTGGTTGCAAATCCTTTGCAGTCAATTACAGCCTGAAGTCTGGAATGCATAGATATCACCAGACGCTGGGTTTCATCCCCGGTGATGCTCTGCCAGGCCTCTACTGCAACTGTCTTCAGTTCCTGCTTGTTCTTGGGGCATTTTTATGGACCTGACTGTATGTAACATTAATACATTTTGGTTTTATCATCTGACCCCTACGTCACTACCTGGCACAGCAGTGACGTAGGGGTCAGAGGATGGAACCACAGTGTGCATCAAGGGTCACAGGCACCTGTCACTCCCAAAAACTTGAAAGTTGGAAAGCGACTGCAGTGCTGATACAGAATAAATGTATGGCACGCAGGCAACCATAAAGGTAGCTTTAGAAGTAATCAGGCAGATTTACAGGTTTCCAAATTAATTCTACAAAAAAGCACAAAGTCTGATGAAAAATCTTTAAACAAACTCACAGGTGCTATTGCTGCTATAAGCTTGTTTATAGCCATTTCCTGCCATTATTGCCTCTGCCTGTCATAGTTAACCCCTTTTTGGCAATTTTGTCATGTGTTAGTAAAACTAGCCCAGAACTGTAAAAAAAAAAAAAACTCTTTAAAACGTTTTTTGTAAATTTAACTGTAATTGTCTTGACATAACCATGACCCACCACCAAAAAAATCCTAAATAAATTCTCATACTCCTAAGGTGTTGTTGTTTGTATCTATAGTAGAGCCAACAACAATCAGATGCATTTTTTTATCCTACCTACTGTACACGTTGTATACACACTGATACTAAATAAAAAAAGTTTTGTATCCTACCTACACATTGTATACACACTGATACGAAATAAAAAAAATGTTTTTTTTTTTTTAATCCTACCTAAAACCCTGATCTTTGACCATGACGTTTGACCTTCAACATTTGACTCTAACTCTGACACTTACCTAGTTCAAGCCCTTATCTAATTATTTTTATTATTATTTTATTGTTATTATTATTATTATTATTATTATATGTTTTTGATTACACTCTTTTTGGACTACCATGTATCTTTTTCTCCATTCAAGGAAGAGAGTCAGGACCAGATTTTACTGTGGTAGCCAATCATAGTAATCACATGATCAAGTGCTCGTCTTCCTGGTTCATTAGTACAAGACACAGAACTGTCAGTGTTAGCTCAGTTTCCATGCCGGGAGCACACTATGAAGCACGCTTCCAGCACAAACACTAGTGCACATATATGCAGCATCTCAGATGAAGGCTTACTCCCACATTGCCACATATACAGTATGTGAAATGCCAGTAGCAATGGTATAAGGCCGCAGCATGGATTTATCTGAGTTCTGTGTGATGCCCCACAGAATAATTAAACACATCTCTATAGTCAGTAGGAGGCAGTAGAAAAGTATTTCATGAAGCCTGTGCCGTGTAATTTCCCCTCTCATTGCACCCTGCATCGCCAATCACAGTCAGACTTCCAAACATGATTTAAAACCGATTGGTGGTTTAAAGAAACTTTTTAACACGAGCATTTTGTGATGGTCTTCCAGCATCACATTGGTGTGTTCCAGAATCACCAGATTACTGACAAAAAGGAGTGGAGTGGCCTTGTATAGTCTGGGCCTTACTATGAGAATTGAGGATTTACTATGCAAATTATAATGGAACAAGTTTATCTTTGTACAATTGTAATGGTACAGTAGTTTTTACACAGATCAGATTTTGGTAAATATCAAAGGATTCCTTCTATTGGGTACTCCTGAACAGGCTTGGTTCTTATTGAAAAGATAGCGTGACTATCCAATGTGATTCTTCAAATTGTGTAACATGCTGAACATTGGCCCTTCTTGTCATGTACTGTGCAGTGACAGCTGCTGAATTCAATTAAGGTCATCATTGAGAGTGTGCAAAAAACCTATTGGCAAGCAGATCCTCTGATTTTCTACATGACATAGTAAACTTTGGCACTCTTTGGAAGGTAGTTGCTGTGGTACAAATCCTGTGCCTTCTACTCCAGCAGTTTTACTATTGAACTTGTAGTTCAAGTTTACAATCTTTATCTGGAAAATGTTTTGTGCCTCTTGGAATGATAATCAGCTGTGTATTACAACAATTATATATGGTCCAAACACCACTGATGTTAGATTGCTGTCATATATGTTGATGATGTAAGAATCTGCTTAACAACTTACTGTAAATTACTAATAATGAATTTACAGAGATTCAATCTAATAATCTTGATGAGGAAGTACAAAAGTATGTGTAGCAAAGGACTTTTTATCTTTCAAAACATTTTTATTAAGGTTTTAGAAATACAGAACAGAAGGTTAATGCATGGGTACAGTATAAAGTTGCCTTGTATTCCAACAAAAGAGAGGAGGGGGTAAACTAAGAAGGAAAACATATTAAAGCGTAAAGTACATTACAAACTGAAGATTGCTATAACAGAAAGTAATCAAGAAAAGAGAGTTAAGGTACCAATCAAACCAACAAGACCAGTCACGAAATGTAGGTGACCTTCACCTGAGGCTAACATGCATTCATAAGAGCCATGCGTCTGCACCACGGTGACCACCTTATTCCTGGTCAATGGGTCATATGATTTCCAATGATGGACTACGACTAGCCAGTAGGATATATGTGGTTAGGCATTGAAAGTGTGGCAGAAGATTATCAATGACAATGTTCAATAGAGCAAGTTCTGGAGACAGGGTTAAGATGATCCCAGTTATCTCATATAGAAGATTGAAGATGTCTTTCCAGAAAGTAGACACCTTGCTGCACTCCCATAAGATGTGGTACAAACTTCCCACCCCTCCACAGTTCCTCCAGCAAGTGGGCAGTGCAATTGGGTTCATTTTATGGGTCATTGTTGGGGTAAAAAACGTAATTTTTAAATGAGCAGTGATTTTTTTATTTTTAAAGTGAAAGCATGAAAATAAAAAAATCCTTCCAATATAGTGCCTGGGGGGTCCCCTTAGTCTACCTGTAAAGTGGCAGATCAGTACCATGTCTAGAATCTGCTGCAGCAATAATTGCATTTATAAAGCCCAAAAAAATGACATTTTCCGTGCAAGCTGCCCTTATTTTGCTCAGCAACAGCTGGGGAGCCAGTGTGAATGATGAGGCAACAATGTAGTGCACTGGGAACAAGATTAGAGATTTTTTGGATACATTCTGGTGTCACTTTGATTTGGGAAAGAAGTAACGGGTGCATAAAAATTGGTCTTTGGGTGTCGGTGGCACCTTCCCACTATAACACTATAGAGGTACTCTTGATGAAAGCAAGAACTGGCCTTGCTGTAAAAAATTGCAATAATATGCACCTGTCAAACAGATACAGAAAAATTGGTCTTTGGGTGTTAATTGTGCCCATGAAAACTATACCAAAAACTTTCTTCCAGATGAAATTATTGAACACCCTTAAAGCTAGGCAGCCTCGAAGTCCTGCAGAGATTCCACATCCCAAAAAAACGTAATCAGTGACATTGGCATCAGGGGCTTCATAGCTGGTAATCCAGGACTGATTCATTTTTATAAATGTAAAATGGTCAACGGAGTCTGTGGACAGATGCGTTCTATGATCAGTAACAAAACCTCCTGCAGCACTGAACGCCCGTTCTGAAAGCACGCTGGATGCAGGGCAGCCCAACAACTCAATAGCATACTGGGCAAGTTCTTGCCCGTGGTCTATTCTCATAACCCAGTAAGTCAGTGGATCATCAGCTGGAAAGCTCTCCATCCTTGTTTGGCCTCGAGGTAATCGTCCACCATGTGATGCAGATGCTGCCGATGGGATGTGGAAGCTGACAGCCCTGGGCGGCGAGGACTAAAAAAATTACGTAATGCCGCACTTAGGCGGACGCTTTCTCCAACGCTCTTTCTTGATCAACAGAAGACTCAAAACGACATTTTCCACCACACTATAACCTACTGGAGTCAAGAAAAACATCCAATATAATCCTCTTTAACATGTCCTCAAGAGATTTTATCTTCTGCACTCTCTGTGGGGATGGGATAAGTTCTGAGACCTTCCCCTTATAACAGTGGTCAAGGAGGGTTGCCAACCAGTAATCATCCTTCTCCTTTATGCCATGTATTCTTGGGTCCTTTCGCAGGCTTTGAAGCATGAGGTTGCCCATGTGCCTCAAATCTGCCCAGCCTTGAGAAGCAGACTCCTTGGGGTCACTCAGGATGACAGCATCTGGAGCTTCCTCCTGCCAGCCACGTACTACTTCCAAGGGTCCTGGGGTTGGAAAGCCATCGCTTATAGATTGACGCATGTCTTTCTCTTCTTTGAAGCCTATGAAAGTGCCAGAATCTTCCTCCTCATCCTCCTCCCCTCTCTCCTCCTGTGTGTTCTGTGACATAGGAATGATGGTGTCTGGATAAAGTGGGCCTTGAGAGGAAAGGAAGTCCTCTTCCTCCTGCTGCTCTGCCTCCAGTGCCCTGTCCATAATGCCATGCAGAGTCTGCTCCAGCAGGAACACAACAGGGATTGTGTCACTGATGCATGCACTGTCACTGCTCACCATCCTTGTGGCCTCCTCAAATGGTGACAATACAGTGCATGCATGCTTAATGATCAGCCATTGGCGTGTGGAAAAAAAGCTGAGGCGGCCTGAGCCTGTCATCGTGCTGTACTGGCACAGGTAATCGATGATGGCCCTCTGCTGCATGTATAGCCACTGCAGCCTTGCCAAAGTCAAGTTCTACCTGGTGGGCATGTCACAAATCAGGTGGTTTACGGGCAGGTGGAATTCCTGCTGAATTTCAGCCAAGCGAGCACTGGCTGCGTATGACCACTTGAAATGGCTACAGACTCTTCTGGCTTGTTTTAGTATATCTTGCAACCTTGGATACATACTTAGGAAATGCTGCACCACCAAATTGAGGCCATGTGCCAGGCATGGCACATGTGTCAACTTTCCCTGTCCAAAGGGCTGACAGGAGGTTTGAGCCATTATCGGACACAACCATTCCTGGCTCCAGCTGGCATGGTGTGAAGCACCTCTGGGCCTGTCCCTGCAAAGCTGTAAGAATCTCTGCTCCGGTGTGGTTCCTGTCCCCTAAACACACCAGCTGAAGCACTGCATGGCACCTTTTATCCTGACTCATGGAATAGCCTTTGAATGCTTAGGGGGTACCTGATGTTCATAGGACAACTCTGCAGAGGAGGGCATGAAGGTGGTGGAGGAGGAGGAGAAGGGGGTAGAGCTCACAGGTCTGGCATCACCACCAGCTGTATGGAGGTGTGGGGGCACAACAAGCTGCAGCACCGAGCCCTGTCCTGCATCCTTTCAAGTTGCAAGCAGCGTTACCCAGTGTGCTGTGAACGAAATATATCATCCCTGCCCATGCTTTCTGGATCACATGTGTAGGGTGGATTTTACGGCTGACAGCCTTGCCCAATGATGCCAGTACATTCCCTTCCACGTGATGGTAGGGAGATGGAACGGCCTTACGTGAAAAGTAGTAGCGGCTAGGAACCTGCCATTGTGGTACAGCACATTGTGCAAATTCATGGAAGGGGCAGAATCCACCAGGCTGCAAGGCAGAAGGTGGCGAGCCAATTATCTTTGACAAGCTTGCATTTAGACGCAGGGCATGTGGGTGGCAGGGACTGTATTTTTTTTTCTGCTGCAGCAGATGGGGCAGAGAAATTTGCCTGCTACAGTCTACAGCTGGTGGTGTGCTTCTGGCAGATGTGCTGCTAGGACCTGGGACACCCTGTGCTATACCATCATCCCTGTCAGTGGAGGGTGCTGAGAGGTAATGACTCGGTATAGCAGGGGCAGACTTAAGTGGGTAAGAAGGAGGGACAGATTTGTGCCCCTTTTGTGTGGCTTTTAGGGGCTCTTGCCAATGGGCTGAGTGGTGGGACATTAAATACCTTGTTAGGCATGCGGTACCCAAATGGTTGATGTTTTTGCCACATTTGATGTGCCTGAGACACAGTTTGCAGATAGCAACAGTGCAATATCACACTGAAAATGGCTGCCATTGAAAGAATACTTTTATACTGTGGGGCGGGAATGAGCCATGATTGGATAAAGTCATGATGACAGTGTCCATTCATGACTCTGACAGTGCTCTGTGCCCTAATTGGCTGAAGCTTTCATTGCTTCAGCCAATCAGGGCTTACAATGCACTGTTCAGCACCACAATGCATTGTGGTCAGTTCAGGGGGGATAACAAATGGTCAAACTATCAGTTTGTGTGGCTGTTCGCCAAACGTCTGAACAGCTAAAGTTCAGCCCGAACAGAACCGTTCGCCCATCCCTAGTGAAGATGTGGCCCTGAAAACCAAATTTTTGCAATGTCATGGCTAGGTACATCCAGTACATCCAACTCTGTTGAATGCCTTCTCCTCATATAGGGACAGGAGCATAGAAGGCATTCCATAGCGCTTGGCATGGTGGATGACGTTGATCATCCTACCAGTAGCGTCTGAAGTCTAGCGCCCTTTGTTAAAACCAGATTGTTCAGGATGGATGAGGTTCAGAAGCATATCTATCTGTCTATGTGCGACAACTTTGGCGTATAGTTTCAGATTATGATTTAGTAGTGAGATTGGACATACATTTTGTGGGGAAGTAGGTTCCTTCCCTGGCTTCGACAGAGTAACAAAACAACAAGGCTTTCAACATTTCCTGTGGAAAGGAAGCAAGGGAGGCAGCAGCATTGAAGAGATGCATCAAATGATCCACTAGAAGGGTTTGAAATTGTTTGTAATATTCCCATACAAAGCAATCTGGGCCAGTAGACTTTTTATTCGGGAGGGAATCTATAGCTGCATCTACCTCTGAGTTTGAGAGTTTCTAATTGAGCCTCAGGTAAACGTGGTAGCTGCACTGAATTCAGGAAAGATGTAATAGTGAAAGGGTCAGGCTGAGCTAACAGGACCTCGACCTTTAAGTTATAGAGGATGCTATAGTTGGTGATTAGTGCGTCAGCTATGGCCTGTGGGTTGAAATGGGGTGATGTAGGTAGGGAATGTGAGACTTAATGCGTTGACCCTTCACATAACTAGCTTGGTGTTTCCCTGCTTTATTCCTTGAAGTATGAGAATATATTTTTAAGCCTTTTTGCAGCTTGTCAAAATCGTCTAAGAGAAGGAAATCTCAATTCTACGATTTGAGTTCAGGGCAAGATTATTGCTTGTTGAGGGAATCAGTGGTCTGAATTTCAACTAACAGGTTGTCAATGTGCTTTGTCCTTTGTTTCTTGACCCTGTATGAAGCAAGCTGTATGAAGAGGCCACGCATAAAGGCCTTATATGTGGCCCATAAAGTATGTAGATCAGCTACTGAGTCTTTTTTCAGCTGGAAAGAGTCCTCTAGCTGTTGTCAGAGTGCATCTTCATAGGGGTCAGAAGGTGAGTGTTCACTCGCCACAAGTAGGTAGGAGAAGTACTTGGACTATCCTTAATAGTGATACACACCGGAGAGTGGTCTGAACAAGTGATAGGTAGAATAGTAGAGTGTGATACTTTCTTCAGGGTCCAGTAGTCGGTTTGTAAAAAGGTGGCTACATGAGTAAGAATTATAGCATGACGAGAAGTACATGTAGTCCCATTCCTCGGCACATTGACATCTCCACACATCACAGAGCTGAAAGATAGGGAATAGAGGGCCCATAGCAGGTTTGAACCTCTTGGTGGCAGCTGAGGTGTCCAATTGTGGGATGTTGAAGTCCCCACACCATGTAACTGAACCGTGTTGAAACCGCACTGACTTTTTTGTGAAGTTTCAGCAGGAAGTGCCGTTGGTGCGTGTTTGGAGCATAAACTGTGACAATGGTGTAATGAGCATCATTACTGGAACATAGAAGGATAAGGTACCATCCTTCCACATCCTTGATGCAAGCCCTGAGCTGGAATTTGGTGGTGTGTTCAATAAAAACAGCCTTCTTTTTGGTGTACAAGAGGGTGGATTAGAGGCATGGAAATGTGTTTCCTGCGCGCATAGAATGTCACACTGAGAATATCTGGGTGGTTAAGACCCTTGGCATAGATAGGATCTTTATGGTCAAGTTGATAACCACCTATGCAGCGTTAGTGAAAAGGAGAGGTTTAGGAAAGTTGCACGGAAGAGTCACAAGCCCTTGGTGTTTTGGTTCTAGTTACAGGGACACTACTATGTTGAGGTAGGACATTATTTACTTACCATCTTGTCAATAAGCTTTGGACTATATTATGGAAACTCATAATCTTTGGGCTATAGACTATGTTTGAACTTATATATACCTTTACAGATACAACTCTGGTCTACATCTGGAGTACTTTCCTCCTCGGTGAGCGCTGCCTCTTTGGTGTTGCTTGGGTGGACCAGTGTGGACAAGGTGGGGCCAGCCACACACCTCAGGTTTCCCCCCTGTTTTTGGATCCTGGGGTGTTGTTCTTTGACACAGTCCCCGCTGCGGTCTTGGCAGTGATAATAATAATGCTTGATATAGCACGATCTGTGTACAATAGGTAGAAAAGAGAGCGGGAGCTTTTAGGCAACTAAATTTAACAACACTACTTAAAAGCAGGATAAAACAAAAAGAGGGCTTAATGCCCTAAAATACTTCCTGAGCAATAGGCACTGTCAGTGCCAACGAAGAAAAATCAGGGGGGTAAGAATTCCAAAGAAGAAGGCCGATGGCGTTCACACACCAGACATGGTAACATGTGCTCTAGAGGACCCGAGGAGCTGGATTAGCAAGGTCTAAACCATTGGGTGCATTGTGGTAACTATTTTTCCTGATACTGTATGCTGCACTTATTCCCTGGTTTGTTTGCACAGAGGCAGAGGGGTCCAAGATAATGCCCGAGCCGTGTAGTATACGCATGTCATCCTGTAAAGAGGATACTATGTGCTTGGTGCCATTATACATGATCACCAGTTTGGTAGGTGAGGCCCATTGATATTGAATGAAGTGATTCCGCATGGCTTTCGTTATGGTGTTGAGTTGCTTGCGGCGATGAAGGGTATGTTGAGATAAATCGGCAAATAGTTGCAGGTGCACATAGAGGTCAGATAAGGTCTCCAAGGATCTCGCTTTTTGCATGAGTTGTTCACATGAAAAAAGTGGATGTGCATGATTACATCTCTAGGCACCAAGTCAGGCAGAAATGGAGGTTTGGGAAGCCTGTGGATGTCTTCAAAAAACCAATTCAATATTCTTCAGATCAGGTAATAGAGCTTTGATCATGCCACGGACATATGTAGTTTGTTCAGGTGCCTGCACCGATTCTGGTATGCCACGTATTTTCACCTATCTTGTAGGTCTGCCAGTTTATCCTTGCTCCATCCATGTTCCTCTATGTCAGTGGTTCTCAACCCTGTCCTCAAGTACCCCCAACAGGCCATTTTTGGGAATTTCTCTTAGATAAAATAGCTGTCCAAAATACCAAGCCATTGACTCTGATTTAAAGCACCTGTGCAAGATAAAGGAAAACCTGCAAACATGGCCTGTTGGGGTACTTGAGGACAGGGTTTAGAACCACTGCTCTACGTGGTCATTGTGAACATTCATAAGGTTGTTTACAGTGGTTTTATTGTCCCCCATATTAGCTTCTATGTGTGTCCCTCTGTCCCCCCAAGGTAATATAATGGCTGAACCTCTGTATAAGGGAGAGCATATCTGTCTGGATGTAGCCCCTAAGGGACATTAGCATTTTCTGGAGTGTGGTGTCCATAACTGGTTGGCCCAGAGTGGGATAGGAGGCTATGGCATCAGGCTGTGTCCCCGGTTCCCATAGGGAGCAAGTGTCTGGCTCACCTTGTGGCTGTCAGGAAAGGGAAAACCAAGCTTCATCAAAGCCATTGCCAGGCTGCTGGAACCTGGAGTGCCCAGGAGAGAAGTAGGAGAGCGAGCAGTGGCATCCATGAGCACTGATTGCTCATCCTGGGGAGCCGTGTTCAAGGCAAGCTGTATGAGAGGCAGAGGAGCGGGAATGGCTGTAGGAGTTGAAGTCATGGCACCATCTTGAAGGCAGGTCATTTCCGTGAATGCCTGTCCTCTTTTCTTTTTGGTGACATGCCACTGTGAGAGAATGGGTTTGCGGGCGAGCACTGGGAGCTGTGTCGCACCGAGGGAAGCTGTCAGACACTTGTCTGTCCTGGTGAAGTGTGAGGAGCTTATGAATTAAGTGTCCATTTTGGTCACATGCCGGCCACGTCCCCCGTAAAGGAATTTTTTAAGTGCACAGTTACAAGAAAAGGGGTAATACCAAATACATAAAGTTAAAAAGATGTATTAATTTAATGAAGATAAAAAGCATACACATGACCATGTCTACATATTAGAGACAGAGTTAACATTTCCATGATACAAGGTACATGTTAAAGAATAGAAGAGTTAACATAATAAACTCAACGCTTTTCAAACACATTTGTCTTCTTTAGGAGAACATGTGGACAAAATATTCACATATGTGCTTTACCATTACAATTTTTTAAAATTGTAGTCCATGTGAACCATAGTCTACGCAGCATCAAACGGTGCATCCTATAATCCATAGCCACTAAAAGGTGAGCACAAGGGAAGCCAGAATTGCCACCACGTAAACTCAAATTGTAAGTCCTAATAGTGGATACCACCATGTGTTAGAAAGTAGAGGTTGCATCAGTGTGTATATGTAGTCGAACCAGTATACCTAGAGTCCAAAAAGTATTCAATCAGAGGATAGAACGCATATCCTACATATCCAGCAAAAGCTGACAAACACTGACAATTTGAGTTTTTGTGCTGGCAATTCTGGCATCCTTTATGCTCACCTTTTAGTGGCTATGAATTATAGGATGCTTAAATTGATGCTGCAGATACAATGATTCACATAGGCTACAATATTAAAGGGTTGAGATTGATCTTAATGGTTACAGCACAAATGTGAATATTGTTCACATGTGCGCCTAAAGTCGAATGTGTTTGAAGCGCATTGAGTTTGACCATGACGAGGAATGTTTTAAGAGGGGGCATTTGTAGGAGCCATTTAAGTCAGGTCAGTTGTGTTTGACAGAGTTTAAGGTATAGCTTCAGAAACAGTATACCTGTATTATTATGATAAGGGTTTTGTAGAACAATTAATCACAGCACACTTCCTAAACAGAAGAAAATCACATTATCACTTCAAACACAAAAAATAACTTTATTTCTTATTTTAGGACAATTTACACAAAGGTAGGCAACCTTAAAGAGGTGGAGAACTACCTGGACAATGTGGGAGAAGTCAAAGATCACCGGGTACAGTGTCGCCTCATCACACCTGATCTAAACCTCTAATTACCGTACTACAACTTCACAATCACGTGCATTAGGGTTTAAATCAGGTGGTGAGGAGGCAACATATTGTCTCCTCACTACCCGTCAAACACACTCGGTTTGCTTTTCAGGGAAGCAGCAGTGCCTGCTGCACTTGTGACTAGGCCTTTAGTTGCATTTGGCAGCGGCACCTTTAGGGCTTGTTCACACGTAAAGTCGAGGGGTTGTAAAACCCTACGGTTGAATTGCTGTTTTACTGAGGCAGCAGCCAAAGGAGTACAAATTAAGCCCCCTGTTGCTTTTGGTGGATGCTCCTGCCTGCCAATTACGACCCATTCTAGTAAATGGGGCCACTCGGCTAGTGACCCGCAACTGCATGCTTCTGCAGAGCCCAGGAATAAAGCAGGTGGTGAGAAAACAACACAACACTGCCTGCTTTAATCCCTTGTTTGCTGTACTGCACAAGGTTGCAGGGCACTTCCTGATTGGCCTCATTCACTTGAATGGGTCATGCTTGGCAGATGCTACATCCACCAACCATGACAGGGCATATAACACTTGCTGTGGCTGTGACATGTGTACACACTGGGCCACTTCAGCCAAAAAGAGTAGCATTGGGGTGTGGGTGATAAAAACACATCTTAACTATGGGGTTTTGCCACCCCCCAGACTGCAAATGTAAATTAACCCTTACTGTTCTGAGCCCCCTATAAGGCTGCTTTGCAACTTTCCTGGGTTAGCTGCGCTTTGCCATAGACTTCTATTATATCCTGCAGGCGTGGTGCACTTTCATAAAGTGCACCAAACCCATGGGATATAATACAGGTCTATGGCTAAGCGCAGCAAACCCGCTGGAAAGCTGCAGGTACACTTCACTCCACTCATGGTGTGGGTAAACCGCAACACATCAGTGTGACAGCAGCCTTATACTATTATGCCCAGTGTATTGCTTCACACTGACCTGAAGATCTCTTCTTTTCTGCTGCTGGCACCACTCAGAGACTGCTAGAAGGGATAAGAGTTGTAGCGCAATTGGTATCACTCCGCATGGGAGAGGAGACAGCACTACAGAGGAGGCATCAGCTTATGCCACTTTGCTCCCTACTACAGCTCCAGCTTTACAAGTAGTCCCTCTGCATTGCCCTCTGTTTGATGCTCTGGAATGGTGGGTCAGCATATCTAGACCGTGATATACCAGTCATCTGTCCGCGATATACTGGTTGCTGACACCCGGTTTACAGGGTCAACCACAGATGTAGTACAGATTTTACTATGTTTAAAGTAAAAGAAATTGCACAGATGATCCCTTTTGCTCTGATTTTCGCTGTATACGTTTTATAATAGATTACTTCCCAAATACAGTTTTTACAGTTGATGCAGTCATGTGATACTGTACAGCAGAAAGTGCAACAATGGTGTGGAATTCTCTGTAGGTGTGACATCATCCTATCAGTGGTTAAAGCCCCCAGGGCTGTCAAAGAGTTATTGGCTGGGAGAAGAGTTCCCACCCAGCATGCTGGTGGGGGGGGAGAATGGAGCCCTGTGACTGTCAAAGGTCAATGTTGTCAGTAATTTAGTATGTGTATCCACAATTCTTTTTTTTTTTGTTCCAAAAATGTTTTATTGAAAATAAAATAAAGGAACAGTACAATGTATAAACACTTATAAGGTACCTTGATACAAAATAAGTAGCATATGGTACGAAAAAGAAAGGATATTTACCAGTCATGCTGAGTAACACATTGTAAACAAGCAATAACCTTTATGTTCAAAATGAACCTAATCATGACTTCTCATAGAGGGGCCCAGTTGTGGTATGGCCTGTCAAGGTGTGTAGGAAGATGGTGCATATTACTGGTGCTGAGTTGGGTCATGCTAGGGTAATGGGTCTATTTTATTATTGGGTTGTTATCTATAGGCTGGGTCCCATATGTGAAGTCTAACCATTTTACGAGTGGCTCTTAGAAGCTACCTAATGGTGATAGTTATTGAAATACAGAGAAAGGTGAAAATAAGTATTATAGGGTAGGTCAGGGGTAGTATGGAGGGAAGGGGGTACTAAGAAAAAGAAAAAGGAGAAAGGGGTAAGGTTAGAGGGTATATGGGGGAATGGGGATGGCAATACTGCCTCAGCCTCCGCCAAAGACAGTTATCATGTCTTCAGATCAGGGGCGGATCCAGGGGGGGGGCAACAGGGCAATTGCCCCCCCCGAAATAATAGCACACACACTCTTAATGTAACTGTCTCCTGCGCTCCGCTGCCGGCCCGAGTCTCTCTCTCACATGTGCCGATCAGCGGCGCCGAGAGAGAGACTCGCGTGTGGTATGTACGGGTGGCGGCGGCGGTCACTGACACTGAAGGAAGGATAGGTGGGTGGAGCCTCTTCCCTGCTCTGCACTCGTTGCTAGACGCCAGGCGGCCCTGGCATTAGCAACGAGTGACGTCACGGTCAGTCACACTCACACTGCAGTGAGTGAGTGAGTCACGGCGTCACGTCGGAGGTCGGACTCGAGTCTCTCAGAGCCGACCGACGTGACAGTGTGACAGGGCCTGGAGCGGGCGGCTGGTGTGTGACTGAGGCTGAGCGAGGCAGCGAGCAGGCAGGTGTTGAAGCCCCTCCCCTTCTGATAATGTGACTGAAGGGACATGGCGTCGCGGCCATCTTGGTACTCCCGCACTCGTCCACAGTAAGCCTAGTGTTTGTAAGTCGGCAAGCGGACATCTTTATACACCCACCAGAGTCTTGCTTATCACAGTCATTTTTAACAGTAAACTCAACTTATATTTCACTAAATAAGCTGAGTTTACTATTAAAAATAACTGTGAAAAGCAAGACTCCGGTGGGTGTATAAAGATGTCTGCTTGCCGACTTCTAACTCTAGTCTTACTGCTGACAAGTGAGGGTGTACCAAGATGGCCGCAATGCAACATGCTTTTGCATGCATATTCTGATGAGTTACAATATCTCTCACTGCCCGCCCTCACTCTAGGACACATCCACTGGCAACTTGGCAAGTGACAATCCACATGTTGTGGCAGGCGACATTGGCAAGTGACAATCCGCATCTTGTGGCAAGCGACATTGGCAAGTGAGAATCTGCATGTTGTGGCAGGCGACATTGGCAAGTGACAATCCGCATCTTGTGGCAGGCGACATTGGCAAGTGACAATCCGCATCTTGTGGCAGGCGACATTGGCAAGTGACAATCCGCATCTTGTGGCAGGCGACATTGGCAAGTGACAATCTGCATGTTGTGGCAGGCGACATTGGCAAGTGACAATCCGCATCTTGTGGCAGGCGACATTGGCAAGTGACAATCCGCATCTTGTGGCAGGCGACATTGGCAAGTGACAATCCGCATCTTGTGGCAGGCGACATTGGCAAGTGACAATCCGCATCTTGTGGCAGGCGACATTGGCAAGTGACAATCCGCATCTTGTGGCAGGCGACATTGGCAAGTGACAATCCGCATGTTGTGGCAGGCGACATTGGCAAGTGACAATCCGCATGTTGTGGCAGGCGACATTGGCAAGTGACACGCTGCATCTGGTGGCAGGCGACGGTAGCAAGTGACACGCTCAGGGCTCCCAATGATTCTGCATTATGGTGAGTTGAACGATTTCATTTTACATTACAATGTAATAATATAAATAATGCGCCTCAATCATCCTGACACCACATCAACCATGGTGCTGTTATGATTGAAGCGCCAACACCAGCCATTGCCCGACAAATTGCCCGCAAAATTTTATGGCAGTGCCCCTCCCGAGACTAGGCTCTGGATCCGCCCCTGCTTCAGATCTGTAACAAAAACATGTATTCAATCATAAGTGGTCTAAAGTCACAGCATTTATTAACAAGTGGTATTCTCCTTGATCAGGGTCTTCCCCTACTTATCCCTTGGTTAGGGAAGGGAAGTCCGTCATCACAGGTTGAAAACCAAATATAGGTATGGATGTAAACCGAATGGAATCAGAGACTAGTTTGAGGGGTCAGCCTGACTTAATCTAATTAAACTACAATTCTGACTTGTTTTCTTTGTCAACTACGCTTTAGTTGGGACTATCAGTACTGCAGTCTATTTTAAAGTGTAAATTTATTCGTTTTGGATAGAGTGGAGAGGGATTAGAAAACCTGTCAGTTTTTATTGCTGTCTGTGTTCTCATTAAGGACATTCACCCTCTCTATTTGTCCAGTTTACCATTATCATTGGAAGTGAAAGTAAAAGAATATTCCAAATTTTGGGTTGACACCAGAACAGTAATACAGTGGAAAACTTCCAATGGGGACACTTAGGGATTTCCTTTCACTCCTGTTTTGGCTATGGGACAGGAAGTGAAGATAAATCTCCTCAATGGGACACAGATGGCAAAAAAAAAATTGACAGCGCTTATAAGGCTCCCTTACTCAATCCAAAATGAAAAAAAAAGTTTTGCTATTAGTTGCACTTTAAGCTGACAGAAGCATTCAAGCTCCACATTCCGAACAATTGAATAATGGTAATTTGAGGAGCTGGATCATAAAAAATGTAAATTTTAAATATTTGGGGTTGTTCTCATCATGTCTGTTGAATTGCAGTTTTCTAAACACTATCATACATATACTTTATGTAAATCAATTTTTTTCCAAGTGCACTGTTCACATCATACATGTGCAGAGAAACACAAGGTGTCAACAGCTGGAGCACCACAATGAAAGCCCAGTGATTTATAAATACACTTTAGCCAACCTGGAGTTGAATTCTAGATGTTGGATTGAATTAGTCTTAGGGACTTGTTATTGGGGTTTAGTTCTTATAGTCAATCAACAGCATCGGTGAGATTTTACATTAAAGTACTTACAAATATATGAAATAAGTACAAAAATGCTCTGGTGACACAAAGTCAGCAAAATCATTAATCAGTGTTTTGTTTTTCTATATCTCTAGAAATCTATATTGTCATTTGTATTTTTTATTAAGTGTGAACAACAGCATGCAAAATCATCCATGGTTTGTACAAAGTCAAACTGTATTAATGAGCCTGATTATCTTGAAACCAACATTTTGTGTTGATTGTACATTGTTTTCTTGGTTATTTTCAGTTGCAGGCAGCTGTAATTTAACATGCTTTCAAGCAGAGCACCTGGCGACTAAAAATGTAAAAGTCATTGCTTACATACAGAGAAACCAAACATCCAGTGCAAGATATGCCCATAGAAGAATTTATAATGGTTTGATATGGTTTGGCATATTAAGTCTAATAGGACATTAATAACCAATGACCTTATCATTAATTTACAAAAATAACCTATGGTTTATCTAAGAGAGAAATTACATTAATGACCTATAGCTTATTGAAGAGAGAAATTACATTTTTCTCTTACAGCTATTAACGGCTTACACAGAGTGTGCCCTTTTAACTGTGCTCTCCATGACAACCTGTACAAAAAATCCATACAGTACATCAATGGCATTGTTGCCATTACAGCCCTAGGGTAGGTCACTCCATTTATGTGCGTACATGTAATACAAGAGAATGAAAAAAAAATGTACAGTTGCTTTTTTGATGGGATTTAGATCTTCTGTAATGTTGCTCTTCTAAAGCTGCTTAATGCCTTAACAAAGTATTATATCTGTATTTGCCAGGCATGTACCAAGCTCTTTTTAATGCATGTCTCTAATGTGCTCCATTTTCCACATTGTGTGTGTCTCTAGCAAATGCCTTTGCCAATAAAAAGATACATATTGCCCATACTTCTTTTGCCTTGTGCTTCTGTGTGCACCTCTCGTGATTATGATCCTTCCTTCCAACACTTAACAACACTTCATTATTTCAGATTATTTTCCCCCTGGTGCACCATTATTCCACAACCTGAATGTTCCTTACTCTTTTCTATGTATCATGTTTCTTTATTTTTTTGTTGTACCAGTTCTTTTTTATATTACATGTGCTTCATGTTTCTGCTCATCTAAATGTTTTAGTGTCAGGGGGTATCATAACTAAGATATGTCATTGCATTCACAAAGCCACAAATTTAGATTCAAACCTAAAAAGAAGAAAATAAGAACACCATTACAAACATGGCTACTAGTAGACAACTTACAATCAATCAATGTTTAATAAAAAATAAATAGTTTTATGATAATATGGGTTACCTAAGGGGTGCTTAACCAGTTGCCGACTGCCCCACGTACATGTACTGCAGGGCGGCGACAGCTGTGTGCAGAATCACGTATCTGTACGTCATTTGTCCCCCCCAGCCCGGCGATGTCCTAATTTGATTCAGAACTGATAAATCTACAGGTGCAGACCAATGGCCTGGACCTGCTGATCGGCTCTGACAAATGACAGAACCTCCTGTGCCTGTATAATGTAAACACAGGCAGAGGAAATTATGTCATCTTCTCTCCTGGAGTCCTTTTCGGGTCCAGCATCATTTAACATTTAACCCCTTGATTGCGCCCCCCCCGGTTAACCCTTTCACGCTCTGTCATAGTGTCACTAGGTACAGTGTACAGATTTTTTACTCATCACTGTATTGGTGTCACTGGTGACGCTGTAAAGCATTAGTGGCAGTTGGCGGCAGTCCCAGATAGAGTCAGGGTACCCGCCATATATTCCCTAATAAAGTTTTAACCCCCTGATCACCCCCAGTTAACCTTTACACTCCCTGTCAGTGTCATTAGTACAGTGTAAAGATCTTTTTTCTGATCACTGTATTAGTGTCACGGGTGACGCCAGATAGCAATAGCGTCAGTTGGCATCAATCCCAGACAGCATCAGATTGCCTACCACATATTCACTAATACATTTTAACCCTTTGATTGCCAGTAACACTAATACACTCACACTATACACCTCCATTACTAGTATAATCTGAACGGATCAATATCTTTGATCAGATCTAAACTATACTAGCGTCCTCAATAGTATAGTGTTCCCAAAAACACAGCGTTAGCATGATCAGCCCCGACACCTGCCAGCACCTGCATTTAGCCAATTCTCCCCCCTCTCCAACAAGTGCACTGTCAGTAGATCACTGCCAATTTTGATACATAGCACACAAAACTGCAGCATTAACAGAGTCAGGCCTGATCTCTGCTGGCGCTAGCAGTTAAATCTTTTTGTAGCGGTTAAAACAGTCTTTGACAACCAGGTACTTTTTTACCTGTGAGTCACACTAGGTACCTATAAATTTATTGCTCAAAATGTCCAAAGAAAGATACACTAGTGAAGAGGCCTACAGGATCCTGAGCATGACAGATGAGAGCAACGGGGAGTCCTCATTGTCAGAATCAGGCTAACTATATGAACCTCTAGAGAGCGGCGGCACCCTGACAGATAGCTCTGACGATGGAGTAGAGGGTCAGACATACCCAACCCCATTCCCAGGTTGCTGAGGTGCTACAATCGCATGATTCCCGTATGCAGCATTACTAGTGCTGTTCTACCTTCTGGTGAACTGGCGAGCACCAGCAGCCTAGTACATCCTGGTTGTAGACAAACCAGCACTGCAGTAACACTTGGTGATGTGGCAAGTCTCATAAGTGCAGTTCAAGCTGGTGTGGTGGCTAGCACAAGTAGTGTCCAAGAATTCAAAGACAGGCCTGTAGAGCCCAATATGCGTTTCCCACTATGTTTAGAAATTCTGATTGGGAGCCCACTGATTCTCCAGTGCCCGTACTTCCCCAATTCACTGGCCAACCTGAAATTCAGGTGGAAACAGCTCCCTTGGTATTTGTGAGCTGTTTTTCACAAAAAATCTGTACGGATCTATTGTGGACCAAAGCAATTTATATGTCAATCAATTTATCTTCGCAAACCCAAATTCAAACCTTGCCAGACAATTTGCATGGAAATGTATCACTGTTTCCAAATTCAAGACTTTTCTGGGCCTATCCCTCAACATGGGCATTGCTAAAAAGAATGAGTTGCGGTAATATTGGTCCACTGACCCAATTCATCAAATGCCCGTGTTCTCTGCTGCCATGACCAGGGCTATATATGAGCAAATCATGCAGTTTATGCACTTCAACGGCAATGAACTCTCTGGTCCTCAGGGTGACTCTGGATATGATTGGTTTCACAAAATTCAACCCCTCGTAAATCACTTGAACCAAAAATTTGCAGCCTTGTATTCCCCAGCCTTGTATGTATGCCCCAATAGCTGTCTGCATAGATGAGTCTCTGATTAAGTTTTCTGGCCACCTTTTTTTTAAACAGTTTCTCCCCAGCAAGCGTGCCAGATATGGAGTCAAAATGTATAAGCTCTGTGATAGGGCAACAGGCTATACATGGAGTTTCCTGGTTTACAAGGGAAAAGATAGCAGCGTGGAGCCCTGCAACTGCCCAGACTACATAGGGAACAGCCTCAAGATTGTTTGGGAATTGGTGTCATCCTTATTCAGAAAGGAGTACAACTTGTACGTGGACAATTATTACACGAGTGTGCCACTTTTTAGACACCTTTTTGAATTTGGAATTGGTGCATGGGGCACTGCGTGACCTAATCGCAGGTCTTCCCCCAACGGCTTATAAATGCCCCACTAAGACAGGGACAGAGCCTGCTTGAAATGTAATGAATTGCTTGCAGTGAAGTGGAAGGACAAACGGAACATTTTCGTTCTGTCTTCCATTCATGCAGCTATGACAATCCAAACTGCAATGGGACTGGTGTTGTTGAGAAACCCCTCTATGTCCACGGCTACAACCTTAACATAGGTGGGTGGACTTCAACGATTAGATGATGGGGCCCTACTTAATTTCCCATAAGGCAAGACGCTGGTACAAGAAAGTGTCTGTATATTTATTCCAATTGGCTCTGTTCAACGCTTATGTACTATACAAAGCATCATGAAGAATAGGGCAACAGGCTATACATGGAGTTTCCTGGTTTACAAGGGAAAAGATAGCAGCGTGGAGCCCTGCAACTGCCCAGACTACATAGGGAACAGCCTCAAGATTGTTTGGGAATTGGTGTCATCCTTATTCAGAAAGGAGTACAACTTGTACGTGGACAATTATTACACGAGTGTGCCACTTTTTAGACACCTTTTTGAATTTGGAATTGGTGCATGGGGCACTGCGTGACCTAATCGCAGGTCTTCCCCCAACGGCTTATAAATGCCCCACTAAGACAGGGACAGAGCCTGCTTGAAATGTAATGAATTGCTTGCAGTGAAGTGGAAGGACAAACGGAACATTTTCGTTCTGTCTTCCATTCATGCAGCTATGACAATCCAAACTGCAATGGGACTGGTGTTGTTGAGAAACCCCTCTATGTCCACGGCTACAACCTTAACATAGGTGGGTGGACTTCAACGATTAGATGATGGGGCCCTACTTAATTTCCCATAAGGCAAGACGCTGGTACAAGAAAGTGTCTGTATATTTATTCCAATTGGCTCTGTTCAACGCTTATGTACTATACAAAGCATCATGAAGAAGTGGATCCTTCCTAAAATTCCAGGAAGAGATCATCACAGCCCTTCTGTTTCCAGAAGGTTCTGCTGCCCAATTTCCAAATCCAGATTCAGTGGGCCGGCTGCATGAGAGGAATTTTCTGGATGTCCTCAATGGTACCCCTACCCAAAGAGCACCCCAAAGAAGATCCCGTGTCTGTAGTAAACATGAATATAGACGCGACAACCGCTATTTTTGTCCCTCCTGTCCTTGCCAACCTGGTCTCTGCATCCAGGACTGTTTCCGTCATTACCACACACTAGTGGACTATTAGAATAGGGTACAGCATGGCACAGTCTAGGGCACACATTCACACAAGGTCTCGAAAGATGTTAGATAGTTAGCAAACTGACTATCGCATTTTGAGAGACCCTAGCCTTGAACAGTTAAAGATTTTTATAGTTACAAAAAAGTGTAACAAAAAGTAAAAAAATAAAAATAAAAAAATAAGCCCAAAATAGTTGTCATTTTATCTTTATCTGTTCTTACTAGTTTACTGTACTGTATACTATACTGCTATACTATAATGTTTTATTGTTTTGCTTTCAGCATACATAAATCAGTGACTACAGTGCCGTAGGCGGTGATTTCACCACTGCAGTTAAAAAAAAGAGCATATATGCATAGGAGCTGGGGTGGACAGAGGACGGATCACTCCTATGCTTCATAGGAAGAGATATGACCTATTTTTGCCACAGTGACATGCCTCCATCTCTAAATTACTTTATATGTAAAAGAAAACAGTGGTCATGGGACTTTAAATGAGGCATTTTACTGCCCAGAGTCAAAATAAAATGAAGTAAATGGTATAGAAAGTTTATTACAATCCAAGAATAAATCTATATAATCACAGAAAAACACAGTACATGGCAATGAATCACAAAAAAGTCATAAAAACCAGCTGACATATAAAAAGCACATATTTGAACACATAAATAGCTATTGTATTGATGCATGATGGTATTTGCACAATAATGACACAAACAAAAATAGGTATAAATTACAAGAACCAGACTGTCTTGGCACCCTTGAAAAATCACAATGGAACATGACACGTTTCGTGGAACATGTCCACTCATCAGGCGGGAATGTCTATAAAAGTGAAAAAATATATAATATAATAGTATACGGTCAAAATTATTGAACACTTTCCTATACCAGGAATGAAAGACATGATCTAGGAGAGACAAGCAGTCTGGTACTTACTAGCCAGCAGGAAATTGGCCCGGTTCTCAAAGGGAGGGAGAGAAAGGGGGTGACAGCAATGTCTGATCCGGGGCTGAGGCAGGTATGACCCATTCATACCAAAGCTGCAGGTCAGAAAACAGCAGAAAAGTCCATGGAATAGTGGGATGCAGGAACAGCTCGCGTACACACTAATCTAAAAATAAATGTATATATACATGTGTGATGTATAAAGTAAGAATATAAATATGTGTATGTATCTACAATATACCAATGTGTAAGTATGTATAGATGCAAAAAAGTGTGCAAGTGTCTAAAAACTATATCTAACAAAAAAAAAATTAAATATAATAAACTGAGTTGACAAACCAACCATACAAATATGCATGAGAGGAGTAGGTGCATGACATGTAATAAGATCAGGTTGCTAAACTGTAAAAAATTGCTGAAAAGGCCTGAAAAGAGTGCCTAGTGAAAAAAAAGAAAAACAAGTGTATAGGTGGGGTCACCTAGGATCCCAAAGTGAATCTTACAGGTGTGGTTCCATGGAATAGATTGCAGTTGCAATCCCTCTCAGATGTAAAGAGGCATACACTGACCTGCTCAGGCTATATGCCCGAGATACAGGGCGGGGCCACGCCAGTGCTATGCTATTGGCCAATGAGCACAATAGGTGATATGTGGACAAACCAACCATACAAAAATGTATGGAAGCAGCAGGTGCATGAGGTGGGATATAAATCAGGTGGCTGGGACAATAAAAAATATACCGAATGTGATAAGTACTTAAAAAATAAAAATGAAGAAATAAATAAAAAAATTTCCTAGTGCGTATTGGTGGGGTATAGTGCGTATAGGTGGGGTCACCTAGGGTCCCAAAGTAAATCTTTCAGGTGTGGTTCCACCTGAAGGACTGCAGTTGTAATGCCTCTCAGGTATAGAGAGGCATATACTGACCAACTCAGGCTGTGTACCCGAGATACAGGGCAGGACCCCACCAGTGCTATGCCGTTAGCCAATGAGCGCAAGGGAGGGGGGACAGGACCACCTTTGGCACATGCGCTGGACATGAATCCTCACACACCCACCGCTCAGCATGAGATGGACAAAGACGGTGCCACATTCTGGCGTCAATAAACCTCATGAGCAGGCAGCGTGTGCATAGCACCGATGTGTGGGATAGAATTCCCCGCCCATACCCTGACAGGGATGAGTGAGGAGGGGAGACAGTGCCGCACATATGTTTTTTACTCTTTTGTGGTACAGGTTGCAATAATAAAAAGTTGTTTTATTGAGTTAATGTTTTATTGTTACTGGGTTTTATTGTTAACCGTTGTTTGCTTTGCAGACAACGCCATTCAGCTGCAGCACTGATCTATGTATTCTGACAGCAAAAGGGTTTGCTTTCAGCATATATTAATCAGCGACTACAGCGCTGTAGGAGGTGATTTCACCACCGCCGTTAAAAAAAGAGCATATATGCCAAAGAATTGGGGCTGGGGTGGACAGAGGGCGAATCTCCTCTATGCTTCAGCATATATAATTTTTCACTTTTCTTGGCAGAGATTTCTTCATCCACATCGATCGAAGTGAATAGAGGAATCTGTTAGGTTCTCTTTTTTCGTTCAGCCCACAGACTGCATGAAAAAAAAAAGAACATTACAATATATGCCCAACAAGGACCAGCAACGTACTGATACGTCGCTGGACTTTGAGTGGTTATACCGGGATGATGCCTTCCGATTTAGGCATCATCTTTGTATCATTCTTTTCAGCCGGCGGTTGGCTAATTAGCTGCTAGACTGTTTTTACAAGCAGTGGGTCCCCCTCCAGCTACCTTTCAAGGTTTTCATGGGCTCTCCTGTCCCCCCGTGTTTGTGTGCAAAGGCATCGGCAAGCATCGGTCTCGTGTCGTATGTAAACAGCAATTGCACCATGCATGTAGTTTGTTGCCGCTGCATGGGCATGTGCAATTTTAAAGCATGTCATGTTTGGTATCTATGTACTCAGCATAAGATCATCTTTTATCATTTACCAAACAATTGGCCAATATATTGTGTTTTTGTGTATTAAAATTCATTAAAATCCCCAAAAAAATGCTGCGCAAATGCTGTGTGACAAAAAAAATTGCACCCACCATTTTATCCTGTAGGGCATCTGTTTAAAATAATATATAATGTTTGGGGGTTCAGAGTAATTTTCTAGCAACAAAAAAAAACAAAATTTTTTTATGTAAACAAAGTTTCAGAAAAGGCTTGGTCTTCAAGTGATTAGAAGAGTGGGTGATGTGTAGCATAAGCTTCTTATGTTGGGCATAAAATGCCAGGACAGTTCAAACACCCCCCCCCAAATGACCCCTTTTTGGAAAGTAGACACCCCCAGCTAATTTCTGAGAGGCATGTTGAGTCCATGGAATATTTTATGTTTTGCCACAAGTTTCTGTAAAATGACATAAATATATATATATTTTTTTTTTACATAAAGTTGTCACTTAAATGATTTATTGCTCACACATGCCATGGGTATATTTGGAATTTCACCCACAAAATACATTCTGCAGCTTCTCCTGAGTACTGGGATTGCACATGTTAGAGACTTTTTGGCAGTCTAGTACAGGACCCCCTAAAACCAATCACCGCATTCAGGCTTTCTAAGGGCGTAAATTGCTCATTTCATTTCCTCACTACCTATCACAGTTTCAGAGGCCATGAAATGTCAAGATAGCACAACCCCCCCCATGACCCCTCTTCGGAAAGTAGACACCCCATAATATTTGCTAAGAAGCATGGTGAGTATTTTGCATATCTCATTTGTTGCCACACTTTTTTGTAAAATGAAGAATGAAAAGGAAAATTGTTTTTTTTTTCTTTTTTCAATTTTCAAAATCTTGTGACAAAAGCGAGATCTGCAAAATACTCAACATGCCTCTCAGCAAATAGCTTGGGGTGTCTACTTTCCGAAAAGGGGTCATTTGTGTGTGTGTAGGGGGGGCTGTGCTATCTTGGCATTTCATGGCTGTGATACTGTGATAGGTAGTGAGGAAGTGAAATGAGCAATTTACGCCCTTTGAAATCCTCAAGGTGGTGATTGGTTTTTGGCACCCGTATGGCTAGGCTCCCAACAAGTCTCACACACGTGGTTTCCCCATACTCAGGAAAAGCAGCAGAATGTATTTTGTGGAGCAATTCCACATATACCCATGGAACGTGTGAGCAATATATGATTTAAGTGACAACTTTGTCATTTTTCAAACACTTGTGGCAAAAAAATATATTCAATGGGCTCAACATGCCTCTCAGCAAATTCCTTGGGGTGTCTACTTTCCAAAAAGGGGTAATTGGGGGGGGGGGGTACTGCCCTGCCATTTTAGCACCTCAAGAAATTAGATAGGCAGTCAGAAAGCAAAAGCTACTTAAATTCCAGTATATATACCATAGTTAGTAGACACTATTCCTTTTGCGCAAACTAAATAATATACCCTTATTAGGGATTTTTTTTATTAAAGACATGTAACTGAATACATTTTGACCTAAATGTATGACAAAAATTGAGTTTATTGGATATTTTTTATAACAAAAAGTAGAAAATATCATTTGTTTTCAAATGATTTTCGGTCCTTTTTTGTTTATATCACAGAAAATCACAGTGGTGATCAAATACCACCAAAAGAAAGCTCTATTTGTGGGGAAAAAGACACAAATTTAGTTTGGGTACAGCGTTGCATGACCGCGCAATTACCAGCTAAAGTAGCGCAGTGCCAAATTGCAAAAAATCTGGTCAGAAAAGGGTGTGAAACCTTTCAGAGGTCAAGTGGTTAGTTTTTGCACTTCCAGGCTTGTGACACCAGTTTGGGGAAAGTATGAGTGTGCTTCTGTGCACAAAGCCAGCTACATAAAGACATGGTTTATTGAGTTTAGCATTGAGGAACTTGATGGAGAAATCCCTCCCACTGAGCTCTCCCTGCCGGGAGGACACAGTGATTATTGCTAGCGGCTCTAGCCTCTGACAATAATTGCATGTAAAAATTTAACATGCTGGTTGTACCCAAGGCAATTGATGAATCTACTTGGGTATAATCAGCCTGCCCATAGATGGTTTGAATCCAGCCGGTCCCTGCTGAAGCACTCAAGATTCAAACCATCTATGGCCGGCTTTAAGTGGCCTACACAGAGCCCTGGCATTAAAACTTTTTGGATCAGTTGCCAGGTCTTATTTTCAACATCAATGCCTGACCTTCATTTTGGATAGAGCAAGGGAGGGATAAACATTGTCATTTATTTCATTATTTTTTAATTTTATTTATTGCAATCTGTGACCCATTGGAGGGATTTACCTGCACTTCCTGTCCTGTAGCCAAAACAGAAAAAGAGAGAAAAATCCCTTCAAAATGAGGGAATCCCAGGGTGTCACCAGGGTCACCAGAACTAGTGTCCCCATTAGAAGATTTTCATTCCAGTTTTGTTCTGATGTCAACCCAAAATTTGGGTTTTTCTCTTACTTTCACTTCCAATGATAACTGTAAATAGGACAAATAGGTAGGGTGACTCTTTCTAATAGGGGCAAAGACAGCAATAACAATTGACAGGCGTTCTAATCCCTCTCTACTCTATCCAGAATGTAAGAAAAAAAGTTTTGCGTTTAGCTACACTTTAACCACTTTAGCTCCTGACCAGAGCACTTTTTACAATTTGGCACTGCATCGCTTTAACTGACAATTGCGCTGTCATGCAATGCTGTACCCAAACAAAATTTGCGTCCTTTTTTTCCCACAAATAGAGCTTTCATTTGGTGGTATTTGATCACCTCTGCAGTTTTTATTTTTTGCGCTATAAACAAAAAAAGAGTGACAATTTTTTTTTAAAAAGCAATATTTTTTACTTTTTGCTATAATGAATATCCCCAAAAGTGTTTTTAACCGGTTCCCAACCATGTCACATAGATATACTGCAGCACAATGGCTCTTCTGGGCGAAATCCCATACGGGTACAACCTACACTTTCTTGGCCACCAGAGGGCGCGCGTGCGCCTGCTGCATGGCTGGGGTCCCAATGCATGTGGCTGGCAGGCACAATCGTCACAGGCCACACGCGATCGCGTGCACAAGCGCCAGCACAGGGATTTGTGTGTGTAAACACACAAATCCCTGTGCTGTCAGAGGAGAGGAGCCATATTGTTTGTTCCTACTAAGTAGGAAAAATGATATGTCTCCTCTCCTAGTCACCTACATCCCCATACAGTCAGAACACACTGAGGGAACACACAATTAACCCATTGATTGCCCCCTAGTGTTAACCCCTTCCCTGACAGTGACATTTACACAGTAATCAGTGCTGCTATAACAATGCACTGATTACTGTGCAAATGTCACTGGCAGGGAAGAGGTTAACACTCGGGGGCGATCAAGGGATCAAATGTGTGTTCCCTGGATGTGTTCTAACTGTATGGAGATAGGACTGACTAGGGGAGGAGACATATTGTTGTTCCTACTTAGTAGGAACAAACAATATGTTTCCTCTCCCCTGACAGAACATGGATTTGTGTGTTTACACACACACACACAAATCCCCATGCTGTCTCTTGTGCCCGTGATTGCGGGTGGCCGGCAGGGATCGCGTCCGCTGGCCAGGCGCATTGGGTCCCCCGCAGTGCGGCGCACGATCCACTCTTAAAGGGAACAACGTGCCCATAGGTTGTTTTGCCCAACCGTGCTATTCTGCCGACCTATAGCGCCATGAGCTGGTCGGCAAATGGTTAATACATGGCTGAAAAATGGGTTCACCTCATTTTCTAAGGTCAGTGAAGTAATGAGAATTCTTACCTTGTTAACATGTTAGGGGAGCTCATGAAACATTTAATTGCCATGGTATCATGAGGAAAGGATTCCCATTACACCCATCTCTGGTGTTGCTTAGTGATGACTCTCAAACTTTTAGCAGCCTCCTTGGAAGCAGACAGAGGGTGGCTATATTTATGTTCCCCATCTTAACATAATTACAAAAAAATTCTTATTGCTTCTTTTCTCTTTGTTTTATGACATATTGTAACTGTATATAGTATGTTATTTAATTTTATAACTTGCGGGTGTTCCTTCCAACAGAGATTTTTTTTAAAGCGAATATGGAGTGATTGTATATATTATTTTCTATCGTTAATTTTTTAAGTCAGGTAAATGTGATTTTTTTTTGTTGAAAAAATATTCCGCCCTGTACTGCGATGCAGCACATGAATACACTACATTACAATACAGTACCAATCACACAATAAATACATTCACCCTGCGGTATGATTCCTAACACGTTGTGCGGAGCAAAGTTCCCCGAACCATCACGTTATGCATGAACGCCACTTGCCCAAAAAAAAAGCATTGACCAATACACATTATCGAACTAGTGGCGCAATGTTTGGTGTGCAGTGAACTCCTGCCCCACACATCCTACATGACATCGCAACTAAAACAAGCATGCTACATTCTAAACATTTCAAAAACAATCCAATAAGCAACAGGTGTGATGGGGGGTAGGAAAGAGGGATGAGGGAGGGGAAAAGAGTTCACAGACCTGAAGCTTTAGTAAAAGGACAAAGACACACAGGACCAGTGTGGGAGAAGGGGAAATCTTCAGACGTCCTCGTCCTCCTTGAAGTCCATCAAGTTATAATCTCTGAGCAGACTGTGGACCAGTCTGCGACAGTCCTCAATGGACATCCTCTCCTGCTGGTGGATGAGGCGCTTTATGGCGCACCATACAGTGTCCTAAAAGTGGTTGTAAACCCATTTAAAACATTTAAAAAAAACCTGCAAGACAAAGGCATAATAAGCTAGTATGTATAGCATACTAGCTCATTATGAATTACTTACCTGAGATCGAAGCCCCCGCAACTGTCCTCGTTCACCACTCCGGCGGCTGACTTCTCCCTGGGGGGTTACTTCCCGATATCATGGCTCCCGCACTGTGATTGCTTCAGTTTGCTTAAGTGTGCAAGTGTCGATGACGTCGGCACACGCAAATACAGGGATATCTCCTAAACCGTGCAGGTTTAGGAGATATCCAGTGTAGCTACAGGTAAGCCTAATTATAGGCTTGCCTGCAGCATAAAGTGGTTGTAAAAGGTTTACAACCACTTTAAAGCAACACATCACCTGTCAGGTGCCATCAATGTCCTCCTAAGCAAAAGCTACAGAGAATAGTCCATTCAGCACACCAAAGTGTCTGTGGCACAAAGTCCTTGAGCACTGGTTCCAAGACCCTCAACAGGTCCTGTGTAAAGGGGCTCTTCCAGAAAACATACAGTGCAGTTTCCTCCTTGGTAATGCAGAAGGGGCAGTTCCTGTATCTGCGCAGGTTTCTGGCATACATAAATGTCCTACATGGCAACCCCCCTTGGATTTCCATCAATGCCAGATCATTGTGCCTGTTGATAAGTCTCTTTAGAAACATTCCTCCTCCTTGGCTCTTGTAGATAGTCTTTGGCTTCCTCAAGTCGGACTTGACTCTATGTACCCCCTACTCCTTGATAAATGTAAAAGTTTCCAAGTAATACTAAGGAGTGTCCCAGTTGTAGGGAATGAAACTGCCCCATTTGTCCCATCCAAGGGGCCTCCAGAGAGGCAGGAGATAGAAACAGGGCATTACGTTTCTACCAGAGTCCAATGTTCTATCCACCAAAGCTCTGCAGGTGCATTTGCAAGCAAAGAACACCCTCAGTTGAGTAAAGATGCTGGGCACGCCCTTACTGCTATTGAGGGGCTCCTTGAACATGACTGCCCACTTGTCTCTGGCCTTCTTGGAGCCCCAGATGAAGTAAAACACCGCCCTGGTGATGGCCTTCCAGGTGTCGACTCTGGGGGCGAGGCTTGGACGAGGTGCTGTAACACAGGGAAAATCTTGCTGTGGAATACCAGTGTCTTTCCCTCAATAAGTTCCCTGAGGCTCCATAGTCCAAGCTTCTGGTTTATCTTGTACAGTCTCTTCTCTCAAGAGTTCAGGGCTGCATCCTCAACTCCAAAGAATTTTGATGAAGTCTGTCTTGACACTGAATGGGATGGACGCAGAGGGAAGCAGGAACCACTTTACGCAGCGCATGGCTTCAGTTGATTTTTGTCCCTGAAGCTTTGCAGGTCTGGACGTGTGAGTCAATGGAGTGCTGGTCAGCACAGAACATCACGGCATCCATGTAGAGTGAGCACTTGACGTCCCTTCTGTCCAGACCAGGTGCGGTGATCCCTCTGATCTCTGGATTCCAGCTGATGCTTTCGGCGAAGAGCTCTATACAACAAACAAAAAGCAGATGTAAGAGAGGGCAGCCTGCCTGACCCTGGAGAGAACAGGGAAGGGGTCAGTTTTCCGGCCACTCACCAACGCCATGCTGCAAATATCATGATACACAAGGTCGAAATGGGAACAAAATATTTCCCCAAGACCAAACCTGCACAGGGTTCTGCACATAAATCAATGGGAGACACGGCCAAAGGCCTTTTCCTGGTCAATGAAATATTGTATATGAATGTTTTGTATTTTCATATAGAGCCAGCAGGTGAAGCTGCTGGCTCTTTTTCACATTTCACAATTTTTTCTTACTGCTTACATCATAACAAAAGCCTACCCACCACAATGTAGACTTCACATACAGTAAGTATAAAGAAAAACAACGCACCTCACACCTGTTCCAGGATCCATCTTTTTCTTCCTAATTGTGATACAGTTGTCCAAGTTCTTGACTGGTGGCTTACAGCATATGATGACACATTTTAGTAATGACATCAATAAAAGAAGCTCTTTGAAAAATGGTATCAACACCATAATCTTGCCTAGTGAACTTCATTATGTTTAAGGTACAGAAATGGTTTTCTGTATGTCCAATGTAGGTCTTGGCCTAAGGCATTAAAATCTAAACCTATAAACAAAAATGTAATATATTGCAGCTTACCAATCCTTCAATATGGTGGCTGCCTTAGTTTTCTTTTTTTAGGCTTTTTTCCTTATTTTTCACTAGTGATCTGGACAGTAGGTCTGTTATTTTTTCATCTTTCTTTAACAGAAAAAGCTGTCCAGCAAAAGTGGCAGTTAGAAGGTTGAGACAAACCATTTAACACTGACGGGGAATTTGCAAAGATCTTTCATCTTACAAAATTATTCTTTTTCACTGACGTGTGCTGATGAGGCTGCACTGATGTGCACAGATGGACACTAATAAAGCTGCACTGATAAGCTACACTGCTGGGCACTGATGAGAAGACACTGACGAGGCTGCACTGGTAGGCAGCACTGATGGGCACTGAAAAGTTGCACCGATGGGGTTGCACTGATGATCAGTGCCCTGATTAGCAGTGTAAATGCTGTACTCACTGTGCCCCGATAGATCGGCTCTCCTTTCCTCACACACTGCCTCTGTGTGAGAAAAGGAGAGCCAATAACCGGCAAGTTTGTTTACATGTGATCAGCTGTGATTGGACACAGCTGATTACATGGTAAAAGGCAGCTGTGATTGGCCCTTTACCCTGATCTGTGATTCACTGTGTCTAAGGGACACAGCGATCATAGACACTTCCCGAAGCACATTCTCAGGAGGACGTCCAGGGACGCCCTCCCAGAACTGAGCCGTACTGTAGGTGAATATCAGCTATAACGCGTTGTTAAAGTGGTTAAAAAGTGTTAGCTGGAGTCAGAGGCATCGTCAGGGGGTGGCTATTGAGGCTACAGCCCCGAGCCTGGGGCTAATAGCCCCGAGTCTCTTGTCCCGGTCCTAGAATGCAGGGGACAGGGGCGGACTGAGCACTGGTAGCGCTGGCTCTGGCTCCAGATCCGCCCCCGCCTGACTCTACTCTTGGTCACTGGTTGCTATAACCACCTAGCGGCTAGCAACCAGTGATGTCACTGCCCACTGTGCCCACACTGCCCAGCATTCAAAGCGGAGGAGGCTTGCACTTCCTCCTCCTCCGGGCTAGTGCTCATGGGGGTGCTCATGGGGCCTGCCATTTCTTGACTGGAGCGTCCCTCCAGTGGAGTGCAGGGCAGCAGGGATAGGGATACCTGGGCAGCCGGGAAGAGCCCAGGAGGGAGAGAGAGAAGACACCGCCATCCTGAGCAGCATCCCCAGCGCCTCCCAGAGCCTGCACCCTACCTATCAGTCCTCTCCCAGCAAGGAAGAGGAAGAAGGCAGGAATTACAATTCGGCCGATTTGCGACATCAATCGGCGCTCGGGCGGGCGGCTCTCCTCCTCTCCTCTGGCTGCCTCACACACCAGCACCACTGCTGAGCTGCTGCTGCAGGACCTGGACACATGAAGTCTGTCTCCTTCTGGTCAGGTAGGTCAGTCAGTGTGTGTATAGCAGGTATAGCATGTAGGTCAGTGTGGGTCAGGTAGGTCAGTGTAGGTCAGTGTATGTAGGTCACTGTAGGTCAGTGTATGTCAGGTAGGTCAGTGTGTGTAGGTCCGTGTATGTCAGGTAGGTCAGTGTGTGTCAGGTAGGTCAATGTGTGTAGGTCAGTGTGGGTCAGGTAGGTCAGTGTGGATGGGTCAGTGTATGTAGGTCAGTGTGTGTCAGGTAGGTCAGTGTGGGTCAGGTAGGTCAGTGTATGTAGGTCAGTGTAGGTCAGTGTGTGTCAGGTAGGTCAGTGTGGGTGGGTCAGTGTATGTAGGTCAGTGTAGGTCAGTGTGGGTCAGGTAGGTCAGTGTATGTAGGTCAGTGTGGGTCAGGTAGGTCAGTGTGTATCAGGAAGGTCAGTGTATGTAGGTCAGTGTGGGTCAGGTAGGTCAGTGCATGTAGGTCAGTGTATGTCAGGTAGGTCAGTGTATGTAGGCCAGTGTATGTCAGGTAGGTCAGTGCATGTCAGGTAGGTCGGTGTATGTAGGTCAGTGTGGGTCAGGTAGGTCAGTGTATGTCAGGTAGGTAGGTCAGTTTAGTGGTCAGCATTGATGGGCACTTGTAAGCTAGGCAGCAACCAGCAAGTCAGCCTACCCCCCGCCACACAACCACACAACCCCTCCGCCCAACCAAAAAAACCCAGCGCCACTAGAGGCCCCCCCCGCCGTGCCGGCCTTGGACTTCGGGCTGAAGCCGCTGGTCTTTTTGCCACCTAGCAACGCCCCTGGCTGGAGTTAAGGAACTAACAAATGCAAACTTATGTAAAGTCCATCTAAATCTGCTAGTCCATCTAATAAAACCCTCAACACAGGTTGACAATGCAGCTGTCCATGGGTGACTATGTTGCTCCTCCACAGATAGAGTGAAAGAGTGAATGTAGCCAAGCTAAGATAAGACTTGTGTTACTGGCAGGATGACCAGGTGAAATTAAAAGGCAAAAAAGCCCCAGAAAGTGAATGCAGTCACCACATATAGGAATTGACAAGCTGCAATACATTTCATTTTTTGTGTTTAGATATGCTTTAGAGCAGCCATCATTCAATGGTGGTCCTTGGTCCAAACTCCAAACACGGACCGAGGGATGGTCCTGTTGAGACCGTCAAGCCGCCAGTATAGCGCCATATCTCTGCCGCTCAGCAGTCAATGATTGCGTGTGTTCCTTGCCCCCTGCTGCTGACTATCTCGCGCCTCCCGGCTCTCACTCCCTGCCACCCACAAATTAAGGTGTGATTTCAGGTGCATGCCCGGCCCTCTGCTGCTCACTATCTCGCGTCACCCAGCTCTCACTCCTTGCAGGCCATGAGGTATGGTATCTCACAGCTCTTGTCCCCTGCAGGTTGCTACCTTTGCCGTCTCCTGCCCTCAAAGTATGTGGGGTGTGATATCTACGGGGTAACACTTTCTGTTAAGTGGCACACTTTCTGTTAAGGAAAAATTGAGGAGAAGGTAGGTGTATAATGTACCTTGTCTGTCCAAACCGACTGCAATTGCAAATTAATCTACTTCTCGATTCCATGATGCTTGGACAACTTGGTTCATTTCAAACTATCCGATCAATACCGAGATCTCATGAACAAACAGAGCAACTTTTATTTTAACCCACGCTATGGGTATTCCCTTCATCCTTTTGCCCACCTTTACATTGTACTTACAATCTCGATTGATCAAATCCCTCTTTTTTGACCAACCCTTGTCCTCAGAGTCCACTGCCTCTCCCCTTCTTACCCTTCTTCATCCATTCAATCTCTATCTATCCTTTCTTTCTTCTCTTGTTCCCATATGGGACACTTTAGTTTTATGTTGAGATAACAGAAGAGTTTAATTTCAGCTCCTCTTGCAATATTATGACACTTTATAGATAACCTCTCTATATATGCTATAGCTTGATTAAAGGTTAATACCTAGTAGATGTATGATAATTAATACATCCGAAGTTCAGTTTTACATTATCTGTTCGCTAATAATACTTACTACATTGGTGTCAACTTCTGTAACTTTAGCAAAGAAAAATGCTTTTTTGACTTTCTGTATGTCATAACAGCTTACAAGATAGATGTACCATATACTTTTTCAATAAACCTTATTGTTACAAAAAAAAAAAAATGACTTGGTGCCATTTGGCACGGTCTAACCCCTCAAAACTTTCAAAGAGAGACCAAGTAAATAAGTAAAATAGATCACGTTTATTACAAAAGAATCATACAAATAGCATCATAAAAAATACAGTACATCCATACAAAGATACTATTCTAAATATAATTTGAAACCCAAATAGATGTGTCTGTATGTGCAGCAAGCTGCCCCTAGAGGTGGATGGGCTAGCAGAGATGCATACTGGCAGATACACAACAACAAAATGTGCCCATCAGCGTGACCCTTAACAAAAAATAAGGGGCACACATATGGGCACATTTTATGTTAAGGTGCACACTGATGGGCACATTTTATTTTAAGGGGCACACTTATGGGAACAATTTATATTAAGGGGAACAATTACGGGGACATCTGATGTAAGGGGGCACTCTGATAGGAATGCCTGATGTAAGGTGGCACTGTGATGGGGACACATGATGTAAAGGAGCACTCTGATGGGGACACCTGATGTAAAGGGGCACTGTGATGGGGACACCTGATGTAAAGGAGCACTCTGATGGGCACACCTAATCTAAAGGGCACTCTGATGGGTACACCTGATGTGATGGGGACACCAGATGTAAGGAGGCACTCTGATGGTGACACCTAATGTAAGGGAACTCTGATGAGGATACCCCATGTAAGGGGGCACTGTGATGAGGGATCCTGATATAATAGGGCACTCTGATGGGGACATATGATGTAAGTGGGTACACTGATGGAAGACACCAGATGTAAGGGGTCCTTCCGTTGCAGAAACCTCATGTAAATGGGCACTGTGATGGAAATACCTGATGTAAGGTGGCACTCTGATGGGAACACATTACTTAAGGGGGCACTCTGATGGGAACACATTACTTAAGGGGGACTCTGATGAGGACATCTGAAATAAGGGGTACTCTGACGGTGGCAACTGATTTATGGGGATAGTCTGATAGGGGCACCCAATGTAATGAATTACTCTGGTGCACACTATGAACCAAATGTTAATTGCACAGGAACCGCACCACATTCATTTTTAAAGGGCTCAAATCTCACCTTGGCACACCATGTTCGTGTATGCAATTTTGCAACTGCACTGCCACCGGATTGCATGGTCCTTTTGTACCATGTGATCTGGTGCTGGGAAACGCACTGTGTTTGAGACCTACATTGAAGGTGTTTATAAGATTGCACTGATACGTGCAGCGGATCTCAAGGTCAGTGCAATTTGAATGCAGTGCAGGAAATGCACACGGATCACTGCTTTTCCCACACAGCATTAATGTGAACCCAGGCTTTGTCAATTCTAGGTGTACTAAAACAGACTGAAAACTTGTCTTTGTCAGTCTCTCCTTTCCAGCCATGGCTCGTGTGGCTAAGATATCTGATTTTGTAAGCTTAATACTAAGGCTAGTCAGAGGGCATTAGCAATCAGGATATCCAATGACATATTTTGACAGCTCTGATGCCACACGAAAAACACTATAAACTGTGATGCATGCACATAGATAAAAGGGCCACTAATTGCTAGTGATTGTTATTTCCATAGAATTTGCAGCCATTATATCTTTTTTCTACATGCAACATTTCATGCCCTTGACCTAAAAAATAATTAATCATTTGGATCATTTGGAGGTATGTCTGCACACCTTTAAATGACATTAGCGAGTAATTATTCTGACTTAATAATTATTCTGACTTTTATTTCAGCAATTAATTAGTGAAAATCTTAAATGTTTTTCAAAGTCTAAAATTAACCAATATTCCTAAATAAAGCTCAGAAGAGAAGCTGTGAATTTGAATAGGCTTGCGGCTTGGTGTCATTTCACGGCTGTGAGATTAAAAAAAAAAAGCAAGTATACCTGTGCCTTTTTATGAAAAATAAATGTATCACTAAGGCATCTTCAAATTAATGGGCTTCATAAGTCAAAAGAGTCTTTTTTGCTTGAATCAACCAGATTCATTCTTCCAGCCTGCCCCCGGAAAGCTAAATCTTGGGCATTGTAGACACCTAATGCAGATTTCCAGGGAAAGTAAAAATCCTCCCTTGTAGTGGAGCCGTCTTGGCAGTGTAATGGTTAAAATAGTTATAATAGGCCTCTCTGGAGAATACACTGAATCTTAGAGGATTTTAGGTGTTACATAAAAATAAGTGGTTTGAAAAACATCTTTAAATAGAATGTTCCATTCTTTCTTATTAATGACCTTGTTAGCCTTAGCTTTTCCTAATAAGGATGTTAGCTCTAATCTAATCCAAGGGGTCTTAGGGGAGTCTCTGGTAAGTTTGTTGTCTGTGCAAACTTCTCACCATACGTACCGTCAGAGTCAGGAGGCTGACCGAGGAGAGTGATATGGACCTTAGTGTCCCGGGACACTTCACCCTGCACCACAGTCAGTTTACCAAGAGTCTTTGATTCTGGGTCACTAAGAAGATTCCCAGTGGTCTCCTGTTTGCAGAGAGCTTTCAAAAGCTCCGTTTGCGTGAGACCGTTTGGATCTTTACGTTCAACACCTGAGGAGCTGGTAAGCCACACTGTACTACAGTCCAGTAGTATAGTGTGCTAGTGGAGCTTTGCCCTCCAGATGAAGCCACGTGGATAGTGGTGTAATGCATAGAGGTAGGGCCTGGCGGTGACATACATGAGACCTGTTGGATTTTAAATACAGTAAAACCTTGGTTTGAGAGCATAATTCATTCCAGAAACATGCTTGTAATCCACATCACTTGTATATCAAAGCATTTTTTTACAGGGTATAAAAGAGAAGAAAGGCACCTCTAAGTGTAGCAATACGTTGCTAAATGTTGTACCTTCATTAAATGTAACCATATTGCTACACTTGGAGGCTCTTCTCTTCTTTTTTATACTCAGTTGTGACATGACGCTACTCTTATATCAAGACATCGCTTGTATATCATGGCAAAATTTAATAAAACATTTTGCTTGTTATGCAAAATGCTCTCAAACCAAGTTACTCTCAAACCAAGGTTTTACTATATGTTTTATGCTGTTTTTTATTGAAATAAGTGGGAGTTCAATAGATGAAGCTGGGTGGTTGAGGTTTATTCCATTTAACACCTGGTACTGCACTATTGGAGGCACTTTATATTTTTGCATGTCGGTCTGGAGTCGCTGGTGACCATCACAGAGGCAAGCTTTTAAAGGTTAAGTATACGAGGTGCAAAGCGTGTTTGATCCCTACAGGACCTTAGTGGGAACCATTAAAGATCAGTGTGGAGCCTTTTTTCCTGATGGGAATCATCATTAGTTGTGAGCGAGTTTGACCCTTTCAGGGTCTAAGAAGGGGGTGAGCAGCCATTTCACCTGGTGAAGGGAACACTAGTCACAGATTGTTGGTTTATCTAAGAAGCACTTTTTTCTCACAGTGAAATTTGAAGCACACTTTATGTAAGAAGATTTTGTGCTCCAATTAACTTTCATATATATATTTGATATTGGACTTTTCATTTTTTCAGTACATGCGTTTATTGCACATTATCTACTTCCCAACTGGCACATGTACATATATGTCGGCAGGTTGGCAGCCCTATGCAAAATGATGTACAGGTACGTCGGCTCCTTTAAAAGTCTTGGCGCGTGCCCGCTGCACAACGGGGGACCTGATGCGCGTGGCCAGTGGTCGCGATGACAGCCAGCCACCTGCGATCATGGCGACGAGAGACAGAACGGGTATCTGTGTGTGTAAATACACAAATCCCGGTTCTGTCAGGAGAGGAGATACAGATCGTGTGTTCCTATTAATTAGGAACAGCAATATGTCTCTTCCTCTAGTCACTCCCATCCTCCCACAGTTAGAACACACACTGAGGGAACACATTTAACCCCTTGAGCACCCCCTAGTGTTAACCCCTTCCCTGCCAGTGACATTTATACAGTAATCAGTGGCTATTTTTATACATAGCTCTGATTGCTGTATAAATGTCAATAATCCCCAAAAAAGTGTTTAAAGTGTCCGATCTGTCCTCTGCAATGTCGCAGTCCAGATAAAAATCACTGATTGCCGCCATTACTAGTAAAAAAAAAAAAAAAAAAAAAATGCCATAAATCTATCCCCTATTTTGTAGACGCTATAACTTTTGCGCAAACCAATCAATATATGCTTATTGCAATTTTTTTTACCAAAAATATGTAGAAGAATATATATTGGCTTTAACTGATGAAGAAATGTGTTTTGTTTTTTTTAAATTGGGGATATTTATTAAAGCAAAAACTAAAAAATATAGTTTTTTTTTTTTAACTGTCGTTTTTTGGTTCATAACGCAAAAAAAAGGTGACCAAATACCACCAAAAGAAAGCTCTATTTGTGGGAAAAAAAGGACGTCAATTTTGTTTGGGTACCACGTCGTACGACCGCAGTTAAAGCGACGCAGTGCCGTATCGCAAAAAATGGCCTGGTCAGGAAGGGGGCAAATCCTTCCGGGGCTGAAGTAGTTAATATTAGATTTATTTACATTTTTTACTTGAGAAGCATTTTTTTTCTCACAGTGTAATTTGAAACACATTCTATATAAGGAGATTTTCTGTTTCAATCAACTTTTTTTATACATTTACTATTGGAATGTATATGTATTCAGCACATGCGTTTATTGCTTATTATTGGATTTATGTATTAGTTGTCAGATTGCAGCAGTGCTAGCACATTTTTTAGATATACTACAGTCCAATTAGCTCATTTCTGGTCTTTGGCCCTCCCAGGGATTTCTCTATTTGATCCCTAGCCACCATGTACAGTAATAAATACAAAACAAATCATCTATTTAAAATTCATTATTTATCTACACACTGTTAACAATGAAATAGATGACACAAACCACTATTCTTAATATTTAATTTATTTATTACTTTTAAGAATAATTCCTCTTGTCTAGTCTACAAATGAGTCAGTAAGTTTACATATAAACATATAATTGATTTTATATTGTTAATAATTAACTGTATGTGTAAGATATCTATACTCATAAATTAGTATGTTTTTTATTATATGAGTTTTATCATACACTTTTTTTATACTGTATAAATTGATCTGTTTTCAAAATATCCTGTACAAATCATTTGAGATATTAATCCTGTTCATAAGGTAAAATGGCTACTGATATTGATCAGTAAAGTTCACTAAAAAAAGTAAAGCGTACAGGGATTGCCATTTAGCCATTTCAGCAGGGACTGGCTGAATTTTGATCCATGTATGGCCACTGTGGTTGAACAGAAGTTGATCTACTTGTCGAATTATGTTCAATCGCCCTGTTGGAAAAAACTTGAATCAGGGCTGCATTCTGATGGCAGGAAAGCCTCTCCGCTGTCTGAATACAAAGACATAGATGCCCTGGTAGCTAGTGTAACAGAAAAAATAAGAGAAGAAACAGTTCATCCCGATACATGAAAAGCAACATACAAAGAGCACTGAGCAAAATCTAAACTAGCGTTGACTGGCTATGAAGTGGTCTGGTGGTTTAAATTATTGACAGTAGAAAAGCAACCTCACCATGGCCACCATGGTAATGTGGTACACCACAGACCAGACAAGTAGGGGCTATTTAAAGGTTGTGCAGCCACCAAAACAAATATGGAAAGGAATGTCATATTGAGAAAATTAACTATGCATCACAATTTTTTTCTACTTAAAGAGCAAATTCACCCCCAGGTTGTTTGCGTTTTAATTAGGGATGAGCCGAACAGCCCCCAGTTCAGTTTGCACCAGAACATGCGAACAGGCAAAAAAAATTGTGCGAACACTGTTAAAGTCTATGTGACATGAACATGAAAAATCAAAAGTGCTCATTTTAAAGGCTTATATGCAAGTTATTGCCATAAAAAGTGCATGGGAACCCAGGTACTGAATCAGGGGACATGTATCAATGCAAAAAAAAGTTTCAAAAACAACCATTTTTTCAGGAGCAGTGATTTTAAGAATGCTAAAATTAAAACAATAAAAATTAAATATTCCTTTAAATATCGTACCTGGGGGGTCCCCTTAGTCAACCTGTAAAATAGCACATCTGTCTGATGTGTTTTATAGTCCTGCAGCAAAATTTAATTTCTAAAGGAAAAAATGTCATTCAAACTTGTTAGCAACTGTAATGTATTGCCACCTCCCGGTAATATAGATAAAAATCTAGAGAAAAAATGGCCTGGGTTCCCCCCCTCAGTCCATACCAGGCCCTTTGGGTCTGGTATGGATATTAAGGGGAACTCCACACCAATTTGTTTTAAAAAAAACAGCGTGGGGGCCCCTCAAAATCCATACCAGGCCCTTCGGGTCTGGTATGGATTTTAAGGGGAACTCCATGCCAAAATGTAAAAAAAAATTGGCGTGGGGTCCCCCAAAATCCATACCAGACCCTTATCAGAGCATGCAGCCTGGAGGACAGGATAGGGAGGTTGAGCGAGCGCTCCCACTCCTGAACCATACCAGGCCACATGCCCTCAACATAGGGAGGGTGCTTTGGGGTCCCCCCAAAGCACCTTGTCCCCATGTTGATGGGGACAAGGGCCTCATCCCCACAACCCTTTTCCGGTGATTGTGGGGGTCTGCGGGTGAGGGGCTTATCGGAATCTGGAAGCTGCTTTACAAGGGGGCCCCCAAGTCCCGGCCCCCCTATGTGAATGGGTATCGGGTACATTGTACCCATACCCATTTACCAAAAAAAGTAAAAAACACAAAAGACAGTTTTTGACAAAAAAATAAGTTTAAAAAGTGTCCCGCGATGTCCATCCTTCTTCAATCATGGTGGACGGACCCGAAAATACAAAAAAAAAGCTTGTCTTTTCGCGGTGACCGCTGTTATAAAGGCAAGATCGAGGCAGAGCTATTTTTTTTTCTATTTTTTGGGTCCGTTGGCGCTGTGATTGAAGGAGGATGGACATTGCATGACACTTTTTGACACTTTTTTTGGTGAATTGGTAGGGGTACAATGTACCCAATACCCAATCACATAGGGGGGCCGGGATCTGGGGCCCCCTTTTTGAAGGGGGCTTCCAGATTCTGATAAGCCCCCCACACGCAGACCCCCACAACCACTGAGCAAGGGTTGTGGGGATGAGGCCCTTGTACCCATCAACATGGGGACAAGGTGCTTTGGGGGGACCCCAAAGCACCCTCCCCATGTTGAGGGCAAGAGGCCTCGTATGGTTCAAGGGGAAGGGGGGCGCTCGTCCCCCCTATCCTGGCCTGTCAGGTTGCTTGCTTGGATAAGGGTCTGGTATGGATTTTGGGAGGCCCCCCACGCCATTTTTTTACATTTTGGCATGGGGTTCCCCTTAAGATCCATACCAGACCTGAAGGGCCTGGTATGGATTTTGGGGGGACTCCCACACCATATATTTTATTTCGGCACGGGGTTCCCCTTAACCACTTCAATACACAGTTTTATATATACTACACTACCTGCACTGACTGAACATAGAATCTACACTGAACATATATACACACACTAGACTGTGTATATATACTAAATACACTGCCTGCACGTCACTAACTAACCTGCCTGCCTAATCTAGCTCAATCTATCTCCGTCCACACACTATACACGGCTGCTATGTAAGCAACCTTATATAGTGTGTGGCGTGGACTTAGTCCCCCTGAGCTATGATTGGCTAAAGGCACCCTGCCTTTGGCCAATTATGGCTCTCTCAGCAGAGCGTGCTGTGATTGGCCAAAGCATGCAGGTCAAGTGCATGCTTTGGCCAATCATCAGACGTCAATGCAATGTGACCTCACAGTGCATTATGGTTTCGTTCCGCGGCACGCAAATTTCCAGCGAATGCCCCATATGTTCGGTTCATTTGCAAGCAAACACCCAATGTTCGAGTCCAACTTAGGTTCGACTCCAACTGCGGGCTCATCCCTAGTTTTAATCTCGCTTCCTTTTTTTTCTGGGGTTGACATTTTGAACATACAGAACGAGTGAGTCCAGCATAGATCTGTTGTGATTCCCTACTTCAGCTGCAGCAAGACAGGTAAAGCGCCACCATCACCACTTCCTACATTATCTGGGACCAGCTGATTTAGGTAGCTGGCCACCCATTGCTAGGCCCACCCTATTCGGGGTGCTGGATGTACGTCGACACCTCCTGGCATATCTGACGTGCATATCCCAGGAGGCTGCTGGAGCTGGGAACACATCATTCTTGCCTAGGTGAGAATGAAGGCGCGGATGGGTTGAAGCGTGCACAAAAAAAAGGTAATTAAACTAAAATTGGATAGATTGGTGAAGGGTAAGGGTTTTAATAGTGCAATGTAATTTTTTGGAGTGTGGGTGTGCTTTAAATAATATAATTATTTACTGTTTGAGCTTATCAATGTGGGTTTGCTTAGTAACAACATTATTATACACTAGAATGTGGCTGTTTAATCTTTCATTTTCTGGGGACAGCCCATTTGGATAAGAATAATTCATTTACACAGCAAAAATCTATCTATTAGCATATTTGGTAAACACCAGTGCTGAAAAGTTGTCTCTAAGTAGCTTCAGTGAAGATAATTGTTAATCTTCCCTGATTCTACCTGAATATATATACTGGTTGGAGTCTGAAATACTTAATTTTCATAAAGCCATGCATACAAACTGCCTGGATGCAAACGAATGACCTTGTTAGGCAGGATTTGCATAGTTTTGCCGAAACTGATTGACAAGATAAAGTTTTAGGAAGAAAGTTTAGACTCTATGCTTTTGTAACAGATTATGTTTTATTTAATCTATAAATAGGGTTATAGATTTAAAGTGAAACAACTTCTTTAAGAGAAAAAATAGAACTCTTTGCCACATGATCTTACCATTGATGTAAATAATATATATATTGTAATTTAAATTTACCTCACACTTTTATACTTTTAATTTGAATTTCTATTTATCATTCTCTGTCAGATGTTACATGCAAGACTAAAAATCAAGCAGAACGGTATTACTACTCTTCTAAGGCTACTGTAAACTACATTATGCAGTAATTAAGGTACATCTGGGTATAGTTATTAGAAATTTCAGCAAAAATAACTATATAAATACTGTGTGTGTGTGTGTATATATATATATATATATATATATATACATATATACACACAGTATCTCACAAAAGTGAGTACACCCCTCATCACATTTTTGTAAATATTTTATTATATATTTTCATGTGACAACACTGAAGAAATTACACTTTGTTACAATGTAAAGTAGTGAGTGTACAGCCTGTATAACAGTGTAAATTTGCTGTCCCCTCAAAATAACTCAACACACAGCCATTAATGTCTAAACCGCTGGCAACAAAAGTGAGTACACCCCTAAATGAAAATGTCCAATTTGGGCCCAAAGTGTCAATATTTTGTGTGCCCGCCATTATTTTCCAGCACTGCCTTAACCCTCTTGGGCATGTGGGTCACCAGAGCTTTACAGGTTACCACTGGAGTCCTCTTCCACTCCTCCATGACGATATCATGGAACTGGTAGATGTTAGAGACCTTGTGCTCCTCCACCTTCCATTTGAGGATGCCCCACAGATGCTCAGTAGGGTTTAGGTCTGGAGACATGCTTGGCCAGTTCATCACCTTTACCTTCAGCTTCTTCAACAAGGCAGTGGTCGTCTTGGAGGTGTGTTTGGGGTCGTTATGATGTTGGAATACTGCCCTGTGGCCCAGTCTCTGGAGGGAGGAGATCATGCTCTGCTTCAGTATGTCACAGTACATGTTGGCATTTATGGTTCCCTCAATGAACTGTATCTCCCCAGTGCTGGCAGCACTCATGCAGCCCCAGACCATGACTTGACTGTAAGCAAGACACACTTGTCTTTGTACTCCTCACCTGGTTGCCGCCACACATGCTTGACACCATCTAAGCCAAATAAGTTTATCTTGGTCTCATCAGACCACAGGACATGGTTCCAGTAATCCATGTCCTTAGTCTGCTTGTCTTCAGCAAACTGTTTGCGGGTTTTCTTGTGCATCATCTTAAAAAGAGGCTTCCTTCTGGGACGACAGCCATGCAGACCAATTTGCATGTAGTGTGCGGCGTATGGTCTGAGCACTGACAGGCTGACCCCCCTCACCTTCAACCTCTGCAGCAATGCTGGCAGCACTCTTACATCTATTTCCCAAAGACAACCTCTGGATATGACGCTGAGCACGTGCACTCAACTTCTTTGGTCGACCATGGTGAGGCCTGTTCTTAGTGGAACCTATCCTGTTAAACCGCTGTATGGTCTTGGCCACCGTGCTGCAGCTCAGTTTCAGGGTCTTGGCAATCTTCTTATAGCCTAGGTCATCTTTAAGCAACGATTCTTTTTTTCAGATCCTCAGAGTGTTCTTTGCCATGAGGTGCCATGTTGAACTTCCAGTGACCAGTATGAGAGAGTGAATATTCACACCTGAGACCTTGTAACACTAATGAGCCACATGTCACCGGGGAGAGAAAATGGCTAATTGACCCCAATTTGGACATTTTCACTTGGGGGTGTACTCACTTTTGCTGACAGGGGTTTAGACATTAATAGCTGTGTGTTGAGTTATTTTGAGGGGACAACAAATTTACACTGCTATACAAGCTGTACACTCACTACTTTATATTATAGCCAATTGTCATTTCTTCAGTGTTGTCACATGAAAAGGTATAACATATTTTCAAAAATGTGAGGAGTGTACTCACTTTTGTGAGATACTGTATATTATATTGTCAAGAGTATTGGGACATCTGCCTTTACACGCACATGAACTTTAATGGCATCCCAGTCTTAGTCCGTAGGGTTCAATATTGAGTTGGCCCGCCCTTTGCAGCTATAACACCTTCAACTCTTCTGGGAAGTCTGTCCACAAGATTTAGGAAGGTGCCTATGGTAATGTTTGACCATTTTTCCAGAAGCGCATTTGTGAGGTCGGGCACTTATAGTTGGACAAGAAGGCCGGGCTCACAGTCTCCGCTCTAATTCATCCCAAAGGTTTTCCATCGGGTTGAGGTCAGGATTCTGTGCAGGCCAGTCAAATTCCTCCACTTCAGATTTGCTCATCTATGTCTTTATGGACCTTGCTTTGTGTGCTGGTGCACAGTCATGTTGGAACAGGAAGGGGCTCACCCCAAACTGTTCCCACAAAGTTGGGAACATGAAATTGTCCAAAATGCTGACGCCTTAGGAGTTCCCTTTACTGAAACTAAGGGGCCAAGCCCAACCCCTGAAGAACATCCCCGCAATCCTCCCTCCACCAAATGATTTGGACCAGTTCACAAATTAAGGTCCAAAAAGACATGGATTAGTGAGTTTGGGGTGGAGGAACTTGACTGGCCTGTACAGAGTCCTGACCTCAACTTGATAGAACACCTTTGGGATGAATTAGAGCGGAGACTGCGATCCAGTCCTTCTCATTCAAGATCAGTGCCTGACCTCACGTACGCGCTTCGGGAGGAGTGGTCAAACATTCCCATAGATACACTCCTAAACCTTGTGGACAGCCTTCCCAGAAGAGTTGAAGCTGTTATAGCTGCAAAGGGTGGGCCAACTCAATATTGAACCCTACTGACTAAGCCTGGGATGCCAATAAAGTTCATGTGCGTGTAAAGGCAGGCATTCCAATGACTTTTGACAATATAGAGTATATACATATATATATATATATATATCTCACACTGTATATGTTCCAGTGTTATGACTGCCAGTTAACCATGCTATGAAATTATTAAAGGGGAAAAAATGGAGCACTAGTTTTTAAAGGCTGTCTGTACACCTACTGGGAGTACTTCCCCTTGCTTTCTATAGACACAAGAAGTATGGGGTTGTATGTACACCCCATTCACACTCAGCATACCATAAGAGCTTACCCAAATATTAAATAAGACATGTGGATAGAGTATTGGGTGAAATTTTAATCGGAGACCCCTATATTTGGCTTAAATAAAAAGACCAAGATTTATCCTTTGATTATTAAAACCTAACAACATCACTATTAACAGTCCACAATGCTTTGTCTTTAAAGAAGAACTATCACCAGAAGTAAGAAAGACTTGTAACCCCCCCCCCCCTTGGAGAACCACACTGCATAGAACTTGTCCTCCTTAAAACAGGTACTGTGGTTTGGAAATAAAATACTGTTCTTTTTTTATGCTGTCAGTGCTCACTGTAGCTCTACCCCAGGTGGAAGCCCAAATTATGAGCATTCCTGTGGGGGATGTACAGGCAACACTGAACCACAGCCCAATCTTAAATCTGCAGCTCTTCATGCCATATATTCTCTGCCTCCTCTGCTACATATGTACAAATAAGAGTCCACAACCTCCCACTGCCACCAGTCACTTCAGAGGGGATTACCACAGTAGTATCTGGCAGCTTGTTGTGTGAATGAAAGTGTCTGTGGAGCAGCGCAGGACATTCACAAAAACACAAGCCCAAAGCAGCATACACCAGCAGCTACTACACTACTCTATCTTGGACAGCTTCCTGCGTGTACTAACTCTAGTCTTTGAGAGCCTCCATGTCAGAGCATATGTATATATAGGAATGGATAGTTTAAGGGTAGGTATGCCTGCAAGGAACCCATTCCTCCTTAAAGTTGTAGGGGGATACCAGAGGCCCAGCAAAGCTAAATGGCAGCTGAAGAAATCCAATGTGTTCAGTTATGGTCTTTCCTTACTTTATCCAAAACTAAAACAAAATCACTGACTGGAGTTAGGCCTTAAAGGGGTTGTATGGGTTCAATTTTTTTTTTTTGTTAAAATAACAAACATGTTATACTTACCTCCACTATGCAGTTCGTTTTGCACAGAGTGGCCCCGATCCTGCTGTTCTGGGGTCCCATGGCGGCTGTCTCGGCTCTTCCCTGCTAAATCTAACCTCCTCTGGGAAGCTCTTCGCCGAGGGGGTTAGCTTGCAGGCGCGCTCCCTGTCATACACTTGGCATCCATAGACCATAGACGCGTCCATAGACGCCACGTGTATGAGTCGGTCCCACCCCCCCGGCGGCCGCATCATTGGATGTAATTGACAGAAGCGCGAGCCAATGGCTGCGCTGCTATCAATCTATCCAATCCATGGCCAGACACAGTGGAGAAGAGGACGCTGGGGGATGCGCACAGCAGGTGAACGGGCTCAGGTAAGTAAACCGGGGGGGCCCATGACAGCGAGGTGTTTTTTCACCTTAATGCATAGGATGCATTAAGGTGAAAAAAAACAAACCTTTACAACCCCTTTAAACATTTATGTATATTTATGGAAAATGGCAGAAAATGTACAAAAAGTGATTTTACTGTTTCAGTATGTTACATAGCATGTTGCTAAATAAAGGTTAAAGCCCAAAACATGCCATTCATTGTACTATATGGGTATATCCTCTGCCATTTAAAAAAATAAATAGTCTATAAAACACACAACGCCAACACAGTGCCAAGGTAAATATTTAAAGCCAATCTCTGATACTTTTGAAATATCTCTGCTCTTTCACAAGTAAAGTTTGCTGCCATATCCACTTGTACTTTCCCCTTGCTATGTATGACTGATAAATGACACTGCTATGCTTATGCTAAATGTCTGCTTGCCATATCCTTTTAAACGTGTCTATATAATTGGTGATTGATTCTTACCTCCTTTTGCCTTTAATGATCAAAGATTCAATTACCTTTTAAGACTTTGGCCTGTATCTGTGGCTCCCCTCTCTTTCAAGTGTCATAAATCAGATGCTTATTTGATCAATTGACAAATGCTTGCTTGCTTCATCTCCCTATAAATTTAGTTCAGCTTATGGTGAAATCGCAGATGGGGGTCAGTCGTGGACACCATGTTTCTTTCCTGGGTGATTCTTTAATGAGTGTTGTAGCAGTTTCAACACAGAAAGGATAACTAAAGCTGTATGAATATACAACAAGAACTCTGCTCCACACTGGAAAGACAGCAAGCAAACCAACATTTGATATTTCATTCCCTGTGATGTCTGATTCCCACCCTCCTCCCATTAATATGCACCGTCTACTCTTCCTTCTCACATTAGTGTTATCTGTCCTCAAACTGTCCTTACTTTACGCTTCCTCTCTATCCCACAGCTTACACATATCACCCTCACTCCCAGGGGCATTGCTAGGTGGCAAAAAGACCAGGGGCTTCAGCCCAAAGTCAGGGCCTGGCACCGGGGGGGGGATGGGGCAGTGGGGTTGTATGGAGGGGGGTGGGGGTGTTACCTACCTGACATGCACTGACCTACCTGACATACACTGACCTACCTGCCCTTGACCCCTTAAAGCCTAAGTTTATTTATTTAAAATTAGTCAAGGGGCAGTCAAATGAAGCCACTGTGCCATCATTTGCAGCCACTGTGCCCCGTCAAATGCAGCCACTGTGCCCCGTCAAATGCAGCCACTGTGCCCCGTCAAATGCAGCTACTGTGCCCCATCAAATGCAGCCACTGTGCCCGTCAAATTCAGCCACTGTGCCCCGTCAAATAAGGCCAATGTGCCCGTCAATTGCAGCCACTGTGCCCCATCAAATGAAGCCACTGTGCCCGTCAATTGCAGCCACTGTGCCCGTCAATTGCAGCCACTGTGCCTGTCAATTGCAGCCACTGTGCCCCGTCAAATGCAGCCACTGTGCCATCAATTGCAGCCACTGTGCCCGTCAAATGAAGCCACTGTGCCTGTCAATTTCCAGCCACTGTGCCTGTTAAATGCAGCCACTGTGCCCGTCAATTGAAGCCACTGTGCCCATCAAAAGAGAGAGAGAGAGAGAGAAGAGAGAGAATAGAGAGAGAGAAGGAGAGAGAGAGAGAAGAGAGAGACAGAGAGAGAGTGACACCTTTTTTTTTCTTTAATCTGCGTTCTGTCCCATTCCCAGTCACAGTCACCATGGCCGTTATTCAGCGTGACTCTGGAGGTTGAAGAAAAAGGGGGTGTCACCGCGCCGGCGTTCTCCTGCTGCTTTCCTCAGGCTTTGCCCGTCGATACAAATTCTGCCCCCAGCACTACCCATCATTAAAATATCCTCCCCCTTCATGTAAATATCCGTCCCTCACCTACATGAACGTGCCTCAAAAATGCAAGACAACAGCTGATCGTAAACTCAGCTGTTCGGAGGCTTCGTGCAGCACATGCGCAGTTACGCCCGGGCACTATTCGATAGCCGGCACTTCTTGACAGAACACCGGAACTTAGACACTCGGGGCTATTGGCCCCACATTCGGGGCTCCAGCCTCAATAGCCCCACCTTAACAATACCTATGCTCACTCTCCCCTCTCCCTATAACTGCACCCATCACCTCCTGCAAATACTGAACACACATGCTGACCTAAACTCCAGGACAGTGATTATGTGCACTCATAAACATCCCACTCCCATCTTACGTTCCTCACCCTCCTTCTTCTCATAATCTCTGGGGATATTTACCCCAATCCTGTCCCTCCATTTTCTAATTGCAACCCCCAAATCCAGCACCGTTCCTCCTCTGGCAACAGCTGCAATCCATGTGCCTGCTCTGTCTGTAACAACTCACATCTGTGCATGACCGTTTTATTGCCCATTGCTTTAACATACTCACCATTACTGAAACCTGGCTTCAAGAATCTGACTCTGCTTCTCCTGCTGCCCTCTGCCATGGTGGCCTTCACTGGACTCACTCACCCAGACCCAGTGGATGGAAAGGAGGTGGAGTTGGATTCCTGCTATCCCCACCAGAGAACCTTCCATTCCTTCCTAACCCTCCTTCTCTATCCCGTTCTTCTTTCAAGACGCACTATATGTGTCTGTTTTCTCCAATTTCTCTGAGGATTGCAGTGATTTATTGGCCTTCTGGACTAATATCTCACTTTTTTGATGATTTCTCTGCCTGGCTACCTACTTTCTCTCCTCTGAAATACCCACTAACATTCTTGGTGACTTTACTATCCCCATTATTAACAGCCTGCCTAACTTAACCTCATCTTTTTGACCTAACACAATGGACTCGCACTTCTACTCACTCTGATGGTAATACCATTGACCTTGTATTCTCCCATCTCTGCACTCCTGCCAACCTCACCAACACCCCCTTTCCTCTCTCTGATCACAACCTTATCAGTTTCACAGTATACTCATCTATAACCACCTTTTTTTACAAGCAACGATTACTTGTAGAAACCTTTGCTACTTTAACCTTTCTCTTCTCTATTCTGCTACTGACCACCTCTTTGACACCCCCCTTCCTGTCCTAACCTGGCCACCTCTGTCTACAACAGTTCACTTTCATTTTTTACTCACTGGACAGACTTGCTCTTCAAACTCTCTTAAAGAAGTTGTTTCACTTTAAATCTTTAACCCTATTTATAGTTTAAAAAAAACATAATCTCTTACAAAAGCATAGGGTCTAAATTTTCTTCCTAAAACTTCATCTTGTCAATCAATTTCAGCAAAACTATGCAAATCCTGCCTAACAAGGTCATTCGTTTGCATCCAGGCAGGTTGTATGCATAGCTTTATGAAAATTAAGCATTTGAGACTCCAACCAGTATATATATTCAGGTAGGATCAGGGAAGATTAACAATTATCTTCGCTGAAGCTACTTAGAGACAACTTTTCAGCACTGGTGTTTACCAAATATGCTAATGGATAGATTTTTGCTGTGTAAATGAATTATTCTTATCCAAATGGGCTGTCCCCAGAAAATGAAAGATTAAACAGCCACATTCTAGTGTATAATAATGTTACTACTAAGCAAACCCACAATGATAAGCTCAAACAGTATATACCGTAATTATATTATTTAAAGCAGACCCACACTCCAAAAAAATACTTTGCTCTATTAAAACCCTTTCCCCTCACCAATCTGTACAATTTTAGTTTAATTACCTTTTTTGTGCACACTCCAACCCATCCCCGCTTTCATTCTCACCTAGGCAAGAATGATGTGTTTCCAGCTCCAGCAGCCTCCTGGGATATGCACATCAGATATGCCAGGAGGTGTCAACGTCCATCCAGCACCTGAAGTAGGGTGGGCCTAGCAATGGGTGGCCAGCTACCTAAATCAGCTTGTCCCAGATGATGTAGGAAGTGGTGATGGAGGCGCTTTACCTGTCTTGCTGCAACTGAAGTAGGGAATCACAGAAGATCAGTGCTGGACTCAGTCGTTCTGTGAGTATGTTAAAAAAGTCAACCCCAGAAAAAAAAGTAAGGAGGATTAAAACTAGGGATGAGCCCACGGTTCAAGTCGAACGTTAGTTCGACTCGAACTTTGGCTGTTAGTTTGCTTGCAAATGAACCGAACATATGGGGCATTCGCGGGAAATTCACGTGCTGAAGAACGCCCCATAATGCACTGTAAGATCGCATTGCATTGACGTCTGATGATTAGCCAAAGCATGCACCTGACCTGCATGCTTTGGCCAATCACAGCGTGCTCTGCTGAGCGAGCTATAATTGGCCAAAGGCAGGGTGCCTTTAGCCAATCATGGCTCAGGGGGAGCCATGATTAGCTAAAGGCACCCTGCCTTTGGCCAATTATGGTGCCTGCCTTTGGTCCACGTCCTACACTATATAAGGCTGCTTACATAGTGGCCGTGTATAGTGTGTGGACAGAGATAGATTGAGCTAGATTAGGCATGCAAGTTAGTTAGTGGTGTGCAGGCAGTGTATTTCATAAAAAATGGCGTGGGGGTTCCCCCAAAATCCATACCAGACCCTTATCCAAGCAAGCAACCTGGCAGGCCAGGATAGGCAGGGATTAACAAGCGCCGCCCCTCCTCCTGGTTTACCAGGCCGCTTGCCCTCAACATGGGGAGGGTGCTTTGGGGTCCCCCCAAAGCACCTTGTCCTCATGTTGATGGGGACAAGGGCCTCATCCCCACAACCCTTGCCCAGTGGTTGTGGGGGTCTGGGATGGGGGGCTTATCGGAATCTGGAAGCCCCTTTTAACAAGGGGGCCCCTAGATCCTGGCCCCCCTATGTAAATGGGTAACGGGTACATTGTACCCCTACCCATTCACCAAAAAAGTGTCAAAAAGTAAAAAGCACAAAAGACAGCTTTCGACAAATCCTTTATTTTTAAAAAAGTGTCCTGCGATGTCCATCCTTCTTCAATCACAGCGCCGACAGACCTGAAAAATTGAAAAAAAAGATCTGCCTCGATGGAAGGCGTCCCGCCGACTGCTGTCTTTTCACAGTGACAGCTGTTATATAGGCAAGGGCAGGGTCACCCAGTGACATAACCGAGTGACCCCGCCCCTTCTGACGTCATGTGCCATCAGAGGGGGTGGGGTCATCTGGTTACGCCAGCGGGTGACTTAACCTCTAAACTGTTAGAACCTTTTAAACTGTTAGAACACTGTTTACAACCGTCTTAGCTCATACCTCACTGAAAACAACTTTTTTGACACCCTAAAATCTGGCTTTTGCTCGCAGCACTCCACAGACACTGCCCTACTACTAAAAACTCACTAACGATTTACTAACTGCTAAAACCAATGGCCAATACTCCATACTCAGCCTTTGATACTGTATTTTGCCAAGTGTTAGTATTTTAAATGTGGCAAATGTATAATGGCAACCCTCAGCATTAAAATGATTAAATACACACTGTCCCTGTTGTATGAGAATACTACCATTTTGAGATGCATTAACCACTTAAGGACCGAGCCACTTTTGAGATGTGTTGTTTACAAGTTAAAAACAGTTTTTTTGCTAGAAAATTATTCAGAACCCCTAAACATTATACATTTTTTTTTCTAACACCCTAGAGAATAAAATGGCGGTCGTTCCAATTCTTTCTGTCACACCGTATTTGCACAGCGGTCTTACAAGCGCACTTTTTTTGGAAAAAATACACTTTTTTGAATTAAAAAATAAGACAACAGTAAAGTTAGCCAAATTATTTTTTATATTATGAAAGATAATGTTACGCCGAATAAATTGATACCCAACATGTCGCGCTTCAAAATTGCACCCGCTCGTGGAATGGCAACAAACTTTTACCCTTAAAAATCTCCATAGGCGACATTTAAAAAATTCTACAGGTTGCATGTTTTAAGTTACATAGGAGGTCTGGGGCTAGAATTATTGCTCTCGCTCTACCAATTGCGGCAATACCTCACATGTGTGGTTTGAACACTGTTTTCATATGCGGGCGCTACTCACGTAGGCGTTCGCTTCTGCACGCGAGCTCAGTGTCACTTTTATTCCTATTACAATTAATGTAAACATCCCTTGTAATAAAAAAAAAACATGACAGGACCTCTTAAATATGAGTTCTGGGGTCAAAAAGACCTCCGATCTCATATTGACACTTAAATGCAATAAAAAAATGTTTTAAAAATTGTCATTTAAAAAAATTATTTTAAAAAATTGGCCCTTTAAGAGCTGTGGGCGGAAGTGACGTTTTGACTTCGCTTCCACCCTGCATCGTTATGGAGACGGATGGGAGCCATCTTCCCCTCACTTGTCTCCATGCCCAGCCAGGGTGAGGCGCCGCCGATAAAAGTGATCTTGCAGTGAATCAGCAGCAAAGATCACTCGTATTAGAAACCTAAACGCTGGCCGAACACGAGGAGACCGGGGTTATGGCAGCCAGCTGCTGCCATAACAACATATGCCCTGTCAAAGTTAGGACATATATCGGCGTGTGGCAGTCCGGATGTGGTTAACAAAAAAAATAGCATTGTTTAAAGCTAGCAAATACACTGACCCCTTCTGGTGTTTGTAAGTGTATATTATAAGCTTGTGATTTCTGAGCTTTTTGGAACTGTCATGGTGTCTATAAATGTATAATGCAACCATCCTTTTATTAGAGGAATATAAAGCAAAAGTGCCACTGGTGTTTTCCAACAGTGACTGCTACAAATAGAAAACCCCTGGAATATGAGCTAGGATTGCTAGGGTTTTATTGTCTTTAGGACTGATGGCAAACTCTCTACTTGCCTTGCCTTGAGTCAGCCTGTAAACACGGGCATTCTATTGATTCTAGCTTATTATCACTTTTATTTTTTTCACCTATGATCGTCATACTGATATCACAGTGTTCAATTTAGAGTACTGTAAATATGACCATAAACAATATATGCTTCTCAGAGAACTATGAGAGACAGATGATATTAAGTAAAAACTCTTATTTAAAGTCTCTCAAAGTAAAACATCCTTTTACTTCCTCTCTGACAGGAATGTTGAAAATCAATTACATTTTTACCACTAAGTACAAAGCAAGTCACAAGAGGCTGGTTTCTGCTTCATCTGTTTAATGAAATTCAAATTATCATCCCTTTGGAGTGGTTTATTTTATGTGCATAAATCCATTTTAAGTAAAACATTACTTCTTGAACTTAATATGAACAGTAACAATTAAAAATCTGTATTCAAAGAGATTCTAGGGAAAATACATGCAAATATTACAGTTTATGTGTGCATGATTTGTCTTCCGCTTCTCTATTATCTGTATTATAAAGTTAAAGCCCAATTGAAGTCGAATGAATTGAAAGTCAGTGAGATAGACATTTTGCAAACAACCTTCATATTAATTAACTTGCCTTTACTCTTCTGTTTTAGGAGAAGGTTTGGAGAGGAGGTAACAGGGACTTCACATCCACACCCAGCGGGTCGCGATCACCAGACAGACAAATAGGTCCTCAGGGTGGCTTATAGCTGATTGAAATAACTGCCAAAAGAGGTTGTTTGGTCATCAAGCATTACCCCTGGGTGTCAGCTACTTTTGATCTTCTTGATTTTAAGACAATATCGTCTACTTTGGAAAATAAAAAAACCCCCTTGCTCGCCCCCAGGGGAACGCCCGACGAGGGCGTCTCACAGTGCCGTTCCAGTCCGAAAGGACAGTGGGTGAAAAAGTGTACTAGGACGTCTCCTGAAGAAGCGGCTTGACTGCGAAACTGTCGAGGTCACGTTCATAAGCACTTACAAACCTGCCTTCACTTACCCCTGTAGGCATTGTTAATTGTTATCGTAAACAATATCATTGTGAAATTTGTCTTGTCATTAATCCATATTCATGTCTATATATGGTTTTTTTAAAATGTTTATGTTTTGAATAAATTGAAATTTTATCTACGTTGTATGCATTTTTGAGGTACCGTAATAGTCCCTATACATTCCCGTGGAAGAGGTAGGACTTAATTCGAGAAGTCCCTGTTACCTCCTCTCCAAACCTTCTCCTAGCATTTCTGAAGGATGATGGTACCCACCATTTATACATTACCTGTTATTTAGTCTTGTGGCATCCACTTTATAACTCTTCTGCTTTAGGAGTTTTGCAGCATAGTCTAAATATGTTTGAACAGTGTAATAGGCACCACAGTTTGACCCCACTGCCCAGGGCACTGTGCAATCTAACAGACATGGTCAACTCTTTCCCTCAGTGCCACATACAGTATCTGTGTGAGGTCAACCATGATAAGTTTGTTTTTCATCTATACCAGCATAGAGCACTGGAGTTTGAGGGCAGGAAACATATTTCCACTTGGAGAAAATGTATTTTAATGCAATGCTAAGAGAAGTAAAGTGTGACACTTCAAGGCTTTATTGTAGCTAGGAAACAGAGATTTATTAGAAGAGGTCGGCTAACCCCACACTCAATCACCATATTTGAGAAAACCTGAAGTACATGTAAAAGCTTGCAAAAAGACATTTAGTTTGCCAAAGCATGGTGTAATGTACATAACAAACCACAACATAACCCCTGTAAGAGGGAGGGCCACATCCTAAAAAGGAGGAGGGGACCTCAACAACCACAGGAGAAGGGACTTTAATTGTGCCAACACATGATCAAGAATAGAACCTTGACCTTCAATAGTATAAGAACATAATTTTATTGTCTCACTTAAAAAAGACGAAGTGCCATCAAAAGTAAAATCATATTGTATAAAACCAATACAGTGTTAGACAGTCAGTCTTAGATACTATAAGCGTATGGAATCATGTCCCCTCCTCCTTTTTAGAATGTGGCCCTCCCTCTTACAGGGATTATGTGGGTTGTTATGTACTTGAATGGAATGGTGTCAGGATGAGGATTCATTTTGTACCTTTGTCTGGCTCACACCTTCATTTGCATTCATGGCGTAATGTACCCAATTCCATTTTTATTAGTGTTTATATGGTGGTGTTCCTCAAAAGATATACAGAAAAAGGAGGGGGCGAACTTCAAGAGATCCAACAGAAAAATAAATAGGGAGGTGGGAGAGCCCTTATAGTGCAGTATGTAGTGTATATTGTTCATAAAGATAAAAAAATATACAGACCCCCCAAAAAAAATTAACTTACAATTGACAAGTTGTATGGTAGACACATCCTTCTAAGTGCACATGTAGAGAATACCTCTGTCTCCATGCAGAGAAAGGGTAGGCTACCCTTTTGCTGCTAAAATACATCCGCCCTAGTTTCTGTGCGCTCAGCACCGTGGATGTTTGTGGAGCTCAGAAACCAGGAAGTACATCATTTTTGTGTGAACACCACTAAATTGAATTAGTGCTATATTTTAGCTACAAAATATGTCCTCAATGTAAGAAGCAAACAAAGCGAGCAAAGTTCTTTCTTGTATTAAGAGATGTATGGACTCCAGAGAGAGGGATATCATTTTGCCCCAGTACAAACCATCAGTAAGACCTCACCTGGAATATGCAGTTCAGTTTTGGGCACCAGTTCTTAAAAAAGATATCAGGGAGCTGGAGACAGTGCAGAGAAGGGCAACCAAACTAATAAGAGGCATGGAGGAGCTCAGCTATGAGGAAAGATTAGAGGAGCTGAATTTATTCTCTCTTGAGAAGAGGAGATTAAGGGGGGATATGATCAACATGTACAAATACATAAGTGGTCCATATAGTGAACTTGGTGTTGAGTTATTCACTTTAAAGTCATCACAGAGGACAAGCAGGCACTCTTTATGTCTAGAGGAAAAAAGATTTCATCTCCAAATACGGAAAGGTTTCTTCACAGTAAGAGCTGTGAAAATGTGGAATAGACTCCCTCCAGAGGTGGTTCTGGCAAGCTCAGTAGATTTCTTTAAAAAAGACCTGGATTATTTTTCTCCATATACATAATATATCTGGGTATTATCATTTATAGGTAAAGTTGATCCAGGGAAAATCTGATTGCCCCTCGGGGGATCAGAAAGGAATTTTTTCCCCTGCTGGAGCATGCTTTGCTAGGGTTTTTTGCCTTCCTCTGGATCAACTCAGGGACTTGTGTCTTTTTTCAACCTGACTAACTATGTAATGTAAATGTAAAATCTAAATGTAAACCGATGACTTTGACCCATTCCTAAACATTAACACACTACACCCTGTGTCTATATGACAGGAATGGCTGCTTGACATTTCTCAGGGCGGGTTTCCTGAGGGTGACAACAGTAGACCATATCTGCTACTATGGGAAGTCTGTATGACAGGGTGATGATGCACAACTGGGAGGCAGGGACAAGACCATTATTACTATATAACAGTTGCTCAAACAAGGACCTACTGTACAGGGTAGTATTACTAGATAAAAATGTAATGAACGTTGTAGATCTAAAAGTTATTAAAAATTAAATTTAAAGTTGAAGTTTAATATGTTAAAGCTTATATAGGATTTTTAGTGTTTGAGTTTACATAGTACAACATGTACTTTAAAGCTGTGTTTCTCAACCTTTTATGGTGAAGTACCCCTGCAGGTCTAAATAAATTTCCTAAGTACCCCTGTCTCGAGAAAGACACTGATAAGGCTGCACTGATAGGAGGCACTGATAGGAGGCACTGATGGGCACTACTGATAGGTGGCACGCATAGGTGGCAACGATAGGTGGGCATGCTGGGATGTGTAGTTCCTGAGCAGACACAGGGAGATGGGAAAGTGACAGGCAGGTCCTGATGGGTTCTTCAGACATGGCAAGAGATCTGTGGTGCACTGGAGAGGGGGAGGACATGGGAGGACATGGGGCCGCCTACTAAACCTGGTCAGTCAGCCCTGGTCAGGGAAACCTCTTGTGGGCAACACGATGGGCTCCATTACACTGACAGGACCCGTGCAGCTACCGCCAACCTGACACCCCACCCCTCCCCCTGCACATGGAGCGGACCGCTTCCCCCATTGGTACCACAGTGCCATGATTAGGGATGAGCCAAACACCCCCCCGGTTCGGTTCGCACCAGAACCTGCGAACGGACCGAAAATTTGCACGAACATTAGAACCCCATTGACGTCTATGGGACTCGAACGTTCAAAATCAAAAGTGCTCATTTTAAAGGCTAATTTGCTTGGTATTGTCCTAAAAAGGGTTTGGAGACCCAGGTCCTGCCCCAGGAGACATGTATCACTGCAAAAAAAACATTTAAAAACAGCCATTTTTTCGGGAGCAGTGATTTTAATGATGCTTAAAGTAAAAAAAAAAAAGGTGAAATATTCCTTTAAATATCGTACCTGGGGGGTGTCTATAGTATGCCTGTAAAGTGGCGCGTGTTTCCCATGCTTAGAACAGTCCCTGCACAAAATGTCATTTTTAAAGGAAAAAAAGTCGTTTAAAACTGCTTGCGGCTTTAATGTAATGTCGGGTCCTGGCAATATGGATGAAAATCAGTGAGACAAACGGCATGGGTACCCCCCAGTCAATTACCAGGCCCTTTGGGTCTTGTATGAATATTAAGGGGAACCCCGCACCCAAATTAAAAAAGGAAACAGCAGTATACAGGTTCTGTACTCTGAACAGCAGTATACAGGCGGTGCAAACAAGACAGGGACTGTAGGTTTGTTGTTAAGTAGAATCTGTTTGTAATTTTGAACTGGTACATTAACGTGTTTAGCTCCAGCCAAAAAATCTATTTTAAGCTTTTTGGAAAACATAGGGAAGGGTTATCACCCCTGTGACATTTGTTTTGCTGTCTGTGTTCCTCTTCAGAAGATTTCACCTCACTTTTTGTCCCAATGACAAATGTTTTTTGAAAATTTGGGTTTTTTTGTGAAACAAGGATTGGTGATAAAGCATCAGTGGAAAGGAGAAATGTTTTTCCCATATTAACTCTTACAGGAGAGAATTTTCCTTCCTATGGGTAGATTTCATCTCACTTCCTGTTGTCTCCTTCCGTTTGCAAGTAGGAGTCGTTTGTAAGTAGGATGTTTGAAAGTAGGGGCCTGCCCTATATACTCAGCAGAAATTTGGGCCTTAGGTGTTGTTGTGGCCACAACACTGTAAGCCCTCACAGGGCCCTGCTGTGAAATATTAGATCAAGAATTGTAATTACATGCCCCTGTTGAACAGGGGCAGAAAAATTGGGCCTTTGGTGGTGGTAGTGGTGCTGGTGCCACAACACTGTAAGTCCTCACTCGCTCTTGGTGGGCGCAGAAATGGGCCCTGCTGTGAAATATTAGATCAAGAATTGTAATTACATGCCCCTGTTGAACAGGGGCTGAAAAATTGGGCCTTAGGCACTGGTGCTGGTGCCACAACACTGCAACCCCTCACAGATACTCTAGTTGGAACGCAGAAACGAGCCCTGCTGCAAAGTATTGCATCAAAAATTGTAATTGCACGCCCCTGTTAAACAGGGGCTGAAAAATTGGGCCTTAGGCACTGGTGGCAGCGCCCAGAACCAAAAATGTTCTTATAAGCTATCAGCGTGATCATTGAGGAGGAAGAGGATAATTACTCAGGATAGTCACTCAGCATCAGCATAGGCAGTCTTTGAAGGGATCTGAGATTTCAAAAAAAATTATTCGGTTACATCAGCATCAGGTGCTTGGTAGCTGGTGGTGATCCAAGACTGATTCATTTTTATGAAGGTCAGTCGATCGACCGAGTCGGTGGACAGACGCACCCTGTGATCGGTTACAAAGCCTCCAGCAGTACTGAATGTGCGTTTCGAAAGAACGCTGGATGCAGGACAGGCCAGTAGCTCAATTGCATACTGTGCAAGCTCTGGCCAGTGATCCATCCTCAAGACCCAGTAACCCAGAGGATTTTCGGTGGGAAAGGTGTCCAAGTCAGATCTTGCCCCTAGGTATTCCTGAACCATGTAAAACAGACGCTGGCAATGGTTGCTGGAACCGATCATACCTTGGGGCTGCGGACTAAAAAATTGTCTGAACGCATCAGTCAGACGGCCACCTTCTCCACCGCTCCTTCTTTGACTGACCGAAGCCTCAGCAACACGTTGTCCAGAAACAGGAGTTTGTAACCTTCCAGTCTATGAGAACGCGTTGCACAGACCTTTCTGCAAGGCCTCTCGAAGATGTTTCATCCTCTGCTCCCTCTGCGATGGCAAGATAAGGTCCGCAACCTTACCCTTGTAACGTGGATCAAGGAGGGTTGCCAGCCAGTATTGGTCCTTCTCCTTGATACCACGAATATGAGGATCCTTACGCAGGCTTTGCAGGATCAGGGAGGCCATGCAGTGTAGGTTTGCTGAGGCATTCGGTCCGGAATCCTCTGGGTCACTAAGGACGACATGGTCCGCAGCCACCTCCTCCCAGCCACGTGCAAGTCCATGTGCTTTTTGGGACTGATCCCTTAAAGACTGCTGCTGATGCTGAGTGCCAGGCTCCACCTCCATACTGACACAATCCTCCTCCTCCTCCTCGTCCTCTTCCTGTGTGATCGGTGGGCACGCAGGAACACTGTCTGGATAAAGGGGGCCTTGAGAGCTAAGGAAGTCCTCCACTTCCTGCCTCTGTTCTGCCTCAAGTGTCCTGTTCATTATTCCACGCAGCGTGTGCTCCAACAGGTGGACAAGTCACTGTGTCACTGATGCATGCACTGTCACTGCTCACCATCCTCGTGGCCTCCTCAAATGGTGACAGGACAGTGCATGCATCCCTGATCATGGCCCACTGGCGTGGGGAAAAAAAACAAGCTCCCCTGACCCTGTCCTGATGCCATAGTCGCACAGGTACTCATTGATGGCCCTCTGCTGCGAGTACAGCCGCTGCAGCATGACCAACGTTAGTCACAGAAATAAACTAACTTGTAGTTTATTTAGCTGCCTGCGGTAGTGATAGGATCAGGAAAACATCATCAACCTTCTACAGGTAGCTTTAGCTGAACATTGTGCAGAGCTCGCACTACACTAATTTGTAGTTTTAGCTTAACACTGTGCAGAGCTCGCAAAAAACTAACTTGTAGCTTATTTAGCTGCCTGCGGTAGTGATAGGATCAGGAAAACACCACCAACCTTCTACAGGTAGCTTTAGGTGAACATTGTGCAGAGCTCGCAAAATAATAACTTGTAGCTTATTTAGCTGCCTGCGGTAGTGATAGGATCAGGAAAACACCACCAACCTTCTACAGGTAGCTTTAGGTGAACACTGTGCAGAGCTCGCAAAAAACTAACTTGTAGCTTATTTAGCTGCCTGCGGTAGTGATAGGATCAGGAAAACACCACCAACCTTCTATAGGTAGCTTTAGCTGAACACTGTGCAGAGTTCGTATTACACTAACTTGTAGTTTTAGCTGAACACTGTGCAGAGCTCGCAAAAAACTAACTTGTAGCTTATTTAGCTGCCTGCAGTAGTGATAGGATCAGGAAAACACCACCAACCTTCTACAGGTAGCTTTAGCTGAACACTGTGCAGGGCTTGCAAAAAACTAACTTGTAGTTTTAGCTGAACACTGTGAGGAGGACGCACTACACTAACTTGTAGCTTTAGCTGAACACTGTTCAGAGGACACACTACACTAACTTGTAGCTTTAGCTGAAAACTGTGCAGAGGTCACACTACACTAACTTGTAGTTTTAGCTGAACACTGTGAGGAGGACGCACTACACTAACTTGTAGCTTTAGCTGAACACTGTGAGGAGGACGCACTACCCTAACTTGTAGCTTTAGCTGAACACTGTGCAGAGGTCACACTAAACTAACTTGTAGCTTTAGCTGAACACTGTGAGGAGGACGCACTACACTAACTTGTAGCTTTAGCTGAACACTGTGCAGAGGTCTCACTACACTAACTTGTAGTTTTAGCTGAACATTGTTCAGAGGATGCACTACACTAACTTGTAGCTTTAGCTGAACACTGTGCAGAGGTCGCACTACACTAACTTGTAGTTTTAGCTGAACACTGTTCAGAGGACGCACTACACCAACTTGTAGCTTTAGCTTAACACTGTGCAGAGGTCGCACTACACTAACTTGTAGTTTTAGCTGAACACTGTTCAGAGGACGCACTACACTAACTTGTAGCTTTAGCTGAACACTGTGCAGAGGTCGCACTACACTAACTTGTAGCTTTAGCTGAATACTGTGCAGAGGTCGCACTACACTAACTTGTAGTTTTAGCTGAACACTGTTCAGAGGACGCACTACACTAACTTGTAGCTTTAGCTGAACACTGTGCAGAGGTCACACTACACAAACTTGTAGCTTTAACTGAACACTGTGAGGAGGACGCACTACCCTAACTTGTAGCTTTAGCTCAGGGGTGTCCAAACATTTTTCAAAGAGGGCCAGATTTCATGAAGTGAACACTGGGCAGAGCTCGCAAAAAACTAACTTGTAGCTTATTTAGCTGCCTGCAGTAGTGATAGGATCAGGAAAACACCACCAACCTTCTACAGGTAGCTTTAGGTGAACACTGTGCAGAGCTCGCAAAAAACTAACTTGTAGCTTATTTAGCTGCCTGCGGTAGTGATAGGATCAGGAAAACACCACCAACCTTCTACAGGTAGCTTTAGCTGAACACTTTGCAGAGCTCGCACTACACTAACTTGTAGTTTTAGCTGAACACTGTGCAGAGCTTGCAAAAAACTAACTTGTAGCTTATTTAGCTGCCTGCGGTAGTGATAGGATCAGGAAAACACCGCCATCCTTCTACAGGTAGCTTTAGGTGAACACTGGGCAGAGCTCGCAAAAAACTAACTTGTAGCTTATTTAGCTGCCTGCGGTAGTGATAGGATCAGGAAAACACCACCAACCTTCTACAGGTAGCTTTAGCTGAACACTGTGCAGGGCTCGCAAAAAACTAACTTGTAGTTTTAGCTGAACACTGTGAGGAGGACGCACTACACTAACTTGTAGCTTTAGCTGAACACTGTTCAGAGGACACACTACACTAACTTGTAGCTTTAGCTGAAAACTGTGCAGAGGTCACACTACACTAACTTGTAGTTTTAGCTGAACACTGTGAGGAGGACGCACTACACTAACTTGTAGCTTTAGCTGAACACTGTGAGGAGGACGCACTACCCTAACTTGTAGCTTTAGCTGAACACTGTGCAGAGGTCACACTAAACTAACTTGTAGCTTTAGCTGAACACTGTGAGGAGGACGCACTACACTAACTTGTAGCTTTAGCTGAACACTGTGCAGAGGTCTCACTACACTTACTTGTAGTTTTAGCTGAACATTGTTCAGAGGATGCACTACACTAACTTGTAGCTTTAGCTGAACACTGTGCAGAGGTCGCACTACACTAACTTGTAGTTTTAGCTGAACACTGTTCAGAGGACGCACTACACCAACTTGTAGCTTTAGCTTAACACTGTGCAGAGGTCTATTGATATGTAAAACACTTTTTTCAATCAGCAATTAGTGATCAATAATAACATCTAGTAAACATCATTTCTTTATTGTCCTGAAATCTGTAGAAGAATGCTATACTTGACTCCAGCTGGGCTCCTCCACTTCTTCCTGGCTGGAAGGCCCAGGTTGGACATCGGAAGCCTCAGCTGGGGTGGAAGATAGAGTGGAAGGAAGAGTGGTAGGAAGAGTGGAGAGGGATTCCCTGACTTCAGTGTGGTCTGACAGAAATCGCAGTCTCTCATAGTACCACAGCCTGGGGACATAAACGTCATCTGCTGCAGCTCCGGACCTCTGGGAATCTGTGACCTTCTTGCACTCCCTAAGATAAGTGCTCCTCAGGCCACCAATTTTGTTTTTTAAATAGGGAATGGTTGCTGTGGGGACCACCGGCTTCACCAACTCCAGCAGTTTCTCCAGCGCTGCCTGCCTCTTTTGTTTATTATTGTAATGGGGGTGTCTCACCTGCCACAGACAGGGCAGCTCCCTGTATTTGTCTATGAACAGGGGGAGGAAGTTGTGGTCATTGAAGCCATCCATTTTCTCTGCAAGACACAACACAAGACAAACCCTAAGGTCAGGCCAAACTCTCCTAATCTTGTTACAATATGGGCTTCAATTTCGAAGCAGTGTAGGCCCAAGTTTAGATCTTACCTTCGTTATCACGATCGGCGCTTTTGATGCTCCTTCCTCCGCTCACAGATCGTACGTAATACGCACGCGTGTTACGCTTTATACACACTGCGCATGCGTGTAACTCCGCCCGCCCCTGAAGTTCTTTCTAGTCTATTCCCCGCCCCTTTTCGCTCTGCGCAGTGGGGGAAAAGCACATGGCGGATACACAGCAGGTGCGTGCTAATTACAGGAACGAGGAGGAGGAGGAGGAAAGCCCGGAGCCGGAAACGTCCCGATCCAGAAGGAGATTTAAGGCCTCAAATATGTCCTTTGGGGAAATGTTGGAGATGGTCGACATCCTGAAGAGGGCCAACTATGATGGAAAGTATGGACCTTACCCCAACCCCATCAACACTTACTGTAGCTCCATCTATGGCCAGATGCACATTACAAATAAACCCCAAAAATCTTATGTAAATAAAGCTGGCCATAAATGGAGCGATTTAAATCGCTTGATTCCCCCATCAACACAGTCAGTATTGATAGGGCAATCCCTCTCACAGAGCTATTGTGTTATCCTGGTGAGGGGGCATGTGGAGCCGTCCCGCCAGAAGAACACAGTGATTATTGATGACAGCTATAACAGCTGGCAATAATTGCATGAAAAACTAGACACGCTGGTTGTACCCAAGTTGATCACTTAAACCCAGCCTGAAAAGTTGATCGCTCACGCCTGGCCTGAACCGGCCGAGATTTGAACCCTCTATGGCTGGCTTAACACATTGAGCTTCTCTTTAATCTTTCCCTACAGTCTGCCTACTGTATATACTCGAGTATAAGTCGTTCCGAGTTTAAGTCAAGGCCCTAATTTATCACAAAAAAATGGGAAAAACGTATTGACCCGAGTATAAGACGAGGGTGAGAAATGCACAGCTACTGTAAGTGGAAAAGAGGGTCAACAATGCCCATTTGCAGCCTCACTGTGCCCATTTGCATGCCTCACTGTGCCCATTTGCAGCCATAGGTCCCCCGAACATCAAGAACCCCAAATTTGGTGTGCAAACCCAGTGGAACTAGCACCATAAAATATCCAAAGCTGGGGTTTCTAGCACCAAGTGGCCCCGAGATACAGGGCACCAAAAATCGGTTCAGAAAATGTCAAGCACTTTTCTGTAGCAGAGAATGACATTTTCCGGACCGGATTTGGGGCCCCGTATCTCGGGGCCACTTGGTGCTAGGAACTTCATCTTTGGATATGTTATGGTACCAGTTCCATTGGGTTTGCACACCAAATTTGGGGTTCCTAGCACTAAGTGGCTCTGAGATACGGGGCCCCAAATCGGTTCAGAAAATGTCAAGCACTTTTCTGCAGCAGAGAATGACATTTTCCGAACCGATTTTGGGGCCCCGTATCTTGGGGCCACTTAGTGCTAGGAAGAGATACGGGGCCCCAAAGTCGGTTCGGAAAATGAAATTTTTTGCTGCAGAAAAGTGCTTGACTCGAGTATAAGTCGAGGGGGGCACTTTCAGCACAAAAAAATGTGCTGAAAAACTCGACTTATACTCGAGTATATACGGTAATTGTTTTCCTGTTTTTTCAGGTTTTTTTCCAGCTATGACTTAAACTACCCAATGGATACCTAATGGTATGAACAGTATTGTTGGATATGTGCTGTTACTAGTCATAATACATTGACTGTACTACAGACTTTCAGGGTGCCAACCATCCACAGAACTCCAGGAAAACTGTTATATATACAGTTGGAATGCATACTGTGTGTGAACTGTTTTACATCCTAAAACAGCACAGTCAGATGTTTGACCTATTACAGGAACAACATAGCACATTTGCTCAAACACACTCCAAATTTAACTCGTATGACGCGTACACACGTTCGGACATTCCGACAACAAAAACGTGGATTTTTTTTCCGACGGATGTTGGCTTAAACTTGTCTTGCATGCACACAGTCTCACAAATGTTGTCTGAAATTCCGATCGCTAATAACGCGCTGACATACAACACGTACGACAGGACTATAAAAAGGAAGTTTAATAGCCAGTGCGCCACCCTTTGGGCTCCTGCTAATCTTGTGTTTATCTCGTGTTAGTAGAAGTTTGGTAAGAGACGATTCGCGCTTTTCAGCCTCATGCTTTTCAGATCGTTACTGCTCTTCAGTTTGTGCTTGTGGTTCGTATCTCTTTTTCAGTGCGTGTAGTTAGTTTGTATCTTTGTTCTTGTCCGCTCGTTTCTGATTTTCAGCTCGCTCTTCTCAGGCCTTTCTAAATTTCAGTGCTTTCTGTTAGTTTGTTCTGACCAGCTGACCGTTTTCAAGCCATGTTGCGGGTACATGCTCATCGTAGAGTTCATGCTATGCAGGGGCTTGGTGTTGGGGTTCTTACTTTGACCCAAGCCCAGTCCATGAACAGGGCAGGGAGGAGTTCATGGATGAAGAATTGGTTACTCCAGCATGATCAATTCTCTCATATGCCTCTGTTGCGGGAGATCCAGGAGAATAATCCTGATGATTTCAGGAATTATCTCCGGATGACGGACCCAGTTTTTCACCGTATGTTGGCTTTGCTGTCCCCTTATATTACCAAGCAGGACACCTGCATGCGGCAAACCATCACTCCGGAACAAAGGCTAGTCACCACCTTGTGGTACTTGGCGACGGGGAGAAGACTGCAGGGCATCAAGTTCTCAACAGGCATCTCCCCCCTGGCTCTGGGGATCATTATTCGAAAGACCTGTATTGCCATCATTCAGGTCCTACAGAAGGACTATATTAAGGTAAGTTTTATCCTTCAACATCACATTCTATGTATTTAATGTTTGCTAATGTATTGTATTTCTTTCATTATTCCCTAATTACCATGATTGTAATATACTGTGAATGTCCCCTTTGTCCTCATGCATGCTGGAAGTTTTTAAACTTCCTTTTTTGTCCTTCATGCATATTTGCCTTCACTAACCTCCCCAGCATGCTGTCCTGGGCCCATACACACCTAGCCTAGTCACTTAACAATGTATTTTGTCAGCTCCATAGTAGTACTTTACCCTAAACACCCCTAAAATGTTATTTGTGTCCTTAAATTCAGGCAGAGTGCAAGAGGCTTTTTTGGGGGGGGGGCAAACTCATTTGGAACCTTCCCTCCCCCCCAACCGCTAAGTCAACCGATACAAATCCTTTATCTGCTGACTTTGCCAAACCCATACACACTATACCTACCTCTTTTGTGTTCATATTTATGGATAAATTAAAGCATATAGTGCAAGGGCCTGCCTGAATACTTTCAAATGGTACTGTTTCAAGTTTTGTTCTCCTATTATCTTGATAGGTAATTGCATAATGTAAAAATGTGCTTCAATTTGTACAGTGTGAATTCATATTTTTGGATTATGACACTTCTTACCTGTCCAGTGGGCTGCCAATAGTGTAAATAAGGAGGGGCTGGCCAAAGTAACACACATTATTTATGCATTCAGCCCTCAATGAAGTGGAGAGGGTTACCTGTCCAAAACATCTCCCTCCCCCTAAAATTTTTACAATGGGCCATCAGAGGGGGTGAGGAATCTGATAAGTGGACCTTATATATTTTTGTCTTTAAATACGCCTTAAAATAAATGTTATACTGATGTTGGCCAAGAATGTTTGTGTCTAATCTGCTTGACATGTTTATGTGCAAAAGTACTATTTTTTTTTCTTGTTTGACTCCACAGTTTCCTTCAACCCCACAGGAATGGCAGACTGTGGCATCCATCTTTGTCCAGCGGTGGGACTTTCCTAACTGCGGAGGGGCAATCAATGGCAAACACGTCCACATTGTCCCACCCCCTAACTCTGGGTCATACTATTATAATTACAAGGGGTTTAATAGTATAGTGATGATGGCGGTGGTGTCGGCGACATACAAGTTTTTGTATGTGGACGTGGGGAAGAATAGCCAGATGACGGATGGTGGAGTCATCACCCAAACGGAGTTCTACAGACGGCTCCAGAATGGTGGCCACCTGCGGAAGAAAACGTCGCTGATGAAGCGTTTGGGCTGGGAGACCATCCGATGAGGCCATTTCCCATGAGGACCCTCACCCCGGACCAGAGGGTTTTTAACTACTGGCTGGCCAGAGCCAGAAGAGTGGTGGAGAATGCTTTCGGCATAATGGCCAGCCGGTTCCCCCTATTTCTAACACCCATACATATGGCGGAATATAAACTCAACCATATTGTGCTTGCCTGCTGCATTCTGTACAATTTTCTATGTAAAAATGCTATGAACTATGTGGCCTCAGTTGGGCCTGAGGCCGGATTTCCTGATCAATCAACCCTGACGGCACTTGAAGCTGGCCATCCTGGCTTGCCCCCCAAAGTGCCCACGAAGTCAGACAAAAATATCTGGAGTACTTTGCGGGTAGGGGGGCCATTGATATGCCAGTAAATGTGTAAAACATTTTTTAAGTACATTTTAAATATATTTTAAAATGAACTAATATTTCATGTGATTTACTGCTTGTGTTTCTTTTAGCTGTCTCCCAGGTTCTCCAATGGGCTTTTATTTTTGGCCATTTTCTTCAATAGTGCAAACGTAATTTATTTGACACATGGGGTGACAATCTCTTCTTCAGATAACTATTATGTTGTGGGTCTGCTACACACAAACATTGTTTTTGTTGTTAATGTATGTAATGCATCCCCCATTATCACTGTAAACACCAACTTACTCAAAAAACTGGTATTGAGCATTGAAAGAAGAAGCCACACATTGATGAGTAGAAAACATTTTACTCTGTGCACATTCACATGTGCATTAGAAAAGGGTTTTTGAACAAACCAATATCTTTGGTGTATAACATTTTTATGTTTGACATTAGAAATATAATTTTTAGGAGTCAAAATGTGGATTTTCCTCCTGATCCCATGCCTAATGTCAATATTTTCTTTGCTCCCATCATGGGGGATCAATGGACGTGTTTTGGGGGTGCAACCCCTTCCTCTCACCTAGTTGAGTTGTAAAACATGTACATTAATATCCCGTGATGGCAGATAGCACATGTTGACACACTGTGTGCATCTTCAAAATGTGGCTTTTATAATATTTTAAAACTTGAAAATTCCACTACAAAACGGTACAATTTTTGTGTGTTTTAGATTCTGTCTAAAACATCAATGATGTTCTTCATTTTTTGTTGAACATCATTGATGATTTTCTTTATATTTTCGAAATCCCGATTGCACACCATCTCCCCAATGAGGATCTGTGCACTTGCACTGGTGAAAATAGTTTCTTCTTCCACAACATCCACATCACCTAAAATAAAAAAAACACACCATGTATTATAAATATACAGGCATACATCTATTACCTGAAGCTGTGGTCTCAGACACTGACCTGTTGTGGTCACTATTTCGCCCAATTCATGTACCTCGGAATCTGCATCCTCAGGTTGTTTTGTGGGGATTTCCCCTTCTTTAGGAGGTGTGGTGTTCCTCCTGTCTTCAGATGTCCCGAGTCTCCCCTATGTGATTAAAAAAAAAGGTATACTTAGCACACAGATATTTGAGGCAAGAAATAGAAATATGAGACATTGCTTGGAAGTGTCGTACTATTGTCTGTTTTGGCAGAGTTCCAAGCTGAAGACATGATTTTTTCCCTTTCTTAAAGCTGGAATACTTACCTTTTTTGGTAAAGTTTCACACATGGAGATACCCCTAATATCCACTGGAGCACCTGTGTGAGACACCCTAAAAAGGGTGTTCTGGTGTCCCACTCTAGTGCTCCTGTGTCCACATGTGTAAACAGCTGCTGAGTATCCTCTCCTTACACTGAATCAAGTTTGCATTTCATTCTAGTTACAAACCCATCTAGACAACAATGTATTAAACTTCTTTAAATACAAATAGGCATGAACAAATGTAGTTAATCTGTATCTGCCAAAAACATTGTATTAGTGGGCAAATGAACGATGTTTACTACGAACGATTACTGTGCCCACAAACTTGAAACTTGCCCTTTTAAACTGTACAACAGTAAAGAAAAGCACATGGAGCAGCAGGAAAGTAATAATAATAATAGCAACACACAACAAAAACTTACTTTTTTCCAGCACTTTCCTGATCCTTCTGTACTGATTGTCCTCAATTTCAGGTCTGACCAGCGTTTCCTCAATTGATCCTTGGAACTTCGTACCCCAAAATTCCTGTGCAGACTTTTCACAACTTTAGTCATGATCTTGGCCTTTCTCACATTTGGGTTTGGGTATGGTCCATACTTCCCATCATAGTCAGTCCTCTTCAAGATGTCCACCATCTCCACCATCTCTACAAAGGCCATATTTGATGCCTTAAATCTCCTCCTGGATCGGGACGTTTCTGGCTCTGGGCTTTCGTCGTTGCTGCTAGTATCATGCACCTGCACATGGTCTCCACCATGTTCTCTCCCACTGCGCCAAAAGAGAAGGGGCAGGAAATATACTAGAAAGAGGTCAGGGGCGGGTAGGGTTTCACGCATGCGCAGTGTATATAAAGCGTAACACGCGTGCATCATATGTACAATCTGTGAGTGGAGGAAGGAGTAGCGGAAGCACTGATCGTGCTAACGAAGGTACAGTTTTAATTTGGGGCATCAGTGGCCTATACTGCTTATAGATTGAGGCCTATATTGGGACAAGATTATGAGAGTTTAGCCTGACATTAGGGTTTGTCTTGTGTTGTGTCTTGCAGATAAAATGAATAGATTCAATGATCACGACTTCCTCCCTAGCTTCATTGATACATACAGAGAGCTGCCCTGTCTTTGGCTGGAATTGGTGAAGCCGGTGATTCCCACGGCAGAAATCAACTATTTGAAGGCCAATATTGGTGGCCAGAGGAGCACGTATAAAAGGGAGCACAAAAAGGTCCAGGATTCCATGAGATGAAGAGCAGCAAACAGATGACATTTATGTCCCCAGGCTCTGGTACTATGACAGACTGCGTTTTTTGTCAGACCAGACTGAAATCAGGCCATCACTCTCAACCCTTCCTTCCACTCTTCCTTCCACCCTTCTTCCACCTCAGCTGAGGCTTCCGAAGTCCAAACTGGACTTTCCACCCAGGAAGAAGTGGAGGAGCCCAGCTTGAGCCAGGTATAGCATTGTTGAACATATTTATTGTCAAAAAATCAATGATGTTGACTAGATATTATTATTGATCACTAATTTCTGATTTAACAAAGTGATTTACATATCAATAGACAATAGTAGCCAAAAATGATTGGGACAAGAATGAAAAATGCTAGGGTCAAAATGCTAGTCTTTTCTTTTTGTTAACATTTAATTTGCAACATTCATTAGATCAAAATTGTGTGTGATTGATGACCAAAAAACTAAAACTATGTCCCATTTTCATACCCAGGAAAGTCTCAGCCAGGAGGAGGCAGTGGAAAGTCTCAGCCAGGAGGAGGCCATGGAAAGTGGCAGCCAGGAGGTGGCAGGGGAAAGTGGCAGCCAGGAGGTGGCGGGGGAAAGTGGCAGCCAGGAGGTGGCAGGCCCAGTAGCCTGACTGAATTGCAGGTTCCTCCCCTCTGTCTTCCAACAAAAATGCCCAGGAAGGGGATGAACATGGAGGAGTCAGCCCTTTCTTTGATTCGGCAGGCTACTGTGGCCCTCAGAACCACCCCCAATCTTCAAGAGGCCTATGCCTGCATGGCAGCCAGCAAAATGCAGGAAATGGAGGTGGGCCAACATCTCATTTGTTAGGAAGTCATCTATCAGGCCCTAAATAAGGGGGTGAGGGGCGAACTCACAAAAAATTCACGTATGTGAGTTGGACCATACTCCGCCTCCACCTCCTGCCACAACTCCAACACCACAGCCACAGTCTGGAAGGAAGCATGCAAGGAAGTCTTGAGAGTGATGGCCTGGGTTCGGTCTGGTCTGGCAAAAGACACAGGCTGTTGTAAGACCACAGCCTCGGGACATATATGTCATCTGCTGCTGCTCCCGATCTCTCGGAGTCCGGGACTTGATTGTGCTCCCTATTAAATGGACTGCTCAAGCTACCAGTTTTGCCTGTCAAATAACTGATGTCTGCCCTGGAGTTACAAAGGCTTTGCCAACTTCAACAGTTTATACAGTGTTGCCTTCCTCTTTATTTTGTTAGGACCCCTAAAAAATTTCTATTTTTTATCACAAATACTTGGCTATGTGTTTTACTTCAAAAAGGACAGTTTGTTTGTGAGTAGGCAGGTACATTTAAAAAATACAATGTCAAATTAACAAGGGACACCAACACCAACCAACCTCTTTGAGGTTAAAAAATATAAGATAATAATGGTGTTGTGGTAACTTGACACACAAAATGACAAAAAATATTATGGAGATCACTAGATAAAAAACATTTTAAAAAAATCAGGAGATCTTGATAAAAAAAAAGGTGAACACTATAAAAAAAAATTTGAAACATTATTCTGAAGATCTGGCGAAAAAAAAATAAAGATTATTCAGGAGATCACAAGAAATAATAAAGAAATCAGTTTGTCAGAACTCTGTGTGAATATCAGCAGCAAATAACTTCATTATAGTAACCCAGGGAGTGTATTTTTATTGTAATTCCAGTTTTCAGAGAGTGGCCCAACCATTCCCCTTCTTCACACTGATTCACACATACAGTATCTCACAAAAGCGAGTATGTCCCTCACATTTTTGTAAATATATCATTATATCTTTTCATGTGACAACACTGAAGAAATGACACTTTGCTACAATGTAAATGAGTGAGTGTACACCTTGTATAACTGTACATTTGCTGTCCCCTCAAAATAACTCAACAGACAGCCATTAATGTCTAAACCGCTGGCAACGAAAGTGAGTACACCCCTAAGTGAAAATGTCCAAATTGGGCCCAAAGTGTCAATATTTTGTGTGGCCACTATTATTTTCAGGCGCTGCCTCAACCCTCTTGGGCATGGAGTTTCCAGAGCTTCACAGGTTGCCACTGGAGTCCTCCTTCCACTCCTCCATGATGACATCACAGAGCTGGTGGATGTTAGAGACCTTGCGCTCCTCCACCTTCTGTTTGAGGATGCCCCACAGATGCTCAATAGAGTTTAGATCTGGAGACATGCTTGGCTGGGCCATCACCTTTACCCTCAGCTTCTTTAGAAAGGTAGTGGTCATCTTGTAGGTGTGTTTGGGGTCATTATCATGTTGGAATACTACCGTACGGCCCAGTCTATGAAGAGAGGGTATAATGGTCTGCTTCAGTATGTCACAGTACATGTTGGCATTCATGGTTCCTCAATGAGCTGTAGCTCCCCAGTTCCGGCAGCACTCAATCAGCCCCAGACCATGACACTCCCACCACCATGCTTGACTGTAGGCAAGACACACTTGTCTTTGTACTCCTCACCTGGTTGCCGCCACACACGCTTAACACTATCTGAAACAAATGAATTTATCTTGGTCTCATCAGAACACAGGACATGGTTCCAGTAATCCATGTCCTTAGTCTGCTTGTCTTCAGCAAACTGTTTGCAGGCTTTCTTGTGCATCATCTTTAGGAGAGGCTTCCTTTTGGGACGACAGCCATGCAGACCAATTTGATTCAGTGTGCGGCATATGGTCTGAGCACTGACAGGCTGACCCCCCACCCCTTCAACCTCTGCAACAATGCTGGCAGCACTAATATGTCTATTTCCCAAAGACAACCTCTGGGTATGATGCTGAGCACGTGCAGTCAACTCCTTTGGTCGACCTTAGCGAGGCCTGATCTGAGTGGAACCTGTCCTGTTAAACCGCTGTATGGTCTTGGCCACCGTGCTGCAGCTCAGTTTCAGGGTCTTGGCAATCTTCTTATAGCCTAGGCCATCTTTATGTAGAGCAACAATACTTTTTTTTAGATCCTCAGAGAATTCTTTGCCATGAGGTGCCATGTTAAAGTTCCAGTGACCAGTATGAGAGAGTGAGAGCGATAACACCAAATTTAACACATTTGCTCCCCATTCACACCTGAGACCTTGTAATACTGACGACTCACATGACACCGGGGAAGGAAATTGGCTAACTGGGCCCTATTCGGACATTTTTACTTAGGGGTGTACTCACTTTTGCTTCCAGTGGTTTAGACATTAATGGCTGTGTGTTGAGTTATTTTGAGGGGACAGCAAATTTACACTGTTATACAAGCTGTACACTCACTACTTTACATGGTAGTAAAGTGTCATTTCTTCAGTGTTATCACATGAAAAGATATTATAAAAAATTTAGAAAAATGTGAGGGGTGTACTCACTTTTGTGAGATACTGTACAAGCTAGTATCTGCATTGCAGGGATCCTGCATGCTCTCCGGCCTTCTTAAAGTGGGGGTACCAGTTTTATATCTGGTACACTGGGCTAATATCACTTTGGGGGATTACATTTATTTTTTTAAGAATATGATAAACTACATTTCTTAACTTGTCTCTTGCATACGTCAATGACTTTCTATATTGCAATAAAAAAAGCCAAAATTGGAAAAAGAAATCAGTCACTGAATCAAAATTTGCTTTTATGGCCAAAGTTGCATTAGGTCAGTTTGTCTGCCTGAATCTTCTGCTTCTGTTTGTAAAAGAACAACCTGAACAAATTTAGGCGAAAGGGAAAGAAACAAACAAAAAAAGCAGAACGTTAAATCATAAGTATTGATGCCAAAGCTTCACAGCTGCCATTTAGCTGAGTCAAGAGGTTTTGCAGCTGCAGGGAGTAGAGTGACCTAGGTAGGTATCGCTTATTTCCTTCTGTGAACAGTCAGCAGTTAGCGCATTTCTAGTAAATACTTTCATTTGCTGTAGTGTACTAAGCATGCATTATTTTTATTTTGGTGCAGGTAATGCAGTGCAACTAATGCCCCCATTTCCGCAGCAGTGTCGTTGTCCCACCTCAAGGCTTACTGTCCCAATTTTCCCTTGTATAATAATCAGTGCAACATAGTTACATAGTAGGCGAGGTTGAAAAAAGACACAAGTACATTAAGTCCAACCTATGTGCGTGATTATATGTCATTATTTTGTTGTCGTTCAGGTGCTTATCTAAAAGTTTTTTGAAACTGTCGATGCTTCCTGCTGAAACCACCACCCGTGGAAGGGAATTTCACATCCTTGGCTCTCTTACAGTAAAGACCCCTCTACGCAGTCTAAGGTTAAACCTCTTTTCTTCTTAATGAGTGGCCACGTGTCTTATTAAACTCTCTTCCACGGAAAAGTTTTATCCCTATTGTGGGGTCACCAGTATGGTATTTGTAAATTGAAATCATATCCCCTCTCAAGCGTCTCTTCTCCAGAGAGAATAAGTTCAGTGCTCGTAACGTTTCTTCATAACCAATATCCTCCAGTCCCTTTATTACTTTGTTGCCCTTCTCTGTACTCACCCCATCTCCACTACATCCTTACTTAGGACTGGTGCCCAGAACTGGACAGCATACTCCAGGTGAGACCAGCCCAGAGTCTTGTAGAGTGGGAGAATTAACGCTTTATCTCTTGGTAAATGTATGCCAATATTCTGTTTGCATATTCTTTGTTAGCAGCAGCTTGGCATTCCATGCCACTGCTGAGCCTATCATCTACTAGGACCCCCAGGTCCTTTTCCATCCTTGATTCCCCCAGAGGTTCTCGCCCCAGTGAGTAGACTGCATTCATATTTTTGCCACCCAAATGCTTTATTTTAAATTTTTCTATATTAAACCTCATTTGCCATGTAGTTGCCCACCGTATTAATTAATTCAGATCTTCTTGCAAGGTTTCCACATCTTGCCGAGAAGTTATTGCCCTGCTTAACTTAGTATCATCCGCAAATATAGACATTGAACTGTTTACCCCATCCTCCAGGTCGTTTATGAACGAATCAAATAGGATTGGTCGCAGCAAAGAACCCTGGGAGACCCTACTTTCCACCCCTGACCATTCCGAGTACTCCCCATTTATCACCACCCGCCGAACTCGCCCTTATAGCCAGTTTTGGATTCATGTACTCACCCTATAATCCATGCCAACGGACCTTACTTGAATCCATGCTGATTACTGCTAATGATACCGTTTTCATTACTAAAATCTTGTATATAGTCCCTTATCATCCCCTCCAAGAGCTTGCGTACTATTGATGTTAGGCTAACTGGTCTGTAATTCCCAGGCATGTATTTTGTCCTTTTTTTAAATATTGGCTTTTCTCCAATCCGCTGGTACCATTCCAGTCAGTAGACTGTCAGTAAAAATTAGGAACAATGGTCTGGCAATTACTTGACTGAGTCCCTAAGGACCTTCGGGTGAAAGCCATCTGGTCCCGGTGACTTATTAATGTTACGTTTTCCAAGTCTATTTCTAATTCTGTCCTCTTTTAGCCATGAGGGTGCTTCCTGTGATGTGTCATGAGGATAAACACTGCAGTTTTGTTTACTGAAGCCCCCGATTCCCTCGTGAAGACTGAGGAGAAGAATAAATTCAATACCTTCACCATCTCCCCAACCTTTGTAACCAGATTTCCTTCTTCATTCTTTATGGAGCCAATATGGTCTGTCCTCCCTTTTTTACTGTTTATATACTCAAAGAATTTCTTGGGATTTTGTTTTCTCTCCTCCGCTGTGTGTCTTTCGTGTTCTATCTTAGCCGCCCTGATTGCACCGTTACATTTCTTGTTGCCTTCTTTGTAAAGTCTGAATGTTGATGATCCCTCAGCCTTGTATTTTTGAAGGCCTTCCCCTTTGCTTGTATATGCATTTTTACATTGGAGTTAAGCCATCCAGGACTTTTTTCGCTCTTTTAAATTTATTTCTCAATGGGGTGCACTGGCTAATGCCCTTGTTTAATATGCTCCTAAAGCAAACTCATCTCTCCTCCGTGTTCTTTGTTCCTAAAATTTTATCCCACTTTGTATCTTCTAGCAAGGTTCGTAGTTTAGGGAAGTTTGCACTTTTGAAATTCAATGTCTTTGTATTCCCCTTATGTTTCCTATTTGTGCGATTTATAATGAAGCTAATTGACCTGTGAGCGCCATTTCCTAAATTGCCCCTTATTTCCACATCTGTGATCAGGTCTGTATTGTTAGTAATCAGTAGGCCTAGTAACGCCTTGTTTCTAGTTGGTGCATCAACCATCTGACCCATGAAATTGTCCTGCAAGACATTTAAGAAGTGGCGAGTCTTAGACGAATGCACGCTTCCTTCCGCCCAGTCTATGTCTGGATAATTACATTTTTTATTTAATTTCCCAACATTTCCCAACAATACAATTTTACTGCAGCCCAGCAAACCCAAATGGGTTGATTTACTAAAGAAGCTGAGAATTTTCACACAATAAATTGTGGGAATATTCACTTCCATGATTCAGTCAAGTGCAGATGAAAATAACAAAACAGGATATTGATTTTTATATGATTAGAAAAAGGTAAATATCAATACTATGAAGATGCTCAACTTCAGCCTCAAAGACTATATGACATTGCAGCCCCTTGCACACTGGGCTTAAAAACACTCCAATTCCCTTGGCAGAAAAAAACAATCCTCATATAGAGCATTGTTTGTACAAAGTTTAGACGAGTTTAGGAGAGTTTTGCGTTTTCTGCCAGTAAGCGCCAATCAGAAATGCAGACCAGAAAGGGTGTTTTTTTTCCTGCCTCTAAACAATGAGCTCAAAATGCTGTTATCGCCTGTCTGTAATCGTCCTAATGTGCATGGACACATAGGATAAGATTGAGCTGCTTCTATAGGCAGAACACAAAACTCCTGTAGAAGCAGCGATTTTTAAGCCAGTATGCATCACTTGCAGCCTGCAAGTGAATCTATCGCTAAAATTTCAAACACATGAACAATGAAGATACACCTGTAATGTGTTCTTTATAAATATACTCCTAAGTATGTGACGTAAATGCAGGTTCTGAGGGGCAGTAAAAAAATTATTTCTAGCCTCTAACGCAAATACATCTGCTACTGAATATACAGAAATAATGTACTAAAGAACAAAAATGTGTTATTTAGAGCTTTAAAACAGGCTGTCTTTCTTGTATGATATGCTGGGTCTTAGAAATTTGTTTTATATTGACAAGAGTTATGAAATTAAATTTATAAACTTTTCATTCACAGATCAGGCGACTCCACTTATTGAATACAAACATATATTCAATCTCTTTAGCAGAAAGAAACATAATTTTAAATGGTAGAATTATGTCATTTGCAATTCAGTTACTCAGTATGCATATATTTCGACTGCCTGAATACATTCTCTGCTTAAGTGCTCAAGTGTCTATGCAGGAAAACTTGTGTTGAAAATAAAACTTGATTTTTATATGTTATATGAATAGTTTAGAGTACTGCTTTATGACATGTTTAACTCTTTTTTTGTTTTTGTTTTTGTTTTTTTTGTTTTTTATTTGCACTTACTTTTACCTATAAATAATAGAAGACCTATTATTAGTTAATATCCAATTCTAAGCAGTTTAAAAAGGTTTTTCTCCTCCTCCAAGGCATGGTCTATAAATTCTCATGGCTTTTTGTACCTATACAGAAAGTTTTTAACCTTTGTACCCTGTTTTAGACTCTTTTAACCACTTCAATACAGGGCACTTATACACCTTCCTGCCCAGACCAATTTTCAGCTTTCTGCGCTGTCGCAGTTTGAATGACAATTGCGCGGTCATCCAACACTGTACCCAAACTAAATTTTTATCACTTTGTTCCCACAAATAGAGCTTTCTTTTGGTGGTATTTGATCATCCTGCGGTTTATATTTTTTGCTAAACAAATAAAAAAAGACTGAAAATTTTGAAAAAAATTAAAGTTTTGCTTTTGTTTCTGTTAATAAATTTTGTACATAAGTAAGTTTTCTGTTTTACTGATGGGCACTGATGAGGCGGCATTGACAGGCACTGATAAGGCAGCACCGATGAGGTGGCACCAATGAGCGGGCACTGACGGACACTGACCATGGGCATTGATATACGGCACTGATGGGCACTGGTAGGCGGCACTGATAGGTGGCACTGATATGCAGCACTGATGGGCATTGATAGGCGGCACTGATGGGCACTCATGGGTGGCACTGGTTGGCACTGGTGGGCACTGATGCGCACTGATAGGCGACACTGATGGCCACTGATAGGCGGCACTGCTGGGCACTGATACATGGCACTGATGGGCACTGATACGTGGCACTGATAGGCATCCCTGATGGCACTGGCAGTGGTAGGCATTGTGAGTGGGCATTAATTGGCAGCTGCCTGGGCATTGATTGGCAGCTGCCTGGGCACAGATTAGTATTTCCCTGGGGGTCTAGGGGACATACCTGGTGGTCCAGTGTGGATGACTTCCCTGGTGGTCCTGGGCGGCTTTCCTGGTGGTCCTGGGCAGCTTCCCTGGTGGTCCTGGATGGGATCCGATGGGGGACTGTGCTGATAAACAATCAGCACAGACCCCCCCTGTCAGGAGAGCAGCCGATCGGCTCTCCTTTACTCGCGTCTGTCAGACTTGAGTGAGGAAAAGCCGATCACCGGCTCTTCCTATTTACATCGTGATCAGCCGTGATTGGACACGGCTGATCATGTGGTAAAGAGTCTCCGTCAGATACTCTTTACCTAGATCGGTGTTGCAGGGTGTCAGACTGACACCCCGCAACAACGATCGCCGCAATGCGCGGCCCCAGGGGCGCGCAGCGGCTCAATATCCTGCGGACGTCATATGGTGCCCAGTCAGGTTATTGAAACCACTTTGCCGCCGTCATTCTGCTATATGGCGGACGGCAAGTGGTTAATAAGGATGCCATTTTGGTATGATATCTATGCAGTGATAGGTAACTCTTTTAAGCTTTGTAGTGTTTATCAAAAGATAACAACTGCAAATGATTTTTGATGGGTGACTTATTTGAATAAATTGACTTTTATTTTGTATTTGTGTCATAAAAACTCCAAGGCCCAATGCACACTTGGTGTTTAGCCCCCAGTGCATGGCTGTCCGGCGTTTAGCCACAAATGGAGAGCACAGGTGCCTCATCCAGCCCCACTGCCAGCAACCTGTCAAAAACTATGAGAGACTGACAGCTGCTGTGGCTGGACAGGGCGGGCTGTGCACCTAGCGGTACTGCTCCCAGGAATAAATGCCTATAAAGCAAAAAGTCTGCATTCTGGTTATTTGTTCCTCGGAACATACTATCCTAAACAGAAGTACTGCTGAGTGCACCACCTAGCCCCATCCAGGTGCAGCAAGTGTCAACTTCTCATAGAGTTTGACAGGCTGGTATCAGCTGATCTGGACAGTGCTCCTGTACCCTCTGCCCAAGGCTAAACTCTGGACCCCCATGCACCTAGGCTAAATGCCCAGTGTGCATGGGGCCTAAAATACTCCAATATAGTGGAAGTTATACCTATACTATGAAAAATTTAGGCATTTGGCATACTGCTGGCACTAACTGTCAGATAAAATCAAAACAGAAAATTATGGATTCAGCCTATCATAGTCCTTTTGTAGTTGAATTCTGGTCATAAAAACACAGTCCTTGTTGAATACATTAACCACTTAAAGACCAGCCACCGCAGTTATACTGTGGCAGTTTGGCACCCCTGCGCGAATTGCCGTAACTGTACATTGGCCGCTTTAGGAGCTTTAGGGGGCGCGCCGGCCGGTTTGATGCCCACCAGACACCCGTGATTGCTCCTGATAGAGGCAGAACGGAGATCTGTCAATGTAAATAGACAGATCTCCATTCTGTCAAGGGAGGAGAGACAGATCTATTGTTCCTACTGTTTAGGAACAGCGATCAGTCTCCTCCCCCAGGCAGTCTTAACCCCCCACAGTAAGAAACACTCCCTAGGTAACACACTTAACCCCTTGAGCGCCCCCTAGTGTTAACCCCTTCCCTGCCAGTCACATTTATACAGTAATCAGTGGCTATTTTTAGCTCTGATCGCTGTATAAATGTCAATGGTCCCAACAAAATGTTAAAAGTCTGCTGCAATGTCGCAGTCCCACTAAAAATCACAGATTACCGCCATTACTAGTAAAAAAAAAAAAAAATTATAAAAATGCCATAAATCTATTCCCTATTTTGTAGATGCTACAACTTTTATGCAAACCAATCAATATACGCTTATTGCGATTTTTTTTTACCAAAAATATGTAGAAGAATATATATCGATCTAAATTGAGGTGGAAATTTTTTTTAAATATTTTTTTGGGGGATATTTATTATAGCAAAAAGTACAAAATATTGCTTTTTTTTTTTCAAAATGATCGCTCTTTTTTTTTGTTTTTGGCGCAACAAATAAAAACTGCAGAGGTGATCAAATACCACCAAAAGAAAGCTCTATTTGTGGGAAAAAAAGGACATACATTTTGTTTGGGTACAACGGTGCACGACCGTGCAATTGTCAGTTAAAGCAACGTAGTGCCGTATTGCAAAAAATGGCCTGGTTATTAAGGGGGCAAATCCTTACGGTCCTTAAAGTCGAGTTCCACCCTGAATTTTTTTTTTACATTTTCCCAGTCCTTCATTTGGAGTGAAAAAAAGGTTTTTACTTACCCGAAGTGACCTGTTGCTAGGTGGTGGCTCCTAATCTGCCACTTCCAGCTCCGCGACTTCCTTCCTTCCACTTCCTCCCTCGCCTGTGCTCTTGAGAAATGTGAGTCATCATTTCCCAGGAGTCAGTGGGCAGGAGTGTGCCAAAAAATCACGTTATTTCCTGACAGGCAATTATGCGATTTAAGGTGGATCTATCTATCTATCTATCTAGGTTGCAGTAACAATGGAGCACGACCTTCCTCAGTCGCCGCCCATTATTATGGCAACTTGATAAACAATCGGCGCTACGGCCATCGCAGCATTGCGCATGCGAGTTTGAGAGGTGCATGCTGGTTACCCAGCATGCACCTCTCGTTATGTTATCCAGGAGGTTGCGAGTGGGCTTCATATGCCCACACTCATCATGGCAATGGCCAGAAGAGGATCAGATAAATCGTAAGTAAAAAAAAAAATAGGATTACTATCCACTAGCATATACACATATAGTTTATGTGTATTATTAATGCAGTGGGAGGGGATGCCTGTAAAAAAAAAAAAATTAGGTGGCTGGAACTCCACTTTAAGTGGTTAAAATAGTGTTATATGCAACTAGTGTCCAATTCTTTCTTGATAGATTGGTCTGTACAATAGGAATAAATGTTAATGACCTAAAATGGCCATGTGGTCATGATAGGTTAATGATGACAAGAACATGGCCATCCCTCTTTTACATGCAGCTAAGGGTTGGGGAATCTCCTGCCTGCAGCTCATTGACCCAACAATAACAGTTAACATATAGGATTGGACTAATTCTAAGATCTAATCCCAATATAGGTGTCCGTTTATCAAGCAGCGGAAAATATCCGCTGCTGAGTACTCTGGCTTATGCAGCGGTGTAGATTGCTTCTCCTTTTGAGGAGTGAAGTGATCTACAAATGCTTCAAACTGTGTAGAACACCCCCTGTTACTGTAAACTCGCGAGACATGGCGAGATTACAGTACCAGAAATTCACTGAAACACTCTGGTGTCCTTTTATTAACCACTTCCCGCCCGGCCTACAGCAAATTAACGTCCGAGTGGTGGTTCAGTTATCTTGACTGGGCATCATATGACGTCCTTCAAGATAACATGGCGCCGCGTGCCCATGGGGGCGCGCATCGCGGCGTTTGGTGGAGCGGTGTGTCAGTCTGACACACCACTACACCAATCTTGGTAAAGAGCCTCCGGCAGAGGCTCTTTACCACGTGATCAGCCAGGTCTAATCACGGCTGATCACAATGTCAATAGGAAGAGCCATTGATCGGCTTTTCCTCACTCGTGTCTGACAGACGCGAGTAGAGGAGTGCCGATCTGCGGCTCTCCTGACAGTTTATCATCACAGCCCCCCCTCGGATGCCCGCACTAGATCACCAGGGAAGCCGCCAGGACCACCAGGGAAGCAGGCAACATGTAGATGGCCAGGTATGTACCCCATGGCCATCCACATGTGCCCAATGTGCCCAGTCTGTGCCCAATCTGTGCCAATCAGGGCCCACAAATGGGCACTGACTGGCACCATTATAAAGCAGTGATGCCCAGCAATGCCACCCATCAATGTCATCAGTGCCACCAATCAGTGTTAACAGTGCCACCCATCAGTGTCCATCTGTGCCACCTATCAGTGCCCATCTGTGCCCATCAGTGCCCATCCGTTCCACTTATCAGTGCCAGCCATAAGTACCCATCAGTGCCACCCATAAGTACCCATCAGTGCCACCTATGAGTGCCCATCAGTACCGCCTATGAGTGCCCATTAGTGCCGCCTATGAGTGCCCATCAGTGCCGCATACCAGTGCCACCTATCAGTGCCGCATACCAGTGCCACCTATCAGTGCCGCATACCAGTGCCACCTATCAATGCCCATCAGTGCCACCTATCAGTGCCCATCATCAGTGCCCGTCAGTGCCACCTCATCAGTGCCACCTCATTGGTGCCGCCTTATCAGTGCCCGTCGGTGCAGTCATATCAGTGCCTGTCATTGAAGAAGAAAACCTACTTATTTGAAAAAAATTTTAACAGAAACAAAGAAAAACTTGTTTTTTTTCCAAAGTTTTCTGTCTTTTTTTATTTGTTGGCCAAAAAATAAAAAACGCAGAGGTGATCAAATACCACCAAAAGAAAGCTCTATTTGTGGGAACAAAATAATAAAAAATTTGTTTGGGTACAGTGTTAAATGACCGAGCAATTGTCATTCAAATTGCAACAGTGCTAAAAGCTGAAAATTGGCTTGGGCAGGAAGGTGTCTAGGTGCCTGGTATTGAAGTGGTGAAGCAGCAGTAAATTACCGATGCTGAGTACACAGGCATTCTCAGAGGAGACCTACCACCTCATGTTAGTAAAATAATTAGTCCCCCTGCACAAAATATATATATATATATACGGTATATACACACACACGTTTTATACATAGTATCTCACAAGGTGAGTACATCACTCACATTTTTGTAAATATTTTATTATATCTTTTTCATGCATAACAGTGTAAATTTGCTGTCCCCTCAAAATAACTCAAAACACACAACAAACAACAAATTTACACTGTTATACAAGCTGTACATTCACTACTTTACATTGTAGCAAAGAGTAATTTCTTCAGTGTTGTCACATGAAAAGATATAATAAAATATTTACAAAAATACATATATACTGTACATATATATATGTATATATATATTTATGGTCGGAGCCCTCTGTCCGGAGAGATATGAACCACATAAACACGTCACAAGACTAACAACATAAAGTAGACCTGAAGTGTGCCCTGGTCTGCTGGACGGTATGCCAAGAGAAGGGCACATACCCTAAGAAAGTAAATGGATGTTTCTGTAGACAAATTGTTTTAAGAGAAGTACCCTGAGAAGGGGAATGGGTGGGTGGGTACCGCGCACTGGAACCGTCAAAGACCATCATGGGTGGTCTACTTAGATACCCCCGGGCTCCTCCCATAATTTCAGGCCACATACTGGCCTTCCTATTTATGGTGAGAGCCCTCTGTCCAGAGAGATATGAACCACATAAACACGTCACAAGACTAACAACATAAAGTAGACCAGAAGTGTGCCCTGGTCCGCTGGACGGTATGCCAAGAGAAGGGTGCAAAAGACTTGGTTAGGGAGGTAATTATTTATTTAGGTTTAATAACATACTACAGGGCAAGCTTGCTGAAGGCTCGTGACATTTCTGCTTGCGGATTGGGGATGTATCGAGCGAAGCAAGTGGATTTTCACCTGCCCATCTTCTTGATGACGTGGTCCAGGACCCCGTTTCGTGAGGCTGCTGATGGTGCTCCAATGCGAAAGAATGTCCAGAAAATCGGCCGGGGTCAAGGCCTAAGTTGTGCAAAAGAATCCTGACGTGTCTAGTGAACTGGTTGCTACTTAGAGGGCTAGTAGGGAACGGTAGTAATGGCTGTCCTCTGAGAGGTCGGACAGATGAGCTAATAACTGGTCTAGAATGGCCATGGGGCACCAGGCGTTGCGAGTCTGGAAAAGTTTGATATCTACCCCGGGACTATTGTGTTTTGGACACCATGAGGTGCAGGATAAAGTAACTCTGGTGGTGTGTCAGGTGGTGTCTACGTAACATCTTACAACTGGGGCCGGTGACTGTGAATTCACTGGGGCGTAAGAAGCCGTAGAAAGCCAGGTAGATGGTTGCTTGAATGACCAGGTTGGATAATAACCCAAAGGGGAAAGTGACATGAGGGTAGACATGTCTCGGAATATGGTGCTGGTCACAGGTAGGCGTTTACTACTGATTTGGGGTTGTTGGCCGTGAATACCGCGCAGGATGGTCTTGACCGCATGGGCGGCAAACAAAGGTGGTTTGGTAGGATCTTGTAAGGAGATGAAATGCTGGATGTCAGCTAAGTAGAGTCTAATGGTATTGTGTGACAATGCCAACTGTGTCCGGCAGTATGATATGATGGCCAGGATGTAATGGAGATCTCCTGCTACTGCCCCGGGGTTTGAGGCTAAGAACCTGTCATAGATCCTCCAGGCAGTACGGTAGGCCCTCAGGGTGTTGTGAGATAATGATAGATTAATAAGGCAGGTAGCATCGTGAAGGTGTTGTTTCAATCCAAGGTTAGCTGCGACCAATGTGGGATAAGAGACATGGTCAGGTGGGTTCCAGGTTCCTGTGAAAAGAATGACGCAAAGTTAAAATGGGGTAGTGCGTCGGCCAGAGTATTGCATTTGCCTGGGATGTAGACGCAGAGGACATTAAATTGGTTCTGTGGGGGTAGTAGCATCAGCCTGCTTAGGAAGGCCATGATGGCCAGCGACTTGGACCTGCTTTTATTTACAATACTGGCTGTGGCTTGGTTGTCTGTGGCAAACGTCACTGTTTGCCCTGCCCAGGTGCTGCCCCAGACTTGAGCTGCTGCAACAATGGGGTAGAGCTCGAACAAAAAAGAGGACTGACTGAACCTGGGAATTAAGAGGATTTCTGGTGGCCATGGCCCTGCAAACCAAAGATAGCCAAAAATTGCTGCAAAACTTGTGGAGGCTTGGGCGTCCATGACTACCTGAGGTGAAGAGGGAGATGCTGTTGGAACGAACATTGATATGCTATTCTAGTTTGTGAGAAATCCGTCCCACGTGGGCAGATCCACTATTGCTGGCACGTCTAATTTAAGGATTTAGTCAGGGTCTTGTAGCTGGGAGAGAAACACTAAGAGGCCTGAGATAAAGGATCATCCTGAGTCTGGCTGCTGCCTTAGCTGAAAATGACCAGTGACAGTCATAGAATGGGTATCCTGCGTACTTGTACCCTAGATCCACTACTGAATGCAGATACAGGTCCAGTTCTTCCCTCCTGTTGGTGTTGACCGTACATAGCACGTCTCTGACCATCCCCAAGGCCAGCACAAACTCTGTGACAGTGAGCTTGCGATTAAGTCTAGGGTCTTTGGCCTTCAGGACGACGGAGACATCTCCCCACGAATATTACTTGTTTTTGGCCAAGTCGTGTACTGATATGAGGAGGGATGCTAAGTTAACGTCTTTGCCGTCCAAGATGTCCTTCCTGATGCCCTGCTGGGACAAGGTGTGCAGGGAAGACAGTGGTGCAGATGTCAGGCGTACCTGTAAGTGAAGGCACAGGGATGGTGGTGACTGGAGCTGGTAGGGGCGCAGCTGGGCATACCTCCAGGGCTCCCACTCTGGCCTGGACGTCGGTGACTGCTGTTGACAGTGTGTTCACCAAGGAGTGCAGCTGAGTAGTCGCTAAGAAAATAGACTGCAGTGATGACTGGGTGCCTGATAGGGCTGCCACTGACGGTGGAAACAGTAGTCTAAAAAGCTCAGCTTTCCTGGCTGTGGCAGGGTAGGAAATACTCCTGCGATGCAGTTCTGCTGTGAGCTTGGGAAATGGTCCAAGCTCTGTGAGATTGCTAGCCACCGCTTGCTGAGCCCGCAAAGTGTGACAGCAGGGCGGAGGCGAAGTCATCACTGTCGTCCTGTGACATGGCGTCAGCTAAAAACAAGAAGGGGAAATGCATATGTTTAAGGTAAGTTGCAAAGGTAGAAGGGAATAGATGCCTTTGGGTAGATAAGATGGAAAGGCAGAAGGAAACCAAGGACAGGACAAGGAACGACAGGCGTAGTGACAGCTAGTTTGCGTGCGAGCGCTGTTGAGTGTGACTTTAGAAAACTCAAAAGAATGCGTGATAACCGAGGTGAGCCAGGAGGTGACTGACTAGGTAACCGATAGCTCAGGTGCCCGTCTGTGCTCGGCACAGACTAATGAACCAGAGCCCCCCAGGGCAGACTGGGGCGGGTATCTGAAGTCTGGTATTCTAAGTAGGAATGTTGCGATCTGTAGTTTATTGATGTATGTTCGGTCTGCTAACGCTTGCACTGCCAGCAAGCTGGATGTTAGGCGACCTTGTCTGCGTGGTGAAGGATCTCGCTTCGAAAACAGAGCGAAGTGCACAGAAGAATGTGACAGTTACTAACGTCTCAGGAGCAAGTTGAATTGTGTATGTGAAGTAAAAATATGTTGTGAAAAGAGTGTTTAAGAGAAAGGGGGATCCATTTGAACTACACACCTGACTTGATGCCCTAGTTGTGAAGTCTTGGTTAGGGTCGAGAACTGGGTTGACCGGAAACCTGTAGTAAGGTGACATAAGAAGTTTGTTTTGAAAAGGGGGTTGCAAAGAGCTGTTGCCCCCTGGTGAAGATGCAAGCCCTCGACAATGTTTTTTTTTTTTTTTTCTGAGTGAAATAATGTCCAAACCTAGTGCAGAATGGACCAACTGGAGCTCTACTGACTTAAAAGGGGAAAGCAACAGAGAATAGGTGAGCAGCCGAGTTGCTACTGGAGATGAGGAGTAGCCGATCTGAGCCACTTGCAGAAATGCTTGCAGCGACTGCAAGTAAGCGGCCTTATTAGAAAGGCGAAAACAAATTTAGCGTAATTTTGAGTATGTAGGAATGACCGTGCGCAAGATTGTACCAATAGATGGAGTGAGATGTATATGTTTATGCTTGATAAAGATCATAAGGCCGGGGATCTGAATCGTAAGTACCACTGTATTCGTATCAGCGATTACAACCAGTTCGGACCAGGCTGGGGTGTGAGCACCGGTTGGGTTTGATTTGTGAAGGATCCGAATCGTTGAGGCGGTGATGTGACTGGACTCGGATCGGTTGGTGAAGTTTGTATTGCCGAAGATTTGAATCGTTGCGCCGATGATGCGACTAGACTCGGATCGGCTGTTGGTGTTTTGTAGTGCCGAGGATCCGAATTGTTGTGCCGATGATGTGACAAGACTCGGATTGGCTGTATGGTGTGAGTATGTTTGTAGGAGGTGTCATAGGAGGTGTGGTATTTTAGGGCGAAAGGATTTGGGACATACGCCACTGATGCGATTTGATTCGGAAGTGGCTGTACTGCGAGTGGGTTACGTGATTCGTAATGTACATGCCTCCTAGGCAGCTATAAATGAATGGTCCCAAGCAGACGGCTGCCTTGAGTCGTGACTGGGCTCAAATGAGGTACAAATCCCAATGAACGTGTATGAATACATATTAATGATATGGTGCAATTACTACAAAGCAGTGAGAATGAGGCAAGGGACTTACAACATGAGGTGACAACGAAATGGGGAACATGATAGACAATGGTTTGAACGTAGGTGTCTGCTATGAATTGGTTTGTAAAGAGAGATGACTCCGATACGAATTGGTTATAAATGTATAAAACAAATCCAGTATAAACCGGTAGTAAGTAGTGTTAAATGTATCTGATACTTTGAAGTTTGTATTGCTGAGGATCCGAATCATTGCGCCAATCATGCAACTAGACTCGGATCGGCTGTGGGTGTAAGGTGACCAGAGGGCTTGTGTTCCGGATCCGAATTGTTGCGCCGATGATATGACTAGACTCGGATCGACTGACGGTGATGTGGTTGAAGGGGCTTGTTTTGCCGAGGATCCGAATCATAGAGCCGATGCTGAGACTTGATTTGGATCGGCTGTTTGGTGAGTGCTTGGTATCCAGTAGGAGGTGTGGGGCGTCATTTAGGTGAAGGGAGTGCTCCGTAGGAGGTGTAGGGGGCCAGTAAGTGGAGGGGTGGTTTACGAAGGGGAACGTGATAACCAACGATTCGGTAGGAACGGTAACAACAAGTCCTACCTGCGACGGCAAGCGTGGAACAGTCGATGAAACCCTACGAACGGGGAACTGCAACACCCTGGATCTCGAAAGCACCAACTCATGGACACGCAGTGAGTTGGCAGAGTTGGCCTGGTGACGTAATACCGCACACTGGAACCGACACAGACCATCATGGGTGGTCTGCTTAAATACCCCCCGGGCTCCTCCCATAATTTCAGGCCACTATACTGGCCTTCCTATATATATATATATATATATATATATATATATATATATATATATATATATAGTTATAGTTATAGTTATAGTTATAGTTATAGTTATATATATAGTTGTATTTATTTATACACACATAAACATGGCAGGGGGACATGTTAACTGTCTTGGGGGGTCTGATTGAGGAAGAAGGAAGTCAATAATCTTCCTCCTTCCTCCTCAGTTATCCAGGGATTCTCTTTTCTCTCCCCAATTCTGCAGCTCTGGGCTGGAGAATCTGAGAGGGAGAATTCTAACAAGGATCGCCAGTGAGGTGTCTAGATCGCACCTTCATAAAATGACTATTTCTGTTTCTGTCAATAAAAGATTCTCTGTGTGCGGAGATGATCAGCGGAGAACATGTTCTTCCCCATCATCTCTGTTTCATAAACTGATAATGATCTGAGATGAGCTGCGATCATCAGGATCACATCTCATCTCAGTTTCATAAACGGACAGAATTCAAAGGCTTTTTTAGTACTTGTAAACCTACAGCTTTTATATAAAAAAATATACCTGGTATTCCTGCCATGAAAGCCCTTGCTCAGGCATTTCCTGTAATAAGGTGATAATGCTCTATCCCTGTATTTCAGTTGTGCTCTTGTGTTGTCAACATCTCACACAGGCTCTTGATGGTGGCTACACATGGCCATTTTAACACACAGTGCACAGACATGGTCCACTGTTGTTACCACCAGGAATCCTGTCCTAGAAAATGGCATGCAGAAATTGCTGGACACCAGGGATGAGCGCGATGTTCAAGTTGAACATAAGTTCGACTCGAACATCGGGTGTTCGCCCGTTCGCCGAATACTGAAAATTATGGGGCGTTCATGGGAAATTCAAGCGCCCGCGGAATGCCCCATAATGAACAGCGAGACTGTCAATGCACTGCAAGATCGCAGTGCATTGACGGCTGCACCTTACCTGCATGCTTTGACCAATTACAGCGGGCTCCCCTGTGAGAGCCATGATTGGCGAAAGGCAGGGTGCCTTTGGCCAATCATGGCACAGGGGGACTGAGTCCACGCCCCACACTATGTAAGGCTGCTTATACGGCAACCGTACATAGTTTTATGAATGAGAGCAGCGAAATTACATTTGTAAAGGAAAGAATGTCATTTAAAATTGCTCGCGGCTGTAATGTATTGCCGGATCCCAGCAATATACACAAAAATCATTGAAAAAAAACAGCATGGGTTCCCCCCCCCCAGTCCATTACCAGGCCCTTTGGGTCTGGTATGGATATTAGGGGGAACCCTGCGCCAAAATTTAAAAAAAAAAAATTGGGTGGGGGTTCCCCTCCAAAATCCATACCAGGCCCTTCAGGTCTGATATGGTTTTTAATGGAAACACCACGGCAAAATTAAAAAAAAAATGTTGTGGGGGTCCCCCTCAAAATCCATACCAGGCCCTTCAGTTCTGGTATGGATTTTAAGAAAAACCCTGTGCCTAAATAAAAAAAATGGCGTGGGGTCCCCCCAGACCCTTATCTGAGCATGCAACCTGGCAGGCCGCAGGAAAAGGAGGGGATGAGAGAGCGCCCCCCCTCCTGAACCGTACCACATGCCCTCAACATGGGGAGGGTGTTTTGGGGTCCCCTCAAAACACCCTGTCCCCATGTTAATGGGGACAAGGGCCTCTTCCCCACAACCCTTTCCTGGTGGTTGTGGGGGTCTGTGGGTGGGGGGGCTAATCGGAATCTAGAAGCAAATCTTTAACAAGGGGACCCCCAGATCCTGCCCCCCTATGTAAATGGGTATCGGGTACATTGTACCCCTACACATTCACCAAAAAAAGTGTCAAAATTGTAAAAATGACAGGAGACCATTTGGGATAAGTCCTTTATTTAAAAAAAAAAAAAAGTGTCCCACGATGTCCATCCATCTTCGATGACAGCGCCGGTGACCCGAGAAAAAATCAAAAGACAGAAAACCTCCGCCTCGATGGGAGGCGTCCCAAGACTGCAGGCTTTTTGCAATGACAGCTGTTATATAGCTCAGGGGGGGACCACCCGATGATGTAAATGGGTGACCCCACCCCCTCTGACATTACATGATGTCACATGACATCAGAAGGGGGCAGGGTGCCTGGTTTTCTCCAGACATGACGCTCCCTATTCAGGCCAAAGAGCTCAATCTTTGTTTCATCAGACCAGAGGATTTTATTTCTCATGGTCTGAGAGTCATTCAGGTGCCTTTTGGCAAACTCCAGGTGGGCTGTCATGTGCCTTTTACTGAGGAGTAGCTTCCGGCTGGCCACTCTACCCTACAGGCCTGATTGGTAGAGTGCTGCAGAGATGGTTTTCTTCTGGAAGATTTTCCTCTCTCCACAGAGAAACGCTGGAGCTCTGTCAGAGTGACCATCGGGTTTTGGTCACCTCCCCAACTGTGGCCCTTCTCCCCCAATCGCTCAATTTGGCTGGGTGGCCCACTCTAGGAAAAGTCCTGGTGGTTCCAAACTTTTTCCATTTACGGATGATGGAGACCACTGTGCTCATTAGTATCTTCAATTCTGCAGAAATGTTTCTGTACCCTTCCCCAGATCTGGAAAAATAGGAACATTGCATGTACGTGCAACAAAAAACATCCCTCTGGGACTTTCAGACAGTTTAAAGATCAGAGTAAATAGGGTTTAAAAGGCTGACACCAATTTTTTTGTATACAATAGTAAAATGAACAATGGTCCATAAAAAAACCATAACATACAAGAATACAAAAACACAGAGACTACAAAGCATCTATGAAAAAGTACCCTAGACTATAAGATACAACCTACAGTAGCTGCCTACATATAGTGGACTGGCTGAGGAGATCTCAGAGTACAACCCTAGCCCCAAGCCGGTCCCCTATATGTAGGTGTAGCCAAGTCCCAGGCCTAATGGTGACCTCCAGAGTTAGGGACAGCTGACACCCTTCTGTGTAGAGTGGGTTACGATGTAAGGTAGATTAATGGGCTCCAGACACTTCTTGAATGCAAAGAGATTTATTATCTCTTAAACAGAACTGTAGGAGAGAGGGTTTAGGGCCACAACACCCTTTAGTAGTTGCAATGTTAATTAGCAGACTCCGAGACTTCTATAGGTAGACAGCCATGCAGGGAAAGGCACCCAGCCAGACACCACATCTGCATGTGTAGACACGCTGTCTCCTAAGGCAACAATCTTGAACAGTTTCTAACACAATTTTTAATGAATTTTTTAACTTCCTTCGCAATCTCCTTTTTCGATCTTCACTCAACTGAGCACCAAGTCTATCACTTATGCCGCGTACACACGAGCGGACTTTCTATCCTACTTGGTCCGGCACACTTTCCGACGGACTTTGTCCGCCAGGTGCGCCGGACTTTAAAACGGACTGACTTGCCCACACACGCCGGGACTTTCCGGCGGGCTAAGTCCGCCCGTCTTTCCGACGGACTTTCGCCGGAGTTCCGGCGGACTTTCAGAATGAACGGACTTGCCCACACACGGACAAGTCCGTTCATTTTGAACGTGACTCAGGTGCGACGGGACTAGAAAAGGATGTCAATCTTGCCGCTTTTATCGGCGAGATTGACACCTTGCTAGCCCCGTCGCGGGGCATACCAGGCCCTTAGGTCTGGTATGGATTATAAAGGGGAACCCCTACGCCGAAAAAACGGCGTGGGGTCCCCCTAAAATCCATACCAGACCCCGATCCGAGCACGCAGCCTGGCCGGTCAGGAAAGGGGGTGGGGACGAGCGAGCGCCCCCCCCCCTCCTGAACCGTACCAGGCCGCATGCCCTCAACATGGGGGGTGGGTGCTTTGGGGGAGGGGGGCGCCCTGTGCCCCCCCCCCAAAGCACCTTGTCCCCATGTTGATGAGGACAAGGGCCTCTTCCCGACAACCCTGGCCGTTGGTTGTCGGGGTCTGCGGGCGGGGGCTTATCGGAATCTGGGAGCCCCTTTAATAAGGGGGCCCCCAGATCCCGGCCCCCCACCCTATGTAAATGAGTATGGGGTACATGGTACCCCTACCCATTTACCTAGGAAAAAAGTGTAAGTAATAAAACACACTACACAGGTTTTTAAAATATTTTATTAAACAGCTCCGGGGGGGGGGGGATCTTCCTCCGGCTTCGGGGGTCTTCTTCCGGCTTCGGGGGTCCCTCCGCTTCATCTTCTCCCGGCGTCCGGTTGGTTCTTCTCCGCTCTCCGGCCTCTTCTCCCGGTGTCGCAGGTCTTCGGCCGGCCCCTCCGCTGTCTTCATGTAGCTCTATTGCGAGCGGAGGTCCGGACTTCTGGGCTTCTTGGCTTCTTGGCTTCTCTTCTCTTCTCTTCTCCCAGATGTTGACACGACGCTCTCTCCGGCTGGACTGGTCTCTGAGGGCTGCGTTGTGACTTATATAGGCGGAGACCCCGCCCCCATATGATGTCACAGTCCCTGGGCATGCTGGGACTGTGACGTTTTAGGGGGCGTGGTCGACCACGCCCCCTAAAACGTCACAGTCCCAGCATGCCCAGGGACTGTGACATCATATGGGGGCGGGGTCTCCGCCTATATAAGTCACAACGCAGCCCTCAGAGACCAGTCCAGCCGGAGAGAGCGTCGTGTCAACATCTGGGAGAAGAGAAGAGAAGAGAAGCCAAGAAGCCAAGAAGCCCAGAAGTCCGGACCTCCGCTCGCAATAGAGCTACATGAAGACAGCGGAGGGGCCGGCCGAAGACCTGCGACACCGGGAGAAGAGGCCGGAGAGCGGAGAAGAACCAACCGGACGCCGGGAGAAGATGAAGCGGAGGGACCCCCGAAGCCGGAAGAAGACCCCCGAAGCCGGAGGAAGATCCCCCCCCCCCGGAGCTGTTTAATAAAATATTTTAAAAACCTGTGTAGTGTGTTTTATTACTTACACTTTTTTCCTAGGTAAATGGGTAGGGGTACCATGTACCCCATACTCATTTACATAGGGTGGGGGGCCGGGATCTGGGGGCCCCCTTATTAAAGGGGGCTCCCAGATTCCGATAAGCCCCCGCCCGCAGACCCCGACAACCAACGGCCAGGGTTGTCGGGAAGAGGCCCTTGTCCTCATCAACATGGGGACAAGGTGCTTTGGGGGGGGGGGGCGCAGGGCGCCCCCCTCCCCCAAAGCACCCACCCCCCATGTTGAGGGCATGCGGCCTGGTACGGTTCAGGAGGGGGGGGGGCGCTCGCTCGTCCCCACCCCCTTTCCTGACCGGCCAGGCTGCGTGCTCGGATCGGGGTCTGGTATGGATTTTAGGGGGGACCCCACGCCGTTTTTTCGGCATAGGGGTTCCCCTTTATAATCCATACCAGACCTAAGGGCCTGGTATGCCCCGCGCTCGCCGCAATAGGAAGATTTGTTTTTCCTATTGCAGCGAGCGCGAGATGCAATACCATCCCCTCGTGTCGTATTTGGTCTGTCGGACCAGCCTACACACGAGCGGGCTTTCCGTCGGACCAGCACACACACGAGCGGACTTTCCGCCCGAAACTGAGTCCGACGGAAAGATTTGAAACTTTCTTCAAATCTAGGTCCGGCGGGCTTTTGGGAAGAAGTCCGCCGGAAAAGTCCGCCGCCGCCCACACACGGGCGGATTGTCCGGCACATTCTGGTCCGCCGGACCAAGTATGCCGGAAAGTCCGACCGTGTGTACGCGGCATTAGACCCGCTGATCCACTGCCACTAGATCTCCTGAGCTCTTCCAATCTGCTCACTGAATATCTTCCTCAAGCGTCACCCCCGCGTTCCTGCTGGGTCCCAAGTTTGGCATTCACAGATACTCCTCAAGCGTCACCCCACTGGCCTGCTCGGTCCTTGGCTTGGCACACAAGACTGCTCTGCAAGCGCCCCCTCTGCTGGCTGAGTCCCAGGCTTGACACCTGTTGAAGTTTCCCAATTCTTCACCATCCCCCGTTGGTGAGAATACTGCTTTGGTACTTGCTTCAGCTACTCACAGTGGTCCCTGGTAATAAGGTGGATGGTCCCTTAGTGGCGACAGCTTCCCCCCTACCTCCAACCACGACAGGTTCTTCGGCCGGCAGAACCGATACTTTTGATTGGAATGCAAGCCGCATTCCCAACCCTGTGCTGCTCTTGCTTCTGGATAGGCCATCAGACAGGCTAGCAGCCAGATGTCCCCAGGATAGGCCTCAGTATCTGTCCTTGCAGCCCGGGGCAATACAACACAGGTCCACCCAGACAGCCGTCCAGGTGGCACAGAACCCCGATCACCTGACCTCACCCAATTAAATAGGCTCTCCCAGCAGGCCAAGGGACCCAAGAAGATTCCTGCCCATTGGCTGAGATACCCCATCTATTCCTAATCTGTCTTTGCAATGCCCTTGTCTTATCTAGTGCCACCAGATACCCGGCCATCTAGTGACAGAAGAGAGAAGTAAAGCAATTCCAGAATTAGGGTGGAATCAATTCATCTCCTATCAATTTGCCAACTTTAACTGGCAGGTAAATTTACTAGCAACCCTATCCAAACATCAGGCTGCTACATTTACAACTGCTGTGGGTTGTATCTCATAGTCTAGGGTACTTTTTCATAGATGCTTTATAGTCTCCGTATTTTTGTATTCTTGTATGTTATGGTTTTTATGGACCATTGTCCATTTTACTGTTGTATACAAATAAATTGGCATCAGCCTTTTAAACCCTATCTTTAAACTGCCTGAAAGTCCCTGAGGATTTTTTTTATTGCATGTACATGTATTTTTCCTGTAATTGGGATGCTGGCAGTCTCTAAGATACTCCACTTGGCTTCTCTTCTCTTCCTCAGATCTATGCCTCAATACAATCCTGTCTCAGAGGTCTACAGACAATTTCTTAGACTTCATGGCTTGGTTTGTGCTCTGACATGCACTGTTAACTTATGTTGACAAGTGTGTGCCACTTCAACTGAATTTACCACAGGTGGACTCCAATCAAGTTGTAAAAACATCTCAAGGATGATCAGTGGAAACAGGATGCACCTGAGCTCAGTTTTAAGTGTCATGGCAAAGGCTGTGAATACTTATGTACTTTTTTACTTATGGATTTTTTTGTTTTTTATTTTTAATAAATTTGCAAAGATTTCAAACAAACTTTTTTCACATTGTCATTATGGGGTATTGTTAGTAGATTTTTTTTTAGGAAAATATTGAATTTAATCCATTTTGGAATCAGGCTGTAACATAACAAAATGTGGAAAAAGTGAAGTGGTGTGAATATTTCCTGGATTCACTATAGGAAGAAACTAGATTGCATACATGAATGGAGCTAAAGATACCATTTTATCTCTGCATCTTTTCACAAAATACAATATTATCCTACATGTTTGCAAATATTTTTATATATATCTTATAATAGTGGATCAAATGGGAGGATTAAGACCTGACAAGTTTGCAGCGTGTGAAAGCAATGTAGATCCTGATATGTTCCGATATCTTTGGCGATAACACTACTACATTTACTATATATTATTACATTCTATTCTCCTTGAAAAACATACTGTATTTGCATTTCATACCGTGAACATTATTTCTTCTTTTATATGTGCAAATTATTAGTTTGCCCAGCAAAGAAAAAAGTTCCCTTATCGCTAGGAGCAAAGAAGGAACAGATTAAATATGGAATATAATATAAATTATAATAGCAGCAGTGCGAAAGCCTGTTTTAATAAGTAGACACCCCCTGTCATTGTCAGTATAATTTATCAGGCTAATGTCTAAGCAATGTGAATCAGTGCTGAGTTTCAAATTTACCTGGAGCTAGAGCCAAATTTTTATATCTAGCAGTTTCAGAAACATTGGATTAATTAAGCAAGTTGCTACTTCTTTTGCAGAGGCAAAAAAGGTCAGGTAGGAATACCAGAGGTGTGGTTGCACATGCTGCCATTCAGATTACTGACTAAATTGTGCTTTCTGTCTGACATATCAACTGCTCCTCGTATTCTGAAAATGATCTATATCAAGGCTGTACATGTTATACAGCAACTATGAGTTCAGCATGCCAGGTTATACTTTGATATGGATGAGGAAGAAATATTCACAAAAAGTCCATCAAGGTTTTCTCTACCAAAATACATGCTAATGCATGTGTAGCAATGAGCAAGGAGCTACTGGATTTATGCAGGCTCTTCTAGCCACCTTACTAACGTCCTGCCTTGTAGCTGCACCCAGGTACACACTGACCCGCTTACAGAGACAGGCAGACTTCTTTAAAGTGGTATTAAAGGTTCGGCTTTAAAAAACAAAACAATCATGTTATACTTACCTGTTCTGTGCAGTGGTCTTGCACAGAGCAGCCCCAATCCTCTACTTCCTGGGTTCCCCATTGGAGCTCCTGGCTACTCCCCCTTGGCCAGTGACTCCAAAAGCAAGCCGCTTGCTATGGGGGCACTGGTGCATGCTCGCTGCTGAGCCCTGCTCTATGTATCCATAAGCCTCAAAGCTGTGGCTCGGCCCCACCCCCACTCTTTCCTCATTGGCTCACTGGCTGTGATTGACAGCAGTGGAAGCCAATGGCGCCTGCTGCTGTCTCAGCTAATGAGGAGAGGGAGTCCTGGGACAGCAAAGGCACTTGGGCACCTCGCTGGATTGAGAGGGGGCTCTGGTGACTATTAGGGGGGTCTGTGGGAGGAGCAGCACAGCCTTTACAAACATGTTAATGTTTTTCTTGCAAATTTATTGACTCATTTGTCTTGGATAGAGAGGGTAAGGGGCACAGAATCTCAAAAACAGCAGAAAAAAATCTCTCTACTCTGTAGACTTCTCAATGGACTCTTTAAGGCCCGAACAGACTACTATCTTCCAGTAATTTTGACCTCTTCCACAGGTCAGCTGTAGAACTCTTTATGCCTCTGCTACAGGCTAATGTAGATTTTATAGGCTTGGGTGAGCAGCTACCTTTCAGTTTCTTCAGCATCTTTACAGGTCAGTTTAGGACACTCTTGATTCAGACAAGCATCCAGAAGAGCAAAACACCATCTCTTGGCTCTGGTTTCCGCCTCCAGGTCTGTCCACTGATCAACTTCTGTACAATTTTCCCCGTCAGATTTTCCCTACTCAATCAAGCCAGCAGTGCTGATCAGTGTAGTCAACATGCTGGTTAAATGAAAAAACAGACTGATCTGTTGGCTTACTGTATATTTGTAAATAGAAATCGTGTGTGAAATGGCCAGGTCAGAGTTCTATGGTGTAAATATGATGTTTTGGGCTGGAAAAACAGATGTCAATATTTTGCTTCCAATTCCCCTAAAGATTCTGTTTGGTGGCTCAGTTCACTTCTGTTAAAACCCAACTAAAGTTTCATACCGTTTTCTCTTTTTATAGCCCTGTATCCCTGTATGATCTGTGATTGATTGGTGCTCAGAGATACCTTAAAGCAGAAGTTCGGGCAAATTCCAACTAAGGCTAAACCTACTCCCACCCCCATTTTAAGTTTTTTCTATCTAACCCTGTAAAGAAAATATTTGTATACTTGCCTATTCTGAAGCCTCCTTGGTCCAGTCACATGATCCCTCCAGCACTGGCTTCTGTGTAATGGAGAGATCGCCAACAATGGCTGCAAATGTCCGAGCAGTGACTTCACCCATAGGCCTACTATGGGGCATCCATTGTTGGCTGTCCCTTCTCTACACTGAAGCTGACGCTGGGACCCAATCATGTGCCTGGACCAGAGCAGTTTCAGAATAGGCAAGTATACAGATCTTTTCTTTACAAGGTAAATAGAATATTCTTAGAATGGGAGTGGGAGTAGATTTAGCCTCAGTTAGAATTTGCTTGAACTTCCATCTTTCTTAGTAGCTGTGACCACAATCTCATAAATTCCTAAGGAGCACCTAAAAGATTTTTTACAGATATGTTTTAAATCAACCTATTTTAATCTAAGACACACCAGCCATATTATAATCAGGGAATTTATTGAGGTCTGGTATCTCTTGGGGTATAGGGATGAAGGTCAGAGAAATCATATGCACAGTCAGTGACAAAGACATGTGCAAAGATGTGCACATGCTAATAAAAATTCTTGAGTGACAGACAGACATTCCCTTACTTGCACAAATGCGTATAATTATTCTCAAGTGACAAATAGGCATGCCCTAACTCACACGTGAGTCCATGTGAGTCACAGCGACTCTTAAACTGTAACATCATATTGTAAGCACTTCTAGCTATCTGGTGTTTTGGAGTATTGCAGTAACAAATGTTCACATGTGTCAACAGATCTTTGAGTACCAGTGACCACTGGGACCACAAAGCTCACATTGGGATGTTTTCTTTACATCAACACTTTTACTTTCATTTGGTTTGTAGCACTACCCCGTTAAGGGATGCTGGCTGATAATGGTCAAAGGCACAGTCACTGTACACTGCCAGAAAAGATGATGATGATGCCCAGAGTTCTTCTGCACTAATACAGAGGCTGCCAGCACACACAGGGCACAGTCCAGGCACATAAAGCAGTCTAAGGGATGTCTTTTTGTGGTTCTATTCAAGTAACTTGGATGGGGTGTAGAGTAGTGTGGGATACTCTAGAACCATTAACAGAAACAAGACACTAATCACTATGTCACAAACTTTAAGAACTGTTCTTCTGCTCAGCTCAAAATACAATCCTTCTGTGAGAGACTAGCAGAAGCCAGAGGTATGTACTTGTCAGGAGGTGACCTAATTGACCCAGCTATCAAGGACAATCCTCCCAAACAGAGGAACTACTTAGCTCAAAGTCTTTCCACAAAACTAGTACACAGTCACTAGGATCTTGCAACAAAGCAATACTCACAAGGCCAGAGGAATAGTTGTGCCCATTCAGCTTTTTCCAGATTCCTGCCAATGAGAATATGCAGATTAGATCCCTACATGAAACCTCCAGGTGTCCAGTACCCTCTCAGATGTAGACCCCCCTGCTCTGCTACAGCTGGGACTTCAATAAACGGCAACTTGAAACAGTAGATCGACTGGAGGTAGGGAAAGCCACCCCCACCTAACCAGGTTGAATCACTTGGATAAGAAGACACTGCTTTTCCACAGCTCAGACTATTTCTGTGCTCCTCAGCCACCTGCTGGGCACATCTCCCTGGGGATCGTCTGCAGCATCATAAATATTTATGCTGCCCATTTGCCTTGCTGCACTCCTAGGTTGCAGACCTTTCTGGAAAACAGGGGAGAATTGTAACCTGTAAAACCGAGAACAGCCAAGAGAAATCAACAACTGCTCCAGTGATTACACAGGGCCAAAAAGAACCAAATTTACTTAACATCCTAGCAACTTAAATAGGAGGGTAAATAAAAAATAATATCTCCATGCTACCAGGATATCAATACACAAGGGAACACTAGCTGCAGCAGACACAGAATTGATCAAACCGTATCGACAAAAAGTAAATAAAAAATCAATATATGGTGTTGCGCTCTAGTGAAAAATACTACCATAAATAAAGTGCTAAATAATTAAAGTGCTATATAAAGTGACACCACATGTGTAAAATTGCATACAAACGCATATAAAGTGACATTGCAGGTGCAAAAATGCATAGAGTTACTATATAATTGCATATCCTTCAAATTGCATAGAATAGGGTAAATAAAGGTGCTAATGCTAATGGAGTAAATAAAAAATAATATATCTGCGCTACCAGGATATCAATACACAATGGAACATTAGCTGCAGCAGACACAGAATTGTTCAAACCGTACCAACAAAAAATCAATAAAAAATCAATATATGGTGTTGAGCTCTAGTGAAAAATACTACCATAAATAAAGTGCTAAATTAATTAAAGTGCTATATAAAGTGACATCACATGTGCAAAATTGCATATAAACGCACATAGAGTGACATTGCATGTGCAAAAATGCAAAGAGTTGCTACATAATCACATATCCTTCAAATTGCATAGAACAGGGTAAATAAAGGTGCTAATGCTGACACAATATGGGGTAAAGTCCAACAGTGCACATATATCCAGATAGAATTTAAAAAATTTAATGCAGTAAAGTGCTGTGCTCCAAATGACAGTCATTGAAAATGCAGTCTTTCAGTGCATAGGTAATGTGAATCCTCTTCAGTGTGTTAAACACCTCAATTGTGCAGTGGCTACCTTACCTTACAGCTGTAAGGTAACAGCATGTTGTAACAGATGGTGGTGGTTAGTAAATCCTCCAATGACTCGCATCCATTGTTCCTCTTGTGTAGTAGTGGCCAGGGGAAGCGTCAATGGACTAGATATCCTAATATGCCTTGGTAGCCTAGTGTGATCCTTGTATATAATGATAGGTTGTCTCTATATGCCTCAGTGACAATAGACAGCCTCCCAGGTCCATAAACATAGACTAAAGAGGAGAAGGGAGACCCAAATCATGAAGTATGTAATCGCAGATATTTATTTGAGGTTACAAGTTTAAAAGTACTCAAATAGCGAACAGATAAAAAATGAGGTAAAAACGAGCAGCGAGCTTGTGGCCTGAAGTCACTTCCGGTGCCCGTGTAAGCCAATCCAACGTGTATCGTCACGGTCACGTGACTTCATCAGGGAATCATGTACCTGGTCGGAGACCGAAGTGCTGAGAGGGCTTCCCTTGCACCTAAATGCAGAGCTTCCCTGAAGGTGGTAACAGAGAGTGCTGTGCTCAGAGAAGCAGGGGTTGCCAGCTGCCACAGGCTGATGGGATGTCTGCTGAATGACGAGAGGGTGCACTGCTGGGCAGGAGTCCCTCAGGAGTACCAGGTGAGACTTGGCAGCCAAGAGCAGAGTCAGGAGCCAGGCCAGAAGTCATGCATAGAAGATCATCAGAAGGTCAGGAATCAGCCGGGGTCATACACTGGTAATCAGGAAGAAGCAGAGTCAGGTGAGCAAGCCAGGAGTCAATCACGGATGAGCAGGCAGAAGCGAAGTCACAGGAACAAGCCAAGGGTCAAAGCCAGGAATGCAGACAATACAGGACGAGGCAAGCCAGGTCGGTAACAGGAAATCCAATAATATCAGGAACAGGAACACAGGAACTCACAGGGGAAGCTGAAGATCATCCAGCAGCTAATGGCTCATGCTGCTGGCTTCAAATAGGCCACTGGGTGCCAGAATCTGTCACACTTTGCGTGCGCTTTGGCGTATGCGTGTGCGCACCGACACATGAATTCTCCTGGCTGTTCTTGCTCCTCCGCGCATGTGCATTTGCATTGGTGAATTTCTAAGTGCCAATGAAGTATTCCTATGTGCCAATGGAGAATTCCTATGTGCCAATCTTCTACGAACCATTCTCTGACAGTGCCCCCCCCAAGGGACAGCCTCCAGATGCCCAGGCAAGCTTTTTTCTCTGGGTTTTTGCCGAAGAATTCACGCAGGAGTCTTGCGGCATGTACATTACTTGCTAGCTCCCATGAACTTTCCTCAGGTGAGTACCCTTTCCATTTTATGAGGTATTGGGCCTGTCTTCCCCTCTTTCGGCAGTCCAGGGTGGCTTCTACCTCAAACTCCATCTCCTCACCCACTGTGATGGGAGGTGGAGGTGGAGGTGGAGCTTCTCGTCCTGCAAAGGAACCAGAAATGGCTGGCTTGCGCAAAGAAACATTAAGGACTGGATGAATCTTATAAGAGCTCGGCAAGGACAGTCCAAAGGCCACAGGATTAATCTCCTTCTTATTCGCAAATGGGTCAATGAATCTTGGACCCAACTTCCATGAAGGGTAGGATTATTTAACCAGGACTGGAAGGATTTGCCTCCTTAATGACCAGGCCATTTTTTGCGATATGGCACTGCGTCGCTTTAACTAACAATTGCGCGGTCACACAACATTGTACCCCAAAAAAGTATGTCCTTTTTTTCCACAAATAGAGTTTTCTTTTGGTGGTATTTGACCACCTCTGCGGTTTTTATTTTTTGTGCTATAAACAAAAAAAGAGACAATTTTGAAAAAAATATATATTTTTTTACTTTTTGCTATAATAAATATCCCCCCAAAAAATGTGAAAAAACTAATTTCTTCCTCAGTTTAGGCCAATATGTATTCTGCTACATATTTTTGGTAAAAAAAATCGCAAAAAGCGTATATTGATTGGTTTGCGCAAAAGTTATAGCGTCTACAATCTATGGGATAGATTCATGGCTTTTTAATACATTTTTTACTAGCAATGGCGGTAATCTGCGATTTTTAGCGGGACTCCAACATTGCAGGGGACAGATCAGACACTTTTTTGGGACCATTGACATTTATACAGTGATCAGAGCTAAAAATAACCACTGATTACTGTATAAATGTCACTGGCAGGGAAGGGGTTAAGTGTGTCCCCTGGGAAATGTTGCTAACTGTATGAGGGCTGGGCTGACTGGAGGAGAGAGATCATTGTTCCTAATCACTAGAGACAGACGATCTGTCTCTCCTCCCCTGAAAGAACGAGGATATGTTTGTTTACACTGACAGATCCCCGTTCTGCCTGTCTCTGGTTGGCTCCCCCGCTCGTGAATGGGGGAGAGCGCATGCCTACAAATCACTGTGTACGCGCCTGAGGTACAATGACGGTGATTCGCACAGAGGAGCCAACTTGCCACAGTACATCTGTGGCGGGCGGTTGGTAACTAGGTAAGGTTCGCCGTGGAGAGCCACACTTTTTCGTCAACCTTCAAAGCTGAATTCTTTCTCTTTTTCTTGTCATAATATTTATTGTAATCCTCCTGTGCCCTTTGCATAGTTTCCCAAGGAACATGGTAATTCTCCTGGATGAGGGTTAACCTGTCCTGAAGTGCAGGTACTGCTGTTTCTGGCACAGTATTGGGTAGAAAAGAAGGATGGAATCCATAATTTGCCCAAAATGGAGATTAACTAGTGGAAGCATGTACGGAATTCTTGTATGCAAACTCGGCACAAGGAAGAAAAATTACCCAGTTATCTTGCGAGAATGTGGAGAAACAACGGAGATATTGCTCCAGAGTTTGGCTTGTTCTTTCTGTCTGGCCATTGCTCTGTGGGTGATAAGCTGATGACAAACAGACCTCAATATTCAAGGCTTTGCAGAGAGTCCTCCAGAACCTGGAGTTGAATCGCACCCCTCCGTCAGAGTACCCCCCCAGAGGTAGAAAGTGGGCCATCTTTAACAAGCGATCGACCACCACCAGGATAGTGGAAAAACCTTCAGAGAGGGGTAAATCTACTATGAAGTCCATGGAGAGCATTTTCCAAGGGTGGTCTGGGACTGGCAATGGTTTTAACAGGCCCCAAGCTTGTGTGCAACTTCCTTTATTCCCGGTACAGGTGATACATGAACACACATAGTCTTTGCAATCCTGCCTCAGGTTAGGCCATCAGTAGGACCATTGAATAAGCTCAGATGTCTTATGAATCCCAAAATGGCCGGCAAGCTGGTGGTCATGGAGAGTTTTGAGTAGGGATGAGCCCGATGTTCGAGTCGAACGTAAGTTCGACTCGAACATCGGGTGTTCGCCTGTTCGCCGAATAGCGAACAATTTGGGGTGTTCGCAGAAAATTCGAAAGCCGTAGAACACCCTTTAAAAGTCTATGGGAGAAATCAAAAGTGCTAATTTTAAAGGCTTATATGCATGATATTGTCATAAAAAGTGTTTGGGGACCTGGGTCCTGCCCCAGGGGACATGTATCAATGCAAATAAAAGTTTTAAAAACTGCCGTTTTTCCGGGAGCAGTGATTTTAATAATGCTTAAAGTGAAACTTCGGATCTGGTATGAATATTAAGGGGAACGCCGAACCAAAATTTTTTTAAAAAATGCGTGGGGGTCCCCCCAAATTCCATACCAGGCCTTTCAGGTCTGGTATGGATATTAAGGGGAACCCCGCGCCAAAATTTTTTAAAAAATGGCGTGGGGGTCCCCCTCAAAATCCATACCAGACCTGAAGGTCCAGGTGCGTAAAAATTGGTCTTTGGGTGTCAGTGGCGCTTTCCCACCATAACCTATAGAAGTACTCTTGATAAAAGCAGGAATTGGCCTTGCTGTAAAAATTGCAATGATATGCATCTGTCAAACAGGTGCAGAAAAATTACTCTTTGGGTGTCTGGGGCGTCTTCCCACCATAACTCTATAGAGGTACTCTTGATGAAAGCAAGAATTGGCCCTGCTGTAAAAATTTGCAATGATATGCACCTGTCAAACAGGTGCAGAAAAATTACTCTTTGGGTGTCAGGGGCGCCTTTCCACCGTAACCCTATAGAGGTACTCTTGATGAAAGCAAGAATTGGCCTTGCTGTAAACAAATGCAATGATATGCACCTGTCAAACAGGTGCTGAAAATTTAGTCTTTGGGTGTTAATCGTGCCCATAAAACCTATACCAAAAACATTCTTCCAGATGAAATCTTTGAACACCCTCAAAGCTAGGCAACCCCAAAGTCCTGCAGAGATCCCAAATCCCAAAAAGACGTAATCAGTGACATCAGCATCAGGGGCTTAATAGCTGGTAATCCAGGACTGATTAATTTTTATAAAAGTCAAACGGTCCACGGAGTCTGTGGACAGACATGTTCTATGATCAGTAACAAAACCTCCTGCAGCACTGAATGCCAGTTCTGAAAGCATGCTGGATGCAGGGCAGCCTAACAACTCAATAGCATACTGGGCAAGTTCTGGCCAGTGGTCTATTCTCATGACCCAGTAAGTCAGTGGATTGTCAGCTGGAAAGCTCCCCATCTCTGTTTTGGCCCCGAGGTAATCGTCCACCATGTGATGCAGTCACTGCCAATGGGATGTGGAAGCTGACAGCTCTGGGCGGTAAGGACTAAAAAGACTGAAATGCTTCACTTAGGCAGACGCCTTCTCCAACACTCCTCTATTGACCAACAGAAGACTCAAAATGGCGTTTTCCACGACACTGAAACCTACTAGAGTCAGGAAAAACATTCAATAAAAGCCACTTTAACATGCCCTCAAGAGATTTTATCTTCTGCACTCTCTGGGGATGGGATGAGTTCTGAGACCTTCCCCTTATAATGGGTGTCAACGAGGGCTGCCAACCAGTAATCATCCTTCTCCTTTATGCCACGTATTCTTGGGTCCTTTCGCAGGCTTTGAAGCATGAGGTTGCCCATGTACCTCAAATTTGCCGAGGCTTGAGAAGCAGACTCCTTGGGGTCACTCAGGATGATAGCATCTGGAACTTCCTCTTCCCAGCCATGTACTACTCCCAAGGGTCCTGGGGTTGGAAAGCCATCGTTTACAGATTGACACATGTCTGCCTCTTCTTCAAAGCCTATAAAAGTGCCAGATTCCTCCTCCTTATCCTCCTCTCATCCCCTCTCTTCAACTGTGTGTTCTGTGGCATAGGAATGATGGTGTCTGGATAAAGTGGGCCTTGAGAGGAAAGGAAGTTCTCCTCTTCTACCTGCTGCTCTGCCTCCAGTGCCCTGTCCATAATTCCACGTAGAGTTTGCTCCAGCAGGAACACGACAGGGATTGTATCACTGATTCATGCACTGTCACTCCTCACCATCCTTGTGGCCTCCTCAAATGGTGACAATACAGTGCATGCATCTTTAATGATCAGCCAGTGGGGTGGGGAAAAAAAGCCGAGGCAGCCTGAGCCCTTCATCATGCCGTACTGGCACAGGTACTCGTTGATATCCAAAAACAACAAGGAAAAAACTGCGCTATACCATAAATGAGAAAATGCATAGAAATCAATCAGTGCAAAGAATGGATACAAAATAACATCAGATAGTATCAACTTATAAATGTGCAAAATATTAATAAAGTCCGTAAACTCAGAAAATTAGAAAGTCTATTATGGAGATGGGAAGAGTCCCCAGATATTTCTTAATAAAAACCACGTGCTTGGTTACCCTCCATTACGCTGTCCAGAGGATTACTCCAGTGCTAGCCGCATACCCTGAGTTGGGTTTATATACATCCGGATACATTTGACTACGTACTTAGTTACCCTCCATTATGAAGTCCAGAGGATTGCTCCAGTGCTAGCCGCAAACCCTGAGTTGGGTTTATATACATGCTTGTTGTGCTTGCAATCTGGTAAGCGCATATTCTAGGCGGTGGAGGATCACCGTGAGGGGTGTTTTCATTTCCTACCTTTTCACACATGTTTTTATTAAGAAATATCGGGGGACTCTTCCCATCTCCTTAATAGACTTTCTAATTTTCTGAGTTTGCGGACTTTATTAATATTTTGCACATTTATAAGTTGATACTATCTGATGTTATTTTGTATCCATTCTTTGCACTGATTGATTTCTATGCATTTTCTCATTTATGGTATAGCGCAGTTTTTTCTTTGTTGTTTTTGTATGTTGTGAATATCTCACAGTTGAACTGCTGCTTTTGGAAGGGGTTTTTTATGTTAGTGCAGTGATTTTCTGTTTTACTCGTTGATATTCCTCTGCTGCATCTATAGAGCTGCATCATTCCCAAAGTTGCATTCCACCTGGTGGGCATGTCACAAATCAGGCGGTTTATGGGCAGGTAGAATTCACACTGAATTTTAGCCAACCGAGCACTGGCTGTGTATGACCGCCTGAAATGGCTACAGGCTCTTCTGGCCTGCTTTAGTACATCTTGCAACCCTGGGTATGTACTTTGGAAACGCTGCACCACCAAATTGAGGACATGTGTCACGCATGTTACATGTGTCAACTTTCCCTGTTTAAGGGCGGACAGGAGGTTTGAGCCATTATCGGACACCACCATTCCTGGCTCCAGCTGGCGTGGTGTGAACCACCTCTGGGCCTGTCCCTACAGAGCTGCAAGAATCTCTGCTACGGTGTGGTTCCTGTCCCATAAACATGCCAGCTGAAGCACTGCATGGCACCTTTTAGCCTGACTCTGGGAATAGCCCTTTGAACGCTTAGGGGGTACCTGATGTTCATAGGACAATTCTGCATAGGAGGGCATGGAGGTGGCGGAGAAGGAGGGGGTATAGCTCACAGGTCTGGCTTCATCACCACTATCTGTATGGAGACGTGGGGGCACAACAAGCTGCATCACCGAGCCCTGTCCTGCATCCTTTTGAGTTGCAAGCAGCGTTACCCAGTGTGCTGTGAACCAAATATATCATCCCTGCCCATGCTTGCTGGACCATGTGTCAGCAGTAAGGTGGATTTTATGGCTGACTGCCTTGTTCAACAATCCCAGAATATTTCCTTCCACGTGATGGTAGAGAGATGGAACGGCCTTACGTGAAAAGTAGTAGCGACTGGGGACCTGCCATTACAGCATACCTGTACCTGCCAGTACAGCATATTGTGCAAATTCACGGAAAGTGGCAGAATCCACCAGGCTGAAAGGCAGAAGTTGGAAAGCCAACAGCTTTGACAAGCTTGCATTCAGATGCTAGGCATGTGGGTGGCAGGGACTGTATTTTTTTTTGCAGCAGATGGGGCAGAGAAATTTACAGGCTACAGTCTACAGCTGGTGGTGTGCTGTTGGCAAATGTGCTGCTAGGACCTGGGACACCCTGTGCTATACAATCATCCCTGTCAGTGGAGGCTGCTGAGAGGTAATGACTCGGTATCACAGGGGCAGACTGAAGTGGGTAAGGAGGAGGAGGAGGGACAGACTTGTGCCCCTTTTGTGTGGCTTTTAGGTGCTCTTGCCAATGGGCTGAGTGGTTGAACGTTAAATGTCTTGTTAAGCAAGTGGTACCCAAATGGTTGGTGTTTTTGCCACGTTTGATGTGCCTGAGACACAGTTTGCAGATAGCAAAAGTGTGATCTACTGCAGATGTGCTGAAAAAGGCCCAAACAGCTGAGCTTTGGGGAGTGGGCCGGGAGATAACAGCTGCAGAATATGATGGAATAGGGTGGCTGCTCTCTACTCTTTCTTGATGTTGGCCTCCTTGGGGTTGTGCCACCTTACCTTCAGTTTCCTCCTCTGATCTATCTGGCACCCAAGTCGCATCAGTGACCTCATCATCATCATCTCCATCTCCTCCATCTTCATCATTACCACTGGAAACAACTTGGCAATACGCTGTGGCTTCGGAACATGAATGCCAATTTGTCTACCAATGTTCCTCCCTCTCTCAGCTCATGTTCCTGTCATCTTCAACCTCATAACCAACATCTAAATCCAGTAATGGCTTGGCATCATCAAGGAGCAAGTGGCTGATGCTGTGGTCAAATAAGTCAGCTGACTCCTCAATGGCTGATGTTGGGGCTATGGCAGGAATAGATGTGGCCAAGCAGGCAGGTTTATCCACTCTGGCAACTGCAGGGGATTGCACACTTGTCTCTGCTTGCGTGACAAAGGATGAGGAGGATGAAGAAGGTTTAGCAAGCCAGTCCACCACCTCCTCTGCATGCTGTGTCTAAACAGAGGAAATGATGCTCTGCCTGAGGACTGACCACGTCCACCTTTGCCTGTGGACACATTTGTTGCTGGCCCCCTTACAGTGCCAAGGGAACGTCTGCCTTTCCTTGTTGTCCTCCCAGACATTATTGGGAGGGAGGGGGCAGTGCTTATAAGCAAATGTAAAGAATAAATTGAAATCTGTATGTAGATGCACTTTAATCAATGTGAAGAGGTGTTTGGTGCACTTTAATTTGAGTACTCACACTACACAGACACACTCCACGGATACACTATAATATACTGCAATATAATGCGCCAAACGTACAGTGACGCACAGAACTATATGACGTTAAACTGGCAGTAACGCACACAAAACTATATGTGGTTAAACTGGCAGTAAAGCACACAGAATTATATGGCGTTAAACTGGCAGTAACGCACACAGAACTATATGGCGTTTTACTGGCAGTAACAAACGCAAAACGATATGGCATTAAACTGGCAGTAACGCACGCAAAACTATATGGCGTTAAACTGGCAGTAACGCACACAGAAGTAAATGGCGTTAAACTGGCAGTAACGCACAAAACTATATGGCATTAAACTGGCAGTAAAGCACACAAAACAATATGGTGTTAAACTGGCAGTAACGTACGCAAAACTATATGGAGTTAAACTGTCAGTAACGCACACAGAACTATATGATGTTAAACTGGCAGTAACGCACACAAAAAGATATGGCGTTAAACTGGCAGCAACACAAACCGAAGTAAATGGCGTTAAACTGGCAGTAATGCACACAAAACGATATGGCGTTAAACTAGCAGTAACGCACATAGAAGTAAATGGCGTTGAACTGGCAGTAATGCACACAAAACTATATGGCTTTAACATGGCCGTAATGCACATAAAACTATATGGCGTTAAGCTGGCAGTAACGCACAGAGAATTATATGGCGTTAAACTGGCAGTAATGTACACAGAACTATATAACATCAAACTGGCAGTAACGCACACAAAACGATATGGCTTTAAACTGGCAGTAACGCACACAGAAGTAAATGGCGTTAAACTGGAAGTAACGCACATAAAGCAATATGGCGTTAAACTGGCAGTAACACACACAAAACGATATGGCGTTAAACTGGCAGTAACACACACAGAAGTTAATGGCGTTAAACTGCCAGTAACACACACAAAACGATATGGCGTTAAACTGGCCGTAACGCACCTAAAACTATATGGCGTTAAACTGCCAGTAACGCACAGAATTATATGGCGTTAAACTGGCAGTAACGCATACAAAACGATATGGTGTTAAACTGGTAGTAACGCACACAGAAGTAAATGGCGTTAAACTGGCAGTAACGCACAAAACTATATGGCGTTAACCTGCCAGTAATGCACACAAAGCGATATGGCCTTACACTGGCAGTAATGCACACAGAACTTTATGGCGGTAAACTGGCAGTAACGCATGCAAAACTATATGGAGTTAAACTGGCAGTAACGCACACAACACTATATGGCGTTAAACTGTCAGTAACGCACACAGAACTATATAGCGTTAAACTGGTAGTAACGCACACAGAACTATATGGTGTTAAACTGGCAGTAATGCACACAGAATAAAATGTCGTTAAACTGGCAGTAATGCAATCAAATAGACAGTGTTCAACCATCACTACACTGACGTTATCTGAACTGTCCCTACTCTAGCTATACACTAATATAAAGATTACTGATACGGTCTCACTACACTACAGTGAAACTATCTGAACTGTCCCTACTCTAGCTGCACACCATGCAAAGCTGAATGATGGTCCTCCTCACTACACTCACACTATCCCTAGACTTACACTAAACTAATGCCTTGTACACACGAGCAGACTTTCCAGCAGACTTGGTCCGACAGTCTTTCCGCCGGACTTTCCGGCGGACTACCTGAACGGACGGACTAGCCTACACACGACCAGACTTTCCGGCAGGCTAAGTCCGCCCGTCTTTCCGACAAACTTTCGCCGGAGTTACAGCGGATTGGAACACCGGGAGAAGAGGCCAGAGAGAGCCGAGAATAACCAACCGGACGCCGGGAGAAGAGGAACCGGAGGGACCACCGAAGCTGGAAGAAGACCCCCGAAGCCGGAGGAAGACCCCCTCGGAGCTATCTAATAAATTATTTTAAAAACCTGTGTAGTGTGTTTAATTATTGACACTTTTTCCCTAGGTAAATGGGTAGGGGTACCATGTACCCCATACTCATTCACATAGGGTGGGGGGCCGGGATCTGGGGGCCCTCTTATTATAGGGGGCTCCCGGATTCCGATAAGCCCCCCCGCAATGCACTATTCAGCGCCGCAATGCATTGTGGTTGGTTCGGGGGGGCGAATGTTTGCCGAACAGCCAAAGAGCAAAAGTTTGGCCTGAACGTTTGCCCATCCCTATTGCTGATTGCTGAACAGGAGCAGATGTGAACAAGGCCTTTAATTTATCGAAAGCAGTTTGAGCCTCCTGAGACCACTGAAAATGGGTATGTTGATGGGTCAGCTGGGTAATTGGGGCAATGATGCCGGAAAAGTCTTTAATAAATCTTTGATAGACGTTAGCAAACCCCACAAATCGTTGGATGCCCTTTTTATCGGTGAAAGCTGGCCATTCCAGGATGGTGGATACCTTCTGAGGATCCATGGCCACTCCATCTGTGGAAATGATTAATCGTGGAAATTGAATGGTTGTTCTTTCAAAGTCACATTTCTCTGCTTTTGCATAAAGTCTGTGTTTCTTTAGTGTGGACAGAACCTTTTTAACATGAGTTCTGTGTAGCTCCAAAGTGGCAGAAAAAATAAGAATATCATCCGTGTTTGCCAAACGACCGAACAACAAAAATTCGGTCTGAACGTTCGCCCATCCCTATTGCTGATTGCTGAACAGGAGCAGATGTGAACAAGGCCTTTCATTTATCAAAAGCAGTTTGAGCCTCCTGAGACCACTGAAAATGGATATGTTGAAGGGTCAGCTGGGTAATTGGGGCAATGATGCCAGAAAAGTCTTTAATAAATATTTGATAGAAGTTAGCAAACCCCACGAATATTTGAATGCCTTTTTATCGGTGAGAGATGGCCATTCCAGGATGGTGAATACCTTCTGAGGATCCATGGCCACTCCATCTGTAGAAATTATTAATCCTAGAAATTGAATGGTTGTTCTTTCAAAGTCACATTTCTCTGCTTTTGCATAAAGTCTGTGTTTCCTTAGTGTGATAAAACAGAAAAAAACTGTGCTATAATAATATAGAGTGGAACCAATATGTGAATACATAGAAATCAATTGGTGGATAAAAACGAAGAAGGGTCAGTAGGTGAGTGACCATAGAAATCATCCATAAAGACAGAGGAAGTCCAAATACAAAAGACATAAATCACTCAATCATTCCCAGTGAAGGCTGTGTAGAGTACATGGGATAAAACACCACTCGTGATCCACCACCACATAGATTTCACCTCCTTGGGAGGTTGACTCTCTGACGTCATCGCGACCTTTGATGTGAATGGGTGCATGCAACGCCAGCCGGCGAACTGTTTTTATGCTACACATTCTTGTAAGTGCAATTCCTTTTTTAAATAAACCTTATAAGCGGATTTACACTATGGCCAGTTTTTTTACCTCCATGATCCTGAGCCTGGGTTGGTGTATGGGCCATCATCTGCCGTACTTCCTAGTCCACGCTGAACACGGAGAAGTATCGCCATTGGTTCGGCATCCGGATCTTCAGCTTACACACAGGCTTACTTAGCTTGCATTCTGGTAAGCGTGAAATCTATGTGGTGGTGGATCACAACGAGTGGTGTTTTATCCCATGTTCTCTACACAGCCTTCACTGGGAATGATTAGGTGGTTTATGTCTTTTGTATTTGGACTTCCTCTGTCTTTATGGATGATTTCTATGGTCACTCACCTACTGACCCTTCTTCGTTTCTATACACCAATTGATTTCTATGTATTCACATATTGGTTCCACTCATTATTATTATAGCGCAGTTTTTTTCTGTTTTATTGTTGTTTTGTGTATATCTCACAAATTAAACTGCTGCTGGCAGGGTTTTGGTAGCGTGGTATTTTTTCTTTTCCGTTTCCTTAGTGTGGACAGAACCTTTTTAACATGAGTTATGTGTAGCTCCAAAGTGGCAGAGAAAATAAGAATATCATCCAAGTAAACAATCAGGAAGTGATCCAATGATTCTATAAAAATATTGTTTACAAAATGCTGAAAGGTGGCTGGGGCATTACACAGTCCAAATGGTATAACCAGATATTCGAAGTGCCCAGAGCGAGTTCAAAAGACTGTTTTCCACTCATCTCCCTCATGGATGTGCACAAGATTGTAAGCACCCCGTAAGTCTAGTTTGATAAAGATCTTGGTATCACAAAACCTCTGGAAGAGCTTAGGGACGAGAGGGAGAGGATATCGGTTCTTGATAGTAATTTTGTTGAGCTCCCTATAATCCACACATGGCCTTAGAGTATGGTCTTTCTTTTGTACAAAGAAGATCCCGGCAACGGCTGGAGAGGAGGAAGGATGAATGAACCCCTTTTCTAGGTTCTCATCAATGTATTGACGTAAAATCTCGAGTTCAGTCTCTGAGAGTGGTAATATTCATCCAAATGGAATTTATGCACCCGATAACAACTTGATTGGACAATCGTAAGAGCAGTGAGGTGGTAATGTATCTGCTTTCTTTTTATTGAAATTGTCCAGGAAATCGTGGTAAACTGCAGGAAGGTCTTGGCTGGTGTTGGAAGTTGGTTGAACGGTGAGGCAGTTGGCAGGTGACACAGATTCAGGAATGAAAAAGGACTCAAGACAGTAGGTTGATGTGAAGAGGATCTCCCCTTTAATCCAGTCAATCTGTGGATTGTGGGCCCGTAACCACAGAATTCCCAGGATCACAGGGAGCATTGGTGAACAGAGAACATCAAAGCGAAGAAACTCTTGATGACCAGATTTAGTCAAGGTAAGTATGGTCTACAGTCTCTTGTGTAATGGGCCCAGATCTAGGGATGGTGCCATCAGCCAAATGAACTTCAAGTCTTTGTTTTTTGGCTTGAAGAGGAACACAAACTTTTCTTGCTAAGGATATGTCCATGAAGCAACTGCATGCCCCAGAGTCAACAATTGCTGGTAGTCTGACCTGGAGTCGAGGAAGATCCAGAAACTTGGAAGCACGTAGAGCTAGGGGGGGAATCTGCTCATCCTTGAGAGCCTCAGATAGTCCCAAACGATATTGGTTTTAGAGGGCAGCCTCATTCCACCCTGTGTCCGCAGGCCATCTGCAAAAGTCTACTGTATAGCCCTCTGCAGGGGCCGCCCTTGCTGTAAAGTATGAAGGGCAGATTCAACAGTGGCCATGCGTTGCAGATCATCCTATAATAAGAACATGGCCTCAAAAAACATATTCACTGACTTGATGCACTCTCCTGCTCCAACAGGTGATGGGCCCAAGACTGAGGTTAATCGGACAACAGAGAGATAATGAACCTCACTTTAACAGTCTCTAGAGAAAAAGTTCTTGGCTGAAAGGCCAGGTATAGCAATTTCGAACAATCTGAACTTTCTCCAGTCACTCTTGGGAGTTGGGATCACCACAGTAGGAGCAGGAGCCATGTGTTCTTGGGTGAATTAAGTGACTGCAGTGGTGGATTAGGAGTTGATGTAGCAGAAGACATTGTCAGGTTCTGTATATGACCCTCCAACTGGAAATATCCATCCTTTAGGTTTGTCACTGCTTGGGTAAGGGCTTCGACTTGCTGGCACAAAGCCTCGAGCGGGGAAGCAACTCCGTCAGCCTCTGACATACTGGTTGGATGATGCTGTCATACCTGGTCGGAGGCCGAAGTGCTGAGGGGGCTTCCCTTTCGGCTAAGTGCAGAGAGCCCTTGAAGTTGGTAATAGGGAGTGCTGTGCTCAGAGAAGCAGGGGTTGCCAGCTGCGACAAGCTGATGGAATGTCCGCTGGATGGCTGACAAGAGGGTGCACTGCTGGGCAGGAGTCCCTCAGGAGCTCCAGGTGAGACTTGGCAGCTGGGAGAGCCAAGAGCAGGGTCAGGAGCCAGGCCAGAAATCATGCACAGAAGGTCATCCAGGTGAAAGGCAACAAGCAGAGTCAGGAATAAGCTGGAGTCATACACTGGTAATCGGGAAGAAGCAGAGTCAGGAGAGCAAGCCAGTAGTCAAACACGGATCAGCAGCAGGGATGAGCCTGCGGTTCGAGTCGAATGTAAGTTTGACTCAAACATTGGGTGTTCATTTGCTCACAAACGAACCGAACATATGGGGCGTTCACGGCAAATTCGAGCGCCACAGAATGCCCCATAATGCACTGCGAGATCACAGTGCATTGACGTCTGATGATTGGCCAAAGCATGCACCTGACCTGCATGCTTTGGCCAATCACAACACACCCTGCTGCGAGAGCCACAATTGGCCAAAGGCAGGGCGCCTTTGGCCAATCATGGCTCAGGGGGACTAAGTCCAGGCCCCACACTATATAAGGCTGCTTACATAGCGGCCATGTATAGTGTGTGGACAGCGATAGTCTGAGCTAGATTAGGCAGGCACAGGTTAGTGGTGTGCAAGCAGTGTATTCAGTGGCGTCTCCAGCTTTCATATTTAGGGGGGGCACATGGGGGAACAGGGACAAAAGTAGGGGGGCAACTATAAAATGCAAGTTTATATATATATATATATATATATATATATATATATATATATATATATATCCTGGGGCCCTTTACTACGATCCCACAACGGCCCTTTCACATGTTCTGTGGTGAGCTCCCTTCCTACTGTATTGGCCCCCCAGGGTGGCAGAAAACAAGAGATATATGTCACCAGCATACCAAGAAAATGTAAGGGTCCAAAGCAGTGGGAGAACTATCAGGGTTGCAAAGGTTGTCTTGCCACAAGGCCCTGGTGTTCTGCCACTGTGGGGTTCCCCAGCCTCCTCTTGCTGTCCTGCCCCTGCTATTGACAGCGCTGGTCTGGCATCTCTTGGAATTTACAGTCTGTTTTTTCAGTGACTGAGAGTCCTGGTGGAGTCCTATCTGCAACTTGCTCTTCTCCCTGCCAATGAGGATGCAGGGGAAGGAGCAGATCGGGCGGCCGTGGTTGTGTGAGCGCTTGCATTATGCAGTGTCTGCGAGCAGAGGGAGGAATCACCCACAGGAGCTGACTGGGGATGCTCTCCCTCTTGAACATTGCCTTTTTTGTAAAAAAAAAAAAAAATTTTTAATTGGGGGGCACATGGTGGGGCACAGCATAATGTTGGGGGGTCAGGGCCCCCTCTGGCCCCCCCTAGGGACGCCATTGAGTGTATTTAATATATATACAGTCTAGTGTATATATATATATATATATATATATATATATATATATATATATATATACAGTATCTCACAAAAGTGAGTACACCCCTCACATTTTTGTCAATATTTTATTATACCTTTTCATGCGACAACACTGAAGAAATACAAACAAGATATTTGGGGGGGGCACACTGTTCAGGAACGTCCCTCAGAAGGAGGGGGATCGTGCGCGCACGTGCGTGCCCGCGCAGCGGCGCGATCCCGATGCGCTTGTGTCACCTGAACACGGCGCATCTCCGATCGGCCGCAGGGCTCTGTGATTGGCTCTCCTGATCACATGATGGCTGTGTCGAATCACAGCCGTCATGTGATGTAAATAGAGAGCCGTTTTCTAGGCAATTGGCTCTCCTCTCCTCACACGGAAGTTGTCGGAGAGGAGAGCGGATCTCTGCAGCCGGCCAGTGATCAGTGAGTATGAGCTGTTTTTTACAGCTTTTTACACATTGATCACCAGCCTAATGTCCCAACACAATGTAAACACACAAAGTCCCCAAAACACTGTCCCCACACACATGTCCCCACACAGTAAAAACACCTGTCCCCCACATATGTAACAGTAAAATCATATGTCCCAATGATCATCTGCACACATGTCCATGATCACCTGTGCACATCTGTGCATGATCATCTGCGTACATATGTCTGTGATCACACAAACCGACTATTATACACTTAACATGATTTTTTTACCAAAGACATGTAGCAGAATACATTTTGGCTTACATTTATGACAAAATGAGATTTTATTGGATTTCTTTTAAAATAGAAAGAAGAAAATATTGGGGTTTTTTTCCAAATTTCCGCTAATTTTTTTCCGCTTATATCGCAAAAAATAAAAAACTGAGTCATGAATAAATACCACCAAAAGAAAGCTCTATTTGTGTGAACAGTGTTGCATGACCGCGCAATTGTCATTGAAAGTGTGACAGCGCTGAAAGCTGAAAATTGGCCTGGGGAGGAAGGGGGTGAAAGTGCCCAGTAATGCACACAAAAAATAAAACAAATTGCCTGCACACCACTCTGTCCCTTAATGCCCACCTCCTTT